>JABWPP010000047.1:4042500-4785000 GCA_016920855.1 Puya raimondii
CGTTTAGCAGACTAATAGGCCTGTAGTCATTAGCCCTCGTCGCTCCTTCTTATTTTGGGATAAGACAAATATATGTATAATCAATAGCACGTGTAGATAGCCGTCCCTCGTATAACTCTTGAAAGATTAGGAGGATATCATTCTTAATAACATTCCAAAAGGTTTGATAAAAACTCATGGAAAAACCGTCAGGTCCGGGCGCTTTATCCCCTCCAAGTTGAAAGACAGCCGTCTTGATTTCCCCTATGTCGAAGGGGGTAGTTAGGAGATCTGGGTTATTGTCTCGTTGTGAATGAAAGAGATAGCTCCAGTCCCCGATAGAGGAGGGTAAGTGAGTTTCCGGGGAATAGAGCTCCTTGAATTTGCACCAGAAATATTGTCGCTTATCTTCTTCTTTGGTAAAATTCCTTCCATCGTCGACCATCGTCCCAATTGTATTCGTACGTCTCCTATTGTTTGCTATCGCATGAAAGAACTTCGTATTGCCATCTCCGTCATGTAGCCATTGCTGTTTGGCACGTGTTTTCCATAGTCGTTCTTCATCTTTAAGGATTTTAGAGAGACGGGCCTTGAGAGTCTCTCTTTTCTCTTGTAGCTCCGACGTCAATATGGTTTTCTCTTCAAGTTCGTCAATCTTCTGTATCCCTCGTGAAATATCCGCTTTCGATTGTCGGATACTATAGAAGTTTAACTTGCACCATCTCTTTATCTGCTTCCTACAGTGTCTGAGCTTTGCAGTAAAAGAGAGAAGCGCAGAATCATGATGCTGAATTTCCCCCCACCACAGAGGTTTGGATTATTGAACACTAAGTTTGTAATTTGTGCTTAATCTTAAACATGGAATTATGGGTCATGATGTGGAATTAAATTTTACTCTTCGGAGCCTGTTACTTTTTTCAAGATGGTATTTGTGTTATTGTCATTTCATATTTTCATGTGCTATAGATGGAGAGACAACAAAGCTAATTTAGAGGACACATATATGTTTTGTCACAAGCTATAACAGAGTTTTACACTGCAGATCATAGTAGCGAAAAATCGCAAAAAAAAAAAAAAAAAGAAGAGAGAAAAAAAGTTAATCCATAACACACTTCATCACAAAGCTATCAGATAACATCATAACAGCCAACTTGCACTTTCTACTTAAATACTAATAACATAATGGGAGAAGACACTACTAATACGAACATCTGGAGCTCGTATGTAAGCATGTGGTCATGGTGAAATTACGAGCAATCGCAGATACCCGGCCGCTTTTTGATACAGAGTTCAGATTCCCCTAGGAGGCGGGCGCGGCGGAGGTTTGCTCCCTTGGACAGGATTTCCGCATACTACTGTCCCGTCAAGACGAATATCGCAGGGATTTTGGCATCTTACTCTGACAAAATGAGGATGGCAGGGATTTGCGCTCTGAGCTAAAGCTAAAAAGACGAGGGAAAAAATGGTTATGACGAAGAGAAGAGCTCCTCGGTGCGAGGCCATGGGAGATATAGGGAGTATGAGTTTGTATAAGTGTAATATATATATATATATATATATATAATAATTGGGGCAATTTCATCACTACCCTTGTAAATTTTAAAAATATCATAGATACCCCTCAATGTGACACTCCAGATAGTTCTATATAAAAGATATAATAGGGTTAAACTCTTAACCCGGCTTAGGCATTTTGGGCGGTGGCTAGGCCCAAGAGGTTGCGAGAGTTAAGCGTGCTAGGACGGGAGGCGTCACAGTTGGTATCAAAGCCAATTATCAGCCGAAAGTGTGATATGAGTCTAAACTGAGTCAGGATTATACAGTGAAAAAAGCGAGACTCTTATACTATTGACTGTTGTGGGTGGAGCGCGGCTCACCATAAAGTCGGTTTAGGCTAGCGAAACGAGTCTCACATCGCCTGATACTTGTGAGTCTGAGCCTGACGAGGACGTGGCTTAAGCATTTTGGGCGGTGGCTAGGTCCAAGAGGTTGAGAGAGTTAAACGTGCTAGCTGGGAAGTTGGGGCGTCACAGTTGGTATTGGAGCCAATTACCAGCCGAAAGTGTGAGATGAGTCTCGACTGAGTTAGAATTATACAGCGGGGAGAGCGAGACTCTCATACTGTTGACTATTGTGGGTGAAGCGCGGCTCACCACAAGGTCGGTTTAGACTAGCAAGACGAGCCTCACATTGCCTAATACTTGTGAGTCTAAACGTGACGAGGACGTCAGAGCTTAAAGCGGAAGAGATTGTGAGATCCCAGATAGTTCTATATATAAAATATAATAGAGTTAAGCTCTCAACCCGACTTAAGCATTTTGGGTGGTGGTTAGGCCCAAAAGGTTGAGAGAGTTAAGCGTGCTAGGACGGGAGTAGTCTTCGAATAGGTAACCCCCTGAAAAGTTGGGGCGTCACACATATAGCAATAACTATTGTATTTTTAATTGTATGTATCTCTAATTATGCTCTAAAGACAATTACAACCAACTAAATAGCTCCTAAATCAAATTATTTCTAATTATGACTAACTTAATCTAATATAATATAACCTATAATTTTACAATAAATATTAATTTTTACAACTTCATAATAAAAATTGCTCTAGCATGGTAGAACAAAATGCCTAGTTGTTCACAGAATCTACCCTGGCTTCTTTAACTGAAAATTAGTTACAAGTCTAATATTTAATCGAATAATTAATTAATTTAAAGATATTGTTGTTTACTAAGCAAATAAATTTAAATAATGCCTATCAAGCGATACAAAGACCAGGGGCCAATTTTCTCTTTTTTAAAAAAAAACCCATTATTTAGGGTGTTTTAGTAAATCTCTACTTATAAAAGTTCATATATGGTTGAATTTAAAGTTTAAAAAGTTGAAACCGAGTAGAGTGTGAACTCTCTCATCCGTTCGCGCGACTGATTGAGCTCGTGATCCACCGTTGATTTTTCCTCTCCCTCTCCATGTTTTCTTTTCTTTTCTTTTCACATTGTTTTCTTATTTCTTCTCCAATATTCCTTTTCATCAATTAATGATGCATTGAGAAAATTCATCTCTTTTCAATTTTCTTGCATTTAGTAAATAGGACTATAGTGATTGAATACGAGGTTATTGGACATTGAGATTGAATGAGTCTTCATGTGACTACAAAGTCTTATAATTTACCAGTATCTATCTATACCATGCATGAATACATGAATTGTTGGAAATGAATCGGCAATCCTGTCACATCAAAAAAAAGCCTCCTTCATGAGCCACGTCATCATTTAAGGCATGACCAATTATAATCACATGCCATGTGTTCAAAGAAAATATTGGCCGTACCCTGTGCACCGTTAATCAACTCTATAATATACATAAAAGATAAATTTTCATAGTATAATAATTTATTTAAATATTTTATATTATGTAATTATATCATATATTATTTTATAGTATTAATCATCACATATTTTACTAATCATTTAATATATTCTACGATGTATGAAGTATTAGTTTGCACTAGGTACAACAAAACTTTTTTTCCTCTCTCACATCAATATAAAAGGCCCCACTATGAGTCTATTAATGACATGGCCAACGGTAGCATTCCATGTATCCAAAAAAAAATATTGTACGCGCCTAGTGCACCATAAACCAACTCTATAATATAAATGAAAATTATATTTTTGTAGTATAATAATTTATTTAAATATTTTCTATTATATATATTATATCGTATGTCATTTTATAGTATTAACCATAAGATATTTTATAGTACTGTACGGTGTATAGAGTATTGGTGTACAAGGTGCAAAACAAATTTTTTCTCTTTCTCTTGGAATTAATATTTAGTTTTTTCTTTATGAAGTGTATATGTGCATATACATCACATACTTAAAATCCTTTATTATAGATTTAAAAATCTAATTTTTGAACATAATTTAAATCATTAGCCTTTATAGATCAGATATATTTAATTAAAATTTTAGATTATAATATTACTCATCTAATATAAGTTGCGGTGTATGAAATATTAATATGTATTAGGTATATATAATAATTTCTTCTTTCTCTAATAAATTTTAACAAGACAAAGGCACCCTCATCTATTCGGCACTCTCGTGTAATAGCTACCAAAATTATTAGATTTGTTTGAATTTTGAAATAGAGTTATTAGAATTATTAACTTTACTAATAAAAAAAAGTTAATCCTGAGGGAGTTATTTCAAAATGACCTATAATTGAGGGCACAGTATATTTAATTCTTATGAGATTAAAGTTTTATTTTGATAAATATAATCTATTATATATATTTTTTTAAAATATGTATAAAAATATTTAATCAAAAAATTATCAGTTAAGCTTCAAACATTTTATAATTAATAATATCAAAAAATATTTTTTAATAAGAAAAAAGTGTATAATTTATAATATTTTATATTTATTAGAAAAAAAAAAATTAAACGTAAAATTTTATTAAATGTTTATACATATAGAGGCCCATCTTAACTATAGTATAGTAATATATTATCGTAATTAGAAATGTTATTTATTTGTTTTGTTGTGTTTATTCAAATGGTTATAAAAAAGAAAAGATCTTCGCTATTGTAAAATTTTATTAAATGATTAAATATTTAGAGATCTGTCTAAATTATACTGTAATAATCTATTATCATTTTAAGTGCTAAACTTTCTGACAATTAACTGTAATAATATCTCTCCACGACATCGCGCTGGTCCCTTAACTAGTGTCATATAAAAATAATGACATATAATTTGTTACGATGAGTGCACAAACAAAAATAAAAAATAGCGAATGTGATGTAGACAAATCACAAACAAAAAATAAAATAAACACAAAAATTTATGTGAAAAATTTTTTACAGGAAAAAGTTACTGGCTGGGCAAAAGAGAGTATCAATATTATGGAGATTACAATATGCTTCATGGCATTTAGGGCAAAAAAAAAAAAAAAATTAATGGGTTTTTCTTAACGAGTCAGACCCACACTGCCGGGGGCCATAGGCATCCATTTTTCCTTCAGAATTTAATTTTTCAAACCGACCGTCCCTAGCGCAAGTGGCAAAGGGCTTGGTGGTTGGTATCCGAGGTCCCGAGTTCGAATCCTAGTTGATTCACATTTCCAGCTAAGTTTATTTTCAAAAAAAATAAACGAAGCGGGTAGCATGCTACCTTTCTCTCAAAAAAAAAAAAAAAAAAATTATTTTTTCAAAAAGAATTTGTCACGCCGCGAAACTGTCGATCAGTCAAAAGCCGAAAACTGAAATCGATTACTAAATTTTGAGTTACATCAAACACAATTAAACATTATAGTAAAGATACAATTTTTTCTCAGCAATATTTTAATTTAAAATTATTTTTAAATTAGATCTTTATTATTTTACATAACTCAATAAGATATAAATGAAAAATATTAATCATACATAGAATACATGCTCCAAAAAAAGCTCTCTCGACTGCAGTGTCCTCATCAAGATAGTCATACATGTGCCTATGAATTTTCACAAATAGAAATAAATTGATCTATGTGACACTAATTTAAAATCTCTGTGACAAGAGGAGAAATAAATGAATAATGAGAGAGAGAAGTAAACCAAATATTTTTCTGTAGAAAATGACAAACTATTTGGTAATGACCCGTTTAGTATTGAATGTTACAAGACGCTACAGGGCAACGGAAGTTGGGACAACATATATTAAAATATATAGGTTTACGTATAAATATACATAATAATTATTTTAATAGTTAATCTCAAGGCAACATAAATTTGTGCATTCTATTTATCCATAAATTTACGATGAAAATTAAAAGAAATTTAAAAATAAATTAATATATTATAATTTATTCAAAAATATTTATCATATTCTAATTCAAATTCAAATAATTGTTGTATGTTGATAATAATTATCTAGTTTTTTTTTTTTTTTACATACACTGAATATTTCTTTATATTTTTCGAATTATATATTTACACTGAATAATTATTAGTAGATAGTGTTAAGATAATCTGAAAATATTTACTTAAAAAAATATAGAATGATGTAGAAATTTTTTCTAAAAAAAGAATAATTATCCTTTAGAGAGAAAAGAGGAAGTAGAATCTTGTTACCTTACGTTTTTTGTTTGCGGAAGGACCGGGAACCAAAATTCTTTTTTCGCTAAAAAATTGGTCTGTCGACATACCCAAATTCAAAATATGTGTTTTTATATCCCATTTTTTGACGGAAAACAATCGAACGGAGGTTCGAGCTGGCTTTTTGCTAGAAATTGGAAAAGAAAATGAAATGCCCGGACCAAATATAAGCCCAAGCGTCCAAACCTAGCAAGGCCTTGTTTAGGATCACTTTTGGTGGCAAAAGCTAAATTTAAAAAATACAAAAAGAATGATATCAAAAGATTACCACGATAGGTTATAAATATATATATATAAAATACTAATATATAACACAATGGTGTATAAAAATTATTAGAAACTTATATAAAATATAGAATATATAGTATGTATGTACGTATATTTGTACGTGAATATAAAAGCACGCACATGCACATTCACAAGCAAATGCATGTCTACATAGTTATGGATTTCGGGCAAGGGCCTACATGTAGCTGTCCTCTGGTGCGATCACGTTTGATAGACAAATAAGTCGAAAAATTATGAAATTTAATTTTCAAATACTTTCAATGGTGTAGATCAAGTCTAATGAAGCCGATCGTCGATTTGAAAACTGTATCGTTGAAAATAACTTGGTAGCACGGAGGCCTCCGTGCTACCGATAGTATATCACCCGGACTCTTATATATATATATTTCCCCCTGCATTGCAAGTAATGTTGGCGCCCGGGGTCTTCGCCACCTTTGGCGGCAGCAGAGGCGGCAGCAGCGGCGGGACGGAAAGCAAGAAGCTGGAAATGCAATGCCGACTCAAGGGCACGGCGGGGACGCTGCAGAGCCCATGTATCTGAAAGGCTCAGAAGAGGAAGCTAATTAGTCTCCGGTCACGGTAAAGTGCTTGAGCCGCTGCCGGTTTCGGCTTCGACAGCGAAGAAAGCATTCTGCTTATCTGAACACAAGTTTTGTCGCCGAAATTTTGATGCATGTGATGGTTATGGGTGTGTTCAAAGGCTTTCACAGAGGTTTGGATTATTGAACACTAACTTTGTAACTTGCACTTAATCCAAAACATGGAATTATGGGTCATGATGTGGAATTAAAATTTCACTCTTTGGAGTCTGGTTACTTTTTTCAAGATGGTATTCGCGTTATTGCCATTTCATGCGCTATAGATGGAGAGACAACAAAACTTTGTATGCTTCTGTGAAGCTAATTTAGAGGATATATATGTTTTGTCACAAGCTACAACAGAGTTTTACACTTTGCAGATCACAGTAGCGAAAATCACACACTACATCATAAAGCTATCAGATAAACATCATAAAAGTGAAATTGCTCTTCCTACTAATATACTAAGAACATAATGGGAGAAGATACTACTAGTATGTTTCATGTGTGCCAGTGAAATTACGAGGAATCGCAGATGCCCGCGTAAACTTGAAACAGAGGTCAGATTCACTTCGGTGTGGGGTAATGCAGGGTTCCAATTGGTGGGTGCGGAGGATCGTCCCTTGGGACGGGATCTATGCAAACTACTACCCCGTTAGGACCAGCCCTGCAGGGACTTCTCCCCTGAGCTAAAGCTAAAAAGACGAGGGAAAAAATGGTGATGACAAAGAGAAGAGCTTCTCGTACGACGCCATGAGAGAGATACGGAGTTTGTATGAGATAAGTGTGTATATATAGGTTAGGACTACTATGCTCTTATGAGTATAGACCTCTTTATACTCATAAATTTTCGATCATTGGATAAAGAGATGTGCGATTAGGATGATAGTAATTTCCGGTTAGGATGATAGTGGTCCCCTAAGATTGAGTGAGTGGTTGGTTGAATAGTATGATCTAACAGGTAAAAATGGTCAAAGGATAGATTTAACGGTCGAAAACTTATGAGTACAAAGGGATCTATACTCATAAAAGTATAGTAGCCGAACTATATATATATATATATATATATATACAAAATGTTCATGTCCAGCTGAAATCGATGTTTTCGCACGTTTATGACATTTTTCTTTGCACGTTTTTTTCGCCTTCCGCTTTCTTCCCCTTTCATCATGACTTATTCATGGCTTTGAAGTTGAACCTTTCGGGTGACCGTGCCGTCGCAATAGACCGAAAGTGGGAACTCAACCTTTGCGACAGTATATATAGGAGCTTGCATGAGGTAAGTGCATATACATGGAGCCTGTAACTATTGTGTCAGAGATTTCCCTCTCTTTTTCGTCGAAATTACTAATTACACCGGCATTTTGATTGTTTGTACTATATATAATTTTTTCAAGTTTTAAAAGATAAAAATATCAATTTCCTTTATTCTAACACCCGAAGGGAAAAAGAAAAGTTGAAGATGAATTCACGCTTATCTTTGACCCCGCTGCTTAATATAGTATGTAGAAGGAAAAAAAAAAGATTTTCTTGTATTTTAATAGTAATTTTCTTTGAAAAGAAGAGCCTATTAGTTTAAAATATTTAATTATCAAAATTGAAACTTCAAAACTTGAAGGTTTAGATTTAATACGTTGTTGTCATTTTCACTGTTGCGCGTGCTTTTTTCGTTTTGAATCTGTTTTTGCATAATCACTTGCACTGACTTTTCACGACGACTCGGAAAGTGATAGAGAACCTTCCAAATATGGTGTAGAAAATAGCAGATTAGTTGACTTTTGGTCAGCTCTTAGCTTTGATTTTTAGAAGATTTTCAATAAAGTAGTGTTGAAGGAGATATGTATTTTGTGGGACTACGTGGAGACTATGGATCACCTTTTTATGAGGTGTATCTGAAGTAGATTCCTCTTAAAGATGGCACTTGACAGAACATATGACTCGTAGGTCGACAAGGACGTCAGAAGAAAGGTAGAAGGAAAAGGCTAATCCTTAAATGAAAAAATTAGTGGCATACTGGTGAGCGATCTGGAGGACGAGAAATAATTTGGTATTCAGAAATAATGATAAAGATCTATTGGTAGTGCTTGAGCTGGTGCAAAGCTTGGTGAGACAGTGGAAAGATTTGCTAGCTACCAGATGACCTATTTAGTAATATAGTTGTTTTTTTGGTTTTGTCGGTGTTTTTTTCTGTTTCTTTCTCTTTTAATTTATGTTGTTTTGTTTTTTTTTCTCCTTCCTCTCTCATCTTTCATCTAGGACAGTGGAGCTTAGTTGCCCCAGCAATATAGTTTAGTTAATTTTTCTAAGAATGAAGTGGGTAGTCTGTAACCTTTTTTTTATAAAAAAAATACAAAAATTATTCAATAAGTTTGAGAATTGAACTGATTGTGCTTTATAACTAGTTATAATACAATGTTACTGAAAAAAATTGATTTGATAGAAAACAGTATAAGAATAGTCTTAATTTCTCTCAAGTCTCGAGTGGCCATTTTTTCATCTACTGTAGTGAATGAGGAGATTTTATTGAGAATAGTTTATAATTCAAAATAAAATCCTTAAATGGAGAGCATCTCACTCTCTCTTTGATCCCTGCTTAAATTTGCGGTCTAATATTGTGTTCAAATTTAGATGATTTTTTTAAAATTAGAATAGACTATTAAAATTCAAACGAAAAGTGAATTATACAGCTCACCAAACCGACTCAATAATATTTTGTTAAGTAGCTTCTAAATGAAGAGGCGCTTGTCGTGCGGTTAAAGTGTTAATGAAAAAAAATATATATATCCTTAATTAAAACCTTTCATTGTATATATTAAGGGCCGGAGCCTTTGTCTATTAAGATTGGACCCGGAAAGAACCTGGCCGGACCCGGCCCATGAACTCGTCTATTATCAAGTGGTCATTCTCCATTGGCTGCAGGAGAGTAGAGTATTTGATTGATTACAATTTATAGTTTAATTTTGGGTGCCAAAAAGAAAAAATTTCTTAATTAACACGTTTTTTTTTGTTTATAGATTAAGCATAGTTTCAAATTGCAATGCAAGACGCATCTGCTTTTATATTTAAAAAGTTCAAAAAATTTTGAAAATGTTTTGCTGATCACCCCTTTCAATGCTATAAAATAATGATGAATATTTTTTTATTACGATTCTATATTTCTTTTCCATAAAGTAAGAGATTCTGAAGAGCATTGCGTGTAGCTTAGCCTATATGAGAATTTAGATACTTTATATATGTAAGTAATTAATGCCTCCTGTCAATTTCACTCCCAAGTTATACAAATTTATATATATATATCGAATCAAATGTACTAAAATAGATTTAAATTTTAAAATTTGTTAAAAAATATTGGTTGATATATATAGTTTGGCTACTATACTATCATAAGGACAATGTCTTTGTACTCATAAATCATTTTCGATAATGAAGTTTCTGAGTTGACGATCCATATTGTTAAATATAATTTAGAGCATTTAAACATTCTAGATATTAAATTTCATAATTTTTTGACATCATATACCTTATAATCAAAGAGCCTCAAAATTGACATTTTTAACGGCCGGTGTGAAGCATTTTCAAGTTAGCGTTGTAAAAGAATCAGAATCGATTAAATTTTTAATAAAAAATTCTATTCATTATATAAATCAAGATTAATAACTCTGATCTTAAATTTAAAAACATTATCCTTCTTTTAGGAGATCATTCGATTTTGAAACAACAGTTGTTTGCATAATTATATGGTATTAGAGCAGGAATCCTGGGTTCAAGTCGCGTTCGGTTTCTAACTTAATTTTATTTTCTTTTGTTTAATTCAAGTCTACGTCTTGGGTCTAAAAGTTTTGAACTCAAATATGAGAAAAAGTGTTGAATATAAATATTAAAAATACTGTTTATTTAGTAGCTTAAATTTTGATGTTATATTAAATTATATAAAATAATCGTTGTTCTCCAATAGCTTAAGCCTTTATTGACTCACTTTATTTAATTCAAGTCTACGTTTTGGACATAAAACTCTTGAGCATCGGATTGTGTGTGTGTATGTGTGTGGGGGGGGGGGGGGGGGGGGGGGGGGGGGGGGGGGGGGGGGGGTTGCGGGGGGTGGAGCCCCCGCGGTACGGATCGGATCCGAAATCTGTTAAGAATTTTTTTTCTTCATTTTGCCCTAGAGGCGATACATCGATTGATTGTACTTCCACAAGAATATTGTATTCCCTTTTTTGCATAGTAAACTTCTCTCTTCCTTCGTCGTGATTTTTTTCTTGTAAAGAATTTTCTACGTAAATCTTTATGTTCATTTTTTTTTTCTGTTTCTGATTTGTCTTCTTTACTTTCGTTGTTTTTCATTGATGTTCGTGTTCTTATCGTAACAAATTTAAATTCTAATATTATGTTAAATTATATGAAACAGCTATTATTCTCGTAGGCATGCAGTTGTTTCACATTTTTCAACAGGCTACCAAAATTATATATGTGCACACCTCCAACAGAACATACAATAGCTTTAAATATACTCCGGTGTCATTAAACAATTATGAAATTAATTTACATCAACTCTATCTCCTACTTAGAGTCAAAACCTAATTCCCATTAATAAAATCTTCGTATATATCCGCAATTTGATATCTCTATAGGACTCTATAGACAATTAACCCATAAAAGGGCAAAGTTAAGAAAATCTTTTATTTTTTGACCGACTATGGTTGAATAATATCGTTCTGTTTACTCAAGGTCAACTAAATCTTGCTAACAGAAACTATATATATATATATAGAACTAGACTAGAATACTATTAATAGCACCAAGTTATTGGTGTTATTAGATTTTCGATCCTTGGATGAAGGGATGTGTAGTAAGGATGATAGTGGCCTCATAGGGTTGAGTGGCTGGTTGGTTGAATAGTATAATCTAATGGGTGTAAATGATTAACGGGATAGATCTAACGGTGAAAAACTTGGTAGCCCAAGCGCTTGGTGCTGTTGATAGCATAGCAACCGGACTATATATATATACATATATACATATACATATACATATATACATATACATATACATATATACATATACATATACATATAGAACTAGGCTGGAATACTATCAATAGCACCAAGCTATTGGTGCTATTAATTTTTTAGCCCTTGGATTGAGAAATGTGCAGTTAGAATGATATGAGCCCCCTAGGGTTGAGTGGATGGTTGGTTGAATAGTATAACCTAACGGATAAAAATAATCAAAGGGTTAAATCTAACGGTGAAAAACTCGATAGCACCAAGCCTTTGGTGCTATCGATAGTATCCCAGCCGGACTCTATACATATATATACATATATACATATATACACATATATACATATATACACATATACATATATACACATATACATATATACATATACATATATACATATATACACATATATACATATATACACATATATATATACATATATACACATATATACATATATACATATATACATATATACATATATATATACATATATATACATATATATATAAATATATATAGTTCGGCTACTATACTCTTATGAGTATAGACCCCTTTGTGCTCATAAGTTTTCGGCCGTTAGATCTACCCCTTTGATCATTTCAATTCATTAGATCATACTATTCAACCAACCACCCACTCAATCCTAGAAGTTAAGATCACTATCATCCTAACCAAAGACCACTATCATCATAACCGGACATCCCTTCATCCAACGGTCGAAAACTTATGAGCACAAAAGGGTCTATACTCATAAGAGTATAGTAACCCTACTCTCTCTCTCTCTCTCTCTCTCTCTCTCCCTCTCTCTCTCTCTCTCTCTCTCTCTCTCTATATATATATATATATATATATAGCATAGAGCTACTATACTTTCGGAAGTATAAAGAAATTGATGTTTCCGACCTTTTGGCCCTTGCATTAAGAATTATAGGGTTGAGATGATAGTTGTCCCCCTAGGGTTGAGTAGTTTTTCTAGGATAATAATATTAATCTAAAGGTTAGAAATGGTCAAGGGGGTTGATCCAAGGGCCAAAAAATTGAAAGCACCAACTCTCTTGTGCTTCCGAACGCATAGTAATTTTACTCTATAGGCCGGCTATAATGCTATCAATAGCACCAAGCACTTGGTGCTACCAAATTTTTCACCGTTTGATCTACCCATTTGACCATTTTCATCCATTAGATCATACTATTCAACCAACTACCCACTCAACCCTAGAGGACCGCTATCATCCTAACCGCACATTCTTTCATCCAAGGGTCGAAAACTTAGTAGCACCAATAACGTATTCTAGCCTAGTTCATATATATATATATATATATATATATATATATATATATAGTAGAACTTGTGTGTTATTAGGAGCACGGAGGCCGCCGTTTTCGATGATTAAACTTCCGAATCGATGATCGACTTCGTTAGACTTGATCTAGCGTATATATTTGAAGTATCCAGAAAATAAATTTTACGATTTTTCGATATCATTTACCTAGTGATCGAATGGGTTCAAAACCAATAATTTTTAACGGTTGATGTGTGCCGTTTGCAAGTTTAACGGTGTAAAAATATTCAAATTAGATAAAATTTTGAAAGAAAATTCTTTATTAATATTCGAAATTTTGAGAAACTTAATTAATATTCAGTAAATAAAATTACACTAATTAATTTTTACTAAACATGCAGCAAAAAGCTTTTATTCGCTTATCCATCAGATACAAAAGATATATGATTGAGAAAGTAAGGAAGGTAAGTAAGAAGTGGAAGAAGCTAGCTAGCGAGGGCGGCAGACATACATGCATGGTATATAGATGATCAGCTGGCTCAGGCAAGCGTATATATCGATCGATCGATCGTGCTCCGGTTCACAGCTCCTGCTGTCGAGGATCAGGATGGTTTACGATATTCGGAGGGGCCCGAACTGACGTTTTGGGTGGCGGATTTGGAGGATTGGATCCTGGCACAGGAGACCGGCAAGATGGTTGTCCATTCGACATGATACTGCAGGGATCAAACAGTATCGGCAAATTTACCGCCGGGGAGATGAAGCAAAACACGGCGATGAGAACGACCAGCTGAGCTCCTCCGAACGTCCCCATAACTCGAAAAGTTTACCCTCCTAATCACCTTTCTTTATGATGTGCGTCAGTGTGTGGTATATAGTATATTTATGCATGCAGAGGATTAGTATATTTATACATACATACCAAACATCCATGTGCTGTTGAATTCAATGCCTTTGAATGGTCAACTGTTCACATTGTTTCATTGTTGTTGTTGTTTTTGTTTTTTATTTTCTTATTATTTTTTTTAATGTTAAGGTTTTGTCTTTCTTTAGCCATGACATAGTCCACTACTGCTGCCATTTTTGTGTTAGTTCGTAGTCTTCTTGCTTGGAAAATAAAGTACTGAAAACTTCTAAAACTCTAGTTTTTTTTGCAAGCATATTCTTAACTTTTATTTTTATTAATTAGATTCGTATAGCTCAATAGATTTCGCTCTTCAACTGAAGTTAATAATTACAACGTATATAGTTATTGTGATCATATGTCTTGCATATAATCTTATAAAATGTCAACATATAATTTTTTTTTTCTTTTCTGTTTTAACATATAAAAAGAATAACAAAAATTGAACGTTCTCATGCTTATTAAATTTGGAACATAAAAATTAGATTTCTTTACATTTTGAAATCGTATAAAATTTTATGTATAATATATGATCGAAATTGGATTGTGGGACTAATTGTAACAATTTAGAAACAAACTCAAGTATGAGGACCAACATGTCAGATTGCTGATAGTTTAAGGAGCAAAGGTCCTTTTTCTCATGACCACGACTCTCCTTTTACTTTTATTTATCTTAATTTTATTTATTTTAATCAGTATTTGTTAATAATATAGAGGATCTCTCACAATTCTTTATGTATCTTTCTATTTACTTTTTATTTTTGATGATCTAAGGGCGTTTTAGGTTTTAATTTTTTTTTTTTCAGTTGTGACCTGAAATAGCAGGTCATTTTGAGAAAGGTATCGATTACCAGAACACAAAGAGGAATATTTTGATCTTTTGATAGGGAGATAATTAAGTAATTTTGTCCTATCTGACATAGTAACTTCTCTCTTCTCTCTCCGTTGCCTAAAAAAAGCATGGAATTGTTTTGTGGACCGAGTATGAATTTTATGTGTACCCACTTTGAACCCGATCCGAATTCTAATTGATTTTATATTATATAATATATATAAAATTTGATGTTATATTTGAATTTGTATTTTAAATTTTTAAATTTAATATAATATGTTTCGAAATATGGTAAAGAGAAATAATTGTTTTGAATTTTCTAGTTTGGGTTTCAGATTTTTGGTCAGTTTCGGATTTGGATATGGATTTTTGAAATCTGACATATTCAGATATAAGTTTTGGGATTGATAGTCAGATTCGGGTTCACGTTTTTGAAAATCCGATTCGAATCTGACCTGTTGACATCGCTAACCATTGCTTCCTAATCTTTTTTTTACTACTAATATCAACTTTTTTAATTTTTACATTTAAAATTATGTTTAAAATATTTATTATCTCTAATGGTTAAAATGTCATTATGTTTAAATCATTTATTATCTCTAACGGTTCAAAACTATTTCTAACCTTCTTCAGTTCAAAGTGTTGAACCAAACCGCTTGATAGACTGGGTTACAGTTTGATCGATCAAATCAGTCAGTTCAATCTGATTTTTAAATTATTGATACTAACTTAATTAAAATGAATAATAAAAATTAGGAAACTGATTGCAAACTAAAAGGTAAGAAACTAAAATGTTAAAAATCGATTAAAAGCTTAAAAATTTTAAAAGTAAAAAAAATCAAAACCAACTTAATAAATCAAATCAATTAGGAAAAAGTCTAGAATGCACCAGTTATATTAATTGTTCCCTTTGGATTCACCCGTCCCATTATGGTTAAAGAAAAATATTTTTATTATACTTTTCTCTCAAAAAGAGAGATATGATTGGTTTGTTACTGGTGATGTAGTGTAAGTGTGACACAATAGACTTCTTCATCAATTAGATTGATCAAATTGATAAAATATACAATAATCTAGATTTATTTCATGTCGATTTATTTAATTTATTACAGTCCTAATTTTGTTTACTCTATTAAAACTCTATGGTGGAGATTTATTATAACTTAAAATTTAAATTGTACAATATATAGATTTATTCAGTCGTAAGTTTTAATTGTACTATACTATTTAGATTTATTGGAAGTTTCTATATATTGATTAGGTTCTAAACTTAAACTTTATTTTCAGCTTATATTTTAAATTATAATACATGATCTCATTTTAAAAGATCAATTTTTACTATTAAAATTTGAATTAATTTAGCCCATACAATTCTATTCTAAGAAATAAATTTGAATTATACCCTATATTCCTATTGCGTCAAATATTTATCCACATTTTTTTTTTTTTTAAATAGTGAAACAAAATTAATGTTTAAGTTAGAGAAATTCTAAAATTTCTTAAATATATTAAATATGTTGAATTCAAATATTTAACAATATTCAAAAAAAATTTAAATAGTAATACAAAATTAGTGTCTAAATTAGAGTAATTCTAAAATTTCTTAAACATATTTAAAATTTTGAGTTTGAATATTCAACAGCATTCAAATTTTCGTAAATATTAATACAAGATTAATGCCTATATTAGTGTAATTCTAAAATTTCGTAAATTAATGTCTAAATTAGTGTAAAATTAATGACTAAATTTATGGAAGGGATATCAATTAAAACCCGGTACAAGTTAAAATAACACTTTTATCCTTTATGAATCAATGGTTAAGATTTTTTTTATCATTTATAAAATTAAGTATCGAATCATTTCTCGCATAACAATTATAACTGAATGTGATTCCAAACATATTATTTGGTTTCATGTATTTGAATCTAATTGCTGCAATTAAAAATATATAAGAATATTTAGCTGTAACAGTTAAAATTATGTCTAAATTGGCTGCACTTTTAATTATAATAGTTAAAAAGAATAATTTTAAACAATAGGTAAATTTACCCATCTAATCACCCTTTTACATAATAAAATATATTTTTTTCCCATCATTGTGGGTAATCTTGTCATCCAATATTTAAGTTAATAAAGTTAATAAATACAATTTCCAACTACATATAACGAAGTCAAATACTTTCCATTATAGCATTTTCTATTATATGAAACTAAACAAGATATATATATATAATAATTACTGTATTTTTAATTGGGGGGAATTGCTTATATACCCCTGAAAAATTTCGGACTTTCTTATTATTTTGCCCTTTCAAATTAACATTTCTACTATTGCCGACTTTTTTTATCTGCCCTTAAATTAGGGACAAAAAAAAATATTTGACTTTTTACCTTTGCAAATATATCATTCTACCGTTACTAACTTTTCTTATTTGCCTTTAATAAGGGCAAAATAGGTATTTTGAATTTTTTTAACTCTAATAGAAATTTAACCTGAGTTTAATTCGAGATGACTTAATAAGTATTAAGAACAGGGTTATGTTTAAATAACAGAGAAATGTATGAGTGGTATATTTGAAAAAAAAATTAGAGTATATAAGATATTTCAGAAGTTTTGAGAGTAATATACACAATTAACCTTTTAATCGTATCTATTTCTAATTATACTCTTAAGTACTATTACAACCAACTAAACAGCTCCTAAATCTAATTTTTTTTTCAAATGTGACTAACTTTATCTAATATAATCTAACCTATAATTTTACCAAATATATTAATATCTTAAAAGATATATGATTTCTCAGTTTGATTTTGCCATGTGTCCACCCCTCTTTTCGCCCCCCTCTCTCCCTTTCTTTCTTGAATAACATCCATATAAACATATTATAATTGTTTAGTAAATTAAAGAAAAGTTGGAGAAGTACGTTGCTGGTGTGGAACTGGGCCGGGCTTGGGTTGGGTCATACTATGCCCAGGCCCGACCCAAAAAAGAATATTAGGCTTTGGGTCGGACTTCTACCCAATTTTTTTGAAAATTTAAAACTCAGCCCAGAACCAAGCCCAATGCCAAATACCCATCGGGCTTTGTGGAGGCTCATTTTATGCATTTGTCATATAGTACATATATATTTTTATTATACAAAAATAAAATAAAATATTGCCTTTTTTCATAAAAAATTTAGCAGTTTTGAGATTTTGCAAAAGTAGTCCACTATTTTGGATTTTGCAGATTTAGCCTAATTTTTTAGAAAACTAACCAAAATATTCTTATTCTTTTTTCTCTCTCCTTTTTTTTTTGCGTTCTTTTTTTTTTTTTTTTTTTTCTCTCCGACCCTCGTCGCCTCCTCCACCGCCTTCGCGGCCCTCGGCGACAGTAACGAGGGCAGCACCGCCTCCTCTTCCTCTGCTTTCGCCTCCGCCTCTGCCGACACCGGCTCGACGTCGACACCGGCGCCGAAGGAGGAGGACTCGGAGCGGGGGCGGGTGAGGGCGGAGCGGACGGAGGAGATGAGGCCGTGGCCCAGGCAGTGCTTGCCGTCGCCTGTGAGGGTGAGGACAAAGACATGCTTGTGCTTCTCCGAGGAGCGGAAAAAAATGCAGATGGTAGAAAAAAAAAATGAATAAAAAAATAAAAAATAAAAAATAATTTTTTGAAAGACCATTATGTATCATTGCTACTACAGAAAATACCAAGAATCAGAGAAGAAGGAAGAAAAAGATAAAATTGCACTGTTAAGATAAAGTTGTATTGTTTCACAAGAAAGTTGCACTGTTTCAAAAAAAAATTATACTATTTGAGACGAATGTTGCATTCTTTGAGATGAAAATTATACTCTTTGAAACGAAAATTGTACTATTTGGATTAAAGTTATATTGTTTGAGCAAAAATTGTACTCTACAGCCTCCTCGCCGTGGAGGCCTACCGCCCCATCATTGTCTCGAAGTCGCCCTTCTCGCCTTCCTCCTCGCGCTCCTCCGCGCCCCCGGGGCCCCCACCCGCTCGATCAAGGACGCGCTCAATGCGCTCTTCGGCATCGCGCTCTACTCGCTCAACCACCCCGCGCTAGTTGAGATCGGTGCCGTGCCCGCGCACTTCTCCCTCGTTGTCAAGGACAGGCACGGGCAGAAAAGTGGCGGGGACGTCCGGGAGGTTTTTGTTAGTGTTTTTTCTATTTATTTCTCTTGTAATTTGTGTTGTTTTGTTTCTTTTTCTCCTCCCTCTCTCATCTTTCATCTAGGAGAGTAGAGCTTAGTTGCCCGTAGTTTAGTTAATTTTTCTAATGAATGAAGTAGGTAACTTGTAATTTTTTTAAAAAAAAAATACAAAAATTATTCAGTGCGTTTGAGAATTGAACTGGTTGTGCTTTATAACTAGTTATAATACAATGTTACTTAAAAAATTGATTTGATAGAAAACTGAATAAGAATAGACTTAATTACTCTCGAGTCTCGAGTGGCCGTTTTTCCATCAACTGTAGTGAATGAGGAGATTTTATTAAGAATATATAGTTTATAATTCAAAATAAAATTCTTAAATGGAGAGCATCTCACTCTCTTTTTATCCCTGCTGTAAATTTTCCGTCTAATATTGTGTTCAGATTTGGATAAAAAATTTTAAATTAGAATAGACTATTAAAATTCAAACGGAAAGTGAATTATGCAGCTCACCAAACCGACTCAATAATATTTTGTTAAGTAGCTTCTAAATGAAGAAACGCTTGTCGTGCTGTTAAAGTGATCAAAAAAAAAAAAATGTATATATTCTTAATTAAAACCTTTCATTGTATATATTAAGGGCCGGAGCCTTTGTATATTAAGATTAGACCCAGCCGAATCCGGTGCGAGTAGTCCACAAGCTCAGCAACTGCTATCAGAGTGGGACCTCCTTACCTCAGCAAAACTGAACCTTAACCATTTTACTGGATAGATAGTTTTTTTTTTTTTTTTTTTCACTTGCGTTTTTTGTTTTCTCTCGAGGCCCAGTCTGCCTCACTCATGTAGCCTAGTTCATCTTTCTAATGAATGAAGCAAATAGCGTGATATCTTTCTCTAAAAAAAAAAAAAAAAAAACTTTAGATCCGGAAAGAACCTGGCCCGCCCCGGCCCATGAACTGGTGTACTATCAAGTGATCATTCTTCATCGGCTGCCGCAGAGTAGAGTTGATTGAAAACAATTTATAGTTTAATCTTGGGTGTCAAAAAGAAGAAAAAAAGTCTTAATTAACACCTTTTTTTGGTTTATAGACTTGAGTGTAGTTTCAAATTGCATTGCAAAACGCATCCTTTTTTATATTATGAAAGGCAAAAAAAAATTGAGAGTGTTTTGTAACACACACCCTTCTAATGCTACAAAATGATGATTAAAATATTGTTATTACTATTCTATATTTCTTTCTCATATAACAAGAGATTGTGAAGAGCTCCATATTAGAAGAAGAGCAATGCAACCCATATACACTATTATGAGTACGATCGTCTTCATACTCATAAATTATTTTCAGTGGTAGAGTTTTCGAATTAATGATCCATACCGTTAAATATAATTTAAATTATTTAAATATTTTAAAAATAAATTTCATAATTTTTGCCATTATATGTCTTACGATCAAATAGTTTCAAAAATTGACATTTTTAACTGTAGGTATGAAACATTTCCGAGTTAACGGTGTAGGAGAATAGGAATCGATTGAATTTTTATTTATTTATTATATAGATCAAGATCAATAATTCCGAGTTATCGGTACTAAGAATTTTTAATCGATTGAAATTTTGTATTGGATTGAAAACAGTGTATACTTTAAAGACAACAATTTCACACGAGGATACATGTTGTGAATCATTAACTAGCCGTGCGTATCGGAAGATTTTTTTTAAAGTTATTAGTGTTGTCGACCGTTCCTAGCGCAAGTGGCAAAGAATTTGGTGGTTGGTATCCGAGGTTTCGAGTTCGAATTCTAATTAATTCATATTTTTAGCTAAGTTTATTTTTAAAAAAAATAAACGAAACGGGTAGCGTGCTATTTTTCTCTCTCAATATATATTTATATATATATATATATATATATATATATATATATATATATATATATATATATATATATATATATATATATATATATATATATTAGTGCTTTCACCAAACTGAACAACTTAATTAATTCGAATCCTAATTAATTCATATTTTTAGCTAAATTTATTTTTAAAAAAAATAAACGAAACGGATAGCATGCTACATTTCTCTCTCAATATATATATATATATATATATATATATATTAGTGCTTTCACCAAACTGAACAACTTAATTAATATCCAGTAAATAAAACTGGACTAATTAACTTTTACTAAACAGCTAAAAGCTTTTATTCCTTATCCATGAGATACAAAACATATATGATTGAGAAGGGAAGGTAAGTAAGAAGTGTAAGAAGCTAGCTAGCGAGGGCGGCGATCGGCGGTCGGCGACGGACATATATGCATGGTATGTAGATCAGCTGGCTCAGGCAAGCGTATATATCGATCGATCATGCTCCGGTTCACAGCTCCTGCTGTCGAGGATCAGGATCGTTTACCATCGTAGGGGGCGAAAATAGCGTTTTTGGTGGCGGATTTGGAGGACCGGGTCCTGGCACAGGAGACTGGCAAATTACTTGTCCATTCGAATTGACAGTGCAGGGACCAAGCGGTTCCGGCAAATTTACCGCCGGTGAGATAATGCAGAACACGGCAATGAGAACGACCAGAGCTCCTCCGAACGTCCCCATAACTCGAAAAGTTTACCTTCCTGATCACCTTTCTTTTATGATGTGTGCGTATGTATAGCTTATTTATGCAGAGCATTAGCATATTTATATATATCAAACATCCATGTGCTGTTGAATTCAATGCCTTCGAATTGTCAACTGTTCACATTGTTTCATTGTTTTTGTTTTATTTTTTTGTTTTTAATTTTTTTTTTTTTTTAATGTTAAGGTTTTGACTTTCTTTCGCCATGACATAGTCACTATTGCCACTTTTGTGTTAGTTCGTAGTATTCTTGCTTGGAAAATAAAGTAGTACTGAGAACTTTTGAAACTAGTTTTTTTGCATGCATATTATTAAACTTTTTGTTTAGTAATTAGATCCGTATAGCTTAATAGATTTCGCTCTTCCTCCAAAGTTACTAATTACATATATAATTATTTTCATCACATATTTTGCATATAATCTTATAAAGTGACAACAAATTAATATATATATATATATATATATATATATATAAAATTCTATTCTAACGTATAAAAAGAATAACAAAAATTGAACGTTGCTTACTTGTTACATTTGGAACTGAAAAGTTATATTTCTTTACATTTTGAAGTCGTATAAGATTTTGTGCATAATATATGATCGAATATTGGATTGTGGGACTTATTGCAATAATTTAAAAAATAAACTAAAGTAGGAGGACAAATGTATTACATCCCTGTTAGTTTAAGGAGGAAAGGAGCAATCTAGCCTTTTTCTCTTGATTCTCCTTTTACTTTTATAGATCTTAATTTCATTTATTTAATCAGTAATTGTTAATAATATAGAGGATCTCTCAAAACTCCTCACGTATCTTTTTGTTTTCTTTTTCTTTATGATGATCTAAGGGCAATTTTGGTTGCACGTAGTTACTACTGCACAATAATTATAACGGCAGGCAATTCCAAACATATTATTTTGATTTGGTGTACTTGAACCTAATTGCTGCAACTTAAATGTATAAGAAAATTTAGCTATAATAGTTGAAATTAAGTCTAAATTGGCTGCGGCAGTTTTAACTGTAATAATTAAAGAGAATAATAATTTTAAACAAGAGATAAACTTACCTGTCTAATCACCCTTTTAAACAATAATATATATATATATATATATATATATATATATATATATATATATATATATAGAACTAGGCTACTATACTATTAATAGCACCAAGTTATTGGTGCTATTAAGTTTTTAGCCCTTAGATTAAAAGATGTGTGGCTAGGATGATGTGGGTCCCAAAGGGTTAAGTGGGTGGTTGGTTGAATAGTATAATCTAACGGATGAAAATGATCAAGAAAGAAGATCTAACGGTAGAAAATTTGGTAGCACCAAGTGTTTGATGCTATTAATAGCATAGTAGCTGGACTTTATATATATATATATATATATATATATATATATTTCCCTCTGCATTGTGGGTAATTTTGGCGCCCGGGGTGTTCCCCAACTTTGGCGGCAGCAGCAGCAGCAACGGGGCGGGAAAGCAAGAAGCTGGCCATGCAATGCCGACTCAAGGGCACGGCGGGGACGCTGCAGAGCCCATGTATCTGAAAGGCTCAGAAGAGGAAGCTAATTAGTCTTCGGTCACGGTAAAGTGCTTGAGCCACCGCCGGCCGGTTTCGGCTTCGACAGCAAAGAAAGCATTCTGCTTATCTGAACACAAGTTTTGTCGCCGAAATTTTGATGCATGTGATGGTTATGGGTGTGTTCAAAGGCTTTCATAGAGGTTTGGATTATTGAACACGAAGTTTGAAATTTGTGCTTAATCGTAAACATGGAATTATGGGTCATGATGTGGAATTAAATTTTACTCTTCGGATCCTGTTACTTTTTTCAAGATAGTATTTGTGTTATTGTCATTTCATGTGCTATAGATGGAGAGACAACAAAGCTAATTTAGAGGACATATATGTTTTGTCACAAGCTATAACAGAGTTTTACACTGCAGATCCTGTTGGATTTTATTTAGACTTTAATGTGATTTAAAATTTATTTGTCTTTTGAGTGTCTAATCCGTAATGGGGCTCACTTGGAAACCCACACTTTGGTTTTCACATATGAGGTTTAGCCCCACATTGAAAATCAATAATTTGTTGTTACTATTTATATACTCCTTCTTTCTCATGTTGTTTGCTTGGGAGAAAGTGAGAGTTATGCTCTCGACTAAACACACGCACGGCACGAGCACGAGCCGAGCCGAGCCGGGTCGGGCGGGCAGCGCGTGGTTCTTTCTCCCGGTTTATTTTATTTTTTATTTTTTTTATTTTATTTTTTTGGGAAGCCTTAACCTTACCTTGCGGAGCAAGAAATCGTGTCGTTGGAGCACGATCTCTTCCTTACCTCGCGGAGCAGAAAATTGTGCCGTTGGAGTACGATCTTTCCCGAAATTCTTTTAAAGGGAGGTTTTGGCCCTTACAGGGATTGTGTGTGATTTGAGTCTGAACCACCTCTCTTCTCCTCTTCTGTATTACTCTAAACCCTTCTTCTCCCCGTCGTTCTATTTTTGAGTTTTTGCTGGATCTTTGAAAGCTTGCCGGGTTTATCTTGCGCCACCTTGAAAGCGTGCCGACGGGGTGGAACGTAGACGTTGTATCGCTGGAAGTGATTGCCGGGAAGCCTCGCACGTAGAGAGACAATCTCGTTTTTAGGACAGTATTCTGCACGTCTCGATCCACATGCCTTTTCTAATTCTTTTTATTTATTGTTCTTATCATTTAATTCCTTTTCGGATTTCTATAAAACTGCAACTGCAACTTTTTAAATTATTTAAAAAAATCAAATTTGTTAAAAGATTGAAAGATTTTTCCAACAGATCATAGTAACGAAAAATCGCAAAAAAAAAAAAAAATAAAGAGAAAAAAAAGGTAATCCATAACACACTGCATCATAAAGCTATCAGATAACATCATAACAGCCAACTTGCACTTTGTACTTAAATAGTAATAACATAATGGGAGAAGACACTACTAATATGAACATCTGGAGCTCGTATGTAAGCATGTGTTCACGGTGAAATTACGAGCAATCGCAGATACCCGCTTTTGATACAGAGTTCAGATTCCCCCAGGAGGCGGGCGCGGCGGAGGTTTGCTCCCTTGGACAGGATTTCCGCATGCTACTGTCCCGTCAGGACGAATAACGCAGGGATTTTGGCATCTTACTCTGACAACATGAGGATGGCAGGGATTTGCGCTCTGAGCTAAAGCTAAAAATTCGAGGAAAAAATGGTTATGACGAAGAGAAGAGCTCCTCTGTACGAGGCCATGGGAGATATAGGGAGTATGAGTTTGTATAAGTGTAATATATATATATATATATATATATATATATATATATATATATATATATAGAGAGAGAGAGAGAGAGAATCCAGCTACTATCTTTTTGGAAGGATGGGAGGATGGAAGCCTTCATCCTTCTAAATTTTCTACCGTTCGGATGAAAAGATGTGCGGCTAGAATGAGAGTGGTTACGGTTAGATTGATAGTTGGCCCCCTAGGGTTGAGCGGGTGGTTGGTTGAATAGTATATATATATATATATATATAATAATTGGGGCAATTTCATCACTATCCTTGTAAATTTTAGAAATATCATAGATACCCCTCAATGTGATACCCCAGATAGTCCTATATAAAAGATATAATAGGGCTAAACTCTTTACCCGGCTTAAGTATTTTGGGAGGTGGATAGATCCAAGAGGTTAAGAGAGTTAAGCGTGCTAGGACGGAAATAGTCCTATGATGGGTGACCCCCTGGAAAGTTGGGGCGTCACAGTTGGTATCAGAGCCAATTACCAGCCGGAAATGTGAGATGAGTCTCGACTGAGCCAGGATCGGAATGACAAGGCTAGCGAGACGAGTCTCACATCACCTGGTACTTGTGAGTCTAAGCCTGACGAGAACGTCAGGGCTTAAAGGAGGAGAGATTGTGACACCCCAGGTAGTCCTATATAAAAGATATAGTATGACTAAACTCTTAACCCGGCTTAAGTATTTTGAGTGGTGGCTAGGCCCAAGAGGTTAAAAGAGTTAAGCGTGTTAGGACGAAAGTAGTCCTAAAATAGATGACCCTCTGGGAAGTTGGGGCGTCACACTCAAAATTTTAAAATACCATCAATACCCTCTCAAAGCTCATAAATTATCATGAATGTCCATCCCATCATCCTCTATTTGCTTCTGTTAAATTTTATAAGATGACAATGACATTTATGCCCCTAATTATTGGTGAGTAAAAGTGTATGGAGACCCCTCATCAATAGGTCTATTTCAAAATAGACACCTTCAAACTTTTATTTTATTAAGACCTCTTATTAAGCTTTCAGTTTTTTTTATTAGGGTTTTCGCACATAGTAAAAAAATTTAATCAAGATATCTCATTCATTAATTTACTATTTTTTAAAAAAAATTGGCTAATAGAAATCACTCAATTGTAAAATGGAAATAAAATTGAGAAGGTGAAAATAAAAAACTATTAAAATTAAAGGGAGGTCGTTCAAATGGCCAATAGGTGAAAGAAATTTTACACATTTTTATCTTATTGTAGAAGATGGATTTTATACGAATGTCATATGAAAAATACTTTACTATCAATAATTTTAGCTATCTATTTTTTTCTTTTTTGTGTGATGTATGTAAATTATTATTATTATATTTAAATAGAATAAAAAAATAATTAACTCTTGAGGTAACATTGAATACTAATATTGACAATTATATGTCATGATAAACTATGTAATTTCATAGAGGAAAATAAAAAAGGAACATGAGTATTATATTTAGTAAACTATAAATATTTTACTAAAAATTTTAGAAAGTAGAGTTGAGTTAATATACAGTTCAAAATTTAGAACCAATCATCTAAATAACTTTAAATGTTTATACTTTGTTAAATTGTATTAGGGGCAAAAATGGTATTTAAAAAATAATGGATGATGTTTTTCATGGATATTTTACCTAAAGGGCATTTATGAGTATTTTTTTATCTTTAGAGGGGTATTGATGATATTTTTAACTTCAGAGGGGCATTTATGATATAAGGGCCTCCATAAGGGATATTGGTGAAAATTTTCCTATAATGTTCATGAAAAAAGTCTACCTGTACAATCCCTTTTGGGGTATACATCCTACAACTAATAAATCAACGGCTGAAATTAAATGTGCATTAATGAGGGTTATAACATCACCCTCTTCTTTAACGGGAGCATTCCATCTCTCTTTTTTCACTGACTCTCATTTTTTTCTTTCTCCCGCTCTTTTTTTTTCCTGCGCCACCTGCGCCAGTGCCCGCGCCCGCGGCCCCCCGCGCCCCGCGCCCCTGCGCCCGCCCCCGCTACGCCGTCCCGAGCCACGCGGGGCCTCGGGCCAGCGTCGCTCGCCCCGCTACGAGCCCTGTCGTCGTCCTCGTCCTCCTCTAAGACCTCCTCCTCCTCCTCCTCCTCGTCGTGCTCCTCCTCCCCGCCTCCCCCCGATTCCGAGCACTCCCTCGAGTTCCACCCCGTTCCGCGCGCCCTGGAGAGAGAGGTGACCGGATCCGTTTGGTTGGGGAGAAAGAGTGCAACAAGGAGAAATGGTGCAACGAGGAGAAATAGTGCAACAAGAAAAAATAGTGCAATGAGAAAAAAGAAGAGAAAAAGAAATGGTGTAAGAGTGTAATTTCTGTCTCAAAGAAATAGTGTAAAAAATTTTAAAACAAGTTTGGTTGGGGAGAATGAGTACAACGAGGAGAAATAGTGTAACAAGGAGAAATGGTGTAACAAGGAGAAATAGTGCAACGAGGAAGAAGAAGAGAAAAAGAAATGGTGTAAGAGTGTAATTCTGTCTCAAAAAAATGATGTAAAAAAATTTAAAATAGTGTAACATTATTTTAACAGTACAATTTCATCTTTTTCTTCCTTTTTCTATAATTTTTGATTTTTTCTGTAGAAAAAATATTATTTTTTATTTTTTTCTCTTTACAATTTTTTTTTGTCACGACCCACCGCCTTCGCCGGAGGGTAACTATTTTTTTCCCCTCCCTCACCGGCGTGCTTCTCGGCCCCGAGAAGCACTTCTTCGTCGCCAGCGGCGGCGGCGGTTGGAACGGCAGGTGGAAGAGGATCGGAGAGGGAAAAAAAAAAAGAGTCGCGGCCCCGCACCGGCTCGGGGACGACGGACACCACGCCCGGCGCCGAACACGAGTACGTCGAAGAGGGAAAAAGGGAAAGAGAAAAAGTGTAGGATGAAAAAATTTGGGAGTGAAATTATCATCACCTTTTTTAATTTCCTAAACCATATTAATTCCAGCCGTTGGATCTAATAGTTGTAGGATGTACACCCTTATAGGGTTGTACGTGTAGCACTACTCAATGTTCATGTCCAGCTGAAATCGGTGTTTTCGAATTTTTTTCTATTCTAATATATAAAAAGAATAATGATTTGTTCCTATTCTTTAATTCTTATGCTTATTTGGAACAAAAAGTTAGATTTCTTTGTATTTTGAAGTCGTACAAGATTTTGTGCATAACATACGATCAAAATTAGATTGTGGAACTAATTGCAATAATTTAGAAAACAAACTAAAGTACGAGGCCCAATGTGTTACATCCTTGATAGTTTTGAGGAGCAAAGGTGTAATCTAGCCTTTTTCTCATGATTCTCCTTTTACTTTTATTTATCTTAATTTCAATTATGTTAATCAGTAATTGTTAATAATATAGAGGATCCCTCAAAACACACCATGTATCTTTTTGTTACTTTTTATTTATGATGATCTAAGGGTATTTTTGGGTGCACGTAGTTGCAGCTGCACAATAATTATAACTATATGCAATTCTAAACATATAATTGGTCTGGTGTATTTGAACCTAATTGCTGTAATGAAAAATGTAGAAAGATATTTAGTTGTAGTAGTTAAAATTATGTCTAAATTGGCTGCAATTTCAACTATAATAGTTAAAGAGAATAATTTTAAGCAAGAGATAAATATACCAACCTCATTCCCTTTTTAAATAATAAAATAATATTTTTTCCATCATTGTGGGTAATCTCGTTATCCAATATATAAGTTAATAAAGCTAATAAATACAATTTTCAACTACATGTAACGAAGTTAAATAATTTCTGTTGTAGCATTTTCTACTATATCAAAACTAAACAAGATACATATTGTGAGATCTCGGGTAGTCCTATATATAAAATATAATAGGGCTAAACTCTCAACCCGGCTTAAGCATTTTGGGCGGTGGCTACGCCCAAGAGGTTGAGAGAGTTAAGCGTGCTAGGGCGGGAGTAGTCCTAGGATGGATGACCTCCTGGGAAGTTGGGGCATCACAGTTGGTATCAGAGCCAGTTACCAGCCAAAAGTGTGAGATGAGTCTCGGCTGAGTCAGGATTATACAATGGGGAGAGCGAGGCTCTCATGCTGTTGACTGTTGTGGGTGGAGCGCGGCTCACCACAAGGTCTGTTTAGGCTAGCGAGACGAGTCTCACATCGCTTGGTACTTGTGAGTGGGGGGGGGGAGATTGTGAGATCCTAGGTTATATATGAAATATAATATGGCTAAACTTTCAACCCGGCTTAAGCATTTTGGGCGGTGGCTAGGTCCAAGAGGTTGAGAGAGTTAAGCATGCTAGGACAGGATTAGTCCTAGGATGGGTTGACCCAATGGAAAGTTAGGGCGTCACAGTTGGTATCAGAGCCAATTACCAGCCGAAAGTGTGAGATGAGTCTCGGCTAAGTCAGGAATATACAGCGGGGAAAGTGAGGCTCTCATGCTGTTGACTGTTGTGGGTGGAGCGCGGCTCACCACAAGGTCGGTTTAGGCTAGCGAAACGAGTCTCACATCGCCTGATACTTGTGAGTCTAAGCCTAACGAGGACGTGGCTTAAGCATTTTGGGCGGTGGCTAGGTCCAAGAGGTTGAGAGAGTTAAGCGTGCTAGCTGGGAAGTTGGGGCGTCACAGTTTGTATCAAAGCTAATTACCAGCCGAAAGTGTGAGATAAGTCTCGGCCGAGCCAGAATTATACAGCGGGGAGAGCGAGGCTCTCATGCTGTTGACTATTGTGGGTGGAGCGCGGCTCACCACAAGGTCGGTCGGTTTAGGCTAGCGAGACGAGTCTCACATCGCCTAATACTTGTGAGTCTGAACGTGACAAGGACGTCAGAGCTTAAAAGGGGAGAGATTGTGAGATCCCAGATAGTCCTATATATAAGATATAATAGAGTTAAACTCTCAACCCGGCTTAAGCATTTTGGGAGGTGGCTAGGCCCAATAGGTTGAGAGAGTTAAGTGTGCTAGGACGGGAGTAGTCTTAGGATAGATGACCCCACACATATAGCAATAACTATATGTGTGGATAATTATTTTCTTTTGATCAGTTTAATCGGAGATAGTCTGAATGTTCAAGGACGTAATTAATCAAAGACTTTTAGGTCTTTTAAGGAATTGAGCCCTTTATTTTTGTTCATGCATTTATTTGCAAAATTCTAAATTTTCTTCATTATACTTGGATACCAATATCAAGTCATTTGCCATTTATGCTAGAGGCCTATTTGATTAGCCAAAAATAAAGCAACCAAAAGTGACATTTTTGAGAACTAACTATTTATCGGTTGTTTGGTTTGTAAAAGTGAATATGAAAGTCACTTTACAAAAATAGTCTAATAAAATGAGTTATAACTAAATCTCACTTTTTTTTACTTCGACGCAAAAAATTTCGAAATCACCAAAAATGAGTTATATTTGCTCTTATATTTAATCTATGAATTTATTTTAAAAGTTGAATTTCACTCTAAATTTGAATTAAAATCATGACTTTAATTTCACATTCTGAATTTTATTTCAAAATTCAAATTCAACATAAAAATTTTAAATTTAAGTTTTTAGAAATATGAATTCTAGTATTTAAATTTAAATTTAAATGTGTATTTTTAATTTATATTTTAGTGAAATTATTTTTAGCTAAGAACTTCAATTTGAACTTTGAATTCAAATTTTTTCAACTATAAATTCAAATTATTGATTTAAACTTGAATTTAAAATTTAAAGTTTTTAAGTTGAAATTCAAATTCGAATTTAAGTTTTCTATTTATATTTAATTTCAATAATGATGAGTTTCAGTTTGAATTTTCAATTTGAACTATGAATTCAAATGTTCAGTTTGCAATGTGATTTAAGCTCAAAGTCTAATTTAAATTTAAATTGTGAATTCATAATGAATTCAGAATTTAAGATCATAGAGTAAATTAAAATATGATTCAAATTATATATTCAAATTAAGAATTCAAATTTGAATAAATATTCTATTTTTTATGTTGAACTTCTATTTTAGAATTTAATTTTAGCTGTGAGTTATAACTTAAAATTTAATTTCAAATTGTAAATTTAATTTATATCTTAACTTTTAATTATAAATTCAACTCAGATTTATTTAAAATTTACAATTTAATTTTTTTTTGAATTCTAAATATAAATTTAAATTTAAAATTTAAATTTAAATTGTGAGTATAAATTGTTTGTTTATATTTTTTACTTATTTATATAAATTAAAGAATTAAAATTATAAAACTATAATTTTTTTATATTTTACTTCATAGCTAATCAAACAATGGAGTTGGAAAGTCACCTTTGTGAAAGTCATTTTTGCAAAAAGTCATTTTTTCCACTTTAATCATTTTTGGGCAACCAACCATGCCCTAGAGATGGTCGTTGTTTCTTAATTAATTTTTAGTAAGTAATACTTGGCTAATTGATACTTATAAACTAATAAAGTCATAAATTCATAAAAGTTTTGACATAGCTTAGGGTAATCAAAAGCTCAAATTTAAAAAGAAAGGGCAAAAAAAGAAAGAACCACCCAGAAGTGAGAGGTCTCATAACTCATAAGAAAATAAAAGCTAAGATGTCGATGAGATGAAAATGAAATATTTTATTCGTTATTTTGCGTGACATTGTTGTACGAGTATTAATTAATTCAAAAGGTACGAGGAGGAAAGAGGAGGAAACAACAAAAGCTTTTATTCTATTATGCATGATTGAGAGAGGGAGGTAAGTAAGAAGTGGAAGAAGCCAACTAAGGCGGCGGTCGCAGGCGGCGGACATATATATATATATATATATATATATAAAGTTGAGCTAGAATACTTCTAAGAGTATCAAGGAGGTGGTGCTTGTGGGTTTATAACCTTTGAATTGAGATTTGAAGGATTATGATGATGATGATAGGTGGTGGTAGATGGAATAGTATTTGATATAAAGGTTAGTAATCAAAAAGTAGATTCAAGGGCTAAAAATGTGAAAGCACCAAGGGGTTGGTACTTTCAAAAGTATTCTAGCTCAATTATATATATATGCATGGTAGATAGATCAGCTGCCTCAGGCAAGCGTATCGATCGACTGTGCTCCGGTTCACGGCTTCTGCAGTCGGGAAGGATTGATTATGATTGGAGGTGCCGAATATCGCGTTTTGGGTGGCAGATTTGGAGGATCGTCTCCTCGCACAGGAGACCGGCAAACTGTTCGTCCGTACGGCGGATAGGTGCGGCAGGGAGATGGCTCCCCAACTAAAAAAAAAGGGGATGAAGAAAATTAAAAATGGTGATGAGATCGAATCTCCGTCCCTATACGGTTGAATATAAAGTTTTTGAACTGTATCAATCGTTTCACATTATTACTCCCTTTCATCGTGGCATTGCCACTATTGTCACTGTTCCATAACGTCGTATACTTTCACTTTGCCTCTAAACTTGAGCTCTTCTAGAAACAGTGGTGTGAATTTTCAATTTTGGCAATTAAAGTTTGTAAATTTTATTAAAGAGTTTGATAGACATATTTCTTTAACTAAAGTTGCTAATTATATAGTTATTTTGATCGCAGGAGTTACATCTAATCTTGAAAAACTTTAAAATATGTATAAAAAATTTCCATTCTGACATGCAAAATAAAAATAAAAATTGAACTTCGGTTCACCCTATTCTTTAATCCACATTCCTAATTATTAAATTTGGAAACTAAAAAATATATATTTCTTTATGTTTTGAAGTCTTACAAGATTTTGTGCACAACATACGATCAAAGCAGCTGCATATATAATTGCTAATTTTGGTTGACAAAAGAGGAGTCTAGCTAGTAGTAGTTTCAAAATTTTCTGAAAATTTTATTTTTCATTCTATTATTTTCAAATAAGCTTTTGTTATATGATGCTAGTTTAACTGATGAAAAAAAATGATCTGAACGTCGGATAAGCAACTTTTTAAATTATGTTTGCATTAACGACATGAAGTAGGAATTATCATATTTTGGCAAAACAAATATTTAAAATTTTTGGAACAAGGCTTAATTTAACTTGTTAACTTATAGTTTCTTACCAAAACCATTGATTTAATTAATATCTGTACTTATCTTTTCATTAACAAACTTAACATCAAATGATAAAGCAATCTGCTTGTTATAACATCAAGTGATGAAACTAAACTTCTAACCTGCATAGACCGGCGAAAGGCCTGAAAGTAAAAGGCAGAGAATGATAGCGATCGGAATGACACCGAAGAAGATGCTTCTCTGATGACAGTCCATCAGCTTCATAACAATCTGCAGTACCTTCCTTTCTTGTGCTGTTGATTTTGTTTACTTGGCCTGAAACAAGTGTTCGAAGTGGCGTGAGGTTAGTTAGCCAAAGTCATAATCGAGACCCGTGAGCGCTGTGTTTGTACGCTTTAAGTGAATTAATTACGTATTTCTAACGGCTCGAGCTTTTAGGATTGATGATTAGCGCTAACGATCGGACAGTTTGGACCATCTCGATCTTAATTAGTATTATCTGCTGGACTGTGAAAGTGTGGACCTGCAGCAGATATTCAGTAATTTTTCATATTTGAAGTGGGGTCGGATTGGATAGTACAAAGAGGTGGATAGAATATGGATCAGATTTAACGCATCATCCCATTCAGAAGTATGAAGCTAAAACTCGATCAACATCAAATAAATTGTTGAATTAGGCTTACGGAGGGTCATTCAGGCCACGGAAATGCAGGACCTTGGCAATCCAGCTGACCCGAGACAGACTAGTATGCTTGCAGTCATCTCTTCTCAGATTTGGACGCGGACGGACTGCGATCGACAGGCTGCATGTAGAACTTAGAAGAAGCATGCAGCGTCGATCGAGGAAAATGACAACCAAGATGTGCAACGAGCTAGGGATCCACTTCGCGAGTTCTAGATCTTTATTCGGATTCGTGTATAGGGATCGAAAAGAAACACAGATATGCGGTGCATACTAATGCGTATAACCAAGTAATTGGGGGTTTGATGCAAACGTTTTGACTAGATTGGTTACGTGTGTAGACCGGCATGCATGCATGCATGCATGGTCTGAAGTTTGAAGAGTAAGATAGAGCACGTAGAGTAGCACGCACTATAACAAATATGTGATGCTTAATTTCTCCTGTAATTAATTTCTTACCATCTCGATCCAGTATATATAAACCTCAATATTCAATATTGGACAATTAATTTTACATTGCACTAAAATTAAGCATCCTATACTTTTTTAGAAGACTTTTTAGTAGTTATTGGTGCTTTCACCAAATTTATTATTATTATTATCATCTTCATCATCATCAAAGAGGGTAGGGAGGAGAGAGGGGAAGAGGGAGTATGGGGGAGGGGGAGAGAGAGATATAGAGAGAGAGAGATCAATATATAAATAATATTTTATTATTTTCTTTTTTCTAATCAGTCTAATTAAATGAGACTAAATTAGAAATTGTGTCAAACGGGAGATTAGATTGGAATTTTTGTTCTGAAATTGGATTAGGCACGGCATTTGTTCAAATTCATATATATATCATGAGGACACTGCAGTCAAGAAAGCCTTATGTGGAATAAGTATTTTATGTAAGAATTTTTTTTTTCAGTACTATCTTATTGAGTTATGTAAAATAATAAAGATCTATTTAAGAAATAATTTTAAATTAAAATAGTGTTAAGAAAAAAAGTATTTTTACTATAATATGTAACCGTATGTTATTATTTTATTTCACAAACTTGTAAATTATCGGATGGGTTCTCCGAATATTCAAACACCGATTTTTTTTTTTTTTTGAGAGAAAGGTAGCACGCTACCCGCTTCGTTTATTTTTTTTAAAAATAAACTTAGGTAGAAATGTGAATCAACTAGGATTCGAACTCGGGACCTCGGGTATCAACCACCTAATCCTTTGCCACTTACGCTAGGGACGGTCGATTCAAACACCGATTTTAAATCAGATTCATGCTATGGTAATTTATTGTCGGCTTTCCGAATGACATCTTTTCAGGCATTCCGGTGTCGGTAACTAATCTAAATAGCATGGCCCTAAGTCATCGGGTGCTTGCTTTGGATGCTCATTCATCAAATTATCGGGTGCTTTTTTCGGATGCCCAATTATCGAATTGTCGGGAGCTTTCTTCGAACTCCCAAACTGGCTATTTATTTTCGATTTTCGCTTCGACAGCCTGCTATTACTGGATGATTTCTTTGGACATTCAATAGCTAATTCTTGATTGGTGGCCTATAATTTATCAAGAAATCTTTCAATGCCTAGTTCATCGAACAAGCTTACTCTTAGAAGAAGAAAAAAAGAAGAAGAGAAGAGTAGAGAGGGGCCGGATTGATGTGATATTTTCTTTTGATTACTCATTCTTATCATTTTCTGATATATAAGAACTTTTAAGCTTAATGAAGTGAACTCTTTGTGAGGATAATTATTTTTTTTGACCAGTTTAATCAGGCGTAGTCTGAATGTTTAAGGACGTAGTTAATCAAAAACTTTTTTTACGTCTTTGAAACAGTGAACCGTGTACCTTAATTAAATTTTAGTAACCATTAATCTTAAAAGCTCGAGGTGTTAGAAATACGCAACCAATTCACTTAAAACGTACAGATACAGTGCCCACGGACCTCGATTGTGACTCGGCCCCACCAGCCTCACACCACTTCGAACATAACTCGGCCCACCCAACCTCACGTCATTTCGAACATGACTCGACCCAACATGACCTCTCGTCACAGGGCAGAATGCTGGCCCATTTAAACTAACAAATAATACTAGACAAGTTAAGACTTTATAACTAATAAAGTCATAAATTTATAAAATTTTTGACGTAGCTTAGCATAAAAGCTCAAATTTAAAAATAAAATAAAAAATACCATCCAGAAGTGAGGGGTCTCATCAGTCATAAGAAAATAAAAGTCAAGAGGTCGATCGATCTCACGAAAATGTTCTTGACATGTTGTACAAGCAGTAATCGACAAGTACGAGGAAGGAAGAAAAGGAAACAAAAAGAAGTTTTTATTCGATCTTAATTTTGGTGATCGATGGTGCTCCAGTTCACGGCTTCTGCGGGGGACCAAACGCCGTCTTGGATGGCGGCTTCGGAGGATCGGGTACACTCACAGGAGACCAGCATTGCGTAATTCCAGTCGGACCGGTACTGCAGATAACAGCTGAAAAAACGAGGATGCCGCAAATTGAAATGGTGATCGATGAGATCGAACGACGAGGTGCGTATGCAAGGATTAAAGTATCGTGATACGGGATCGTGTTGAAAACTTACCGGCACAGTACGTACCGGATTATACTGATGCGTGTCAGTCACCAAAAATATATACATGTGTGCCGACATATAATGATATAAAATATTTATTTTATTTAACAATAAAATATTATAATTCTTTATTATATAATGTTATCAAATCTTTTGAATTTTATTGAGAAAACTACTTACTAATTTAAAGAAAATAGAGTTTTGAGCTGTGTCGTCGGCACGATGTCTGTATCGTGCAGACATCTTGTTGCCACGATATGACACGGTAGAAACGATTCGTGCCGATGGGCATTTAAATCCTTATGCGTACGTGGTCTCCCCCATGTGCGCCCGTGAGAGATACAAGAGGCTTAGGTCATGGATGATATCGGAACTAATCTTGCATAATAATAATATATAGATCAGGAGTTTGCATAGGATTACCACATATTTAATGTTGAATTCAATGTTTTGGAACCGTCAAAAGTTTCACATTGTTTTATCCTTCTTTCTTTCTTTTCTTCTATTTTTTTTTCCTAATTCCAGTTTCGTGGTTGTTTCGTCATGACTTGGTCACTATTGCCACTTCTACGTAAGGTCATGCATACTTTTCTTTTTGGAAAAAATATATAATCGCCCGTGAACTCGAGCCTTTTTAAAAACAAAATTTTACTAAATAGTTCAATAAACTCCTTTTTTTTTAACCGAAGTTGCTAATTACATAGCTATTTTGATCACATCTCATGCATCTAATCTTATAAAGCTTTAAATGTAATAAATTTATTTTTTCTATATATTCTAAAATATATTAAAAAAAATCTAATCGATCTTAGGTTCACCCTATTCTTTAATCCTCTATTTGGAAGAGAGAAAAAATAGATTTTTCTTTGTACATTTTGAAGTCATATAAAGTTTTGTGCATAGCATACGATCAAAACAGCTGCATAATTGCAAACTTTGGTTGACGAGAGGAGAGTCTAATAGTAGTTTCAAATTTTTTTCAAAATTTTATTTCCCACTATACTCTTTTCAAATAAATTTTTGTCATATGATGCTAGTTTTTAAATTATATATGCATTAAACGCATGAATTAGGAATCACCATTAATTAACATTTAAAATAAATATTTAAAAAAATTTGTAAACAAAGCTTATTTTAACTTACTAACTATTCGTTTCTTGATAAAAAAAAAACAAAGAAAAAAAACATTGATTTAATATTTGTACTTATCTTTTCATTAATAAACTTAACATCAAATGATAAAGCAATTAATCTGCTTTATAACATCAAACGATGAAACTGATCAGCTTCTAACCTGGACGGGCATAGACCGGCGAAAGGCCCGAAAGTAAAAGGCAGAGAACGACAGCGATCGGAATGATTACAACGAAGATGCTTCTCCGGTGACGGTCCATCATCTTTACAACAATCTGCAATATATACCTTGGAATATCTTGTGCTATTGATTTGCTTTGCGTGGAAGGGACAAAGATTAAGCGAAATGGGTGCAGGTTTTATAGAACAGTTTGGGCCATATATATTAATTGGTTTTAGGTGAAAATTAACGCATATATACCCCTCAACTATCGACCATTTTGAAGTAGTCCCTCAATATACCTTTTCATATTGATACCTTTTGACTTTTTCTTTTGGAGTCATTTTAGTAGTTGAGTAGAAAACTTGTGTTAAAGTTGATTTATCTATTAGCTCTTAAATGTTAAGTGTTTCAAATTCATTCACTTAGAACTGATTTAAGCTATTAAATTTGACGGAATCAAAGTAAATAATGTTGAGAGGGTCAGTTTCAACTGGCTTATTCCATACATTTTTTTCTTTTCTATAGATTATTAATTAGTAGCCAAACCCCGTAGTGTCCAATAAATTTTTACAGTTTCAAGTAATACAAGTGATACAATTAAAATAGCTATATGATCAACAACTTTGATCGGTAAGCGCACAGTAAAAATTGGTAAGCCGTCGACATCCACAATCAGCTACTCTAAGTTGTAATTACTAAAGTTAGACCTCGTTTGGTATCATATTTATTTTTTATTTTTTTTAAAATGATGATGATGAGATCCAAAGGCGAGGTGGTCTCCTGACTTTTAGATGATGGATGATCATGTAATCTTGCATATATAGAGCAGGAGTTAGCATAGGATTAGCATATTTTACAACTTCATATATGGTTTGAATTTGAAGTTTAATTAAAAAGTTGAAACTGAGTAGAGTGTGTGAACTCTTGGCCGTTCAAGCGACTAACATTTAAGCTCGTGCGTTGATTCTTGTTTCTCACCATCCCTATTCACCAATTAACCAATTAATGATGCCGTGGAAAGAAATTTCTTTAAGTACATCCAAAAAAAGAAGAGTATAGATCTTACCTTCTCCACCATAGGATTGATAAAAATTTAAATAATTTTTAGTAAAAATTTAATGTGACAAATAGAATATTAATAGTCTCAAAATAGAATGGGTGTAAAAATGTACCGATAGCATTCCTCATTTTTTTTTTAATTTTCTTGCATTGTAATAAATACGACTATAATGATTAATGACAACGTTGGGTTCGTGACATGACAATGACAATCATTAAACTACTATATTACTTGCACAGTAATAATACATTCATATTTTGACAAGTAAATTAGATTGCGGAATTTAATTACAATAATTTTTTGAATATACCTTACTATCATTACCGACTTTTTTTATTTGACCTTAAGTTAGGGACACAAGAAGTATTTTAATTTTTGATCTTTTCGAATATACCTTTCTACCATCACCAACATTTCTTATTTGTCCTTAAGTTAAGAGTAAAAGAGGTATTTTAATTTTTTTTAACTCTTGGTAGATATTTAACTCACGTTTAATCTAAATTAACTTAACAGATGGTAACTGCAGAGGTATTTTTGAATAATAAAGAAACATATTATGAGTATATTGGAAAGAAAAAAGAAGTAGGGGTAAATGAGATATTTTTGAAATTTTGAGGGGTATATAGGCAATTATTCCTTATTTTTATTCCTGCAAAAATTTAGTAATATTTATATTTGCCCCTCTGATTTATTACCGTTAGAGTACTGTTTATTTTTTAATAGCAATTAAATGAAATGATATTTTTGCCCTTATAAATATATTCTTTGAAAAGTCCTAACTATTAGAATTATGTAGAAATATATTTTTAAAAAAAATATTTTATCTAATAATATAAGAAAAGTAAAAGGATCAATTTAACTCATTCACTCAATTAAATTAATTTTAAATAAAAAATTAGGACAATAAAGTTGACTGTTGGAAAGGAGGAGAGACTGATGACACGTTTTGACGCTCACATGTTGGCTGACTGACGGCAGCCATCCATCCTAAGAAACCTCCCTTGAAGGCCGGAGGTATCCCACGATTCCCACTTCGCTGTACACGGCACAGATTTTCTGCGGCCTACTTTTACCCGGGTCTTATTCCTCCCTAGGGGTTTCAACGAGCCGAACATGAGAGAGCTGGGGTCGGCTCGTGTTCGGCTCGTTTCAAGTCGAACACGAGTTGACTCGTTTAAGTATCGAGCCAAAAAATCGGCTTGTGTTCGGCTCGTTTATTAACGAGCCGAACACGAGCCAAATACGAACTGGCTTAGGAATAATAAATTAAAATAATTTGAAAGGATATATATATATAGAAAATTAATTTATAAAATTTTATCCATTAAATTTTGATCTAATGGTTAAAATTTTACATATAAATTAATTTTTTATAATAGAATTCGGCTTTAATTTAGGTTGGGCTAAAAATCAAATAATAAATTCGAACTGTTATCAAATAATAAATAATAATTATTTATTTATATATATAAAAAAATTAATACAATATTTAAATATATATATATTCGAGCTGTTATCGAGCTGATCCCGGCTCGTGTTCGGCTCGTTTATTAAACGAGCTGAATTCAGCTCGTGTTCGGCTCGTTTACTAAACAAGCGAGTCGATCTCGAGCTCATTTCGAGCCGAACATGAGCTGGCTCGCGAACAGCGAGTTGGATTGCCATCCCTATTCCTCCCTCCCTTGTCCCACAAACGTGGAGAAATAGGATGGAACTCTGGTGGAAAGCTACCCATATATACTCTTTGTTTTTTGTTTTTTTTTTTGGGAAAGTCTCCAATCTGCTGCTACATATTAATTTTATTTTTTATCTAAAAATTTGCTAAATATTTTTCAATACTAAATTTTTAAAAAAAAATATTAAATTATAGAAAAGAGTATTATAATTTTTAGATAGAGTCAAAACTGAAACGTGGCTATAAATCCGAAATTACGAGACTTTGTTAGGGAGTCCCCCGATTGCTATACATGTTAGTTTTACTTCTATCTAAAATTAAATTATTGAGTATTTTTTTAATATTCAATTTTTTTAAAAAAGAAGATTTTAAATGAGGTCTCGTTGGGAAGCTGCCCACCGAAATTATTTCCGCCACACCGACCGTCCCTAACGCAAGTGGCAAAGGACTTGGTAGTTGGTACCCGAGGTTCCAAGTTCGAATCCTAATTGATTCACATTTTCAGCTAAGTTTATTTATAAAAAAAAAAAACGAAGCGGGTAGCGTGCTACCTTTCTCTCAAAAAAAAAAAAAAGAAATTATTTCCGCCACTCTCTATGCCTTCGTTGGAGAGATTCGCACAGAAGTGTTTTTTCACCACAGCTCACATCTTAGGGTGGAACTAACATTCCTCTCTCTATTTCCCCAACTTAATTAGTAGTTAATCTTATAAAATATTACTAATTACTATATTATATGGCAACTTATTTACTAATTAACCAACTAATTAATAACTTAACTTATTAGATTAATAAATATTTAATTGACTATTTAAAAATTAATTTTTTTGTACATATTTAAGTAGCTAATTAAATAATTAATTATTTTATGTCATTAGTTATTTAGTAATTTTTGTATTAATCAAATAATTATTATTTTGAATAAATTAATTAATTTATTAAATAATTATCTAATTTATTAAAAACTAATAATTAACATATTAATTCATTTTTTATATTTAATTAACTACTTAGTGTGCTTTTTCATTATCTTGGACAATATTCATAATAATTTAATTTATTTATTTATTAAACTATTTCTTTTACTAATAAATTAATTTTCATTAAATAGGTAAAATATTTTTATTTTAAAATTTTAATTAATACTGTTGACGGAGTTAAATCAAAAAATAAAATTGAAAAGGCTAGATTTTTGAAAAATCAGATAGTAAATTTAAAAGTCCATAATTTAAATAAATTATATACGTGTTTCTCTTATGTTTATATTTTTTACGTTAGATTTGAATACAGATATGTATTGGCCTGTCAGATAGAGAAATATATTTAGGGACCGTTTGATTAGATGTAATTACAAATACAGTATAGTTAAAAATACATGCAATTAAAAATACAGCAGTTACAACTACATATATCCTGTTTGGTTGGATGTAGTAGAAAGCGCTGCAACTATAAATAATTTATTTGACTGCATGCAGTTGAGAAATAATTTTTAAAATTTTATCATTTTTTATAAATGATGATAAGATTACCTCCAATATAAAAAAAGAAAACTATTTTTGTCTAAAAAATAGTTAAGAAGGTAAGTTTATCTTTTGCTTAAATTTACTCTCTCCAATTTGATCCTCCTCTTGCAGTTTTTACTACAGCAGTTAAAATTAAATACATCGAATCAAACACCGAATTTGTATTTGCATACAGTTACAACTGCAATGCAGTTACAACTACATGCAACCAAACGGCCCCTTAAAGCAATTCAACGAGGGGCAAACTTCAATTAACCCCTCTGGTTTAGTGCATTTTTGTTTGCACCACCCCTCTGATTTTTTTTTTTTTTTAGAAACCACATGAAAGCAAAATTCAGAACAAAGAAGGGCAAAATACAATATTATACCACCCAGTGATTTGCACAAAATATCACGTTACTATCATGTTTGACGGTAAAACCCTACAGTAGAATAAAAATTAAAAAATAAAATAACTAAATGCAATTTTTTGAATTTAAGTAAAAATATACTAAACCATAGAGAGGGAAGGTACTTACATGAAATAAAAGTAAAATCACAAAATAACTAGGTAAAATTTTTCTAATCAACTAATACCAAACTAAAACATCGTTAGGTATCCTTTTTATTTTTTTATTTTTTTAAATAAAATTTTACATATAAAAACATACAGAAGTGAACAATAGACTGCTTACAATTCTTTCATCTAAGAAATTTATTTGACAATAAAAATAAAAATTTGGAAGTAACTAATGTTTGCTTCAAATAATTTTTTAATCAGGTTGTCATCTATCACTTAGCAGACACTTTGCCTGATGCAATGCTTAAACTATAACAACAACAACAAAAATCTTTCCTCCAACACAACAAATTATACAAAATTAGCATTTAAAATATAAAAAAATGACACAAGGATACCAAACGAAGCCTAAAAATGCGCTAAAACTTTTTTTTTCTTTTTTTTCTTTTTTTGGCATTGACGAGGGGGATTAGGGAGGCAAATTGCAAGTTTACCCTTCGAAAGAAAGGTATCAGTCATTGCCCACTTCGCGTACAACAGTGCAAAGGCAGATTTGTACAAACTTAGTGAAACAATAACATCTAAGGTGCAAAATCCCTGCAGATCGCATGTGCGCAGGAATTCGATGCACAAACCATTAATGATTTTGCCTTCAATAGTAAGTACAAAAAGAGTGCAGGCCATTTTGTGGAGATTTAGTAAACAATAACATCTAGGGATTGCAAACCTGGAATGGGATTGACCAAAGCCGTTGGATTAGTTGATGATAACAATTTTTGCTTAAATCACCAGCAGTCGAGATTGACCCTACCGGGGCAGATAGATCGCTATGTGGGCAAAAAATTTCTGCACATCCAGTCTATGAGAAATCCACACTCTGACATATAACATATAAAGAGAGAGAGGAGGGATTCATAGAGCAGAAGAAGACACCCATCTATATAAGTTGGTCAAGCTCTAAAGGCCGGAGCCTTTCCCGCCTTTGCACTACTTTCAAATCCAGGAACAGTTAGCAAGTTCCCCTTTGCGGACATGTAAAAGTAATTGTAGTTGATTCTAGTAACCAAATCGGCGAGATGAGGAAAATGGCCAACATTGAGCTTGAACGAAAGGATCTGCAAAGCAATGAGAGGACAAGGTCAGCTAAAACAATTTAACACAAAACTACTGTTTCTTTTTTTTCTTTTTTTTTAAAAAAAACTTTTCAGTACTGGGGGGAAAAAACAAAACCTACCCTTAAAAGGAAAGCAACACAATCATCAAACTGCTTCTCGATCCGTTCTATTTCCATCTCACATCTAGCCTTAACTGAAGTAGCTGCGCCACCACTGCTCAGTGTTTGCTGTATGGAATAAAACTCGAGTCCTAACCCGAGAATGGTCTTAAGTCGACTCGCAATAAGAGCCCACTGCGTGAAGGAAAAAAAAATGGGGCATTTTTACCGTCAAATTTTACTACATAAATAAGGGAAAAAAATAGGTAAGCTGAACAGAACTCGAACCAGCTTATCAGGAGACACGAAACACTGGCGCTGAATGGATAAGAGGTACGCCTCGTGTACTTCAATGACCTCATCAAGGGAACGGGCTGTTGCCATGCCGCTACAGAGTTCATTCCATGCACTGTGAAATACCTAATTTGCCCAATTAAAATTTGGTTATTCAGTCATAATTGCTCTCAAGAAAATGGAGCACCTAGTTTATTGTGCTTGCATACCCGATCCATCACATATTGATGAAAGGCATCAACAAAATGAAGGAGCTTCTGCGCCAATAACAAGTGATGCTTGTAATTCCGTGCTGTGTTGCCCTTACCCTGCAAAAGGAACGGTTTGATGTTGCAAGTGGTAACAACTGGAGAGCTTTCTTATTTTAACATATTGATACAGGAAATAATCTCTTGCATGAATAGTTCATCTTGATAAAAGAAACTAAGCCACCTGAGAGATAAGCTTTAGCATTGAGTAGTTTACTTATGTAGATGTATGAAATTTTCCAACCCTTCGTCACTGACTCGCACTCACTCCCTCACTCCCTCACTCATAACGGTTATATTTAAATGCACCTACAACTTCTCAGACCCACCTAAGATTTTTGTCAAGGACATAATAATCAACTAAAATACTAAAGAACAGCGGCAAAATTAGTCAAATGCATGTGCACCTTCCACATCCATTTCCGTGCTTTGTCAAGGACAAATTTTGCTCGCTTGACCTTTAATAAGAAGCCCATGACCTACATCCGGCAAAAGAGTCACAAACAATGACATATAGTCAGAAGAGAAGAAATCAAAAACCTAAATGAAGTTATACCTGATTATACTTCTTAAGTGCCTCCGTATTCACAATTAGGTCAAGGGGCCAAGAAACCTATCAACAAAAAAGGTACTTGCAACAATTAAGAGAAAAAATTAATAATAATAAGAAACACATTAATAGATAGAACCCATCTTGCGATTGAGTGCATGCCTTGCAAGTGAACTTTAGCATGTCAAGAGCATCAATGCCCAAAAATTGATTCCGAAGTTTTCGGGGAGTCGACATATTTTCCTCGTCATCAGATGCATTACTTTTAATAACTGAAACAACCAAAGAATCAGGGGCACTCAGAAGTGTCCTGTCGGCCGAATTTCTTACTGATTCCTGTGCAGGTATTGAGTACCATAAGCATATTTGTTAGAATGAGCAGACATAAGCAATACGCAAGTTTTGATAGTGCCGCACCTGTAGTAGAGTGTTCAACTCAAAATCATCATCCCAGGAATCTCCCTTGTCAAGTCTGTTAAAAATGACTGTCCAAAACTGCTGCAGAAGGTCACCTGAAGATATATAAATTATCAGTCAAGTCTACAACTATATAAAATTAAAAAAGGGCGAAACTCAATAATTCAGAGTACCTGAGCCTAGCAAAAAAATAGCCCGTAAGACAAAGAGCTCATCCATTAATCTCCAACCATCCATCAGCTTTGAGAGAATGTGTTTACCTATGTGATCCACCTAAGGGGTAAAAGTAGTAGAGCTCTTAGCAGCAGTATATTACCTAATTTTCTTAAAGAAATTGGAATACTATGATATGTACTCGTGCAAACTTATCTATGTTAGTATCGTTCCTGGAAAACAATATGAATTTCCATATATGCCCTTCAAAAACAAAATTCTATTATCCCTACTAGTTACCAAAAAATGTCCCAATGTTAATACCTGTTTCTAATACAAGACCATCTTCCCAGAAGAAATAAAGGTATATTTGAAAACTGCAAAGGAAAATTGTTGTTTTACAAGGGTATGACCGTAAACTGATGATTTTGCACAAATATATACACACAAGAGCCCTAAAAAGAGGGCCAAGCTAACCACCTGTTTTTTTATATACAAAGAAAGGCACTCCTGTATGATAACTGCAGGCTCCGGTGGATCCTTCAGTTTAATACTCTGGATAAAGTTAAGAACTTTTGAAGCTAGCGTGCTATCTTTCTGCAAAGGTAGAATCTCCGATAAAGTAATATCTTCCTGTTTCAAAAAAAAGAATGCCACACTATGTCAGAAAAACATATAGAGAACATACAAAAACTAAAAGTTTGATGTTACCTGGAAAGAAGGAAGAAGAGTTGGAAAAGCAAAGAGTGTTTCCAAAGTTCTTGTATCATCATCTAATCGAAGGTGTTGCAATTCATCGAATTGAAAACCAAAAGTATAGTCAGTTCCGTCAAGTTTGGGAGGTATTGCTTTACATTGTGAACTATCGTTCATAGTTGCGTCAGAATATTTGAAACCAAAAATTGCCTCTCGCAACTTCTCATCATTCAATGGAGGGAGATGGAAACTTCTAGATAAATTAAGTCCATCCCATGAGGCGAAGTTCCTCTGTAGCAAATCTCTGCACACAGTAATGACTGGATTTCCTGGGAAGAAGGAAGAATCAGAAAGTTCCGTTCTTTCCTCAATTTTGTTCCTTTCAGTAGAAGAATCTGAATCCCTTGCCATAGATTGAAAAGCGACCTTTTCATTAATGCCTACATGTCTCCTACCTTGCATTGCATCCACCAAGAATTGCAACCAATTCTTATCATTGATTCCCTTTTCAACGTACTGATTATTCATGAGAGCTTTGCGCATTAGATTGATATCAGTCGGGAACATTCTGAAGTACTCATAAATATGATCTCCATCATCTAGTAAGCCAGCCAAGGATACCAAGAAAACCTCAGGCAAAGTCAACACTCCCATAATGCGGGCATCATTGCTGATTTTAACATCAAAAAAAGATTCATCGCGAGAATCATCACTCCCGGTATTTCCATCTACAAATTCCAGGGAGCTTAAAACTTCTGGCCTATGCCCCATTTTATTTTGATTATTAGGAAATTGACATCTTTTAGAGTCAGATGGAATTGTACACTCATCTTGAACATGTTGAACGAGCTGCAGTGATTTCCCAGCAGATACAATGGCCTTAGCAATGCCGTTTAAAAACATGGGGCAGATAGCAATATCCATATCATCTTGATTACTTGTTTCTCTCTTGATATTAGATTCAATACCAGTACGAATCAGAGAACCACCACTAGATATCAAGTTTTCGAACCTACTTGGTCTCAAAAGATAACTCATCTCCCAAAATGTTGGTTGATCAATGGAGACTGCACCATTCTTATAAAAGAACATCTGCAAAAGTAAGAACACTTAAAAAGAAGCCAAATGAAACTAGGGGAGGACATAGTTTTTTAAAGGTAGAGAAAGTTTGAGAATTCGTTCAAGTTGATGGCAGGGCTCCCAGGAAAAGAAAAAAGAAAACATAAAAATATAAGCTAACAGCCTAAGCACTCCAACTTGGTTGATTATTTAAATCAATGTTTACAAGAAAGCAATATAGGACAAGGTAATCAGATCTAATGAGGACATGCATACTGCCTCAAGCTGTAGGGTGTAAGCCTCGTTGATATTCTTGAAATTGATAGAGGTGCAAGAGATACCGGTAGCAACGCAAAGGTAAAATGTATTTGTACATCAAGAATAAACTTTATAAGAAGAATTCAAGAATGCCTGCGCTAAGTTGTATATACACTTTAGGCGGCTGGTTACAATATATACTATATTAAACCACTATTTCATATGTTAGTCTCCTTATAATATATTATGCAAGAGTATAGACTACGTTTTTCAAACTTTCTACATAAATTATCAAGACCGATGTCAAGAGCTCCAACAGAAGTTTTAACTGGTTTACTCGATTTCTATGCAATGCATGTACCATCACCTTGTAGAGCTCAAGGCTGAGCCACAAGGAACTTAGTGAGACCCTTACATTGGAGTCCGAAGCAAACTAAGCATCCAAATATTTTACGGAACCATAATCCAGATACAAGGAGCCGTCAGAAACATGGTGTTACTATTATAACTTATAAACCACCATCAACAAAATGCATTTTCAATACCTCTTCGCAGGGATCATCAAGAATACCATCATAAAGCCAGGAATCTAGCCCATGCAGATAAGGCAGCAAACTTCCTGTAAATATTGCTAGCAGCATATGGTAGGAATCTCCTAAAATTTTACAGATAAATTAGATTACTTAAGATAGACCAGTGAAAAGGGTAAATACATAAATATAGATTATTAAGTTCTTCCGCAACCTCGCCACCTTGTACAAGACAATCTTCATTCAACTTCTTGAAAAGATGGTTAAGAATATAAACTGCTATCTCACTAGATGAGACAGTATTTCCCGAGTCAATAAAAACATTTGGAACAGCTCCAATCATAAGCTCCCACAAAAGCTCTGCTCCGGCACAGAGACTGCAAAAAGTAGATGTGTGCTGCTTAAATACTGAAAATAAAGGCATAAAAGTCGATGAAATACACAAGGTTATGAAGCACATTCTTTATAACTCTTCCTTTTTTTTGGTTGCTTTGTGTATGAATGCATATATTTGCACCATACAAGGTTAAAAGTTAATTAAACATGAGTGTAGTAATATTAAAATTTGAAACAAATCCTGTAAAAAAACGTAATGGGAGTTACCAAGACTAGTTCTAGGTTTAAATATAAGTTTGCTGACTCTAGGAAGTTTCCTGAACTGATGAAAATTCAACAATCAATCAATCTGATTCTTCATATGAATCAAAGGGACCAATTGAGAGTTAAATTTTAAACAAGAATAACTAATTTGTTTAGCTAAAACATAGCATACCAACAAAACATGACTCTTACATTCAAGCAATAAAAAGAAGAAAAAAAAGAAAAAAGAAAAACCAGACCAACAAAAGATTGTTTAATCCAATATATTAGAAGAAAATGACAAAAGGCTATTCCAGAGCATTGTGACTGATCTCTCCAGGTTGAGACCAATACTAGTCAAAATTAATGACAGGAAAAGTAGTACACTGTTACTAACACCATCATTATACAATAAATTCAACGAAAACGGTACCTACTTAATACTTATATGCCAAAGATGTAGAGAAGATATAGGCATTGCTATGAAATGAAAAGATTTGACCTTGATAAAGAATTGGTTAATCCAAGAAGTGTCATAGTCTTTCTGTTGTCCGTATCTGAACTAAGCAACTGTTCTTCCTCCTTTAGAGCAACCTTGCGAAGTCTCTATCCATCACAATAAGAACAATTAGACTGCAAAAAGCACAATAGGGGACTTGTACAGGGACCCCATGAAGCAGTGCATACCTTAAGCCATAAGTAGACAGAATTCGCAAATGCGCTTAGTGTGGGAGCCCTTTTACCAGATGATCCAACCTTTGTAACAAAAACCTCCACTCTCTTCAAGCAGGTTCCGGCAAACAAAAATATGTTTAATATGCCTTTCAGACTGGTCTGGGACAAGTGACTAGCATAGATTCCAACTTTGACAAGAAAGCCTTGTTTAGCCTCATCCCAATAAAATAAATCACTACAGAACCCTTGGAGCATTTGTAGCACAGCACGAACCTGTATGTGTCAGAAATACTTAAACGATATTCTTTGCAACATATTACAATTCTTAGCGGGGGTTCTACAATGGGTATATAAACTGACAAATTACCAATTCATGTTCGTCAATTCTAAAGCTGGAGATTGGTGCTGCATGATGAAGGCCCTTTGTAATGCTAAAGTGGAGCTTAGTGATAAAACTATCAGATTCCTCAACTTTTGCTAAACCTGTTGGATGAGAGAGAGAGAGAGAGAGAGAGAGAGAGAGAGAGAGAGAGAGAGAGAGAGAGAGAATAAGAATTAAAAGTGTGTCACAAACAATAGTTTCAATAAAATCTCGTACACAATATTATTAGTACTGTAGTACATTAGACACGTTATTATATGACAACGCTGCAATCAAGTCTAAGAGAAAAAAAGGCATGGATATAGAAAAGACAGAAAAAACAAATCTGAGAATGAAACACCAAATCAAGCCAACTCTATCTCAAGATTGGAAATAATCAATGGGCCATATATAAAACCCAATCAAGTGGTATAACATCTCATAGAATTGACAAGGAAAAATGTTCGATGCCATAGTGCTTTAACTGAATGAAGCCTCAAGTTGCCTGTGGAAAACAGGCCGATTTAACATATAATACTCTCCAAAAAGTGCAGTTAAGTATGCTACTAAACAAAAAAAAAATCAAGAAGTGGTTCTGAAATAACAAATCTAAACCTGATCCGAAATTCAAAAACATAAAAAATATAAAAGGTGGCCATACCACGATCATCATCATTAGAAATAGCACTCCGTTGAGGAAGAAAAGTGGACTGTTTTGCGTTTTCAACTTGTTCATAAAATCGCCAATCTGGTAGAGAATCAAGTGAGTAGCTCGACATCCCCTCTAGAGATGAAGGCCTATTGCCTAACCCATAATTGGCGACTACAGTACCGGCCATTGCGCAATCCCCACTAAAAAAAAGCACCTATACTATAAAATTTCTGCCGTATACTTCACCTGCAAAGAAAGATTCAAGATAATTGGATAAAAGAAAAGGAGAATACAAGAAATTTTCTTGCACCATGCAGCTGCCTTTTTTTTTAAAAACCAAAAGATGCCATTTTTTCCTGTAAGCTTGAAACATTGTGAAAGATCAGATGCATCTGGTCAAGCTTCAACTACTCCTTAACCAAAAACATCACCATGATGTTAAAAGAAGGATCGGTATTTACACAGGTATATGCATTAAAAATATTCTGAATAAAATTATATTTATGTTTCGTCTATAAATCACTAAACCCTTCAAACTATCCTCCCACTGTGATCAAGATTCATTAATCTCCATTGTTTGTTCCTCCAAATTCATCTACATGCCTTCTTTCTTCACCAAATGCATCATTCTTATAGATGTACGCCACCGACATTACGAGATTCACAGTTTCAGAATCAAAATAAGCATAATTAAAGAACAAAAGAACCAATATGCATTCAAACCCTAATTTTTCATGCTCCAGATCTAGCTCCGGTGCCGTACATATGCCGCGCCCTTCTTTTTCCCAAAATTCTCCTCGGACCACTCAAATCCCCATCTCACTCGGACGAATCCACGAAGAACCCAATCCCCTCAAACCCTCTTCCCCCCCCCCCCCCCCCCCCCCCCCCAAAGCCCCTTTATCGCTCGTCTCCCTCCTCGGCATGCGACCGCGGTGGGGAGAGAGAGAGAAAGAGAGAGAGAGAGAGAGAGAGAGAGAGTGTGATCGGTGGAACTAGGGTTTTGATGTGTCGGGCGAGGAGGGTGACTCAACGGTTCGAGCACTTAAAATTTGAAATAAAACCGAGATTAAACTTTCCGGTTCACAGTGAACCAAAACGGTTCACCATTTGTCACCTCACTCGGGTTCGGGTAGGCCGTTATCTTTTAACTCGAAACAGACTCAGCTGGACCGGCCCCTCGACCGGTCCCGGTTCAAACCGATTAGCTACCGGTTCAAGTACTGCTTTACCAAAAGGGGAAGGAAAAATTTTAAAATGCAACGAGTGTATTTGGTGACTCGGCGTTTCAAACTAATTAAGTATCTCATTTTAGGTATATATGTCCCATCATAATTATAAAAAAATATTTTTATTATTTTTTTTAAAAAAAGAAGAGATATGATTGGCTTGTTATTGATGACGTGGTGCAAGCGTGACACAGAAGACTTTCTCAAGGGGAAGAGGATAAAGTGGTTTTCACCCATAATAAATGTTCGTCTTCGTTGCCGTAACTTCACCGTCGAACGAAACTGAAGCTCCTTCAAATATCGTAATTGACTTCGGCCCGGCCCACACTGACCGGAGTCAATTATGAAAAAAAAAAAAGTGAAAAAAATAACAAAATATCAACTCATTTGTCATTAGGGATGTCAATGGGTATGGATACCCGAAAAATTATCCGAATCCGAACGGGTCGGGTTTACCCGAACTAAATGGATATGGATTCGGGTATGGGTATAGAAAATAAAAACCCGACGGGTATGGATACGGGTATGGATTTGTATGTACCCGACTCGAATCCGAACCCGGATAAATTATATATATTTTATTTATTTATTTATTTAATATATAAAATACATAATGATTTCTATCCATTGGATTTTCATCCAATGGTACACTCAAAGGCTCAAAAATTTTGATTTTACTATAATATATTTTCAAATATAGTACTTCGGGTTTGGGTTTCGGATTCGGGTTCGGGTTCGGGTTCGGGTTTCGGGTATTTGGTCGGGTCGGGTACGGGTATGGATTTTTAAAACCCGTCGGGTTCGGGTCCGGGTTCGGGTTCAAATTTGGGGGTCGGGTTCGGGTTCGGGTTTTTTAAAACCCGACCCAAACCCGACCCATTGACATCCCTGTTTGTCATACCTCCAGCTTTTACGTCATTTATTTTTTGCCAAACAAATAACAGAACTAAAAAAATTTTAATTTCACAGTTATACAAACAAATAGTAGAAAGAAGGTAATTTTCATTCGAACTCTAGTACGTTAACCTAAATTTCACCATCAGTGGAACAAACAGGCTCCTAATCAAGTTGCACCAAACATTATATATTCCAAATTAAATTTTTTTACCCTATATGAGAACATAAATAATTTAGTCAGAAACAATATGGTAATTAATGTTGAAGTAATATTTTAAAATAAGTATCCTTGTATATTTATGCATAATAGAAAGTTTTGGTCAAATATTATTATTTCTATATATAATAACTGTGACAGAAAATACTATTTATCTCATGTCAAAGGCTCAAATCTCAAGTGGATATTAAGAGCATGTGACGAGGAGGTAATTGGATGTTAGATGAATTTAATGAAACAAAGGAAACCGGAGGTTAATTTTACTGGGAGAATTATTAAGATAATTTATTTAATCTCTCTACAAAAGTATGAAGTTTTAGAAGATTTGTGTGCATTTATTCCTTTTAAAATTGTTGTTTGCTAGTTCACAAAATTACAACTAGGTTCTGAAAGTTTCAACTAATTACTCGTCTGCCAAAAATGCAATAAAAATTAAGTTTTCTTATATTTCAACACAGATTTTTTATTTTTGCATTGTCAAATGCTTGACTCCTACTTGGCAGTAAGGTACTTAGGAAATTCAGTTTTCACTATTTCCAAGTTTTAACTTACAAGTTAGAAGTGATGGAAAAGGATGTCACCACATCTAGGCAGAAATTTACCCTAAAGTTTCAAATGAATCTACTGCTTTGAGAATCCTTAGATTTCTTCAATTTAGGGAGAAAAAAAAACTTTTGAGAGGTTCAAACAACTTAATCATGAAACAAATTCAACCATATAGTTTAGACTACAAATAAAAAGTTCAAAACTTCTACTACGACAGGAAGTTGAAATGAGCTTTTGAACTCCAAAAATGAAAGCTACAACTTGAACTTTCTGTCTCCAGCACAATGAAAGGCTATAGAGAAGATTTTAATGAAAAAGCTACTGATATTTCCTTGAATAGCTTGTTTAGATAGAAAGTTTAGCAGGAAAGTTATATCAAAACATGAAATATAATCTTCATTTTTCGACCTCCTCGCTTCCATTCAATGACCCAAAATCCTTCAGAGGGATAAAGATAAATCTATCATATTCACTCTAGTACTCTATTAACTAATCAACATTCCCTCAACAATGAAGTTATATCAAAAACATGAAATATGATCTTCACCTTTGAATGACCAAAAAATCCCAAAAAGAAAGCGAATGAACCTCAGAGGGATAAAGATAAATCTTTCATATTCACTCTACTACTCTAATAACCACTTGCCAATAAGATAACCATATTAAAGAATTCGTCAAGAAGATGTGTTTTAATCCGTTTAATCCTCGGAAATTTCCTCTTTGTACAACTCTTCTATCATTGGCTTCCACAGCCGCACGCGCGCATTAATAAACCAGTTTGAAATCTGCGAGAATAACAGTAGAATTCGCGTTATTAAACTTGTTCGATGACAAGCACATTAGAGAGTATTAATGTCTGCGAAAAGGTTCGAAGAGAAATGTACTTGGCTTCTGGTTAAGCCTGTCTGCGAAGATAGCATGGACTTCTCGCTGTCGTTAGGATAACTGTTTCAGATGACGCAGAGTAAATGTAAGATTTATACAGGGAAAAGTAGATAGATCCATTTTTAGGAAATAAACGCATTTCTGAGTTCACTAAAAAAGGATAATTTTCTTCATTTTTTGCAATTATAGCCCAGAGTTTTAACCGAAACGCTTCTCCGGTAGATGATCACGACGCATAGTTTCGATCATCATCTACATTGCATATTGTCAAAACTGCATCTGCTATTCAAAAATGTGTGTTGCTATGCTATTGTGGAGGAAATGTTGCAAAACTGAAGACAAGTTATTTGAAAAATATAAGTGTAGATAATGAAAGATTCAACTTACGGATGAAGGAAATGTTCGAAGAGCCAAGCTCGAAGAAGTGCAACTGAGTCTTCCGGGAGTCCTCTCAACGGTTTCCAATCTTGTCGGATTTGGATCGATCCCAGGGTTTGAAGAGTCTCTCTTTTCTCTCCGGTTGTTCGACACAAGGATCTGCCTTCAGAGAAGTTCTCATAGTTTCCAGTGCATTGTTCACCTTCAGACTCTGTCAAAGCATGCAATTGAGAGACTATTGCATCTCTTAAATTCGCAAAGTGTCGAGACATCGCTTGAATTGTCAGGGCAGTGTAGGGAGCAGCAGCCCCATTGCCTGAAACAACTTCGAATGATGATACCACTTGGTCTATTTGATGAAGGTATTGCTCATACCGAGTTTCAAGCTGAAATAAAAGGGGAGAAAAATAGTTATTAACAGTCTTATTAAAGTTTGCATTTGCTATTCACCTGTCGTTGTCGTTATATTCGCAATTCCATAACGCAGAAGCTCCAATTTAAAACTTCTGCTTCTAGGGCTATGGGAAGCTACTGAGCGGATTTTAGTTAACTAGTCTTCTTCGGCAAGCGAGGCAACAATGCGAACAACAGTGAAAGTACGAGCTATTCAAACAAGAATAATTATTTCGCAAGGGCTTTAACTGTTCATTTCTTCGATACAATTTACAAGCAGTAAATCTATGTACGAGACAACCTTTCTAAGAACGCGTAGATAGAAGAAGAAAGAAACTTGAGTTGATACCTCATTCAACAAAGCAATAAGCTTGGCTTGAGTATTGTTCTTCTCCGAAGACGACAAATGATTACCCGGCGGCATGTTCTCTTTGTGAGTATAAATCCTTTCTCCCAATTTAAGATGCCCGTCATTAGCTTGAGCATCCATTCCATCTAACTCATTGTTCCGCGCCTCCTCATCCACATTTAGCTCAATTGCATTGCTTACACATACAACTTCATCGAGTAACTCTTGCGCGGGCTTTAAATATGGAGAACGCAGTAGAAAAGAGCTCAAAGAGGCAGTGTTACGCGGAGAACTAGTCCTTTTTTCCGCATTGAACACACAATAATCCTTCAAATGGTCAACACTTGCAGAATCAAATTCTCCCAAATTCTCTCTGACTAATGAAGAATTGGAGCCCATAAAATTCGCTTGTGTTCGCTTGAAAGGCTTCATGGCATCGTAGAAGAGGCGAGAACCGAGAGTAAGCGACAAACTGTTACCGCAGCCTTGAACACAATCATTGTGACCATTCTCTTCCCCAGCTCGGCAATTCATCGAACACCTCGTTGCCGAGTGTCGCCTACGAACTATATTATCCTCCGAATCGGAATTTTGTCGCCCTCGGGAGTCTAAGTGAGGCGGCAAACTATTCAACTGGATTTGAATTAGGTTGATTTGATTCCTTCCGTCCCAGTGAAGAGCAGAGGCCAAATCGTCGTCGCGAATCGGGCCGTCGTGCATGTAATTTTCGGAAACCTCTTTCGTAACCATATTAACTTGTGCTCAAATTAAATTGTTGCACTCTAAAAGCAATCACAGTAAACACATACTGATAATGTCAAATTTAGTTTATGGCTGAGGACATCTTAGTTGAATCACTACTACCCCTGCACCACTATGGTTAACCTGCAAATGATAGAGCAATAATAGGAAGCATAAATACTGATCCATTATTAGTTATGAACCCTGTTAAATTATATGAAACAACTTTTTTTCCCCCAAAAACTTAGCTATATTCAACACTCCCCCGCGTCTGGACTCGAATTAAATTAGAAAAAATTAAATAATGCTAGGAGTCTGACGGGATTCGCTCTGATACATATATTCAAAGGAAAAACTAGGAAGAACAAATGATAACATTGTAAGTAATCTGATGAGAATGAAAAGGCACTGCATCAACCGATAGAGAGAGGGGTTGAAGATAATTGTAAACAATGGGAGTTAATGTCCATAACATCATGAAAAGCTTACATACATGGGTTTGTTTGAGATGGAAGAGAAAGACTACTTGATGCCTCACTTTGCAACACCCAAAGACTCTTCCATTTTTGTTCCTCTTTTTTTTCCCTCTCTCTTTTTCACTCTTAAACTCCTCTGAAGCTCTTAAGCTGCTCAAGAAGTAGAAGAAGAACAGCAGGAAGAGACTTTCACAAAAGTATGATAAAAATGTTTAGAATGTAGAGAGGGTGGTCCCCTTCTGTAGAAAGAGAAAAAGCAGACAAACACCACCAGGCAGAGAGAGAGAGAGAGAGAGCCAGAGATACCAAAATTTCAGCCCTAATTTATTGCCCTTCTCTCTTGTGGACACTCTCAACTCTCACCCAACCATTTTTTTTTTTTTTTTTAACTTTTTTGTCCCTCCCTTCTGTTTTCACTGCTTGGTAACTTTTGTTGGAAGTTGTGTGCTGAAAAGAGAAAAGTGAATAGCTCCAGTTTATGGTTTATGATTTATGAACATTATCTTCTTTCAAGAAAAAAGAGTTTTATGCCAACATACCTACACAAATATGAAAAATTCTAGAATGCACCGGATATATTGATGACGTGGCGTTTCAAATCAATCAAATATTTTTTTTCGAAATATATGTTCCATCGTGATTGTAAAAAAATATTTTTATTATATTTTTTGTTGAAAAGAAGAGATGTGATTGACTTGTTATTAATGACGTGGTGCAAGCGTGACACAGTAGACATCCTCCACAAATATGTGAAACTGGATAGATATTCTTGCATATCCTATACAAACCTTAATTTTATAGTAGCAAGTGTATGCATGCAAAGCCAAAAAAAGAAAAAGAAAAAAAAAAAAAGGAAGGAAGGGCACTATGTTTGCAGTTTCTGCTGTCTGAGATCACATGAGAATGTCTTTCAGCAATAAAAGAGATGCTGAAAGCAGAGCTTGGAAGTGACCAAAAGGGCAGTCTGTATGGGTAGATGTGTTTGTTAATGTGATGGGTGTCTGTGCAAAAAATCTTGACATGTGATTTTGATTTTTGATGTGACTTCACCTCAGAGAAGGACAGAGTATATACTTTGATAGCCATTGCTGTGATTTGTCTTTTCTTAGGGCTTTTAAAACTGGTTGTTTTATCATGCTGATGATTTCTGATCACATACATTCATGCTGGCACCTAATTAATGATCTTTCCCTCTGAAAATAGTAAGATGCCAATAAATACATGCTACAAATAGTTCACTTTTCAAAGAATTTTTTATGTTAAAAAAAGGCAACAATTATGCACTTGACAGTAGATGGATGGTAAAGTTTTTACTACTGCAGGAAATAAAAATATTTTTTTAGATTAAAAAATATAAATTTTAATTTGAAAATAAGAAATAAAATAATTTATTTGCTCTCCTCGGGAGATAATAGTAGAATTTGGAAGAATTTTTAGATAGAGCACCGTTATATATTTTTCACAATATTATTCTTATATATTATTAATGTGTTGAAAATATCTACATGAGCAGATCAAAAGCCTCCATTTCATCATAGATGTAATCAGCATATCAACTGTAGTATATAACAGCAACATATATAGTTGGGACTTCAAGCATTTGCCTCTCAGATAAAGCTTTTCGTTATAGGATAGTTTTAGCAAACAACAATTCTGAGTAAACTTCATTCAAACACTTTTCATGAAAATTAGAGATTGATGAAATCCTCCACAACATTTTTACATTTTTATTTATTATATGGATATTTCTAACGGAAGTACAAGTTTACAATATAGAGATGTACGGGAATATTCATTTCATGTTAAAACAGATCCTATTACGCCGTTTGAAAATGTAAAATTCTTTTTTTAGGAATTATCACTTTTTCTTTGCTAATTTATGCTTTAGATTCGAAACTTTAAACACATTACTTTTTAAAATTCAAAATTAAAGTAATTTGAAGTTTCTGAGTTTACCTTTAGCAAGCAACTCTTAATGTTATTTTCCGCCGCATTAGAAAATGATCAATCCAATTGTTAATAGATGTTAGAAGAGAAAATGATTAGTAGGAGCAGTTTTGTGCCTAACATTCTAATTGTCTCTCCGAAATTCTGTAGCACTTGATATATCTTTTTTCTTTTTCTTTTTCCTGCCTTTTAGCTTTCTTTCTGAAGGCTGATTGCCTCGTGACTACAGCCTGACTACACTTACTTTATGAATGAAGCAAATAGATTCTCTTGAGAAAAAAAAAAAAAAAAAAAAAACTTCAACAAGTGTCACGCCCCGAACCCGAAACGTAACAGACGCCGCATACCTGCTAAAATAGCAAGTACGCAAGGCTACAGAACCAGACAGAAATAAGCAAAACATGATTACAAAATGTTCTACTAAATCCAAAAAAATCAAGAGATGAGACTAACAATTAAATTTCAACTTACTACAAAAGACAAACGAAAGTTCAGTCTAACAGATACCATAAATAACAAAACGTGGGTACGAAGAAAAATAACAAAACAGAAGCAGATGAATAAATGACAGTTTACGAAATCCCAAAATTCATATCTAAATAAATAGACATAAAACAAAAGAAACTAAACTAAAATACTAGCTAAGTCTAACGTTCACTCGGTCTCAGCCCCGCCCCGCGAAACTGTCTCGATACCTGGGTAAGCAACCATACACCACATTAGCCGGATTAAGCATACAAATAAATGTATAACATACAAAAGTTAATATGAGCGACTGATTTTTAAGTTACAAAACTTTGGAAACAAAGATATTACAAAACTTAAAGTTCAGATCAGATTGAAACTATAAATTTACAAAGCATTTATCTTTCAGCAAATAAACAAAATAAATATAAAGTCTCTGGCAACTAACTATATTTGTGATCCGTTGGCGAGATCCAGATACGCCCGAGGGCGCAAACGAAACAGAAGCACCCGAAGGTGCATAACAGAACAGAGGCACCCGAAGATGCATGTACAAAACAGATACACTCGAAAGCGTAAACAAAACAGATGCGCTGATAGGCGTAGGCACCCGAGGGCGCAACACAAAGACGAAGCTAGCTTCTATAACAAAGTACATGTCGACATGGCCAACAAAGCATAGCAGAATACCAAGAGACATTGTAATTAAAAAATTCACCAGTCACTGCTTTACAAAACAAATTATTCAATTACAAAGAAATTCTTTTGCTTAAACAACTTGTCAATCGCAGTTGAAATACAGTTTTCAGAAATATTTCATAATATGCTTAACCCTTAATTTTGAAATCTACAAAATATAGATTTTCACACAATCAACATATTTTTTTAAATTATTTTACGAAAAATTAACGGGTGTCCGGTCGCTTACCTCGAAAGTGGCTTCTAAGCTAAGAAGCTATCCGATCAAAAATTGCACAGAAAGTCAATCGTCGGAACCATTTCAAAGATCGAGATAAGACGACGAGATACTGTCGACGGCGAACAAAAATGCCAAGAGAGATCAAAGAAAAAGGGCTGCAGCGGATGACGGCGACGACGAATGGTGATCGACGGCGACAGCGAACGACGATCAATGCGTCGTTTGTGCGTGCGTGAGAAGGGTGGCCGTACGGATGTGAGAGGAGGTGAAGATAATTAGGTGTGATTTGATACGTATAGGAATAGAGATTAAAAGGAGTTAGGGTTAAATTAGCATAAAATGATGCCAAGTCCGTCAAAAATTAATATTTACGAAAAGATCCAAATTTCAATAGAGAAGGGTTAAAACAAAGAAAACATAAGTTTGGGGTGTTACAAAGCAACTCCTAAAGAATTCTAGCGACAAAAAATTACTATATTTTATTGAGCTCCTCTACTCAAATGATCTGTTTGGACGCATGAATATCTTACTCGGTATATACTTATGATTTACTCAAGAAATCTGTATAGTTGGACGATTAGAAAGATGATCAAATGTTTAGAATGAAATATCATATTCAGTCTTTCAGTCATTTTTTCATAATAAGATAAATCACGTCATAGATGAAAATATGTTATCCTACCAAATTATAAATAGTACAACATTTCGAGAAGTAAAAAAGTAAGCTTTTGCTTCCTTATAAAGTAATTAGATAAATGTGAGTGGGAATTGTTGTTTAATGTTTTTTTTTAAAAAAAACATTACGTTTTTTTTTTCCTTCTACAGGGGAGAAAAAGAGAAAGTAACGTAGTGGTTGAGATGAAAAGGATTAGAGAGCCAATTATACAAAGTCAACTAAGCACAATGACACTTTATTCCACCTCTACTTGTACATGTTTTATTTGACTTAAAATGCTTGTTGACCTCATAAAATGCTAAAAATGTGTCTCCACATGAAAATAGTGGTGCTTATTATCTTTTCGCCAATTTGGGTTTTTTTTTTTAAAAAAAAAGGGGGCAATTGCTTTTATACCCTTGAAAAGTTTTGAACTTTCTGATTTACCCTTCTTACGAGGCTAATATTGAAAATATTTTTTTTACGTTTCAGCCTATTTTTAATATAACCCTAATATACCTCTTATCATAACCAATTTTTCTTATTTGCCCTCAGGAGCAAAAGAAGTATTTTAATTTTTGGTCTTTTCAAATATACCCTTCTACAATTACCAACTTTTCTTATTTGCCCTTAAGTTAAGGACAAAAGAGGTATTTTAATTTTTTGTAACTCTAGTAAACATTTAACTCATGTTTAACCCAAGTTAACTTAACGGGTGATAACTGTAAATATATTTTTGAATAACAGAGGAACGTATGAGGGGTATATTGGAGAGAAAAAAAAAGTAGGGATAAACGAAATATTTTCTAAGTTTTGAGGGGTATATAGGCAATTATCCCTAAAAAAATTGTGATGCATAACTGAAAAAAAGACCTGTTAATAATAAGTGATTGGCTTTTGTCTATGTGACACTTATCTCAGTTGGAGAGGAAGGAAGTAGAATATCCGCTTCTTTTAATTTTAAATAAATTCAGCTAAAAATATGAAACAATTTAGTTTCAAACTTAAAATCTCGAATATCAATCATTAAGTTCTTAGCCAATTACGCTAGATACGATCAGCATCTCTATGTTTTCTTTTAGGTACTAAATGATCTTGTCAAGATGCCGACGACCTTTGCGCACACAAAACACCTTCCACTGTTAAGAAATTGCGTGGAAGGTCTTCGCTCTCCGAAAGAGGCACCGCAACTGCTTGATACCTAGCCCCAGAATTTGGGGACACTGTAATTGTTGGACCACAAAATGAACTATGAGACACATACATATTTCTTAAAAAAGATTTGGAATTAGATGATAGTTACCTCTCAACGCAATCATTTGGCTTGGATTCTGAAACAATTTTTCTTTTTATTATTATTTTTATCTGGTCAACGACAAGTAAGATATTTATATTGATAATAGAAGTTTTGGTATTCGACTCGGTTTTAATTAATATTGGTACGACTTAGTATATGAAATTTTTTTAAATTTTTTTGAATACTTCAACCAGAAATTTTGTTTGGCTTGTTTTAATTAACATGAAACTTTTGCAGAATATTTGCAAAAGTTTTTTTTTTAAGTCTCAACATAACTGCACTTAAAGATAGAATATTTTTCGTTGATATAGAAACTTCTACACTAAAAAAAAATTGCATCTCTAATATAGCCTTGTGGGTTTGGCACTTTATTTAAAAAAAAAAAAAAAAAAAAAACTGTATTACATGCTTCTTTTTATTTAAGACACGACGAAGTTGGCGCTTTAATAAAAGATCTCAATTACTCGTGATATAATAATAATAAAAGATTAATTGCACAATTGATTTCTAAATTCTAATCTTTTTTTTTTACTATTAGGTCTATAACATTTATATTTTGATTCAGTTAGATTACAACCATCTAATTTTTTGTTAATTTCGATGAAATAGTCCACGTCATCTCCAATAAAATTTCGATCACTCATATATGCCAAGATCATGGTCTGATAACTTTTAGTCAGTTTCGACATTAATTTTTGTCGAGATAGTCATAGACGTAGAGGACGACAATAAAGATAGTAAAATTAGACTTAATACGATGTGCAGGTGCATATGACAGAGAAGGTTAGGAACTAAAGTTACACAAAAAAAAAAAAGAAAAGCAAAGATTAGAGACTAATAGTGCAAGTAATTTTAAAAGTTACGAATTTGATTGCAAAAAATAAAAAGTTATAGTGATGAACGATATAGAGACTGCAATTAGCCCAAAAAATTTGAGCAATACTATATGTACACCTAAAAACTAAGTGTAGTATTTACGCCCTACATATTGGATGGCTAGAATTCATTCACAAGTCTTATTATTATTATTACTATTATTATTATTATTATTATTATTATTATTATTATTATTATTATTATTATTATTTACTATATACTAAAGTAGAATTTTTTGTGTAAAACTGACACGTGTTTTCTTATATGTTTGCCACGTGTCATTAAATATTTTGCCATGGAGAACTAAGTCAATGTATGGTGCTTAGTGAAATTTCAACTCAGTCCACTATTTCTCTAACTGATGACTTCCTAAAAGTATCTCAAAGGAAAACTCTAGAGTGGTTTGAAAATTCTAATTTGTGATAAAGATGATTTGTTATCCAAAACCACAAGCAATGTGGTTTTTAAAGAAGTATTTCAGAACTTAAAATAGGTAAGCGGTTTATTTTTCTTCATGTTATTTCAAAATTTCTAATTTTTCACGAATTCAACTCTGTCATTTTATATTTTTAATATATTTAGATTTTTTTCTGAAAAATTCCACTAATATTAAGATATTTTTCATTTAACTTATCTAACAAATTATCTACATTTCTATTGAAACAGGTACTTTCCATCTTCATGCAACAAAGCTTGCAAGTTGGATGCTTTTAGTAAATTTGGTCATCCCAGAGAAGAGAAACTCTAGCTCTAAATTGTCTTTTAGGTTTTATTGATCTTTGGCTACACCGAGTGAAATATCCAAAAGTGGTGACATTTAGCGAAATATAAGTGTATATAAACTTTTAAGATTTGAGTCTTTTTCTATAATTGTACTTATTTATTTTTCTTTGATGTCAATTGTGATTTTTAGTTACTTGCACTGACTTGAAGATAATTAATTTTTAGTATTTATGTATGAATATTCTGGAATTGAAACTTGCATATTGCAAATGTGAACTTCAGTTGATTAAATGTGTATGGTTGAATTTTGCTCTTATTTGGTCCATAATTTTATTTATCCAGCTTTTATAATTCAGTATGTACTATAATTAATATTGATAATATATTTATTTATTTGTTAAAAAATATAATATTAGTTTGAATAATTTTTATTTTATTATTACATAATAACTTTTGTTACCTTATATTATTACATTAGTCGTGCATCGCACGGGTCAAATACTATTATTTTACTAAAAATCTAATAGGAGTTTTATTAAGATTAGGATAATATATAATATATCCTTCAAAACTTTAAAAATATCAAATATGTTTCTGATTGACCAAAATATCGTGATTGATTTTTGAAAATTCTTTCAAATATCCGCAACCTCCTGGAATTTACTAATAAAAATTGAGATTTAGAAATATTTTTAGATAATTTAAAATAAATTTAATAATTTTAAGTAGTACCAGAGATAAATAAACAAAAGCTTTTTTAAGATATACACCAATGTAGAAAAGGTCTAGAAATGCATAAGTTATATTGCTAATGTGGCGTTCCTGACCAATCAAATTATTTTTTTTGAATTCACCCGTCCCATCATAATTTAAGTGTTACTTAGGTTTCATTTGAGATTGCGGGGAGATTACGTTACGTGCGGTGAAAAAGTGCGATAAAAAAATATCCACCGGAGAACGCAGAAACATATTCCTATATACTTTTTATCTAATAGAGTCAGATGAACCTCAATAGCAAACTAAGGGTGTGTTTGGTTCTACGTAAAACTGTGAAAAAAAATTTCGGTGGAAAATTTTTTTCCGAGGAAAATAAGTTTTACGCTCTATAGTGTTTGATTTGTAGGAAAAAAAAATAGTTTTCCGTTACGATTGTTTGGTTGGGAGGAAAAAAAAGAGAGGAAAAGTTATAAATAAAAAAACTATTATATATATTTTCTCTTATTCTATATATTATATATTATTGATATATAATAATTATCATATTACATATATTAGTATTATAATTTATATTTATAAATAAAATATATTTAAAATATACTATACAATAATTAAGTATGTAATATAATATATAATAATATATATTTAATGCTATAAATAAATTATTATATATTTATAAATAAAATATTATAAATAAGATATTTATATAAAAAATAAAAAAAATAAAAAAATTTATATATATATAATCAAAGAGAGAGAGAGAGAGAGGTCCATTGCGCCCTCTCTCTCAGGTGGTCCACGAGGTGAAGCCCACCTCGTGGACCGCGTGCAAAAAGTCATGAGCCGCCGATTTTTTTCACTGTGGGTTTTCGTTTTCCGCTCTCATCCCATTTTTTTCATAGCATTCGTAAAATAACTTTTCCAAAAAAAAATTTTACACACAATCAAACATCAAAAAGTAACTTTTTCAATGAAAAATAAATTTTCAGACTACTTTTACAGAGAACCAAACACCCCCTAGGTAAATATATATAATAATAAAATTTAAAAAATTATTTCTCTCAATTGTATGCAACCAAACAAATTATTTATAGTTACAACATTTTCTATTACATCAAACCAAACAGAATACCAAACAAATTATTTATAGTTACAGTATTTTACTACATCAAACCAAACAGAATACATACAGTTACAACTGTTGCATTTCTAACTGCATGCATCCCCAACTATACTGTATTTATAATTACATTTAACTAAACGACCATTTTATAGGGGCGTAGAGGTTGAGGTAGCAGTTTTTTTTATAAAAAAAAAATTAGGCGTGCTTGAACCGCTAATGAGGAAACAGTCCTACCCAATCCAAACACGCCACGTGTTACGTTCTAGCGTCTGAAATCTAATAAAAAATATGAAAAAAATCCACGCATATTGAGCATATGCGGTCAAAAAAGAGAATAAATTCCACATTCACGAGCGCACGCACAGACTTTTTCTTTTTCTTTAATTAGCAGGCGTTCGGCGGGGCAGGCTGGAAGAAGTCGCCCCGCCGACGCACTCAACTCTCTTACCTTTTCCCCCGTCCTCCTTCCCTGCTTCCTGGAATCTCTCTCCTCCTCTCCTCATTAATTAACCCTTTAAAATTAATTAATTAATTAATTAATTAAATCCTCCAACCTACGCGTTGATCAAAATTTTAATTTAATGCGTACTATCACATTCGTTACAGTTTCGTAGCGTGGACCTGGTCCACCACGTTCTTGGGAAACCGCACTGCTGTCTACACCGTCCAACGCTACTCCACTTTAAATCGAAACCGTCCAATTTTGGTCCAACGTACAATCGCAGCAAAGTCCATAGAGAATGAGTAAATAACAATTTGGTGTAAAAGTATTGCGCAATAAAATCCCAATTAAAATAAAATAAACAAATAATAAAGAAAAAAAAAAATATAATCTCTCTTCCCCTTCATAAGATGTAATAAAAACAATGCATTCAAACCACCACAAATTCATATATATTTTATTTTATTTTTTTTCCTTTTCTTTTTCTTTATTTTTTCGGTGGTAATACTCAAACGACGGAGTAAATAATAATCTCGGTGGTGTCGAAGGGCTTCTTGACCCTCAAGCAAGTTCCCGCCGACGCCATCGACGGCCCCGCGGCGCGCCACGTCGCCGGCGCTGACCTGGCAGCATCTGCGCCGTCCGCGACCGCGCCGGCGGTGAGCTTACCGCGGTCGCCGTCGTCGTCGTCGTCGTCGTCGTCGTTGGTGGGCGTCGTCGAGGGGGGCTTGTAGTACATCCGCGCCGTTTGGGGGCAGTGGGAGTGGAACCGCGCCGCTATTCTCACCCCCATGTCCAGGAGCTCCACGTACCTCCCCATCGATCCCCTCTTCCTCTTCTCCTCCTCCTCCTCCTTAAGCTTGATGGAGAGGGGGTGGAAATACGAAAAAGAGGGAGGGAGAATAGCGATCAAAAGACGTCCCAAAGAGAGGCCATAGAACGAGGAGGGATTTTTTTTTAGGGGAGGAGAAGAAGAAGAGAGAACGGCGTTTATTTATAGCGGGGTGGGGGGTTCGAGACCGCGTTTGGACTCGCGCCGCGTCGAAGAGGTGAGCTTACCGCCTTTTAGGGTTTTCCTTTTTTTTTTAATAATGCAATTACTTATATAGCCCCGAAAAGTTCCGACTTTTATATTTATTTTGTGAACGGTTAAGAACAGCGATTATTTCTGTAAAATTATCGTTTTATCCTTTCAAATATACACTTCTATTATTATAAATTTTTTTTATTTGCCCTTAAGTTTGGGGCAAATGAAGTATTTTGATATTTTGCCTTTTTAAATATACCCTTCTGCCGTCACTAACTTTTTTTATTAGCCCTTAAGTTAAGGGCAAAATAGATATTTTTACTATTTTTTAATTATGGTAAAAATTTAACTCAGATTTAACCCGATATGACTTAACGGGAACAATAGCAGGGGTGTTTTTGAATAATGGAGAAATACATTATGGCATATCTGAAACAAAAAAAGAGTAGGGATAAATAAAATATTTCAGAGGTTTTGAGGGGTATATAAATAATTATTCCTTTTTTTTTTAGCGACACTACCCATACACCCTGTGCTACGAGGGATGCAAACCGAGCGAATCTAGGAGCCGGAGGGGTGCTCCACCTTCTGCTCTGTTTTTTATCAGGTCGGATGAGATTAGGAATGAATTATTTTATTTTTATTTTTGAATTTTTATTTATCATTCCATTCGAAAGCAAACAGAACGGAAGCGAATTTTTGACAGATTGAGACGAATCAAATGAAGAAAGGAGTCTCCCATCTTTCGCTTTATTTACTTGGTGGATCGAGATGGATTGAGGACGAATTACATTTTTGCATATTGTTTATTCTCCCTTACCACCCCATTCGAGGCAGATCAGGGCAGGAGATCCGCCAACCCGGATCCATTTGCATCCCTATAGGCTATGGTGTAAACTTTACACCCTAACCTGCTTGTATTATATATTCCCGCACTTATCACATTAATATTATTTTTTTAATACTAATTTTTTTTTATAGAATTTTTATATCCTTGGATCAAAGAGTTGTAAGAGATACACCCTACAATGAGGTGTATATTTAGCATTTCTTTTTTTTTTTAAATCCCTGGTGGATTATATTTTTACTTTACTATCTCGTAGTTTAAAAAACTTTAGTTAACTATTCTGTGTATATTGTATTTTTACTTTGTCATCCATTGATTTAAAAAGTTACACTTAAATTATCGGTGATTTTATTTTTATTTTACTATAAGGATCTATTGTTAAATAGAGTATCATCCTATGATTTTTTACAAACTCTTACTTTATTATCCTACTTGATGATAGATTTTATTTTGCTGAAATAAAAGTAAATTACAAAATAGTTAAGTAGAACTCTTTGAATCACGAGATGACAAAGTGAAAATATATTATACCACAGGGGGCAGGGGGCATATTGAAGTTTACTTTTTTTTTTTTTTTTTTTTTTCTTATGTTGCTTGGAAAAGAAGTTTAGAGACCCGTGAACTTTGACTGGTTTAATAAATTTCTCTCTTTAATTAAAGTTACCAATTATATAAGTATTTTAGTTGTATGTTTTTTATATAATTTTATAAAGTTTTAAAGCACAAAATTTTTTTGTTTTTTTTTCATTCTAGAATATATAAAAAATAACAAAAATAGATGGTTAGCTCATCCTATTTTTCCAATTCTTTAATTATCAACGTTAGAGAAGAAAAAATAAAATTCTTTAGATTTTGAAGTTTTACAAGTTTAAGAGGACTGGGTGCGATCAAAACAACTGCATAACTAGTTATTCGAAGAACTATTTGATAAAATTTAAGAAGTCAAATTATTAAAACTGTAAGATCTGGTGGTTGTTTGCAAAAAAGCTAAAATTGAGAGGGTCTATGTACATTTTTTTTCCTTATTTTAGCGTGACTTTATTAAGAAACCCGTGGTAACAAATCTCATCCACACAGTCTAGGGAGCTGTGTGATTTCTTGTTATTTTGAAAAAAAAAAAAAAAGCGTCCACATGGTTCACCAAAGTATCTGTACGATCTTGGAGTGTTTTCCACCGTCCATTCTCCTACTAAATAATGGTTGGTGTTTGATGGGGTTGGGTACGTGATCTTAGCTGCCCCAGATAAAGCCTGGTTTGTTTTTTAAAATAGGGAAATAATAAGCTGTTTCCTCGGAGATTCCTTTCACATGTGTAAGTGGAAACACAAAGCGCACCTAGAATGTCCCCCAAGTAAGTTAAACTATTGGAATACACGTAGTTAAGGCACCAGGGGCGTGTTTTGCTCGTATTTTGATTCGCCTCTTTTTTACCTAGAAATCGGAATCGAAATGGATAAATCTATTTGTGGGTATTTGGAGTATAAAAATTTTATTTCTATTTTAAACTAAACGAGCTCTAGCTCTGCCGTTTGAGTTGTAGTTTCATTTTTTTGGTTCTAAAATAAAATTCTTGTAATTTTCTCTTAAATAAAAAGATAAAATAAGGCCGGTAAAAGTATAGCTTTCATTTTCAAAAAATAAGCTAAGTAAAAAATCTGCAGTTATATACTGATATATGTTATTGGATCTTGGCCTACAAGCTAAAGCCTTATGTTGAATGGTTTTGGCATTTTCAAATTCGTAGCATACAAACAAAATACAACATTATCGATTTTCTCTGAGGCTCCGTTTAAAATTATGAAAAGAATTACGTTACGTACGGTGAAAAAGTATGATAGAAAAATATTTCTTTTGCATGCTTCAGTACATAATATTGTGTATATTTTATAATTTTGCCGGAAAATAGAAAAATGTATCTTTATATACTTTTTTTAAAATTCTATTTTATCTAAAAATGCTTGATGACACTCGATACCAAATAGATTCTAACACGATAGAATCCTTCGTAGGGGACACCTGGGTACTCACAGTAATGCCCTTTCAAAGAGAAAGTCTACTGTATCACACTTGCACCGCATCAACAGTAATAAGTCAATCACATCTCTCTTCGTGAAAGAAAAAATATAATAATTTTTTTTTATTAATCATGATGGGACGGATAAATTTAAGAAATTTCAACACAGAGCAGAGAATAACGGCCGAAAAATCTTATTGATTGAAAATACCACGTCAGCAATATAACTGATATATTCTAGATTTTTTTCCCCTTCAATAGCCAAAGATTCATGGGAGCGATTCTGTTCACACTTCATACACGAGTGTCACGAGCTATGTTTTTTTTTTTTTCGTTTTTTTCTTCCTCGGGTTAATTGCGCCGCTGGCTCGCTGGTGCCAACTTTTATACATTTTTTTAATGACTAAAATACAAAAAAATATTCCATAAATATTTAATTTTTTAAATTTTAAAAAAAATTATATTTTGATTTTTTAAAATTTAAATCGATGCATTTGAACCGTCCTTCAAGGATCCATCATTTTTCGTCTATCTCTTATAATTTACATTAAAAATATCCTTAAAAATAATAAAAATATATTAAATTTTTTTTTTTTTTTTTTTAGAACAAGTAAGGATAATTTGATCATTTCGCCCTCTCCATTAACGCTGTAATTTATCTCCTGAAAATATTTCTAAAATTTTAAGGACAAAATATAGGCTTTTAAAAATCAGAGAAAAAAAATGAAAAAATGGGTATTACAATACTACTAGTGAAATAAAAAAGCATTTACTAAGGCATGTTTGTTTGGGTGGAAGTGGGGTGGAAGTGGAGAAAATCGTTTTCGCCAAAAACAACTATTTTCATCGTTTGGTTCGCCGTAAAAAAGTTACGATCGAAACTCGAGTTAATCTGAAACGGCGTAATTGTCTTCGGCCCACCGTGGACCGAAATCAATTACGGTGAATAGAGGTGAAGAAAAAATATTATTTTTAATTATATAATTATATAATTATATAATTTTAATTATATATTTAAAATATTATATAATTAAATTTTATATAATTAGATTTTAATTATATAATTAAAATATTATATAAAAATATAAAAATATAATTAAATAGTATTATATAATTAAAATTTAATTATATGAAAAAAATATTATATTAAATTAAATTATTTATTATATAAACAAATTTTAATTATATAAAAAATATTATATAATTATTTATTATATAAAAATAATATATAATTAAATTTTAATTATATAAAAATATAATTATATTATTTTTATTTATTAAAATTATTTATTATTTATACATAAATTATAGTTTTACATCATACACTTCCTACCAAATAAACAGTAGAACTAAAAAAACTTCACTTACATAACTACAAAACAAACAGCGAAAAAAAATAATTTTTACCGAACTCCATTTCAACCCAAAGTCCAATTCAACCCAAAGTCCAGTTTAAACGAAACAAACATGCCCTAAGGCCCTTCACTATTTGAGTATTTTTCCTTTTCCCCCAAGATAGGGAGGGAAAAAAAACAAAAAATTTACAGCAGAAAAAGGAGAAAAAAAAAAAAAAAAACAAGAGAATGGATGATCTCTAATACCAGCATAGACCTCCAATTATCCTCACATTACAATACCTAGAATATATTTTTATAACCGACCGTCCCTAGCGCAAGTGGCAAAGGGCTTATGGTTGGTATCCGAAGTCTCGAGTTCGAATCTTAGTTGATTCACATTTCCAGCCAAGTTTATTTTTAAAAGAAATAAACGAAGCGGGTAGATATTTATACAATTATTAAACATTTACAAATTTCCTTTACACAACAAAAAAAAAAGGAAAAAGTTAGCTACGTTTCAGCTAACACAACGAACATGAACCCGTCGCCGAAGGACTCGGCGTGCGGTGCGCTCACCGCCGAAGTCGTCGCCGAGTCCCCGCCCGTCGCCGTATTCTCCCTGGAGCTGTGAATCCCATCACCCCCGGTATGGTTACCGCCCTCGTCATTACTGGATGGGGGTTTGTAGTACCTCCGCGCCGTATGCGGACAATGGGAGTGGAAACGCAGCGCTATCCTCACCCCCATGTCCAACCACTCTGCGTACTTCCCCATAATAACACAAATTATGCGGTAGAGAGAGTAACTTCGAAGAGTTTTTGAGCTTAACTTTGAAGGGGAGGAGTGAAATTACTTGCGAAAGTAGTGAGAGGAGAGGTGAGTAGTAAGCTTACGACCTATAAATAGTTTCGTTTTTAATATTTTTATGGTTTCTTGAACATGGGGGGACTCGGCGCCGAGTTCAAGAGGGCGGTTGTGAGGTGATTTAGGAATAAAGCATGGTACGGCGCCGACTTTATGGGAAAGCCACCGACCACGCTTCGGATGCAAAATGGACGGTGGCTAAAAGCATGTAAACTACAGCAAGTGAGGAAGAAGATGCTATGAATGTGGGAATTGTTAAATATAAAAAATATAAAAATATCGTTCTCTACTGATTTAAATTTTTCGAAGAAAAATAGTCGTTTCATATAATTTAATATCAGAGCAGGAGATATTTAGTTCGAGTCACGCCAGACTGCCAGCGTAATTAATTTCTTCCCATTTAATTCAAGTCCACGTCACGAACCAATCAAAAAATCTCAATCTCAGATAGGGATGTCAATGGGTCGGGTTTGGATCGGGTTTTCAAAAACCCGAACTTGAACCTGACAATCAAATTGAAACCCGAATCCGGACCCGAATCCGGCGGGTTTTAAAAATTCATACTCATACCCGACCCGACCAAATACCCGAAACCCGAACCGAACCCGAACCCGAAAACCCAAACCCGAAGTAATGATTTTTCTTTACCATATTTCAAAATATATTATAGTAAAAATCAAAACTTTTCAAAACACAATCAAATATAAGTAAATAAATAATATATATATATATAATTTGACCGTTGGATGAAGATCCAATGGCTAAAATATTATTAGACATTTTATATATTATATAAGTAAATAAATAATATATATATATATATATAATTTATTCGAGTTCGGGTCGGGTACATACAAAATTCATATCCGTACCTATACCTGTCGGGTTTTTATTTTCTATACCCATACCTGAATGCATATCCATTTAGTTCGAGTAAACCCGCCCCGTTCGGATTCGGGTTCGGGTAATATTTCGGGTACCCATACCCATTGACATCTCTAATCTCAGACATGAGGAGGAGTTCTAAATATAAAAGTATAAAATCATGTAAATATAAAAATATAAAAATATGATTATTTTATATAATTTAACAGGCAAAACATCTTTAATCTCTCACACTCTCACCAAGCTTGATAAAATTTAAATAAACAACTTCAAAAATGAAAACATTTAAGCCTCGAAAAGACCCAAAGAAAAGAAAATCAAATTTTTTTATTAAATTTATTAAATTTACTGCCACAACTTAGGCTAAATTAAAAGAAATTTTATTGCCTCTTTGCGCTAAAAGACACATTAATTAATTAAGGTAAAAACATACAAAACTTATCTAAATTATAAATTATTTTGAATCGACTATCCAACTTTTCAAAATTTTGATTTTACTACTCTATCTTTCAATTTGTTTGATTTGAATCAGTTAATAATACTTTGACTTTAAAATTTAAGCTAATTGCTCAATTTAATAAATTTATAGTTATGAGAATTACATAAAGTATACTAATTAAACGACACATTTAAATTTGAAACCAAAATATTGTTCACCGGTTCAAATCAAACAATTGAAAGGTAGAATAGTAAAATCAAATTTTGGAAATGTTGGTAGTCGACTCAAAATGGCCGATAGTTAAAAAAGTTACGCGCGTATTTATCATTAATTAATCATGATTGAGTGGGTTTGAGCTGGGCTTCAGCATGGTTTAAGTAAGCTCGAACAGGCCCAAAACTATTTCGAGCCTAAATTTTAAAACCCATTAGAGTCCAAAGGCCTATTTCGCATAGGCAAAATTTGGCCCAAACGAAACCCGCCCCATTAGGCCTTTAGCCCGACCCGGCCTACTCATAGATTTATTGGGCTCGATTTGGGCTCTACCCGATCCGGGCCCAACCCGGTCCATTTATACTCGTATAGGCCACAAAAGTAAACCCTCTCTCTCCTCTGCGTCCCTGTGGCGTGGTTAAGGGTGCGAGAGAGAGAGAAAGGGGTAACGATGTCGAAAAATAGTTTGGAATCGATACTCCAATCGCATGTGGTAACCTAGGGTTCGGGGGCGATGTTAAAAAGGAGGTAATCTCATGTTAATTGGGGATGTAGATTCGTACGATCCATTTGTACTTGTTCTCTGTTTTTGTTGCGATCGAAATCGTTTAGTTTTTATTGGTTTCGTTTTAGCTCGCTTTTGATTTGATAATTAGGGTTTTGCTGCGCGGATTGTATCTAATTTGGTCAATTGAATACGAGATTATTGGGTTAAAATAGGTTTTTGCTGTATTATTTGTGTAATTAGTGCGGTGGTTTTATAACATTTTTTTGTTGATTGCAGCTTTGGTGTTTAAAGAAGACTTTTTTTTTTTTTTTTTTTTTTGTTCCTTAACAAGTTAATACCTTTTTGATCTTTAAGTTTTCATTTGCAGTATTACTGTATGGAGGAAGATGCTATTGTTAGTATTAATGCTAATAAGGTTTATGAACTGCAAAGAATATATTCTCAGGAGTTATGGCATAAATTTGGTGTATTATATTGTATTATTGATCATATGTAAGGCAAGGATTAGAAACCATTCAAAATTTTCAGCATCTCTTTGTTCTTTTGCTTTCTCTTTGTTCTTCTCTTAATCAAAATCTGATTTTATGCCGACACTGGTACTGTTGATTGAATTCGTGTTTTTTGTAATTATAGTTATCAATTGGAGTTAAATAAGGTCAAATAAGAGATTCTGAGGTTGGAATCTTGTTTTACCTTGGTGACAGATCTGGTATTTTGTTGAAAATGTTATGTACTTGACTAATATCTGAGGAACAAGTAGTTTGATGATTGGGAGCGTGAATCACTGAATCACATATGTCTGTTTAGCTTCTTTTCTCTTCCTTTATCTTGTAGTTATTTTTTCTTCTTGGTTTATTGAACTATATCAGTTTTGTCGGGGAGGCTGATTGACGGGTTCAAGATGAGCCAACCTTCTGTGATACTTGCCACTGGCAGCTATGACCACACTATTAAGTTCTGGGAGGCGAAGAGCGGGCGCTGTTACCGCACTATTCAGTACCCAGACTCCGTGAGTTTTCGAATGTCGTAGCAGGCTTATCTATTCTTTTGTGTGATTTGTCTATTATCTTTATCTAACTTTACTACGGATGTTACTCAGTTATCTGAATTATTACTGCATTAAGAAATATGTGAACCCGAGCAACAAAGCGATTGTTTACTGCATGATTACTACAGTGTTATTAATGATCTTGATCCCAAATGTATTTCTTATCTCATATTTGCAGCAAATCAATCGGCTTGAGATAACTCCTGATAAGCGATTCTTGGCTGCAGCTGGAAATCCTCACATCCGCCTCTTTGATGTCAATTCTAACAGCCCTCAACCTGTATGCCCACGTTCCATGAACTTAATTAACTCTTCCGGTGCCATCTATTTGTTTTTCCTTTTCTTACATTGCCCTATTGCCAGGTTATTAGCTATGATTCGCATACAAACAACGTGATGGCATTGGGATTTCAATGTGATGGCAATTGGATGTATTCGGGTTCTGAAGACGGAACTGTAAAGATCTGGGATATAAGGTATCTCAAGCAGTTATTCTAATTCAATTACTATACTAAAAAATATGTGCAGTGATGGATTTGCGGACTTTCTTAATTATCATGATATGTATATTTTTTTAAGGGATAATAACTAGTTCTTATCGTAATTGGTTTCAGGACAGCAACTTGTCAACGGGAGTATGAAAGTCGTGCAGCTGTCAACACTGTCGTTCTACACCCAAATCAGGTCGACTTATATGCTGTTCCATTTCTGATCTTTTTGTTGTTGTGATAGAAAGCATGCATGAAGATCAAACTTTCTTCGAATTCACTTTGCTAGTTTGCCGGTTTCCCATTTCATTGTCTGATCACATCTTCACGCTACTTCAGTTTGTCTATAGAACCTGAATATGTTGCGACTTTCGATCTCTGTGTACTGAAGATATTTATACAACTCGTCGTTTCAATGAGTCATTCTGTAGTTCAAGCAAGCCTTTTCTGATCTTAGAAGCTCCTTTTTGTAATCAATATCTTGCCAACATTTGCAGAAGGAATTAATATCTGGCGATCAAAATGGAAATATACGAGTGTGGGATTTAGTAGCAAATTCATGCAGTTGTGAGCTGGTGAGTACATTTTTTTTTGCTGCTCTTAGTCTTCAGCTGTCACAATTTGCCTCCCTACATATTTAATGAAAAGATACAATGAAAGATTGCCGTAGTTGAGTTTGCGCTATAATTCGCTTGAGTGTAGGTACCAGAGGTTGATACCGCAATAAGGTCTCTAACTGTGATGTGGGATGGAAGCATGGTGGTTGCTGCGAACAACCGTGGGACATGTTATGTGTGGCGTTTGCTCAAGGGAACACAGGTATTAAGCTTGCTTTTGGGTTAAACATTGTGGTGTTCCGTGAACTATTTGACTTTGCTGGAATTTGCTCTTATTTATACTTTAAACAGAGTAGTCCTCAAACTTATCTAACTTTACAATGTCATCCCTGGTTATTTTTCCGTTAGAAATCTCTGACGTCCACAAGAGCACATGGTAGCATTAATTTAGATATCAATTAATACGCATCTACTGAACTGTTTTCTCTAGGCCGTGAACATTTTTATCTATTATTTTTTTAAGTTAATGTTTGATCTAACAGATTGTTTGATTTAGACAATGACTTACTTTGAGCCGCTGCATAAATTACAAGCCCATGATGGCTACTACATCCTGAAGTGCCTTCTTTCGCCGGAATTCTGTGATCCTCAGAGGTACGTATTCTAACATTAACTACGAAGTATTGCTGCTATTGCATTGACTTGTTTTGAAACATCATTTGTCTATAGCAGTAAAGCTTACTAGTAACCTATCTTAGACTTTTCGATTTGCTCTTAGCTCTTTCCTTGCATGAAAAGATGGAAGTAATATACCACAGATTACATATGTTCTGCCTCAGTTGGAATCTGAAATTTTTTCTGTCAAACTTTTTTCTAGGTATCTTGCAACTGCTTCATCGGATCACACGGTTAAAATATGGAACGTCGATGGTTTTACACTGGAACGAACTTTAGTGGGTAAGCATTATTTACCATTGTTAGATGTTCAAAATTCAAATTTAGTTTTTCACGGGCGCACTCATCAACGTGTTTAAACTCATACATAAATCATATTCAGGTCATCAACGCTGGGTCTGGGATTGCGTGTTCTCCGTTGACGGTGCATATTTAATAACAGGTAAGACATTGCGTCGCATTAAAATCAATTATCAATCTCGCAGGTGGGTAAAAAGTTTTCTACTTTGTGAGGGTAAGCATGATAATTGTAGGCGTCGCGAGGGGTAGATGTACAACTTTGCCTAATGAATATGTTGACATGCAGCTTCTTCTGATACAACTGCAAGATTATGGACAATGTCCACAGGAGAAACCATCAGGGTGTATCAGGGACATCATAAAGCTGCTATCTGCTGTGCTCTACACGACGGCGCCGAATCACACCCATCATAGTTTTACGGTAACCGACTTCATGTGCGGAGGCAGAAGCCTTTCTTGTACAAAATTAAGCTTTATAAGGTCTGTTTTATCTTTCATTGGTTTGTTTTGGTCTTATGAACGCTCGACTTGTCGATGCTCAGACCACAGCTTTTCGCCGCAGCAGGTTTGGTTAGAGGCAGTATCGTTGTGTTCTTGATTGAATGCGCTTAGAACCGTCGTGCATATATTAGCTGTGAATAAATTAATCCTTATCTTGCTATTCGATCATTACTTGAACTATTAGGTATCGTTTGGTTCGGGGATAAGCAAAAAGTGACTATTCCAGGGATAGGTATAAATTGAGGTATAAGCGGGGATTAAATCAATTTTGCGTTTGGATGAAAAGTAGATTTTTCTCGGGAATAAGAAAAATAGTGTTTGGATGGTTTGATTGGAATTGCGAGGATAAGAATAATTATAATTTTAAACAATAATATTTTATCTAATTAATTAAGACGAAATATTAATTAAGTAATAATTTAACTTATTTAATCTACTAAATAATTATGAATATTGCTAAAAATCCTTAATATTAATAAATAAATTAATTGGTAATTAATAATTTAATTAATTACAAATAATTTAATAAAATAATAAAATAATAAATAAATTAGTTAATAATAGTCAGATGATTAATTAAGAAAATAATTAAATTACTCAAAATATTAATTAATTAAACAATATAATTAATTATTTAATTAGTAAATTAATTAAAATAATGAATTAATTACTCAAAAGATTAATCAAATATTTATTAAAGTAATAAATTAAATAGTTAATTAATTATCTAGTTAATTAGTAAATAAATTAATATATAAATTATTAATTAAATAATATTTATTATAAATCTAGTTTGGATATTTTATTCTTTTATTATTAATTAAATATATTATGTTTATATAATTTATGTTTAAATAAATTTATAATCTTAATTAAATTTAGAATTAAGCTTGGAATAGCGCTATTCCGTCAAAACGATGGAATAGTTTATCCCAGCTATTCCGGAATAACCGAGAATAACGAAGTTTGACCGGGATAAAATATTCCGGCCAAACTTCGTTTCGTTTGGCGGAATAGCGGCCCCCGAACCAAACGGGGCCTTAAAGAATTGATACTGAAGAGGCGTGTCCGAGTCTTAGGGAGTCCTCGTGCCCATGGTCCAAGAACACTTAAATTTCCTCTCTTTTTTCCCCCTTATTATTATTAACTGATGCGTCGCTTGATTATAAATGGTTCCAAGTCGCACCGAATTTTTGGTAAACAGTTATGAAGGTCATTGAGACTTTGAGACTGTAGAATTTTTATTTTCAAATCTACCAACACGTTAAAAAAAGGAGGAAGAAGAAGAAACTAGAGCTCAAGGAACTTGCTCTGAAATTAGATTTGATTACCAACCAAATGGTAAAAACCGGAGGCGCCAGCAGATGTTCCTGAAACCCATGTAAGGTAGTCTCAAGTAGCAAACAGTGTTTTCTGGTAAAATTATAAAAAATATATCATAACTAGTTATTGCGATATATAAAACAAACAGGTAGTCTCATGTAGAAATTAGATCAGATTACAAAGAGAGAGAGAGAGAGAGAGAGAGAGAGAGAAAATATAAAAGCAACAAGTTTATTTCAAACCAGAACGATAACCATACGTCCACAACCAAACCAGCAACACCACAGCAATATATCCAGATAACACAGCTACTAATTAAACAGGTCTAATAATAGGTTCTTAACTGCACACGCCCGTTACCTAATACCTATAAAGCAGCTTATTTGCACGCAACTGGTCGCGCTTAGTTAGACTTGAGCAGCTCAATCTTCTTCTGAAGCTCGTCTTTCACAGCACCGACGAGCTTATCCACGGCTTTCCCTTCCTTGAGGAAAACAAAGGTCGGCATCGCCTCGACCTCCCACTCCCGCGCGACGCCCTGCAAATAGACAAAGCTGGTGTTAGCTTAGTAGCAAAATAAAATCAGGCTGTGTTGGAAATCAAACTATTTCGCATAATAAACAATTTGGTTTGGTTGAAAACCAGCTCTCGTTTTTAGCCGAACACAGCTGAACAGGAACGAAAGATTTCTTATATATTTATCTATCTAAACTGAATCATAATCAGTTGCGCATAAACGATGAACAAAACCGAGTTGGAGAAGTGCTCATTTCAGCTTTTAACCATAGGAAAAAATGAAACTTGTTTGTTAAACATTTCTCGAAATAGGGAAGTTGTTTCAAAAAGCACCGATTTCAACGAGAACACAAAGTGTTTAGTAAGAGAAATGTGACCCACCTTCAGTTCATCAACATCCACCTTCAGAAAAACAACACCAGGGTACTTCTTGGCAAATTCAGCAAAAACAGGAGCAATCATACGGCAAGGGCCGCACCACGAAGCAGTGAAGTCAACAACAACCTAAACAAGGAAATATAGGTTTCGCTAAGTTAAAATAATAATATATATGTATATATATATTTTGCCTACAAGTTAAAATAACCAGTTAAAAGGAATAAGTAAAATCAAGCTCAGGTAGAAAAAAATGGTGTAAGGGTAACAAGGGATTTAAGCAGACTTCTAGCAGATACATTGTCTACATAATTCGCAAATGCAGTCAATTGGATGTCTAAAGCTAAAAAAGAAAAATCAAGACATCTGATAGTTGAGAAGCTTGCATTGTATAAGGAACAATTAAGCTGGAAATGTAATACAAAGTAATACTGGAACTCTTATTAACAAGACAGGTATGACATACACACTCAGCGCATGTTTGGTTTATGATTGGAATGAGAAATAGAATTGGATTGTATTGGAATGGAAAATAGAATGACGAATCATCCAAAAATATTTCATTTATTGTTGGAATGAGAATCATAATGAAAATCGGAATGAACATCTAGGAAGAAGAAAGAGAAAAGTGATGAATGGAGAGAAAGAGGAGGTGTCTGTGAGAGAGAACTTTGAATGATTTATTTTGGAATGAGTCAATCCGGGATTTAAAACTGAACTGGGCCATGAATGGATTGGGTTATTCTCATTCCAGAGTAGAATGAGAATAGAATCTAATTCCCGTAAAAGAAACATTAACTATCGAAATTAATGAACTCATTCCAATTTCAGAGTAAAAAATAGATGAGCCAGACAAGCCCTTAGATTGTATACGTTAGAACTAGCATTGTGGATATCTACACTGTTTGAGAAGACAACACAGCATCATGTACTAACAGCAAGTATTTGCAGATGCATAATACATATAGTGAACCACATAAATGCATTTTATCTATTATGCAAATAAATCCATCAAATGAAGGCACAAACAGAGAATGAAGCAGAGAAAAAATGGAAATTTTGATCTTGAAACAAGGAAGCTAATTACACTTTTCAATATATATACTTCGTCTCTACTTCTTACTATTGTTCTTACTCCTGTTCCTTTTCCTTATTTCCTTGCTGCTTCCCATTGCTTACACTTACGCAACATTTCGCAATATCTCTCAAATTACAAAATCTGACTAACTAAGATTTGAAATGAACACCCCATGTATAATGTGCCATAATTCAATATACCTCCAACCTAATTCTCAAACGCTCAAAGTTTACCATAGATCCCTGATTAAACTTTCGGATAAAATATCCAAAAATATATGAAAAATTGCAATTTCAAGATTTCAAGTATGTATATATATATATATATGTGTGTGTATATATATATATGTGTGTGATATATATATATGTATATATATAGTAGATCTTGTGTGCTATTAGAAGCATGGAGGCCTCCGTGCTTCTAAGCCGTTTTCGATGATGGGACTTCCGAATCGATAATCGGCTCCGTTAGACTTGATCTAGCGCATTTTAACTATCTGGAAAATAAATTTTGCTGTTTCTTGATAGTATTTACCTAGTGATCGAAGGGACTCAAAATCAACGATTAAAAATAAAAATTTCACAAAAAGTTATGATAGCACTAAAATTTTCAACAAAGATATTAATCTTGTTGTAGATAATATAAAAAATTTTCTATCAAAATTTTATCTGATTTGAATACTTTTATACTGTTAAACTTGCAAACAGCATACATTAACCATTAAAAATAGTTGATTTTGAATCCTTTCAATCACTAGGTAAATGATATCAAAAAATTATAAAAATTATTTTCTAATAGTTCAAATATGCTAGATCAAATCTAATGGAGCCGATCGTCAAAAACAGCTTAGGAGCACAGAAATCTCCATACTCCTAATAGGACACAAGACCTACTATATATATATATATATAATAAAATTTTAATCCTAAACAGATTCCATATAACACGCATTTACTGATTTGATTTTTTTTAAAAAGAGAGAAAATAACAGAAAAAAATCTAAAAGATCACAAGCGACTCATTATCCACACCAATATGAGCCATGGGATTCAACTACTTCCAAAGAAAACGCTATTAAATGTGAGAACAAACGAAATAGGAAAGATAATTTTAGGGTTCGAGAGATCACCAGCTTCTTCGACTCATTCGCCTGTTGGAGTTGGCGACTCCACTCCTCCACGGCGTGGCACGCGATCACGACTCCCTCCTCCGCCATTATCGATCTCTCTCCTCTCTCTTTCCTCTCCACACACAATCTCTCTCTCTCTCTCTCTTCTTCCTCTGTGCGATCGCAAAATATGTATAAAAAAAAACACAAAAAAACGAAATGCTCGATGCTTTTACCCTAGCGACGATCGAGGCGTTTATATAGGCGTATTAGGCGGTGTAAAATTACGTAATTGCCCACGTCCGTAGTTTCCGTTCGTTTTCTTTCCTTACTCGTATACCGTGTAAAACATGCATGGAGGTCCCTCAACTATGTTACTTTCGGAAAGATCCCCTTTCAAATTTTTTAAAATTCGTTATTTGATTTAAATTACAAAAATTATAAATTAAAGAGATGTTAATTTCTGTTTTAAAAAAATAATTGAGGGGCGATTTCCGAAATGCCAATAAGTGTTGGCCTTTCCATGCATTTTGCCACTCCTTCATTTAACGTGAATGAATGAATAGTTTCCAAATATACGGCTCGATTCGACGTTTTACCAAATTGGATCTGGTCAATATTTTTCGTTACGCACATCGAGACGCTATTGGGTGTTGACGTATGCTGACGTATGCGCTTACCAGGTGTTCGCCATATGAAACACAACCGCTCTAAAAAATCTGAATCTAATCGAATTGAACAAAAATAATTTAATTTTTATAAAATATTTTTATTTAGTTTAATTTTTTAAAACTACTTAAAATAAAATAGTCCTAATTAGTTTTATGTTAAAATTATTAATCTAAAATAATAATAGTTAATATCTCTAATTATTTGATTATTATTTAAAATTAAGATGCAATTTTTTTCTAAAATTTCGATTTCTTTGGTTTATTCTATTTTTTCTGATTTTTAACTTTTATAATTGAACTAAATCAAATTATATATAAAATCGAACCGAACAGACTGATTCAGAATGGTTCGAAAATTCGGATATATGAAATGTGTAAAATTGGTAGGAGTGACAATAGATAAGGAAACAGAGAGATTTGCGAAAGTAAAATTTGGATTTGCGTGACAAATCTAATATTACTATAAATTTATCAAAAACTAGTTATTGTAAAAAAAAAGAAAAATACTATATAAGTTTTTTTTTAACATATGGTGAAATTGTTAGAAGCCCCTTTTATAGATAAAAATTACTTTTTTTTTTAACAGCCCAGCAAAATAGTTTTTCTAAAAAAGTTTTATGTAAAAATAGTGCCAAGGAAAAATTATTATTATTATTATTATTATTTTAATAGTTGGATGGATTTGTAATGGATAGTCCAATCGTGCTCTTGGAAATGCCCGATCCGACCAACTCTGAATATTCATTATATATTAATACACACAACTCCACACATAAATGTCTAATGGAGAGGTGAAAGTTTAGTTTAATTTTATGTGGTTGAGAGTGATACAACTATAGATCATTTATTTGGTTGTTTATAGTTGAACATAAGTCGAAATGCGTGTGTTTTCATTAATAAGGCCAACTAACTATTGTATGTTAACGCAACGATATTAAACCAAATAGGGTTTCTGAACTTGTTTGCAATTGCACTTTGGGTAAACTGCATGTATGGTTCTCAAATTATGATACTGGTGGTAATTTGGTACTCAAACTTTAATTTATTATAATTTCTGACTCGAATTTTTAAAATTATTATAATCAAGTCTCACAATCCAATTTAGTTAACTAAATATTAATACATTACTGATATAGAAGTGACGTGACAGCTTAATTATTAGCGCATCACCAATCACAAACCTAATACATATTAGCTATATATCAATACTTAGGAAATTAAATTCGATTATAAGATTTGATTGCAATAATATCAATATTTTGTTTATTTTATTATGAGTTTTATATAAATTTTTTTTTTGTGTTTGCTAAATATTAAATTTTATTCAATCGTATATAGATATATAAAAATTTGAATATGAATGTAAAATTTTAGTTATATTGTTGTCAATTCTAGTTCATATTTATATGCGTATACTAATATATATTATTCGATCTATATTCGAATCCGAAGAAATATCTGGCCGTATCCGAATTCGTTTTTAGCAGATATAATAACGAAAACAAAAATTTAGTATTTGACACATATATATATATATATATCCGAACTTATTTTCAGAAAGAAAAAATGAATGCGAATATGGTTTCACCGTGACCATATCAGATCCATTTTCATTAGGTATGCTACAGCCTTTTGTCACGGACTAAGGAATTTTCCTTACAAAACCCGTGCGGCGCCTACCTTTCTCCGCAAAGATGGACAAGCTTTACTCTCTGTTGCTAGCCCAGATCTTCGCATCCTATGACTAAGGATGTAAAGGAAAGAAAAGAGAGAAATAGAGGTTACTCAAAAAATCTAAGTACTCTCAATTACTTAGAAAAAGAGATTTACAATACACACTCTCTCTTGTCTTGTGTCCCTTGGCCTAAGCAATTTCCACAATTAATAGGCCTAAGATACAATGAATCTAATCTACCATAATTCATCCACTAACTCACCCATTATTATATAGTAATGAGTCCTAATAAATGCAAAGCCCAAGAATTTTTCTTGTCTTTTGGCAGTTTTTTAAGGCTTAATGGCAGTAGTTTTTGTAACCCCTCTTCTCCCAAAGAAGGGCTGGAGTCGGGCCTCATTGACAGCCCGTTTCAGCTTGCGGAGTTAGGTCAAGGACTAGGCTGCGCAGAAATTTTTCTAAGTCCCTGACACTTTGCTTACATGTAGGGGTGTCAACGAGCCGAACACGAGCGAGCTGGAGTCGGCTCATGTTCGGCTCGTTTCATAAACGACCCGAACACGAGCTGGCTCGTTTAAGTATCGAGCCAAAAAATTCGGCTTGTGTTCGGCTCGTTTCATAAACGACCCGAACACGAGCTGACTCGTTTAAGTATCGAGCCAAAAAATTCGGCTTGTGTTCGGCTCGTTTATTAACGAGCCAAACACGAGCCGAACACGAGACAATAAATTAAAATGATTAAAAATGATATACATAGAAAATAAATTTATGAGATCTAATCCATTAGACTTTGATCTAATGGTTGAAACTTTACATATAAATTGACTTTTTATAATTGAGTTGGGCTTTAATTTGGACTAAAAATTAAATAATAAAGAATTATATTTATATATAATTATTTATATCTATATATAAATTATATAAATAATATAAATATTAAATATATATATATATTCGAGCTATTATCGAGCCGAACACGAGCGAGCTGACCCCAGCTCATGTTCGGCTCGTTTATTAAACGAGCGAATCGATCTCGAGCTCATTTCGAGCCGAACACGAGCTGGTTCGCGATCAGCGAGCATTGCCACCCCTACCTACATGGCCACATAATGGGCCGGACTCTCACTAGACAGAAAAAAAAAAAAAAAAACTCGGCATCCCACCAACAAATTGGGCTCTAGAGCCCATGGGCCAACATCCTATCTCGTGCTATCAATGCACGCCTTGCTCCGCCTCCATTCACAGCGAGAGAGCGACGAGAGAGAGAGAGAGAGAGAGAGAGAGAGAGATCAAGCCTCAAAGAGACGAGAGAGAGAGCTCAGAGAGAGAAGCGCCGCCATGTATCGCCACGCCTCGCGCCTCCTGATCCGATCCTCCTCCTCCTCCTCCGCCTCCGGCGGCCGCGCTGCGGCGGCGGCGGCGGCGACGGCGCCCCGGGCGGCGTTCTCGACCGACGTGCCGGCGCCGGCGACGGAGGACACGGGGTTCGTGGAGGCGTGGCGCAAGGTGGCGCCGCACCTGGAACCCCCGAAGACGCCCTCGGCGTTCATGAAGCCCCGCCCCCCGACCCCCTCCTCGATCCCCTCCAAGCTCACCGTCAACTTCGTCCTCCCCTACCAATCCGAGATCTCCAACAAGGAGGTCCAGATCCCTATCTGTTTCTCTCTTAATGCCCTTTACTGTATGCTTGTTTCGATGCATGTTTGGTTTGGTTTGGCACTACCTAGGGTTTCAGTTTTGGTTTTGGTTGTGGTTCTCTCGATTTGATTCGAAATATCTTATCTTAGGGAATGTTTGGTTCATGATTGGAATGAGAATGGGAAATGAAATTGGATTGCATTAGAATGGGAAATAGAATGACGAATCATCCAATTTTTTTTGTTCAATATTGGAATGGAAATCGGAATAGACAATTAGGACATCTAGAATTTTGAAAGAGGAGAGTGATCAAGGGAGAGGAGGGAGAGATGTTTGTGAGAGGATTTTGAATGGTTTACTCTGGATTGGACCAATCCAGGAAGTCGGATTGAGTCATAAATGGATTGAGCTATTCCCATTCCACTTTGAAATGGGAATCGGAGTCTGATGCCTGTAAAACAAACAACAACTATCAGAATCATTGAATCCCATTCCATATCCAAGTCAAACATGCTCTTATTGTGGAGTGTCTATCGATATAGATCAAATACTGAATGTGCCCTAGTAAGGAGAAGATATTACCAAATGGAACATCAAACCTGTGATTGTTCTGTTGGCAATCATATAGAAATTTCTTGAAATTTCTTTTGGATTTGAAATAGTATTATTAAGATTAGTACTCGAACTCATAAAGTGAAAATTCTTGAAGTCGAAAGGTGTTGGTAATCCATCTAGATTATGATAAACTTGCTAATATGAATTAGACAAATGGAAAAAATGCTGGCTATTCATATATCTTGGATTTTTGGTTTGTGTTAATCAACTAATGACGTACTCTTGTATCTTTAAGGACAACCAGTAGAAAAAAATGAAAAGATAGTAGAATCAGAAAATAATTTTCTTAGTTACGATAAAACAAGAATTGAGGATTCGGGCAGAACATAGATTTGCAATTTGTAATACCAGCTTTCTATTTGAATATTAGGTAACCAGATTTGCATGGCAAGTTCTACAGGTAACATTACACTGTTCAGACTCGGCTTGTAGCCAAGAGCACAGTGGAGCTTTGTTTGGGTCATGTTTCCCCCTTCCTAGGATTCTTTACGCTTTATGACTAGGAGTATAATTAATGTAAAACTGTATGGAGGCACTCCTTAATTTGGATTGAACATGCACAAAAAATAAAAAGTATACTTAGTCCGGTCATGTTTGATCTAGTACGCATTTGGGCTTGGACTTAACTTTCTTGGTTTCTGTTACATTAGCTGATTAGGTCGGAGCCCTATTGGACTCAAATCTAGCTGTCTGTTCTTATCTGCTGGACAATGCTATCTAGTGGAAGGATCCAACTGAATGAGTTGCAACAAGAGGAGAAAAAAGGTTGCAACTGTTCCATTAATTGTAAAAGAATACATATCAGAATGAAGCACTATGTGTGGGCGATGTTTAGAGATCTGATTGGAATTTTGGCTTTGGCTTTCTTTTTCTCTTCCCTTTCATCTCACTCTTTTTATTTTATATATATATATATATATATTTTTTTTTTAAGTCTTCCTTGCTTGACTCTATGCCTTACTTTCGCATGCCATCTATTTCCCACAGGAATTAGATTTACTGTTGCCTTGTGTGCAAAACTGCTACTAGGAGAGAAGACTTGTGGCAAGAAGTGATTTCTCCAGCAGATTTTTGTGTTACATTGATTTATATCATCTCAATTGGGCCACATTGAGATAATTAGCAAGTTTCAGCTATAATCTGAATATTCCGAATTAATTTAAATTGGATGAATATTTGATCTAATCTAATTGAAAACTGCGAATTTTGGGCAAAAAGGCCATGACTGCTGGGTAATTTGATATCTCCAGAAATGATATGTACTACCATGTCCATGCATAATATCATGATAGTTGAATTTGCTTAATCTGTTGGTTCTTGGTTAATTAGTCAACACGAGCTGGTTTGTGCATTTGTGGTCGTTGCTGACAGTAGCATGAGGTGGCCCACTATAGTGGTAGCTAGCTATGGGATAACAAATGATGGCTAGTAGTAACATGAGGCGGTCAAAAGTGTTGGTGCAAAAGTGGTGATGACTGACCAATGTGGTTAGCTGGTGTGAATGGCAGTGTTTAAAGATGGCTGTTGGTGGTGGTGGTGGTCGATGGAGCAAATTTGGAATGAATTCTTGTTTGTCGTCTCTACACTATTTATCAATTATAGTCATTTGTTCTTAGTAATTTGATACAAGATCACTGCATAGCCTATACACAACACTTCCTGGTTGTTCTGTTCCCATTATTGGATTCTTGGGAATCTGAATCTTGCGATAAACCTACAAGTCTTAAACTAAATTGATTCTTGATGCTGTGGTTGATCCTTATACAGCTGGGAATAACTCGAGTTATTCCCCAGTTCTTCTTATGCAACATATTTTGGCAGTGGACAGCAGTTTTTAACTTTTGGATCCTGGTTATCTAGGATAACTGGGAAGAACTCCAGTTCCTCATGTCCATGACCATTCATTCTGTAAATTGCACACTATATATAGTTATTATCTATCTTCCATTCATCACATTAGTGCTCCCTTTACTGCTCAACTCCTTTTCATATATCATAACCTGATAACTATGTGTGCTTTTCTGCAGGATTTTCTTGGTATTTTTCAAATGTGTTTTGTTTTTTTATCTGTTTACTCAACTAAGTTACCATTGTTCTGTGGAGTTGTCCTTGTTTTTCTCTTTTCCCTTATCATACGTTCCATTGGTACTGGATGCACCTCTAGGTTCTTGCTTGTCTCAATAAGACTCAATCAACCATCTTTGCTGTTACCATGGTGGTACAAAGCACGCAGTGGGCACGTAGTGATAACTGGCTTTCGTAGCAGATAGCAGATCGACAATGATATAAGAAACCATTATAAACCTTCCATTTTGTGCTTAGTGATACCAACAAGACTAGGACATCATGTTGGTTTTTGTATAGGACCACCCTCTTTCTGAATCCTTGTGGCTACTGAACGTCTTTGAGGCAACTTTGCTTGTTACTACACTAACATCAAATACAAAATTTAGTATTTGTCATGACCATTCATCCTACTCTTTTCCTTATACAAATGCTCTTTAATTTCAGGTTGATATGGTGATCATACCAGCAACAACAGGGCAAATGGGTGTTCTCCCCGGTCACGTCGCCACGATCGCAGAGCTCAAGCCTGGCCTTCTTTCTGTGCATGAAGGAAATGAGGTGAACAAGTACTTTGTGAGCAGTGGGTTTGCATTCATCCATGCAAACTCTTTTGCGGATATAGTGGCAGTCGAGGCCGTCCCTCTTGACCGCATCGACTCTAGCCTGGTCCAGAAGGGGCTCGCCGACTTCACCCAGAAGCTCAACTCAGCTACTACGGATTTGGAAAAGGCTGAGGCACAAATCGGTGTTGACGTCCACAGTGCACTTAATGCTGCCCTAACTGGTTGAAATATTATTTAAGACTGGAAGACGGTCTTCCTTTGCCATCAAAACTCGAACATGAGCTGAAGAGCGAGCTAGCTCGTTGCATACTTGAATAAATTGTCTGGAATAATTTGTACTTTCCTTGAATTTATGTACTTCCACTTGTGGTTTCTTAACGGTAGTTCCTTGAATTTATGTACTTCCGTTTGTGGTTTCTTAATGTTTAATGGTAGATATCTTTTTCTTCCCGGTTAGCGATTAAGGTGAACATGTTCATCACTTTGATCAGGCCTGATATGAACAGGAATACGGGATTTAGAATTTTTTTTGGTTTATCAAGCTTGAATTCTGATTTGGGTTATATGGACTAGATATATATTTAATTAAAATAAAGTTTCCTATGCCCATCAATGTTTAAATAAATATTGTTATTCTTTTTGGATCATCTTCATATTTTCATCTATTTGTCTGTACATAATATCTGCGCAATGCGAGTATCAGATCAAAACTATTTACTGGGTTGATTGCGGATGACGCATTTCTTTAGTATTTGCACTGTGTTTTCTGCTTGTTTATTTTGTTTCATGTTAAGTTAATCAACTCTTTCTGAGTATAGGAAAATCAAAGTATTGTAATTTTCCACTCTTAATAATTTCATATACTAAAGATTTTTTTTTAATATCACTGGCCATTATTTCCAACACACTACAGTTACAATGTGAAAAGTCTATGAATTGAAGGGTGTATATAAAATAAAATATAAAATTAAGATAGTTGTACGTGCAAATATAAGCTGCCTCTAAGGTCTCCATGTGTGTAAATTAGGACTTGAGGAGGGGTATAAGTGCAAAAAGCTCTTTACTAAACCCGAACCGTGCCAAATTACCAACCGAACCAAATTATAAATAACATCGGCTCGGTTCCCGCTCTCTTAAACCGGTTAAACCCGTCCGAATCGGGTTCGATTAGGAAAAATCGTGGTCTAATTCTCGACCTAAACCGCAAGGTCGAGTCTATTTCGTCTCCCCTACCCCAAAACCCTAATTCTCAATTCCCCTTTTTCTCCGGGGGGAATCGCCCGATCCGATCCGACGCCGTCCACCTCCTCCTCCGCCGCCGTCGCCGCCTCTCGCGGCGTCCTCCCCCGCGCTCCGCCTAGGGTTCCGGTGAGTTGCTCGTAGCCTTCTTGTATTTTGTTCCCTTGAACTCGATGTGGGTGTGCGACGAGTTTGAGCTCAATCTCTGATTTCGAGCTCCTTTAGATCAAACGTTTGATTATGTGCAAAAAAGTTATAATCTTTGCTCGAAATTTATTGATTTTTTAAAATTTTCATGATCCAGTATCTTAGGAGAACAAGAGTAACAACGCTTGGCTTGTTTGCAACCCTAATGTCATCAAAGAGAAACATTTATCTTTGTCTTTTTTTTAATTATTGTAGGTTTTTGGCATATTTTATTGAATCTGATACTAACTTTGATATTGATGTTGTTTTCCTCATAGCATGCTCCGTACCATGAAATTTTCAACATTGATTTTTGTCCATAGAGTGCAGGGCATCCAAAAAATATGGAATTATGGGGATTGGGGATGATGAAGTGAAGTGTAAATACCTTTATATGATTTAAAAGGGCTTATTTGTTCGCTACATTGCGCATGCTTATCAACCTTTTATCTAAATTATGTGCAAACTCTCTTCTATTTTCTTGATTTATCTCTTTTAATCCTTATTTCCTTTTCTCTTTGCGGTTGCTTTATGCTTCCAGTTGAGACTCTTACACATCCCTAAAGATCCTGACCTTTTCTAATTTACAATCTTTGCATAGTTACTATTGTTTTATTCTGCATGGTGTGCACTGCACCCGCGTGGATTAAGAGTTGTACATATTCTATATATACACACTAGAGATGTAGCTTTTATGGTTCGTTCTTAGAAACCCATACTCCTTATCCTGTGCATTTTCAAGAAAATCTGTTATTTGGAACTCACCATTATGATTTTGGTTGATGATACTGAAATGACAAAATGAATGGTTCTTTGTAATTGATTTCTCGACGGTTGCAGCAGCAGTTTACATTTTATTGTTGGAGAGAATCAAGTCGATGGCTACTTCCTCTCCTGTCTCTAGTAGCAAAGGCGGCGACTCTATCGGGAGTACTGCTGCAATAAATGGCAGTACAACACCTCAACGTACTACTGTCATTGATACGCCAAGGCCGAATCTTCGTGGCCTTAATAAGCCTAAGTGTATCAAGTGCGGAAATGTTGCTCGCTCAAGGTACGTATATCTGCTCTATATTCCTCTGTAATAATCTCGTATTAATTGAGGTATCAGTATAGTTTCTTAATTTCTGCTATACCTATGAAGTAAAAGATTTTCTACATCAAAAAAGAAAAAAAGTACCAAGAAATCGAATTTTACTTAACCTGTATGCGCACTACTAAACTATCTTATATTTATGAAAAATTCTTAAAAAAAAGTTATAATTCTAAGAGCCAGGATATTCAGACTGTAATTCTGCTATTATGCTCTCTCATTATAAAAAGTTGGAATCCTTCACTATTTTTCATCTTGTGGCTTAGAGATGGAATTCATCTTTACTGTAATATCTTATTACTTCTGTGTATATCTCCACACACACATGTTCCTATTCATATGAATCTTGGAATGACTCAGTTGTACAGCGCTAGTGGTTATTCGTTGTAATATATTCTACATGCTTCTTGTTTCCCAGGTGCCCATTTCAGAGTTGCAAGAGTTGCTGCTTCAAAGCTCAGAATCCATGCCATATTCATGGTATGTGTATTGTTTCCAACAGCAGAAAGACTCGGCAAAGTGGATTTTGGTCTCTTCTTGTCTTCTATGTAGTAATCAGCCACATAAATTAACGCTTCTATAGACTAAACATGAGTTCACATTATGTATAGATTATCATTATAGTTCGGGTAATTTACAATTTCGGCCCTCAAACTACGAGGTGCATGAGACTTTGGTTCTCAAACTTTAATTTGTTGCAATTTTTGGCTCAAACTTTGTTGCAATCAAGTCCCACAATTCAATTTAATTGGCTAAGTGTTGACAAATTGTTAATGTGGAAGTGGTGTGGAAGTATTGTGATTGATGATGCGGCAATAATTAAGATACATCACTTCTACATCAACAATTTGTAATATTTAGCCAACTAAATCAGGTTGTGGGATTTAATTACAACAATTCAGAAAGTTCGAACCAGAAATTGCAACAAATTAAAGTTTGATGACCAAAGTGCCACTCTCCTCATAGTTTGAGGATTAAAAGTGTAATTTACCCTTGTAGTTTTGGTTAGTACTACTTTGCATTTTAAGAACTTGTTATTGATCCTAATACTGATTTATGGGTATGGTGTGTCAGTTTTGAAGCAAAGCAGTATTTTACCCGACAAGCCACCTCCATCTAGATCTCCTTCGATCGAGCAACCCTCAATTGATATACCTTCTACTGGGTAATTCTCAAGCACTCGACTCAATTCCTACTAACATTATTTGCCGATAATTTCTTTTGACATGACTACACTTCTTGAGACAGCTCTGCTTGGAGGTTGAACGCACTCAAACAACTTCCCCACAATTTCTTGAATGCACTTCGAGCGAAGAGACCTGTTAACAAAAAGGTTTTAGCACTTTTCCATCTTTCTACTGGATTATTAAATAATTTCTGATCTTAATTAAACGCCACCTTTTCCAACTTTTCTAGGATGTTGCGAATATAAACAAGTGGAGGTTTGCAAAACTAAGGGAGTACATTGAAGGTAATATCGAAGCAGAAAATGAAGCATTTGAGAGGTACTTGCAGAATGTGGGTTTCCTCGAGGAAATATTTGTCGTCCCGGACGAACTCAAAGAAGAAAATCGGCCTGCAGCTGAAAGCACTTCAGAAGACAAGATGCAGAGATTGGTATCTGAGATAAAAATAAAGCTAAAATCTAACTCGGACAAGGAAGAGAGCTTTAGAGAGAGAATAAGGAACATCTTGGATCAAAAACTGGAGAATTTGCGCGAAAGAGAGCGATGTAATGAAGAGGGCGCACTCTCCGATGACCTAGCAAGCGTTAAAAAACGCACCGAGAGGACTGCAGCAGTGAACGATCTGATCGATAAGATGAATAAAGCACGAGGCGAGGAAGATTTGATATCTTGCTTTGAGATGAGGTCTCAGCTGTTTAGAGACTCGGCTAGTAATGCAACGGAAAAATGTGAGGAATTGAATGTCGGGGACTCTTCGGCATGTAAACAAGAAGCAGAGACTGCAATGTCTTTCTCTTATTCTCTTCCTTTTGTATGTATTGCTGTTGATGTTGATCAGAAGATGCTGTCGGATATTGATGCAGAGTTTGCGTCTCTCGGTTCGATTGCCGAATTGTGACTTGCGAAACGATTCCGCTATTGTCACAATATTGTTGTTTATTAGACTTTTAACTATAGTTTTGATCAATATAATGGTGAGTTTACTGAAAGATGATGCTCTTTTACGGTATAGATCATGTAACGTTATCTTATTATAAATTATCATATTATTTCTGATTAGACCTTGTGTCATCTTACATGACACAATTGAGTTAGTTTGGAATATATGCTATTTTTGTCATTATATTTTCATTTTTTGTTTCTGTATAATTCTGATGCTTTTTTTTTTTCCTGTTTTTTTCCCTTTTCTTTTGGTTACGAATGAACAGATGTGTTACGATTATTTGTAAAGTTCATACATCTGTTTCCAAAATACTATAAAATTAAATTGAAATATATTAAAAAAAGAAGGAAACTTTACAATTTGGAGCATCTAAAATATGTGTAATCATTCAGAACGGAGTGTAGCTGCTACAACATGATCACGCGGTGGACCAGGTCTAAGCAAATAATTGACCACTATTATCTAAGGCTTAATTACATCCTACTGCACTGTACTTAAGAAATTTTTTTTGAACGACATTATTATTGTATTATTATTTTTTATTGCTTTTCTATAAATATAATTAAAAAAATTTTCTCGCTCAAATTTATTATTTTAGATAAAATATAATAATTTATTAAGAGATAAAAGATAGATGGCAAAAAAAAAATACGAAACAAATTTTCATGATAAATTGATTGACGCTTCAATCAAATTATTTTTAATTATTTTTTATTATCTATATATATATTTATCTTTTATATTACAATAAGTTAAATATAAGCTCTGCCACTTTTAGATAATATTTTTTTAATAATTTAGTGCGAAAAATGGAAAAGCGCCACTATTTAACGCCCAAACCTGTTTCTCTTTCGCATCAGTGAGCGAGTAGTGTATCGCCATGGAGAGGCATCGAAGAGCGTCGCAAATCCTTCTACGATACGTCTCCTTCGAAACCCGATCCCTTTTGAAGCGTCCGTACGGATTCTCAATCGCAGGTAGTATCCATCTCTTTCTCCTTTGGATCGAATCCCCCCCTCCTCAGTCTCAGGTAGTAATTATTATATGGATTATTGATTGAGAGTTTAATCATTGCAAATGATCGAAAATTAGGGGAAAAAAGGGAAAATCCGAATAGGGAATGTGAATAGATATAATTTTTGGTCTCTTTATGTCTTAAATGAGTTGTTTTCATGATTGCAATTTTGGATTTTGTCAAGATTTTAGCTTAATTAGACCAATTTCTTTTTCCTCTTGATTATTTCTTGATTCTTTTTAGTTATGTACTGTCACCAGTTCAATCTCTCTCCTCTTGATTGAATCCCAAAACCAAAAAAAAAAAAGAAAAAAAGAGAGCTTTGTTAGCTTCTTTTGCTGATTGATTGTCGTTATATGGATTCTTAATGGGGAATTTAATCATTGTGAATGATCGAAAATTAGAGAAAAAAAAGATAACGGCAGTTTTTTTATTTTTATTTTTAAATTCAACAACAATCGCACGATCTTGATCCGGAGGAAAAAAAAAGCTAACGGAATACAGTTTTGTGTTGTGGTTGGACGTTACATCAAATCTTTTGGGTTAAGTTAGATGATATCTCTGAGGAGGGAATGCCAAAAACATATAGTTGTTGACTCTCTTGATGCTTTAAATAATTAATGGGAATTTTTTTTTTTCTCTCTCTTGATTTCTTGATTTCTAGTAATGTACAATTACAGGCCAATCTCGTATTCAAGAACAGTTTATAAGCAACACACTCAAGCCGCTAAGAGAATACAATACGAAGTTGCGTAATGTTTTACCCTACAGTATGCTGCGGGTTTGCACGAGAACAGTTCAAGGTTCGAGAATTTTCTGTCTTGATAGACCGTACGGAATTCAGGGTCAATCGTATAGTTCTGCAGCTACATATGTTCAAAGAAACCCATCATATTCGACGCTAAATTCTTGCGACATCACCTATTTTAGAAGTATTTTGGGCGACAAGAATGTAGTTCAGGATGAAGATAGACTGTTGGCTGCTAATACGGATTGGATGCGGAAGTACAAAGGTTCGAGCCAGCTTTTGCTCCTACCGAAAACCACTGAAGAGGTACTCTCGCTGTAAATACTAATTTTTTTGTACAATTCAAGATGAATCTATTTCGTTTCTATTGTCTTGCTTTTCATATTGTGCTTCTAACAAGTTGTCTTTATTCGTCATTTAGAAATTTGTCAGGGTGATAGATATGGGCTTTGAGTCTTTGACACATTGATAATTTGATATATAGCTACGATTCTAAAGGAGTTCTTCTTAAAAAAAGTTCCCACTTCTCCCATCTCATAGAATCGGTCCGTTGTTCTTCAAAGTTCATGTGATACTGGTGACCTATATTTATTCTAGTCAAAACAACGTGGTATTTAGGTGGTAATGGTGAGCATTAGTCGTAGCCATTTGATTTTTCTCCATTTATATTAGTCAAACTGTGTCCTTACGAGTAATGAGCAAACGTTGAGTTACTGTGAAATCATTAGGTTTACTAGCTTCACGCCTGTTCTTCGTGCATCTTCTGTTCTTAGTTTCTTTTATCATATAGAAATTTTTTTGAAGTGTGTGGTAATGAGTAAAGTCGCTACTTTAACTGGAGATGAAGTGCTAGTTAACAAGCCAAATGTTCTTGTTGCGTAAAAGGCTGTCTTTTATAAGACTACAATAAAGTAACAAATTTGTCATTTAAGTAGGATTTTAAATCCCTACTGAATTGGACAATAATATATGTTTCACGTATATTTTCTTTACCCTTGCTGTCTTTTAGTTCTTTTTCATAATATTTCTGATTCAGGTATAAGCCGTTCTTATGTTGTACCTTCCACTAGACTCTGTGAGAGAGATGCAAACTTTGGATTTAACTTCGTATTCCTTGTATCTATGTTTGGTTTCTCAGGTATCTAAAATTCTTTCTTATTGCAACTCCAGACGATTGGCCGTTGTTCCCCAGGGTGGCAACACTGGTCTTGTAGGGGGTAGTGTTCCTGTTTCTGATGAGGTATTATAATCCTTTCTTGCTGGACTTGTAATGTTTAAGAACTATAATACACATGCAGAATGGACTTGGTTGTTTTTGGATAGAAATACTTGTTCATCCTAAAGTAGAAAAAAAGTTCTCTTCTTCTCTTGTTCTGTTCTGTATCTGGTCACACAATAAAACTAGTATCATAGAATTTGTTTGAATCTGCTCTGCTTATTTTTTTTGTGTTTTTGAAACTCAAATCTTGTGCATGCCGGTGGATCGCGGATTATTTGCAATCTACGTTGGCAAGATAGATACATCATTGTAACATATTTAATTGCAGGTAATCATCAGTATGGCTTCCATGGACAAGATAATTTCCTTTGACAAGGTATGTACATGCTATTGTCTGGATTTGTAGAAAACTCATTGGCATGATTATGGCTTAAATTTCGTGCACTCTGTTTGATGTTGATTTATCTTTTGTGTGCTTACAATCCTCAGACAGTTACTTTTGGTGGATTATTCATTCAGCAATGCACATCTTGACTTTTCATTCAACTAGAAAATGTGTTCATGCTTGCCATACTATGCATAATAAGCAGTATCCCTCAACCACATGAACTTAAATAATTTTTGGGTCTGAAATGCCATATGGATAGAGTGATAATTTCCCTTTGCCATTGGTTTTATTTTCATGTATGGCCCTGAGTTCTCTGACAATTCAAGAAAGTCGCCGTCTTTTGCGGAGTGATTTAGTCCCTTTTTCAAAAGTTGTTCTTCCTTTTGGAACTGTGCAGGTTTATGTATTTGTTCCCTTGGAAATTTTTTAAAAGTTTAATGTTTAAAAAACTTTTTAAAAAAAATCTGAAAATCAATCTAAAATTTTTAGAGATTTATTTCCATATGATAAATCCTAAAAAATCTTCTAAACCGACTAAAACAAATTAACAAATAAAATAATTCCGAAAATTAAAAAAAAAATTTAAAATCTAAACAAATCAATCCTATCCACACCCGATTCTGCATCAGTTTCTGTTTAACATTTTTTGTCTCTCGTTTCTGCAGTGTCTGCCTAATAACTCCTTGTGCTTGCGTTAGATTGAACTTTTTTTCAATGCCTATTATTCAAATTGTTCACAAAGAAGATATTTTACTGTGAATTATCAACCTCTTATGTGTTTCAAGATTGTCGAAAAATAAGATAACAGTTTAACTCTAATGTTTCTCTTGATAAATTTTGTCAAAGTCAGTCGTGTGTATTTCACCAAAGGATTCCTGAGGTACGATTATGATGACATTTCAGGTCAATGGTATACTCACTTGTGAAGCGGGATGTATTTTGGAGAACTTAAACAACTATTTGACAAGTGAAGGGTAACTATTGTAAGCTATTATATTGTTAATATTTGTGTGGCTTTATTTTAATTGGAGATTAGATATGGATGGCAGATAATGTGTAGGCCATAAGGAAAACAAGGTTTTCTTTTTCTTTTCTTTTCCTCTTATGGTTATTCATGCTTGACTCTTAGTTTGGATATAAATCATATTCCTTTAGTAGATATGACATGTGGATCAATCAGAAAGACTTCTTTAATTAGGGTTGTAGCCTAGGTCCAGATCGAAGTTTATGAAGCATTGAAGTTGAATTGTGGTTTGGTGAACTGTGAGCTTTGTGAACTGTATATTGGGTGTTTAGGGCAGAGATAACTTAAAGGTTAATGAACTGTGATCCCTTGTGAATTGTGGTTTGGTGTTTCCTCATCTTCTTATTGTAGCAAAATCAGACACAGAGGGTTTTGCCTTGAACTCGTCAATGGTGGCTAGGTTTTGCTTTTTCCCCCCTTTTGCCGTTGTTTTGATGTATGACTCATTCGATTGAAAAATCATAAGCATATTGTAGTGCTTGTTTAGCTCTCTTTTCAATTTTGGCATCTTGATAATGTTGAAACTTTTTTCTCATTTAGATTTATCATGCCACTTGACTTGGGGGCAAAAGGAAGTTGCCAAATTGGTGGAAATGTTTCAACTAATGCAGGTGGTTTGCGCTTCATACGCTATGGATCACTTCATGGGAATATTCTTGGTGAGGAGCTATCCTGTTTGTATTGCAAACAAGGTGGATGACATTATAATTTCATAATTTACTCCAAATTTGAGTCAGAGGAAAAAAAAGAAGAAGTAAAATTCAAATATTCAAGCGAGTTATGTCTTGATGATTTTACAAGTGATTTTGTGATCTCATATTCTTGGTGAGGAGGTATTATGTTTCCAAGCTCATCTTCTTGCCAGGAAAGACCTTCTATTTTGCATATGGTTTCATGGTAGAAAAACTAAAAATGCTAGTGAATTACATCTTCATTGGCTTTATCGACTCTGAGTGGCTTTAACCACCGTGCAATCTCATTTTAAGGTGGACTATGTTTCTTTTCTGTTGCTAGCTATCATTCTATCTTAATGCTTTATTGTGATTCTTCCTGTATGTTTATGATGGCAACAAATACATTTATTCAGCCATTACTTTGTCATTTTGTTATGTTCCAAATATTAAACTGTAAAAGCCAATTGGAAATTAAAGGTATCATCATTTGTTGCTTCTCTTTTATGCAGCAGAAAGTGTTCATCTAATAAATGTGAATCTAACTAAAATGTTAGTACATTAAGAGCTTTTTGTTTTGGTCCCTCACCCCTATTTCTCACTATTTTGCTCTACCTATCTGTTAATGGATTGTTAACTTGTTTTCTTAAATTATTATTGTTTGAGCCTAACTTTAATGGAGGTGACAAAACCTTCGCTGTTGTAGAATTCATTATCATCTCCTTTAGATAATATATAATGTGTATTTATTTCTTGGTACATATCATTTTGCTTTCCAGGACTAGAAGTTGTTCTAGCTAATGGAACTGTCCTTGACATGCTTGGAACTTTACGCAAAGACAATACAGGATATGACTTGAAACACTTATTTATAGGTATGAATTGAACATTACTTATTTGGTTGTGCTTTAATGATGTAGTGCTACTGTCTAGTAACAAGGCATTTGTGAATGTATAATTGATATGATCAGGAAGTGAAGGTTCTCTAGGGATTGTCACGAAGGTTTCAATACTCACCCCAGCTAAGCTTTTGTCAACTAACCTTGCATTTCTGGCATGTGACGACTACTTAAGCTGCCAGGTATGATATTATTTCCAAGCATTTTTATGCGTACCCCTATTTTCCGAAACATATATCACACACATACCCTGCAAAACTCTATTTACACACATACTCTGCGAAATTTGAATTTTTTCTATATATCCTTGAAAATTTTCATTTCTTATACTGATTAAAATATTTCATATATTTATAGATGATTTTTGCAGCGATATATACATGTAAATGCCCATCTTCTGATTTGGGTGGATTGGAAACACTTTGCATCTAATTTTAACTTGTAAATTCCAGAAATTATTATTTGAAGCCAAGCGGGGACTAGGTGAGGTTCTTTCTGCATTTGAGTTCATGGATAGCCATGCTATTGATTTGGTAAGTTCATTTAATATAATTTTTTTCCCCCATCAATATGCTATTTAGCATTCACAATTGTTGATGTCGTAGTTTATGAAGTTGTTAGGATGAATCTTAGTTAGTGCAGTTGCACCTTCAAATAAGGTAAATGGTATTACTGTAATGCAGAACTTTTTGATATTTGATTGCTTGAACTAAAGTTCTACTGTTTAAACTTTATTAAATTCAAAAGTAGAGAGCATGAAAGCCTCGAATGAACCATGATGAGCTTTACTAATCTCTGCTCCTATACTCTCTGCTGTTTGGTAACATATCACCTGAAGGTCCTGAACCTTTTTAATAGAGTTTCATAAAAGATGCATGAGATTGCTGAGTTTAAGCTTTCCGATGATTATTACTCAGCACATCTGAGCAGCGAAATAAAATTTATTTGTTCCTATTTCATATATATATAACACAGTGTTAGTATATGAAAGCATGATATGAAGCTTTGACTCTATGGCCCATCAACTATTACACTGTTAATTTAGTATGGCATGTGTCAATTACCTGACATCAAGTTGGTTTCATTAATATGTCATATCTGTAGAAGAATGAATATATTGCTGCTTTTTTTTTTTCTTGTCACTCTCATTGGACTTTTAGTTCACATTTTTTGATCTGAGAAACGTTAAGGTATCTTCCCTTTTTTGTCTCTTTGGGCTCCTTACACACCTCTGTTCATTGACAGGTAAATACTAGTTAATTTGACGAAAAACATGTATTGTATGATCTGCTGATGCACATTATTATTTTCAAGGAACTCTTTCGTTATTTCCAGCATGACAGAATATTGAAAATATTACTTCCATTAGTTCCTTCATTGTTTTTACTTTTGATTTTCCTTTTTGGATACCAAGGTTCTGGGTCACTTAGAGGGACTTCGCAATCCTTTACCAACATCCTCGTACAAATTTTACGTTCTTATTGAGACCACGGGTAGTGATGAATCATATGACAAGTAAGTTCATTTCCAAATTGTGAGAACAATAAATTTATTTCTTAGTTGTCTTACTTGTCTCGTGTACAAAAGCATTGAGCAATGACATAAAGGCAAGTGGGTATATATAGTTGACTGGGGGAAATGATTCAGTATAGGTGAACCTAACAAGTTGGAACTAAAATCATGGTGATAGCATCCATATATATATATATATATATATATGGAAACTCATAATGAATTTTTTTGACTTCTAATTACAATCTGGTGCAATACTTCAGAAGGTTAGCAAATTAATGGTAATCTACTGAAGGTAACATTCTCGATGTATTCAGTTTCTATGCTATATTAAAATATTGCACTTTGGCTAATATTTACAAATGATGTACCATTTGAAACTAGTGGGACTCACCACAAGAACCATGTCTTGCAGCATTTAGTTCACTATTTTATTTCAATGCCATCTTGTAGAGCAAAGCTTGAAGCTTTTCTGTTACGCTCGATGGAATGTGGTCTGGTATCAGATGGAGTGATAGCTCAAGATATAAGCCAAGCATCCACATTTTGGAGAATTCGAGAGGTTTCTTCTGATTAAAGATGTTTATGATTGAACCTAAGTATTTAGTTGTTTTTGTTGTGTACTTTTATCTACTAAAAATTACAGACCTTAAAGAGGTAGATTCACAAAAATTTAGATGAATGGTTAAATGACTGCTTTTTAATGTATGCTACTGCTCTACTGAAACAAAATGTAGCTCTAGTCCTTTGGAAGTGTTCATCAAGCTTAAGTTTGAGTTGTTTTTTCTCTCTTCATGAGAGTTTCATCAAATATGATTGTTTTCTTATGTTTTCTTTTACAAGAATGTTTCGTCTAATATATTTACGAATATTGTCTATCCTCCAGTTTATATTTTTAGTTTCTGTTTAGGTTCTATTCTAGTTGATGATTTTTGTATTGTAATTATTCCTTTTTTTACTCTGTTACTGCCATAGAGCATCCAATATATTAGACATCAAGGAACGCCTTGTGGTTGCAGGGTATATCAGAAGCATCAGTGAAATTGGGAGCTGTCTACAAGTATGACTTATCACTACCTGTTGAGAAACTTTATGATATTGTCGAAGAAATGAGTCAACGGCTTGGTAGTTATCCTTAACTCGATCTTTCTGCAAAGTATTGCTTCATTCATGTCATATTTACATAAACATCCCTGTATATTCTTAGTGTGTATCATGCTCAAGTCCTTGATTTCTTATGTATAAACCCTTGTACAGACAAAATGTCCCCTTTTTAAAAAAACAACTGGTATACAAAATCAGCTTCCTACCAAGAGATTCAATTGACTCTCCATGCTTGGATAATTGTACTTTTGTAAGCAACCGCACTTTCGAAAACCTTGTGAGTAGATGATTTTGTGGGGATATATCTACAAGTCCCTTAGTTCTTTATCCTTCTTGTTCAGGTGACATGGCGAAGGTAGTGGGGTATGGTCATCTCGGAGATGGAAACTTGCATTTAAACATCTTGACAGCTGAATACAGTGATGATGTATTAACTCCTTATTTTGGCTACTGTTCATCTCATGCCAAAATGATATTAATTTTCATTACATTGAAAAATGTTTCCTTATTTAATGAATTTCAGATTCTCGCAAAAATTGAACCTTTCGTCTATGAGTGGACTTCCATGCACAGAGGAAGTATCAGTGCAGAGCATGGATTAGGATTAATGAAAGCTGATAAAATTCACTACAGCAAGTCATCAGAAACTGTGAGTTTACTCCCATATGAATAAACTTAGATTGTTAGCATTATGTGTTATAGCAATGAGAAGCATCATTCTGAAGTCTAGAATTGTGGTTTATCAATTGCTGCAATTATATCTTTTGAAGTGAAGCATTATATTCGCTGTCGAGTAATTCTGTTTGATTTGAAGAGACTGTAGATTTTTCCTTGAGGTTACATGGCTATCTTTCTACTTCAATTTATTTCAAAAATATCCTCTTTAGCTACGTATGGAATTAATAGTAGTTGCTTCTGGTTTGTAATCTCAAGAAACAAAGGGGGCTTTTGGAAAACAGTGTTGTTACTATTATTGGAAGGATTCACTGGATTGGTTATTTTATGCAATCTACTCTTCTTCCTAGTTGCTGACATAAAAGTTGCAAATCTTTTTTTACTCCTTTTGTTCTATTTGCGAGTTCTGAAATAACTTACGCTTCACGCTGTCTTTTATTTTAACTGCTCCTATTATTAAGTCATTTTATGTTACAGTATTCTTTCTCAAGTTTGTGAATTAATGGTCAGGTGCAACTAATGGCTTCTATCAAAAAGCTGTTGGACCCCAACTGCATATTGAACCCTTACAAAGTCCTCCCTCAATCTGTGCTCTAAATAAACCGAGGTAATCAAATTCTTGTTGCTCTGTATTTATAAATAAACGCCCTATTGAAATATTTTGTTTTATGGATTCTCCTTTCAGCAGATTTAACTTGCATGTTTTATCTGGTGCTGAAAGTAGAATTTTCGAAGTTTCTTATTAACAGTCAATAGTGAAATAATTTGCTAAGACAATCATTTCACTCTCTGTGACCTCTTTATCTTCTTAGACATGCAAATTAATACTCCCGTTTCATCAAGTATCTGCAACTGTTTCTGTATATCTAATAGCTCTATATATCTAAGAGAGAATCAATACTCTTTTTTGTTCCCGTAATATTGGCATATCTTGTACTCTCTTCACCGCTAGATCATTTTTGGCCAGTAGATTTGTTTTTTGCTTTTTCGCTTCAGATGTCATGAATTCTATCAACATGGATTCACGCTTTTCAGACCTGAAAAATGTGAATCTAGAGACAATGTTTCCTGCGAGACTGAACTTCTGCTATTAAATGCACAATTATAGTCCACAAAATGGTGCTGCTTATTTTACCATCAAATTAGTCACATTGCATCATTGCATGTTCAAAAGTAACCGTTCCTAGTGCTATACATATTTATCTTGCAAGTATATGGAGGGTGGTACAACCGAATTCAAATTATGTAGTCAAAGTAAAACAAAATATGTTCGTCTCTTATAAGGATATAGAATGGAGTAGAAGCAGATGAAAAGATATTACTTATTATTTTGCGAAATTGCTATGTTATAGAACTGTTTGAAGCACTAACAGCTCTTTCTATTAAAGCCCTTTCAATAGCTTTATGCTTCGGCTTAAGCTTTTTCCTTTTGGGTCTCAGAACTTCGTTTTAGCTTTCCTTAGTATAGAATTTGAGTCGATTTGTTTTTTTTGTCAAACTTTTTCACTTATACTGCCTTTTAAGCTCCTGAAGAATCTTGTGACCAAATAGATATTTATTTGGAAATAACTATTAAAACACAATATGCGTTTAATCAATGTGTTTTGTGGTCGAAACCTCTAGTTTGCTCTCCTTAATACAAATTCATGTCGTCGGTGGAAGATATCAGAGCTACATCTCTCTATAATGTTATGATACATCATGTTTGTGATCGAGGCCGACACATGACACGCTGATTGTGAAATAGAAAGTTACGGTTTCTTGGATCGCATCGATGCGATCCGCAGGCCGAGTTCTCTTGGCCCACATGGTACAATATGGCCATACATACCTTTATAGTGTGGCCCTGACCTATATCTCTACTCTGGTCCCTCAGGTGAGGTCCCTTTCCATCAACCAATGGATGGTTTAAATTTTAGATTTTCAAATATTTTGTTATTTGTCTCGACTGCGACGATGCCGTGAACTAGCCCATATGAGCCACTTTTTGAAGAACAGTGACTGGGCTGAATAGTTTTTGGCATATGCTTGTATAGGAAGAAGAAAGTAAATTGACACTTCCGGTTCCTTTCTTTGCCTATCAGTTGGCACTTAGTTATGGTTCCCCTTTTTTTTTTTTTTTAATCCCTATTAGTTGGGCTTTCAATGTCCTAACATGTGAGGCCTTGAATCATGATTTCTTTCTTAGGAACATCTGAAACATCAATCACACAAATCTATGTAATTTTTGTGTAAAAAGAACCTTAAGCTATTGTTTCGTTTACTTCTCTAATCGAGAAGCAGAAGTTGAGCGATGTCAAATGAAGCGTCCAAAGCTTCGAGTTGTAGCGGAACTTGGATTTGAATTGCTAAGGTTCAAAAGCAGGAGTTCTATTTAGAAACTGTTGTTTCTGACTTCAGTAGGAGGCTATTAGGGTGTTTGGAGTTTGTATTTTTAACACCTGAAAGTTTAATTTAATATCTTTATTATGCAAAATTCTTTTTTTTTTTTTTTTTTTTTTTTCTCTCCTTCTCAAGTAGAGTTTTAGTCAAAATCTGGCAACAGTACCATCATAAAATTGATGTCACTTTTGCAGAAGCTTTAGCCATTTTAAATTAATCATATCATCCAAACTGAACCACAAGTAAAACAGACAAAGAAGTAAACATTAGGAATCTATATAACCATGAAAATTTAACCCTTTTATATACACAAAAAACAAGAGCTCCTATAATACATCACAACAAATAGTATGTAAGCTATCACTGTAAAATTCTCCCTATCTTACCCATCATCTTTTCGCACCTTTTGAGTTATCACCCTTTAATTTTCAACTTGTTCTCCTTTTTTCCCCATGATTCTCTCTCTCTCTCTCTCTCTCTCTCTCTCTCTCTCTCTCTCTCTCTCTCTCTCTTTTCCTTTTCTTTTCTTTTTTTCTACGGGAGCTACACAAAGAATCCCTCTTCCTATTCATCACATGCCATCTCATGAGGGAAACAAATGAGAAGAGGAGGTAGAGGGAACGGGTTGAAAGATCCCTTGACCCGATCCGAGTATGAACTTCGGGTCGAACTCGGACTTACGCCGAAGGAACGTCTCCCACTTGGACCCGAAATGCCGAGCCCACTCGGCCCGGGTCTTGTGGTGAGGCAGGTACTGCTTGGCGCCGATCCCCGACTCGTCGCAGAAGTCGAGTATTTGCTGGTTTTGTCGGGTCAGATACTCCAGGCTCTGGGTCGGCTCGCCCGAGTCGGGCAACGCCGACCGCAGAAACGCCACCAGGTAGAACACGTCCTCGTCCGGCGTCACCGCCGAGCTCCTCTGGTCCCACCTGGAACAATTTCAAGCAAAGTTTAATAAAAATTTTATCTAAAAATGTTTGTATAAACTTACTAGTACTAGGTTTTTGGCGGTTAGGGACTAAAGTTATAAGTTGTTGAACGTTTAGGGACCACCCATGCATTTATTTTCCAATGTTTATTATGTTGAACTTTTCTTTCTAAATGAGGGTGGATTGTGATATGAATGGACAAGGACCAACCCAATTATAATAATAAAAAAGTAAAATAAAATAAATTACTGCCTTTTTTATTAGTCAATAAGAAGGCAAAAAGAAACACTAATTAAATACCATGGTGGTAATTTATCCACCGGAAACACTGATTTTTTTTTTAAAATAATGATGATGGGTCGGTGGATATTGGGTACGCTGATTGTTTATTTGTGTCCGGTCATTTTCACTTGGACGGTTGTGATTAAATAGGACGGTGTTAGTGGTGTTACGACTCACTTTGGATCAAGTAAATCCATTTTTATGGTCTAATGCGCAAAGCATGTGCCATGTAGACTGGAAAATTTTCACTTCTATCCCTCTCATTTCGGAACTGAATTTAGAAGGGTTTCTATACGTATTGAATTTTACTTTGTGCAAATCTTAATGCACCGTGGAAAGGGAGAGAAAAGAAAAGGTGGTGAATTAATTGCATGCATGCAAAATGAGGAGCACGTAAAGGTGAATGAATGAGCATGTACTTGTGCTTGTTCATGGGGTAGATGAGGATAGGGCCGCTGGTCTTGTTGGCGCCGAGGATGCCGCGGAAGACGCCGCGGTCGAAGTCGGCGATCCGGGACGCCGGCACGAAGAGGTTGAGCCACGGGTGCGGCACGTCCCACAGCCCCTTCGCCCGCAGCTTCAGCTCCGCCTTGTGCACCCGGTCCAGGAAGTCCACGTACGGCAGGTCCGTCGTGAACACCGTCCCCGGCACGAACTCCAGCTGCTTCAGCAGGGCCTCCACCTCCTGAAACCCCCGCGCGAAACTTTGTCAAACTAAAATATAAAATTCGGTACTTAATTACTACAGGAGGGGGTTTCTTGCAATTTGTTCTTCTTCATAAATTTATTTATTTATTTATTTATTTATTTTATGGGTTTGTATATATATATATATATATATATATATATATATATATATATATATCTTGTTAATTAGGTTACAAAGATGGTGATAAAATAGTGATGGGGCGAGAGAATAAGATCTAGCGAGGAGATCTCCTCCATGTTCGCCATGTGCTACTATGACAAAATCTTAGGTTTAATAACAAAAGCCCTAATCATTGCCCATTTTAGGTAAATGTTGGGGGTGACGCTTAAACAACAACAAAAACAAAAACAAATGGGTTCCATGAAACATGGGCTGCTTCTTGTCGTGCCAAGAATACAATTACTAACTACTATACATAATAAATAAAAAAATTAGATAAAAATGTACATAATTTATGTGAACTATATATGAATCATTTTTAGTCAGCTATCCAATTTTTTAAATGCTTGATTTTAGTAACCAACCTTTTAATTTGTTTGATTCAGATAAGTATAAATTCATTAAAATAAGTGTAAATTTTGAAGTCAAAGTACTGATGACTGATTCAAATCAAACAAATTAAAAGGTCGAATAATAAAATTAAAATTTTAAAAGATTATATAGTCGACTTTAAATTATTCACTTTCAGATAAGTTCTGTAAATTTTTACGGAAATAATATAAAAATAGTTTTTAACACTTTTTTGCTGGTGTGAACGAAAAGATCAGATAAATCACGTCAGCTGTATATACTGACAAAATAGCTACTTTGCATTTTACTTAATGAACGCTGGGTATTTTTTTCAGCGGTCCCAACTTGGCGACCGTTTCCGTTAAACTTCTATACCGATTCGTTCAAAATGAAGAAAAGATTTTAGACCGGTCATCTAAAAATTGACTTAGACGGTCAGAAAACGATTCAGAAATAATCTTAATGTATCAGTTGGTTTGGTGCCGACCTGATCAACGGATCCGGCGGTGGACTCGTCGTAGTTCTTGGTCATCTCAAGGCAGTAGAGGACGCCGTTGCCGCCGGCGAGGGAGGTGATCTTGACGGGGTTGCGCGGGGAGAAGAAGGACGAGCGCCAGTTGTTGATGAGGCCCTCGTCGACGATGACGAACCCCTCGACGTAGTCGAACCGCGCGCTCGCGTCGGCGGCGTGGAGGGAGATGAGGTGCTCCTGGTCCCTGGTGAACGCCGTGAAGTTGGAGTAGAGCACCCGGATCCAACGTACCTAATTTTTTTTTTATTAATCACTTAATTAATTAACTTTTTTACAGTAATAAAAACAGAAAATTACTCTTAATATCACATTCAAATGCATGACTCACTTTAAATAAAATTTCTCATTAAAATAATGAGCTGAAATGTGAAATACACAGTCCAAATGGAGCTTTATCTCTAGAATAATTTGTTACTGTGTTCATCGTACGTGAGTCAAACGTAGCTGTCTTAGGCAACATATATCGCACCCATAATAACTAAAAATTAGTATTATACTTCGATGTTATCATTAAATCAAGTTCTCCGCCACCAAATCTTGTTAGGTGGCTACAAAACTTCTTTTGGATGCTACCTCTCCTTCCTCCTCCTCCTCCAAACAGCATGGCATAATACAACAAAGTTTACGTAGCTAGAAAACGTGGTCCCAAAACAACAAAACGAGAGAGAGGGAGAGAGAGAGAGAGAGGGAGAGAGAAACTATGCCCTGGCACATGATTAGGTCATGGAATAGCACCTAACAAGCCCAAGCCCTTTCTTTTCCTCCATTACCAAATCAAGGTAGAGCTATATATTGGTGAGCAAAAGAGCCAGCGAAAACAAGCTATATATATATATACATCTCAACATGTTATGTGGAGCGTGAGTGCGGACATATCCGCCTAAGCCAATGTATGATTACCAGTACATCAGCAGTCTTTATAATAAAAAATTTAAATTATAATATAATGTAAGCAAGAAATTAAAGAAAAAACTTACTCTTTTCGGCGCGCGCTCTAGCGCGATCCTGGCCCGCGTGATGATCCCGAACTGCCCCAGCCCGCCGAGAACCGCATGAAACAGCTCCGCATTCTCCTCCTCCGAGCACGTCACAATCTCCCCCTTCCCTACATGTACACATATATATATATATGCACACACGCGCGCGCACACATGATGAATTATATATGAACGTTCATGTTACTCAAAAGATCGATCGAGTTTAGTGTTGCGTACCGGTGACGACGTCGAGGTCGTAAACGTTGCTGATCTGGGGGCCGTGGCGGAAGGCCTGGCCGCTGATGCCGGCGTTGGAGAGGGTGCCGCCGACGGAGAGGTAGAGGTAGTCGGTCCAGGACTTGGGGGCGAGGCCGCCGTGCTGCAGGGTGCGGTTCAGCACGTCGACCCACAGCTCCCCGCCCCACACGTCGACGTAGTAGCCGCCCAGGCCGGGGTCGAAGGCGGGAGCGGGCCGGGGGAGGGTCGAGCCGGACCGGGCGCCGTGGGCCATGTCGACGACGACGCCGCCGGGGGCGAGGGCCTGGCCGTGGGCGGAGTGGCCGTGGCCGCGGGCGGAGACGGGGGCGGGCCGGGCCGCGGCGGCGGAGTCGTAGGCGGAGCGGAGGAGGCGGGCGACGTCGGCGGCCGAGCCGGGCCGGAGGACGGCGGCCGGCTCGGGCCGGGACGAGAGCCGGCCGAAGTCGGCGGCGGCGGCGCGGGTGTCGGCGGGGTCGAGGCTGAGCCGGGCCCACGTGTCGGCGCCCACGTGGAGGAGGAGGTCGGTGGGCCCCACGGTCGAGATCAACCCCGAGATCACTAATAAGAGTAGTAGTAGGAGGATGCTCATGCTCTGGGCCATGGCTACGTGCTAACGTGCGCCGTAGTGTAGAGGAGAGAGAGAGAGAGAGAGAGAGAGAGAGAGAGAGAGAGAGAGAGAGAGAGAGGGGAATAATGGGGGGGTGTGTTTTGGGGGGTATATATATAGAGGGGGGGAAAGGGGTGGGTGTTTAATAGAGAACAAAATCTCGGCGCAGAGAGGGCGTGGGGAGATTGCTAACGTAAGCCGAGATCGCGCGCACGAATTTTAAAGAGACCATCGACGGCGCTGATCATCCTCTCTCTCTCTCTCTCTCTCCACGCAACATGTCAAAGAGTCGCCCGTGGATGATGATGATGATGATGATGATGCGGGTGAAATTGCCCCAAAAGAAAAAATAAAAAAAAAATAAAAGAAAATAAAAAAAGATAGCAGCGTGTGTTGACACGTGGATGGATATTAATGGTTCGGATTTTGGGTTCCGGAATCGAGATAATCATATTTATTTTTTCTTTTTAAAAGCAAAAAAAAATATTTTTTAAAAAAATTACGATACAATAGATAAGTTTTAAGAGTGCATTTTAATTAGCCGGAGACATATTTTAATTTTTTTTGGTACAGGGGATCGTTGTGGGCCCATGTTGAGGTTGGTTCTCACATGGGACGAGTTTTTCTCCCTGGCCCTAGTCCACCACGTCAGCAGAAGAGTAGACAAAGTCACTGCCCACTAGGGATGCAAACGGGGCGGATCCGGGGGCGGGAGCCCCGCCCTGACTACCAAAATTATGTCCTGCCTTCCGCCCCGAATTCGTGACGGGTTAAAAAATATATCTCGTTATCCGCCCCGCTCATAACCCGCCTTCCGCCGGCGCCCCGAATCCGCCCCGCCAGCTAATATTTTATTAAAAATTATAATATTATTAATATTTTGTAAAATATAAATTACTAATTTTTTAATAATATTATATATATACGTAATTAACAACATCAATTATAAAAATTAAAAATATCAATCATAATTCCAAACAAAATTCAAAAGTTTCAAATATATGAGAAATGAGAGCGCTAACTTAGTTATATTTTGGACTTCTTTTGTAAATATATTATTTTTTAGGAATATTTTTAAAAAATATAAATAGTTTTCAGGACAGATTCGGGGCGGGTCAAAATTTTTCCTATTTCCTGCCCCGAATCCATCTCGGATCATAAAAATTATCCCGTTTCTCGCCCCGAATCCGTTTATTTTCTCCCGTTTACTGCCTTATTCGGGACGGATCGGGGCGGGAGCTCCGCCAAACCGGATCCGTTTGCATCCCTACTGCCCACCGTTTTACTGTGTCTTTCGTACTTAAATAATATTTAAAATTAAAAGTAGAAATGAAATGGAAGACAAATCATTCAACGCTATATAGGGTTGATTTAGTATGTTATTTCACGATATCCGCTTCGTAAACTTAGCTAGAAATATGAATCAACTAGGATTCAAACTCGGGATCTCGGGTACCAACCACCAAACTCTTTGCCACTTGCGCTAGGAACGGTTGATGAGTTAGTATATTATTGATAGCATATATATGTATGTATAGACTAATCCAAATAATTTGTAGCGGCATGAATTTTCTTTCGAGTCTGAAATGTGCCACTGTAAATTTCAGATATGACTCAACACAAATTTTGCAAAAAGATTTATTTTAAGTGGAATGGATTAGCTTCTATTGTTCTAATTTATCTTTTTGGATAAGAATAGAATAGGATTCAATCCTTCATACGCTTGTATGGTCATTAACCCTCGGCCTTTGGCAAATACTTATAGAAATTTTCCTTTTAGTTTTTTTAGGGAAAATAGAGAGACTATTACCTCTATAATTTTGACTCTACCATCACAACATATATTCCTTTTCAATTTATATCATACAAAAAGTGACAGTTTCGTCTTAAATTTAAAAGAAAACTTCACGACAGTTAGCGAGCAAAAATTAAAATATGAGATGAGATAAATGAGTAAGAAAAAATAGCGCACGGGACGTACAGATGCATTGTGCGCGCAATAATTTATAGATAGAGAGGAAGAGGAATGGCCAACTACTGTAGATTTTCAGATAGAGTGGTGGGGAGAGAGGATGGATAGGTGGAGCTAACTTTGATCTGTATATGTATATTGTCCTGTGCCTCCTCTCTTTTATTCCTCCACAAAGCAATTTGATTATACCAAACCAATGTACATGATGTTCTTCAATTTGTTCTTTGTAGATTAAACACCAGTATATATATATATATATATATATATAGAGTGAGGCTGGTATGCTTTTGGAAGCACGGAGCCTTCCGTGCTTTCAAGTCGTTTTCGATGTTGGGGCTTTCGAATCGACGATCGGCTTTATTAAATTTGATCTAGAGTATTTGAAGTACCTAGAAAATAAATTTTACAATTTTTCGATATCATTTGCTTAGTGATCGAAGGGACTCAAAATCAATACTTTTAATGGCCGTAGTGAGCCGTTTGCAAATTTAACAGTATAGAAATAGCCAAATCACGTGAAATTTTGATAAATTTTTTTTTATACTATATAAAACAAGATCAATATCTTTGATCTAAAATTTTAATATCATATCATCATATTTTGTAAGATTTTTATTTTCAGCCATTGATTTTGAGCCCTTTCGATCACTAGGCAAATGATATCGAAAAATCATAAAATTTATTTTCTAGCTACTTCAAATACTCTAGATCAAGTCTAACGGAGCCGATCGTCGATTCGAAAGTCCTAACCTCGAAAACGACTTGAAAGCACGGAGGGCTCCGTACTTTCAGAAGCATATATACCGGCCTCACTCTTTATATATATATATATATATATATATATATATATATACAAACTTTTTCAGTGATTTAGATAGAATATAATGCAACCACTAAGATATATACTATACTGATAATCTCAAATATGATCTGAATATGATACAAAATTACACCACCTGACACGCAAGTAAAATTATAAATGCATGAATTACAAATTGAAGTACGAAATTTCTGCTGAAAAGGAACAAAACTAGAGCCGTAATTCCAAAAAGGGTTTGAGTCCACTTTGATCATTCATAGAAACTAATTACCAATTAGGATACACAAGAGATGATAAAATAAGAAAAAAAATGGTCCCCCTCTATTTGATATTAATGCATTAATTAATGTCGATTGGTGGTTTTGCAAAAGATCTAAGATGCAATCCACTGTTGATGCACCCAAATTGTACAAGTAACTATAGTTAATTTATATGTCACACCATTTGGTGGTGGGAATTAAAGATATTATATATTCAAATCTAAAATGGAGATGTTAATTCGACAAAAAGGGAAGAAATTAAAAGAAAAAAAAATGAATGGCTTCAAATGAGGTAATGGTTTTAGTGACTACTGGATTCCTACTGAACTTGAAATGAACTCGAAATTGAACCATCAAAAAAAAAAAAAGAAAAGAAAAGAAAACCATAAGATTTAAATATACATAATACCCTCTTGATCTAATGGGTCCTAAATTTAAGATTTAATGCATCTTCTTGAGCCATCAGATCTTGATATTATAGTTCTATATCAAAACATTGCGAATTGCATGTGATCGAAGATTTTGAAGTATATAATATAATTAACTAGCCATAAATTTGGTTGATTTTTTTTTAGGTTAATTGCACAAGACCTATTTATATTTTGCTATATATATATATATTTTTTATTTGCGTATAACAAATCTAAATTTTAAAAAATTTAATAGAGAAACCTGAGCTTTTATTCGAGTGCAAAGATTCTCATTAATTACATGCTCTTTCTTTCAGCATCTTTTCAACTAAAAATGGTGCACAGATTTCATTAGAGTACAAAAGATACTGTCACTCAAAAATAAAAAATAAAAAATCTTAGTCCCCTAATACACATAGTACCCTCTTTTCAAGAAAGAAAGGTAACTTACTGTCCGCTTTATTTATTTTTTAAAAAAATAAATATAACTAGAAATATGAAAATTAGCAAGACTTTGAACTTTAATCTTCGGTTACCAACAATTAAATTATTTGCTACTTGCGCTAGGAACAGCCAATATGCACATAACACTCTCGTCTTACAAAAAAGTTACAAAAGAAAAAAAAAAAATTAGAAGTGCACGTACGGATCTATTTAGTAGAATGAAAAAAAAATCTCACCGTATCTAAGTAGGTCTGTACTGTACGGCTCCTTTCTTGTACGTCTAAAAATGACACATCTAAAAATATTTTTAGTACCATTCGTGCACATGATTATGGACCAATCGCAGCAGTTGAAATTATGAAACTCTTGAAATATTGCAAATATTTGTATCCCATAGTACTTCATTAATTTACATATTCCAAATCTTTATATTCCCTAGACAATAAATAAAAAGATATCTTTGATGCACTAGAGCAATCTCAACATGGTTGAAACAATTAAAGCATATATTTACATGAGTACATGGTATATTAGAGGTACCATGTATAGTACGTACTTTTGTGGAGGATAGGAATTACATGGATGGATATTTTATGTAGCTTGTACAATGAAACCAGCTCATGAAAAGTTATTGCAAGCCCTTGTGAGTTACTTAATTATCACCATTTGAGATACTTAATCCAAAGAATTATTAGTTGATCCTTAGAAATGAGCCTAAAAGAAAATTAATTAATGAAAAATTTAGGATAATTAAGTAATGTCACACTTCCTAGCTAGTAAAGTGCATATCAACATATATTTGCTATATAGATTGCTGTCTTAAAGATGCATTTAAAAAATGGGTCTCGAGTGCCGGGCCTTTAGTGCAGTTATATAATTTTTTTTTTTACGTAAATTAATAAGAGTTCAGTTAGAATACTATCGGTAGTAAATGAATAACTTGAATCAATACTAGTATAACCACCAAATATTAAATTCTAAATATTTAAGGACTAAAATGTTGATAGTAAATACTATTCTTATGCTACTAATAGTAGGGGTGAAAATGGATCGGAGATTATTCGAAAATATCCGTATTCGTATTCAATAATATCCGGATCCAAATAAAAAATATCCGGATCGGTCGGATACGGATACAGATATTTTAGAGAGTTAAATTTTTGTGGATATCCGAAAAAAACGGATATGGATACGGATATCCGAATTTTTAGTACTATTATTTTTATATTCTTTATATTTTTGGATCCGTCCGGCCTCGACCCAATTTCGCTTGCCCGGCCCGCCCAAATCCCTTTCCTCCAGAGTCGATCGCTCGATTTTTCTTTAACGAATAAAACCTAATCCCCAAATTCTATCTCTATTTCTCTCTCTCCGGCGTTTGCTTTTTTACCCTAGTCATCTCTTCGCTCTCTCATCCTATTTTCAAACGGATCGCGACGCGAGATCCGTCATCCGTGAAGAGGAGGACGAGGAATTTGGTGACTATTTTGATGGCATTTTGAATTTGATGAATTTGGTGACTATTTAAATAGCTCTTTTTCGAGAAATCTCTCTTGTCTATCCTCTAATTCATTGCAAATCAAGATACGAAAGGATTATTAATATATGTTGTGAAAAAATAAGGTAATTTTTGTGTTATTTGTTTATTTTATAACGAGTTATATATTAAAATTATATATTTTATATGCGAATTAGAAATAAAGTGAGGAAATAAAATAGGAAAATAAAAGTAATTTTTTGTGTTTCTCGTTTATTGTATATGTGCATATTAATTATCCGAATACATATTCGATCCATATTCGAATTCGAAAAATATCTGACCATATCCGAATCCGTTTTTAGCGGATATGGTAATAAAAATTTAGCATCCGATACATATCCGTATCCGAATCCATATCCGAAAAAAATATGAATGCGGATATGGTTTCATCAAATATCCGACCATATCCAATCCGTTTTCACCCCTAACTAATAGTATTCTATGGGGACACTAAATTAACAAAGCACACAAATTAATACTTTTTCAGGGGCTTATGTATACAAAGAGGTGAAAATCCAAAATCATTAAAATGTGGAGACCCTTATAAGTCTTCTTGTACTTGCCCTTTTCTTGTGTACTCCCATGCATGTAGTTTTTTTTTTTTTTTTTTTTTTTTTTTTTTTTTTGAGAGAAAGGTAGCACGCTAAATTTGGCTGGAAATGTGAATCAACTAGAATTCGAACTCGGGATCTCGGGTACCAACCATCAAGCACTTTGCCACTTGCGCTAGGGACGGTCGGTTCCCATGCATGTAGTTAATTTGATCTTCTGACATCTCTATAGGCAAATACATTTGTCTAAAGAAGGATGAGAGTGTCTCTCTCCATTTCAACAAGAGTTTAATTGTTGCTAAATGGAGATTATTTTTAGTCCATCTCAATTTTTCATTTCTTAATTACCCACTCAACTAACTTAATGCCATGGTTGATTAGTAGAGAAGAGTGCGTCATCGAAGTTTAAGTTATGACATATCTGATGAAGCTCATTCAATCTGAATGCTTAAGCTTAGTAGGTCGATTCAGACCCACTATAATATATCGACCTTTTATTCTATCAGTAATTATTCGATATATATGAAACTATTCACATGCGAACTCTTAACATCCATAAATAATTAGTACACATAAGAAAATAGTATAGAAAGGAGATGATGATATTACTAATGCCCTTAAAAATAAAAGACAAGTCACATTTTGAATTTTTAACTCCATAAAAATTAATCCCCCAAAACTTATTGCCCTTCAATCCTATATCACTTCGTTTTCAATCGTTCTCCCCAATTCCCCTCCCTTTAACTTTCAAAATTTTAATTCCGGACAACCAAATCTTTTCAACTAGATCCTGCAGGATACACATGATGTACACAATATATGTGGGCACAATTTATTTCCATTTAATATCTTTTTCCCCCTACATTTATTCCTACCAAGCTTTCATATACATGTAGCTAGTTGTTGCTCGAATCAACTAGAAGCATGCATTAGAAATTGCTAGAATTTTGTTAAAACTAATTTTGACGTTGCGCGTAGTTGTTGCACGCGAGTGAGAGTGTTAAAATTACTTTTGAACCGTTTTTACAAGATCGATTGTTCTAAATAGTATAGCATGCGGTAGGTCCCTCACGGTGTTACTCTCGTAAGATATTTGATGTGTTGGGAAAATCTGTGTGACATATTAGAATGCGCGCACAGAAACAATATATGAAACTAAATAATAATATAAAACCAAAGCATTTCCTTTTCAATAAATTAATAACCGACAAATTAAGAGGGCTCATTTTGCTCCCCACTTTTGGTGTAAACAGGAGTAGCAATTAATAAAGAGACAAGGTCTTGTTCCTTTGGAAGTGAAAGCTACTAAAGAATAAGATCTACGGATTCCCCCAAAACTTTGCATCATATATATATATGCGAGGGGGACCATTTGCTTCGCATTCTTTCCACGTTGGTTAGATGTATGGCTTTTTATTTTTATCCTTACAAAAGTCCTATCGTTTTCAAATATATCTCTGCTAGCTGTTACGATCCGTTAGAAAAATATAGTTAATCATGAGTAAAATACTATAAAAAAAGCAGTGTATTTGCTACAAATTTAAATTTCACGTGTCACCAAAAAAGTCTTTAGTTACAAGACAAAATAAAAAGCTGTCACAAAAAATACTAAATTTCAAATGTAATGGGACTTAAACCCGGAACCTCTGAGATTCCTCGACTCCTCTCAACCACCATACCACCATAGATATTTTTCAAAAATTAACTTGTCATTAATACTGTTTTTAGTGACAATATTTTTTTTTTTCGTGGCAAAATTTATTTGTCACGGAGCCTACTGTGACAATTTATAGTGACGATATTACAGTCACTAAAATTGTTAGTGACAAATTTTTTATTTTTGGTGACAACTTTTTACTGTCACTTATAAATGATTTTTTTGTAGTGAAATGCTTACCTCTGATTAGTGGATGAGTTAAATTGACCTTTTTACGTACTCCTCTTATATTATTGGATAAAATATTTTTTTGGAAGGACATTTCTGCATAATGGACTTTTGAAGGGATATATTTGTAAGGGCAAAAATATCATTTCACTTATCTGCTGTTAAAAAATAAATAATACTCTAACGGTAACAAACCAGAGGGACAAATATGAATATCACTAGACTTTTACAGAGATAAAAATAAAAAGTTGAACTTTATAGGGATATGTTTGTTATTTGATATGTTTATATAAAGCTATATGCAATTAACCCTATTTTAATTATTGTTAAGTATAATATGGTATCGATCAGAGTCTATTTCAAATTCCTTCAGTTTCATGAGGTGGTAGGTTCTTTCGATAAATTAAGGTATTAATTATAACTTTTAATATCGCTCTTTGCTGAAATATAAGTTCTACAACCGAATTTAGCTTTTCAGTTTGCATCGTAAGAAAACATCTTAATTACTTTTAAATTCATAAAGTGTTTGCTACATATTCAAGAAGCCAAGCTAAACGGTATTTTATAGTTAGTTTTTGAATCTTTATGGCGGTAATTATATATGCTTAAACCCATCTATGAATGAATCATTAACATTTTAATTCCTTTTTTTATTTAGTAAAAGATAGAGACATAACACCTCTTATATTTGCCTCTAATCCTATTAGGAGGAGAGAAATTAAATTATGTTATTTATTCTTGCTAACAAGCCACTCTTCATTAACTACATAACTCGATATCATATTCAAACATACATATATTATTAATTATTATTATTATTATTATGATCACCATTAGTGTAGACGCATGGAGAATGTATAGAAGATATATATTTTGTATATGTTGACTCGTGTGACCAGGTTGAAGTAGTGATGACTAGCTAGGGTCAAGCCAACAAAATTGAACATCTAGAAAGGGCCCCTTAAAATAAAATAAAAACCATGTGCCCATGTTTAATTCTTTGTTTACATGTATTTACTTTTGCTCATAATTAATTACGCACGCAAAAAATGCTCTCCCTTACAACCTTGATTGATAAGATAATTTCTCGATTAATTACTTTACAATTAAGTTCATAATAATAGTGTTTAGTTACAGATTCCGATACATTTTGGCACTATTTACTTCATGAATGAACTACTAATGTTGCTTATTTCTAGGACAGATATAAATTGGAATTCTTGTGCGCAGTACCTTTTTAGTCGCCATCTATCTAATCTCATACTTCAATACATACAGTCTTATATAATAATTTTTCCTTAATTTAGAAACTAAATTTATAAATAATTCGATCAGAAGTATGAAACGATATTGGCGCGCAAGCACTCCAATGATTATACGCGCGCATGATCAATAAACAAACAAGGAGAAGGACCACATTGTGAACCATGTGGCTTGTCTCAACCACACTTTCCTTTCAATATATATATATATGAGATGTGTGTATCTTTTGCCAAAGTTGTGAAGTTGAAGTGTAGACATAGTGTGGAGCCATGCATATACATATATATATATATATATATATATATATATATATATATATATATATATATATATATATATATATATATATATAAATAAATAAATATATATATATATATATATATTGAATTGATCGACCATTCAAAATTGGTGGGTGGTGGTGCATAAAAACAAAGTGGTTTTCAATTATATGACTCAGCTTGATTCAGATTTATCACTCGATATCTTTTGAGACCGAGAGCCGAACCTTCCTGATTTTCCAGTTGTTGCTTTCTCTGTCACGCATATGCATATTTTTAGCTTTATTATCTTAAGGTGATGGATTAATTAGAACATTAGTTCTTAAACTTTTGGTGGAGTTTTACATTGATTTCTAAACTTGGATTAATTTATTACGTCGAAGGGCGCGTGCTTTTGGAATATTTCAGTTTTAGTTCTTTAGTTTGTCGCTTTAAAGTATGTTAAGTCATTATTTCTAAGAGAAATTAATTATTTCACATGATATGGAATATGTCGTAAAATCGGTAATTAAATTGTTCACTTCAAAACTATATATTTGCACTTTATATTTCTATGCAAACATCACATGTGGTATTATAAAAAAGCACTACCCAAATATTTGCAAAAAATATTTTCTCTTAAGGGGTAATATATTTCCCTTAAAGGTTACAAGTTACATAAATAAATTCCACAAAAGTTTGAAGCATTTGTTCCCTTTTTATGAAAGGAGTTAATGCAAGCGAAGTGGCTCAATATCATGTACCTAGTTTGTCCAAATTGTTCCGAATATATATATATATAATCTAAGTACCAATATAACATTGATACTGTAATTTCACGTATGATCGTAACCCACAAATCTATGCAACTGAGATATAATTTAAGTACATAATATATCTATACATGTCTTGTGTGATGAGAACTTAAGAATATCCCATTTGTCTCAAATTGAATCCCATGCAATATATATGTTACCTTTTGTTACAAAAATTCTCATTTTCCAAAAGTTCTTTTTGCCTAACTGAAAGTCTGAAACTTCTACAGAAATACTGTTTAGGTAAGATTATTATTGGATTATGTGAAAACATGTTTCGAGTCGATATTACGGTGAAAAGGCCGAAAATTTAAGGTTATTGGATGTTAAGTATTAAAAATTTAAGGTTATTGGATGTTAAGGTCGAAAATTCTGGGAGGGTGACATTCCTTCCCCTTTTATGCTCTGACGTTCTTGTCAGGCTCAGGCACACTCATAAGCACCGGGTGGATAGACTCGTCTCGCTAGTCTTAGTTGACCTTATAGGAAGCCATGCTCCACCCACAACAATCGTTAGCCGTCGAGCCGCAATCAGTCAGCTTTATGACTCTGGTTCAGCCGAGACTCATCATTCCGGCTGGTGGTTTGCTCTGATACCAACTGTGATGTCCCACTTTTCAAAGGGTCACTCATTCTAGAACTACTCAAACTCTAGCACGTTTTAACCCTCTTAACTTTCTTGGATCTTACCACCGCCTAACATGCTATAGCGGGGTTAAGAGTTCTAACTCTATTATATTCTTTATAGAACTATTAAAATTCTGGAAGTGTCACACTATGCGAAGTGTAGATGGAACTTACTCTCTTAGTTGCACTTTATGCTTATACAAGCCAAAAGTAGGCTTACTCTCACGAACAATTCTTGTTCCCCATTCATCCACTTCATCATTTTTTTATATAGTAAAAGATTACTTCACTTGCATCATGCCTTTCACATTTGCACTAATAAATAATATCAATTTCACTAACTATACAATCTTTTTTTTTTAAAAAAAGAGTTAAACAAATAATCAAAATCTCAGAATCATAAAGCTGCATTTGCATGCTAGTACTAGCCAATCTTAAAAGTCACATGAGAGAATATTGCAATGATCTTTAAAAGCAAAAAGGGGAACAAATTAATTAACATAAAGCGACTCCCAACTGCTAAATAGATAATAGATACGGTATAAAATCAAGGTTTCTAGAGAGATGAGCCAATCTTTAAAGTAAGACAAAAGAGAGGGAAATGGAGTTGTGAACTGTGAAATTGTACGAAATAATCATCGTTCTTCAAAAATTTAAGCTGCTAGAGAATAGCATACGTACGTTCAGGTACGAAATTTTTTGATAGAAAAATAAATAACGCTAGAAACCGAGCAAGCAAGACTCAAGTTCAGGATCTCCTACTCTAATATCGTGTTAAGTTATATGAAATAATCATTATTTTTCAAAAGCATGAACTGTTAGAGAATAATATTTTTATATATTTATATTCAGGATATGACGTGGCCATACATTGTGCCTCAAAAGATTCCTGTCTCTTCTCTCTCCAGAAAGGAACAAATGTAACTATACCAAATTTTTAACCCAAAACACTCCGGTGAATAAAGAGAATATCTGAGCAAGCGCATATAGGGGGCTAGAGAAAGTGAGACAAGTACCCAAAGTTTAATATGAGTGGTGGGTTTTCAATTTGGCTCACACTTTGATGCCCCTTTATATGTGGCACAAAAGAGCAATATCTATTCATCTAGCAAAAGAAGAGATAGATGTACAGTAACCACTTGAACTGTTTTGTTTTAGTAAATGACATCTCGACTTTAAGAAGATAACATAACATTTCTGAACAATTCATCTGTTCAATCAGCCAACTATCCCAAATTTTAATAATTTCTACAATATTCACAATCCTCGAAAGATTTAAGTCTTATCTTTCTCATTTTAAACACACGGATCAATTTAAAAATAATGTGTTGTTTCGCTCGCAAATGTAGAACACCTACTAGCAAAATTTGACAGAAATGAAATATAAGATGTTTGCGATCGCACTTTTAAAGTTAAGATGGCCATCTGCAAATGCGTGATTATTTAGGCAGTCTTAAGATCATGTGAGAGATCTCCTAATAAAGCTAGTTCTAAAAGTAAGCTTTGCCTGACTCATTTTATGTCTCAAAAGTTGAGAAGGTGATGCCCCACAAAGAGCCCTAATAAGTTGGCAAAATATGTTCATATCCATCTTATCCCATGCACATCTGAGAAAATAGAGATTGACTTGAAAAGCTCTTACACAATACAGCTTTTGCTTGAAGGGGAAAGATAGGGAACTGTGGGCACAAACCCTAGCTAGATTCTCATATATCTTTTTAAGGTCCCAAGGAAGATATGGGAGAGTGGCTTTGGCTCCAAAAAGAGGAGAGTAGATTGCTAGTGTTCAGTGTTGTGTAGTGGCTTTAGGGTGGCAACAATTTGGTACCACACCATGTCACAAACAAGTATATAATGTGACCACTTGTGAACTGTGATTCTCCTCCTTTTGCTTTTATATTAGACCAATGCTATTCATACATTCCATCTCGGAGTGTATGATTTATATTTATTCATCTAATGGATGAGATTCTTTTACTTATCACATGATGCGACAAATAAAAAAGTGTCATTCATTCGATGGATAAGTGTAAATCATACGCCCCAAAATGAGTTGCACAGGTTATTTTTTTTCCTTTTTATTATCTCACAAGAATGCCTCATGTTGCTATTAAATTGAAAAATTGTAACACCCCAATAATTTTATATCGGATGAAAAAGAAGTTCTGATAGGGAATATAAGAGGTAGCTCGTGCTAGTAATAATAACTGAATTTAAGTATTTTTTGTCAGTGGTTTGAACCCAACGAGTTATTATTGCTAGCGGATCGGATTGTTGCATTTGGTATCAGAGTCAGATACTAGCCGAAAGTGTAAGAACTAAGTGCTATGCACTTAGTAATTCTGATCTATATGTCTGTGATCGGGTTTGGACCTGACGAGGACGTCTAAACGGGGGGAGTCTATAACATCCCAATAGTCTCACATCCTAATAATAATAACTGAGCTTAAGCATTTTCGGTCAGTGTTTTGAGCCCAACAAATTATTATTACTGTCGGATCGGGTCGTTACAAAAATGTATCTCAAGTTCCTCAGTAGTAGCAAATAAAGAAGAAGAGCAAAAGAAAAGGTAATGTTCCAAGGAGTATAGTTAATACTTTGGATGCTTGAGGAGGATGTGAAGTAATAGTAAGAAGAAACTAATCAATAAGAAGAAAAAAAAATTGAAGTAGCGCCCTCAACTTTAATTGTATTTTGATTCACAACTCTTTAATTTTTTGATTTTTTTTTAAATTAAGTGATATTAGTCAAGTACCTAAGTTTTATAAAATCCGTCGATAATTCCATCAATTTTAATTATTTTAATCGCTTTTTAGTAAACAGAACTAGAATAAATAACATCTAATAATTATAGATTCATTAAATTCAATAAAACTTTTTATTTGACCAACCTGAGTAACTCAAATAAAATAAATCAAAAGTCAAGAGGGTGTTAGCAAAAATAAGTTAAATCGAGGGGTGAATTTCAAAGGAGTTTATAGTTGACGGTGTCTCCATACATTTTTACCCAATAGCTATTAGGTTACGCTTCAAAAAGAAGGGGGACTCATTTGACTCGGGATTTTTTTTTTGTGTGTGTGTGGATATGTTGTAGACTCGGCCCATCAAAAATGAGCCGGCCCATGAGTCAAAATATACTATGTTGTTTAATGCAAATATAAGCCCAAACTAGGCCCATTTGAACACATATAATTAAGCTATTCAAGGCAATGGCTTAAAACAATAAAAAGTAACCTTTTCTGATGATAGGCTACAAAAATAATATAAAGCAACCTAAATTTAGAGGCCGTTTGGCTGGATGTAATTAGAAATGCAGTGCAGTGAAGATGCATATTGCAGTTACAACTACATCGATTTCGTTTGGTTGGATGCAGTAGAAACTGTTGCAACTATAAATTATTTGTTTGGTTGCATGTAGTTGAGAAGTGTATTTAAATTTTTTTGTCACTTTGTATTTTTAGTGGTGAGATTATCTCCGTTGTAGAAAAGAAAGATATTTTTTATTTGAAAAATAATTAGGGAGATGAGTTTACTTTCAGGTTAAAATTATTTTCTTTAACTGCTGCAGTTGGAACTATAACCAATTTGAGCATAGTTCCAACTGCTGTAATTTGGAATAATCATGCAATTCCAACTGCAGCAGTTAGATTCAAACGCATTAAACCAATACAAGATTTGGAATTGCATGTAGTTAAAACTATGATTAATAATTTATTTTTATTTAAATCTATATTTTGATTAAAAGAATTTAAAATTTATAAAAATAATTACAAAATAACAAATATTTTAGAAAATTTAAAATTTTTTATAAATTTTTGTTATTTTTTTGGGAAAAAAAAAAGATAATCGGGGTTTTGGTCCAATGGACCAAAATTGTTTTGTCCATTGGAACAAAACCCCTCCTCCCAAGGTTTGTGGTGCTCCCAAGGTCCGCCACTACAGACCTTGGGAGGAGAGCTCGTGGGGAGGCCCAAGGCAAGTTGTCTTGGGCCTTGGGGTCCGGGCCGTGCCGTGCCGGGCGACTCTCCTTGGCCGGGCCTGGCCCAGGCCGGTTTCGGGCCGGACCGTGTCTGGCCATCGGGCCCAAAGGAAGAGGCATAGCACGGCCCAAAATGTCGGACCGTGCGCAGGCCGTCACGGTGCTACAGTACCCGTGCCGTACTGCAGCCCGGCCCGTTTGACATCCCCACTAAGGTGTCAACAACATTGATAAGAACATACCGACCGTCCTAGCGCAAGTGGCAAAAGGCTTGGTGGTTGGTACCCGAGATCCTAAGTTTGAATCCTAGGTGATTCACATTTCCAGCTAAGTTTATTTCTAAACAAAATATACGAAGAGGATACTAGCTAAAGCACATAATTGTACAATAAAAAGAGATGTATCCCAATTTCAGTATCAATCAAGATCATCTGAAAACTCCACAAGGTCGCAAAATGAAAACTCTAGTACTCATATATATATAGAAATCACATTAATTTTTGTTACATTTGAACTCTTACAAAGTGCACTTAATTATTCATCAATCTAGAGATCTTTCATCAGATGCCATTTTCAAACTAATAGTACTGTTCTCTAGATCTTCATAGCAGTACATCATAGACGACGTCGTAAACATATATAAACCGCGTATTCAGCTCATATATGAATCAATCTTAGTCCACATTCATGGACTTAACTCAAAAGAAATACTTAGAAAAGATCGATTTTGTGGTAGTTTTCTTCTCGCCTAACCAGTGCTGCATGTGAACTCCGATCGCATCCAAGTATGATCCACTTCTTCCATGGAATCCGACTACTTTGCCTTCCGTAGTGGCAGACGTAAAATAAATGCCTGCCTCTTCTCCGAACGGTCCGTACTTCCCTCTGTTGCTGAAGAACGTAAGCGATTTTAACACCTTCGGGCCGTCATCTCGATTGTTGTAGTAGCCACTTATGCAGTTCAGGATTTCGTGCGGGTACTCGAACTTAATCTGCGCAGGTAAGTTAGTAATGAATCAGTAGCGAGAGATAGGTTTAAGAGAGAGTTGAGACTAGTAATACATGATTTTGTGTGCTTACTTACTCTATGATAGGTTTCTCCACTACCTCCGTGCCGCGTAGACCAAACAGATTGGCCACTCCTGTCGTATTCGATCTGTATCGAGTTTATGAATTCACCTCGTAAGATATAAACCTGTTTGATCCCTGAATACACTCCGTCGTCCCACGGCTTACCTCCGTCTCCACCCCACGGTCCCGGTCCGACCGGAACCGGTTCTTTCACCACGCCATAAGTAACCTAAAAGAGAGTCAAACAATGTTCGACGATTATCGTCTTGTTACCTTGCCAACCTTCGCATTGAATCGACTTCGAAAGGTTAGTTACCTCTTCTCCATTGCTCCTCAGTGTCGGGACAAGTTTATTCGATCGAAAGGAGCCGTTCAGCTCCCTAACCGCCATATCGCTTACACCTTTTGAATCACTAGCATGATCTTGCTGATACGAAACCTTTCCTTCGAGAACATGAACTCCAATGCTATCTATAAACCATCCTTTCCGACCGTGGAACCCTACAATCTTTCCTTCGGTCAAGCAAGAAGAGAAAAATGTGCCCTGCTCCTCCCCGTACGGTCCGTAAATCCTCTTCGTCGTGTGAAATGTGAGCGATTTGATCACCGCAGGTCCCATATACATCACGGTTCCGAAATAGCCGGTTATGTATGTCAATATCTCCATCGGAAAATCGAATACTATCTACAATACAAGTTACCGAGTCAGTCCAAACACGCAGTTGGGAACAAAAATTTACTTCCGAAAACTGTTGTCTCACCTTGTCAGGGCTGATTCCTCCGCTCGTGCCGTGCTTATTTCCCCAAACAGCCTGCCCATTTCTATCATACAGAACCTTCATCGAAGTTATTCCGACATTGCGCGTTAGGTTAATTTGCCTGACACCTGTGTATACGCCGTCATCGAACATGACACCGCCCCTTCCCCCCCACGGTCCGTATGCGACGGGCCCTCCTGCAGATGAGGAGCCTTCCTCTACAGCATAACTCGGTAACGATAACGCCTGCATATAGTGAAGCTCAACAATCTCATATCATAATAGATGTATATAAGAATGAACATGCACTTGTACAAAGTATCGGAAAGTTTAGTATCTCATACCCTGCTCTGGAGATTCATTTTGTTGAATCCCTGCGAAGGCAACGATTCGCTCGGATAGCTGCCCGTAAGGATCTTGAAGGTGTCCCCTTTTTCTCGTACCGCGAGAACTATGTCATATCCTCCTTTAGTAGCTCTCTCGACGGAACTAAAGCTGCTACAATCACTGATTCTCATACTCTGAGACGGCGCCAAATCCATAGATTGATTCGGACTCCACAGTTTCTTTAGGTAGACTCCTATGCTGTCGAGATACCACCCTGACCGTCCGTGGAAGCCGATTACCTTTCCGCCGCTCAGCGGGAGGGAGAAATGCGTTCCGAGTTCAGAGCCGAACGGCCCGTACTTTGTCAGATTGCTCGCGATTGTTAGCGATCGTATGACGACGGGGCTGCCGCTCGACAGTGGCCCGTAGTAGCCGCTTACCGAAGTGATAAACTCGTACGGGTATTCGAGCATCACCTGTCGAACAATTCGTAGCAGAAATGTCAGATCGAAAGACCAAAAAAAAGAAAGAAAAAAATGAAATTCTTCTTCAGTTTTCTCGGTTCGCGAGCTATTGCTACTGTCGAAAGGGCAGTCTGTGATTCAGATTACATTGGTCTGAACTAGATTTCTGCACTATCAATCTCTGAAATGAACAGTCTGACGCAATATATCAGTAGTATAAGCCGACCTTGTCGATTCTGGAGCCGCCGTTGCCGCCGTGCTTCCCCGACCAAACGGAGCTGCCGTTGCGGTCGTACTCGATCTGAATGGAATCGATCGCGGCGCCGTGCACGACCACCACCTGCCTCACAGTGGTGTAAACACCATCATCCCAGGAGCTCCCTCCTAGCCCTCCCCATGGCCCTACCTCTACCAGGTTCTTCTCCTTCCCATCCTTGAAACTCTATACATGTGTATATATACATAATAAATCACACACCAACACCAAAATCAATTCATGTAAACTGCAACAAAAATTAACCAACCATGTTCTTCTATGTTCTGTGAAACTCTACAAATTAACTGCAACGCAAACAAACACCAAAAATCAACTCATATTGAAACAAAAATTGCCATATTCTTCTATTGATCATCTTTGAAACTCTACAAATTAATTGCACTCCAACACCTAAATCAGCTCACATACTACCATGAGCAAATTATTAAAATTGCAACAAAAATTGTCATACTTAAAACTTTAATTTATTACAGTTTTTGACTCGAATTTTTAAAATTATTACTATCAGTTCCATGACTGATGTAAAAATGATGTGATATTATAATTATTCGCAATCACAATACTTTCACAAAATCTACATTAAAGTAGAGTGAAACTCTACAAATTAATTACACAGCAACACCAAAATCAATTCATATATCACTAAAAATGCAACAAAAATTACCATGCTCTTCGAATTTGGGGGACATGCACCTAGAAGGTTATATTCTTTTACGACAACACAGCTAAGGCGTGGTTTACTTATATATGAGGAATTCAATATTCAATGTCACATCAATCAACGAATTGAATGCTCCAAATGGAACTACATTCCCAGGAATTTTCTTTTTCTTTTTCTTTTTCTTTTTCCTTTTCTTTTTCTTTTACTCTTTTTTTTCTTTTTCTTTTTGTCTTGTTTGAGAGATTCCAATAATTCGCGAAGGAGATTAAAAGTGCACGAATTTTATTTGAGAGAAGAAAAGAATGTCAAAAACACGGAAGGAATTAAGGAATCTCTTTCGCATGAGTATCAAATTAAGAAAGCAAAAGTGTGTCTAGAGAGTCTTATTTTCATTGTTCTTTTGTAAATAGTCGTCTCAACTTTTAATTTTCAAAATAATTACTTATATATCTTTCAAAAAATTTAAATTTTTTTATATATATATATTTATTTTTATTTCAAATATGCCTCTCGTATATTTCTCCGTTATTCGAAAATAACCCCGCTGTTAATACGCGTTAAGCCATCTCGGATTAAATTTCTGTCAAAATTAAAAAAAAGTCAAACTATCTTTTTTTGTCCCTATTGTAAGGACAAATAAGAAAATTAGTGACGATAAAAAGATATATTTGAAAGAACAAAAAGTTAAAATATTTTTTTTGTCCCTAACTTAAGAATAAATAAGAAGTTGGAAACAGTAAAAGATATATTCGCAAGGGCAAAATAGTAATTCATAAAGATAACGACTGTTCCTAACCGTTCATTAACAAAATTTAATTTTAAGAGTGTATTTGAAAGAACTTGGAACGTTAAAAGGGTATTTTTATGTTAGCCTTCTAAACGAGGTAAATAAGAAAGTCTGAAAATTTTCAGAAACATATAAGTAATTGCCCCGTAATTATAATAATTATATTTTAAAAATTTTATAAATAATTTAATAAGTCGTTTAGTAATTTTGTCACAGCCGTTTTAATCAGATGTCGTGCATATGATCTTATAATACATCAAAATATAAAAAATTATATTATTTCTTCTAATTTTGATAGTTAAGTATGACGATTGAGGAGTTGAACTGAAATTCAATTTTTATTATTTTTCTTACATGTTAGGATACGAAAAATAAATGTTTTTTGTGTTTTGAAGCTTCATAAAATTATATGCAATGCAAACTACTAAAACTATTGTTTAATTAAGAACTATAATTAAGTAGAGGAGTCTATTGAACTGTTTAATAAAGTTTAAGAGATCTAATTGTCAAAATTGAAAGCTCATGTACGTGCAAAACAACTAAAATGCAGGGGCTTCTTGTACATTTTCCAAAAAAAATTAATTGACTTTATTTAGAAAGAAATTTTTTTATTTAGATTAAATCAGAGTTCAATTGAATTATATTCTTCTTTATTATTTGGCAAAAAGATGAGAAATTATTTCAATGTGATTATTTTTGCCATTCAATTCTCCTACATATAGTAATAAAAATGTTATAACTAATCTAAGAAGGGGTATGGAAATTATTGATAATATATAACTAATAATAATAAATTCTCATCAAATTCAACTTCAATATTTGTGAATCGAATGATAGTCATTTGTACTATGAGAATTCCCTAAAAATCCTTTTTAATTAATTGAATTTTTATTAACTTATCATATCAAACAACATATATAAAAAAAATTAGAATTTTAATTATTTAGAATAAAAGACAAAACAAAAATTGGGGCAATATCCTAAATTGGAACCCATGAATGAGCCAAATAAGGGATGTTTATGATCAAGGATTTGAGGCTTGGAGTAAGAATTGGAATAATTTATTTATATTGTTAGTGTTTAGTTTGAGTGATTGACATTTCGATTTTTATTTCAAGAAAAATTGAATTCTTTTTTTTGGAGGGGATTAGGAAAAAAAAAAACTCTTTTTTTTTTCTTCACAAACAATTATTTAAATTCAAACATTAATCTATATTTAATTTATAATAAATTGTAAATATTAAATTTGAATTGAATTACGGGTTCAAAATTTTGATTTTTATTTTCTTAAGTTCAAATTAAATTCTAATACAAGTTTGATTTTGAATTTAGTCCTAAATTTCAATTTTGACTTTGAACTTGAATTTGAATTGTGAATTCAAATTTTATTTTGAGTTTAAATTTAGATTCAAATTTTGATTATGAATTTGGATAGTAAATTTAAATTTTAATTAAAATATAAATTTTTAATTTTCAGTTTGAATATGATTCCTATTTTGATTACTTTTATGAACTAAACAAACTAGGAGTTTTTATCATTCCATTTATGGATTCCATTCCTATTCCTATTCCAATTTCGATTTCTATTTTGAATCAAATGTGCCCGGTATATGTATGGGATAATAAGATTATTCTCTATGTAGACAAAAAAAAAGTTTCTATTTAAAAGCTATGGAGGAGGCAAACAACTTTTATTTAAAGTTACTCTATCTGATTACTGCAGTTAAAACTGTGACCAATTTAGACATAATTTCAACTGCAGCAATTGAGCTTCTTCGTGCAGTTCTAACTGTAGCAGCTGAATTCAAAAGTATCAGATCAAGCACCGAATTTGAATCTGTATGTAAGTACAACTACAATACAGTTATGATTACGTGCAACTAAAAAGCCTCTTAGATTTTCTAGATGTTGTGGATCACATTCAACGGTTAAAAATTTCACTTCAATCAATGATTTCAAATGAGAAGTTTTCGCTTTGTTTCGCGCAAACTAATTTTTCACGAGTGGATCCAAATAGTCAAAAGAGAGAGTAGTGAGAAGAGAATGTACACTAAGCTAAGCACACCATTATTCCTAGCCAAACACTGTATTAGTCGATAAAGCGGGATGCTAAGCGCCATTACTCAAACATAACACTCCATTTTATTTAGCTAACATTACATAAAGGATATATAACAACATGCAAGTGCATGTATTGTATATATCCTTGCTTATTACACTTGATAAATCAAATGCAACCCTTTTTTTTGTGATTTTTAGACACAATAACACTACATAAAACACACATGCATGCACACAAAGGATACCCATTTTTACCCTGTGATATCCTCATTTATTACACCAAACATCTAAGTATAGCATGCATAAACCCTTTTGAGCCTAGTTTGGTCCCAGGTAGACGCCGACCGCGTCGAGGAGCGTGCCGGAGCGACCGAAAAATCCAGTGATCTTTCCATCTTCCACGGGAACGGAGAACGCGGTTCCCTCTTCAACACCGTAGGGTCCGTACGTGCTAACATTGGTGCCGAAAGTAAGCGAACGGACGACGTACAAGTCGCCGAAGTTACCGTAGTAGCCTGAAATTGATGTAAGGAATTCCCCTTCCTGAAGAGATACCTGTGAATGAAAATAACAAATGTAGCTTACAGTGATTACCAAATGTTTAATCTTTACTGTATAGAAATGAGTATAGGAACGACATACGGAATCAAAAAGAAATAAAAAACATTCCCTACGAACAGATATGAGCATTGTTAAAAAATATCTCGAATAAATAAGAACGAACGGTTATGATCTATCTGTTAAAAAATAGCATTCATATCCATCTATAAATCCAGTTCTACGATGGTGACGATCAATTTGTTAAAAATATTTCAAATAAAACTAACGGTTATTATCAATCTGTTAAAAAATAACATTTCTGTCCATCTATTTTACATTAAAATTTAAATTTAAATTTAAAACTTGAATTAAATTTAATTTTTGATATCAAATTTAAATTAATAATTAAAATCTTTTAATTATATAGTGGATCAAAATTAAATTTTAAATTTTGAAATAAATGTGAATTAAATTTAATGCTTTTAGTTTAAAACATATATTTAAACTTTAGATTTACCAGAAAACAAAAATTATATAAAAATATTTAATGTATATAAGAAAAAAGAGCAATATGGAATATTGCATATATTTTCTAATAAAATATAACATATGAGTTTATAAAATATAATTTTTATTGTAAATTTTTAAATAAATATAATGTACAAATTTATATTAATTTAAAATAAATTAAAATAATTGTTACGTGCATTTTCGCGTACATACTTAACTAGTTTATATATATATATATATATATATATAGCTTTATTTAGTACTAATTAAAAAGAGAGTGTGCACAAGTTGTGTGAGCATGCAAGTTAAGAAGTTTAATTGGTAACAATAGTATATGGAACATTTATATATGCTGCTCACAAATTAAAATTCAGTTTAGAAAATTTAAGTGTAATTTTAAAAATATTATTCAAAGCATTTCCTCTGTTTTTTACATGATGTATTATAGATCTACATTATAAACTGATTTGACAAGAGAGTATACTTATAAATAAATTTTTGCAACACTTTACAAACTAGCATACGTGGCAGTATTTAATTGGTGAAAAGGATGTAAATCACGAAAAGATAAATATTACTTAGTATTTAATTGGTGAAAAGGATGTAAATCACGAAAAGATAAATATTACTTATATTTTCAAAGTTGAAATTCAGTCATTCAGCTGTACAGTACGTTTGTAAACTATTAGGAGATTTGTTCGTAAGTAAAGCACATAGTCAGGGACGAAGCCATGATTTAATCACGAGGGGGGCCAAAATATATACAAATAAAAATTTTAGCAGATAAATAAAATTTTAACTACTCAAACTTTTAATAAAAAAATTTAGTGAATAGATAATTAATGTTAAAAAATATTAAATTTATTTCTTTAATTTACACTTGCTTGCTTGACTTCTAATTATTATTTTTTGCATTATTCCATTCAAATGACTTAAGAATTAATTTTACTAAATCTAATAGTAATTTAGTTAGAATTTAATTTTTTTAAATTTTTATTAGTTAAATAGTAACAACCAATGATTAATATCTAACAGAGTTATTAAATTTAGCATACTATTTTATTTAGTTAAATAAATTAACTCATCAAAAATAATTAGAAAGTTAAGAATGTTTAAAATAAAATATTTAAAGTTGAAAGGACTTATTTCAAAATACACTATAATTAAGAGGTTCTTAGTATATTTTTACCTATAAACATACAAGAAGAGAGAGAAGTATATACTAGTACTAATTTTTTTTATAAGATAGACTCATATATTATAAAAATTTATAAAATATTTATAAGCCATTAAAGAACTATAATATAAATATTGAAAAGTTGAGGGGGGCCCTGACCCTTTGGGTCTCCACATAGCTACGCCCCTGCACATAGTGGAGACCACCGAGTAAACTATTGTGATAGAGTTATCCGGGATTAAACATAGAATCTCACTTTGGACCACCTTTCACGGGCCAAGTAAGCAAATATCGAACAGTCCGTTTGCGATAAAAGCAAACGCCGTCATATACAGCAGAAGTTAGGCCAAACAGGAGATCTAGTTAAATATATACCTCAGTAAGATCCCCTCCATTGCCACCATACTGAGGAGTCCACTGAACCTTCTCGTCAACCTCGTACATGATCTGGACGGCGTCAACGGCGGCACCGTGCCGAACTCTGATGTCCAGAATCTTCGTCGCGACGCCCATATCCCACGCGTCGCCGCCACCGCCGCCCCACTTCCCCACCTTCACCACTCCGGCCTTCACATCAAATAGTCGAGCACAAATATTGAATTACTAATAATATAATTAAGCTATATATATATATATATATACAGTAATCAAATGTTGCAATATGATAAATCATATAACTCACCATTGGAGGAACTACTTGTAATTTGTATGTACTACAAGAAGTTTTTGTTAAAATGCTCGCTTTGTGTATGTGATGCATGCATGGTGAGGGTATTTATAGGGAGGGAGATGATGTTCACGGTGAATTAATTAACTATATATTTTGAGGATTTTAATTAAGGGATAAGTATGAGGCTAATTAAGTTCGGTAGCACGAGGATTAATGCGGAAAACCATGTGTTTAAGTTCTCTAAGTGCGTGACACCCTTATTATTAATGTTCTAGTCCCAAACCAACAACAGTTTGTAAAACATAGGTACCAGTTCCCACAAGTTGCTATAGCAATCGAGCACGTGGCTTTCACTTTTGGCTATGCCTTTTTTATTTCCCTTGTTTTTTTTAAAAAACTAATACATAATGCAAAAGGATATTTTATCAATGGACTACTAATGGTGATTCACATTAAATATGAAAATATGAATACCTTAAAATCCACAATAATTTATTATTCCAATTAGTTGGGGATCTACAATGATTCTACTTCATTAACACCTATATAACTACCAAATTTGAATTGAAATGTAAGAATTTCAATATTTTCAATAAAAAATACAGATGATTATTAAAATATTACAAACTGTAAACCAAACGGGCTCTTGGGAAGAGTCTTGCTAGGTCTACAACCTCATTTGGGTTGTAATCTTATAATTTAGTCCATCTAAAGGCTATAATTAATATACTAGTCTTATCATTTTTTTTTATTTTGTATTTTTTTGCACTATAAACGGTAGACCTAACAATTTTCTATTTAAAAAAAGGATAAACTTTAATTTACCCTTATGGTTTAGCTCATTTCTATTTTGCTACAGTATATTAAAAAAGGTTGCAATTAACTACCATATGATTTTATCTTTTTTAATGAAAAAATTTACTATCATATAAGATAGCAAAATAATTTTTTTTTTTTATAACTATAAGGCAGTTAAGTGTAACTTTTGGAACTAATAGTAGCAAAAGAAAATAGGCTAAATCACAGAGTAGTTCAGTATAATTTTTTAAACTACATGATGGCAAAATAAAAATAATGCGGGGTATCCTAGAAAAATGTTATGAAATCCGGTGGCACCGGCTCTCAATAAATTCTTGAATTTATTTTAATCTTTATTAGCGACAAGTAATTCTTTTGAACTTTTGGGTAAACTGCACGTTTGGTTCTCAAACCATATAAAGTAGATAATATTTGGGCCGTCTAACTTTAATTTATTATAATTCAGACTCAAACTTTTAGATTTGCCAACGGTATTGTGATTGCTGATGTGCCACTAATTAAGATATCACATTACTTTTACATCAACAATTCATCGATATTTATAAGCTAAATTTGTTTTGTGGGACTTGATTCGAGCAATTTTCAAAGTTTGAACCAAAACTTATAATAAATTAAAGTTTGAGAGCCAAAGTGTCACCCGCCTTATAGTTTGAGGACCACACGTGCTACTTTTTTTTTTTTTTTTTTGATGAATATGATTTACATCTTGTCCATCTCTTATAGTTCATACTTCAAATTCTATTATTTCCGGTAAAATTCATAAAAATGTTTCTTAGTTTAAAATTAAAACGTTAAATTAAAAAAACAATCGGTGCATTGTGGCACAAAAATTTATAGATGCATCAATTGCAAGCAATAACTTTTTTTTAAGGCAATAATTAAAATAAGCACATTCGATATTTTTGATTCTCTGAGTATCCAATATAAAGTTTAGTAAGAAAAACGAAATTCAATTAATCATTCGACACTAATAGTGCGATTACCTTACGTAATTTTCCAAGCAATCTGAGTAGATGCATAGCTTCTATTTTTTCATCAAATTTGGATATCTCACGACAAAATAAAATTTCACCACTTGTGGTCTGTGATGATCGGAGGTTCCAAGTTCGAAATCTAATGATTTTACATTTTTAGCTGAATTCATTGAAAAATGTTCGAAATCTAATTACTTCATATTTTTAGCTGAATTTATTTAAAAAAGAATGAATTGTTGTTTCGTTTTGAAATATATAACCCAAAAAAGTTCAAATAATTCTGCGCCTCTTTTCAAACAGTAAAAGTAATTTGAGTTCGCTTTAACTAAACTTGGCAAATGGGTGGGTTGGACGATCCACGGACGGGTTATCGTACCTGCGGATCATTTAGGCATAAATAAAGTTTATCCATAAATTTTTGGATAAACAATATCCTTAACCTTACCCGTAGGCGGGTTACCCATAAGGTGCTTTTTTTTATTTTTATATTTTTCAAACACAAAAATACATATATAATTTTTCAAAAATTATAACACAATCTACTGTTTAAAATATCACAACATGTTTAAAATACAGTAGGTAATATAAAGTCTTAAAACAATACTAAAGAAAAATTAAGATTAGGATTCTAGAAATAGATAAAACAAAACAAGTATTCACTTATTTTATTTAAAAAATATATATGTGGTACTTGCGGGTACCTGTGGGTCGTCCAAAATATTCATAATTTAACAAGCATCCATCTGTTTTATCCTTAATTTTTTTAGGTAAAAAAAAAATTCATATTCATACTCGCAAATTTGCGAATAACCTGTGGGTATCCGCGAGTACCAGTAGAGATAGCTGGGTCTAGCTTTTAACCAATGTCTTAGCTCGAAGAGCAAATTGGAATTGTAATGAGTTCCCAAATACGGCAACGAATGTTATGGAGAGAGAGAGAGCTCCCAAATACGGCAACGAATGTTATGGAGAGAGAGAGAGAGCTCCCAAATACGGCAACGAATTAGCGGAGAGAGCGCTCCCAATTACGGCAACGAATACGCAGAAAGAGCGACAGATAAAGAGTCGCAAAGTCGGCGCCGTAGTCTTCGTGAAACCCCGACTTCCTTTTCCTACGATCGCGTCATCATCCGCCGATCACGGTGCTTTAAAATTCGCGCCGCTCGCGTGATGAAGCAGCGAGTGGAGCGGAACGGTGTAACGCGGCGATCGTCCTCAACGCACGCGCGCGCTCCACGTGCGCGATCGCCACAGGTCGCAACGAAGTAAACTCCTCCCCGGAGCTAGAACCCTCTCTCTCTCTCTCTCTCTCTCTTTCTCTCTCTCTCTCTACTCGTATTCCCAAAACGCCCCTCCCCCGCCAATCATGGCCCTTCCCAAAACGCCCCTCCCCAAACTCCTCTCTCTCCTCCTCCTCCTCCTCCTCCTCCTCTCTTCCCTCTCCTCCTCTTCTTCGTCGTCGTCCTCCTCCTCCTACTCCGAGCTCTTCGAATCATGGTGCGAGGAGCACGGGAAGAGCTACGCCTCCGAGGAGGAGAAGCTCGCGCGGTCCCGCGCCTTCGAGGACAACGCCGCCTTCGTCGCCGCGCACAACGCCGCCGCCGCCAATGGCGCCGCCTCCTCCTACGCGCTCGCCCTCAACGCCTTCGCCGATCTCACCCCCGACGAGTTCCGCGCCGCACGCCTAGGGCTCGCCCCGGGTCTCGCCTACCGCGCCGGGGATCGCCCCGTGTTCGGGGTGTTCAGCGGCGACGTGCCCGAGTCGATCGATTGGAGGGAGAAAGGGGCCGTCACCAAAGTCAAAGATCAGGGCAGCTGTGGTACGATTTTTAATTTCTATTAAACTTGCTATTTTTGGATGGTTCTCTTGATCTTGAACTAAAGAAGTATTTTAGAGTACGATTTGTTTATTTGGATATTGGGGGATTTTGATTGAAGCTTCAATTTAGGAAGGGTTCTTGATACTCTCTGTAAAGAGCTCTTTTTCCTTCCAAATGTAAAGAAGTAGAGGCAAGATCCTCTTTATTCACTTTTGGGAATCACCTCAGGGGTTGTTTTGCCCAGTTGGAGCTTCCTTATAAAGCGATTGAGAAGCGCTACCAGCTTTTAATATAAAATTTGCCAAAATGCGTACTGTCAAAGGCAGAAGTAGATGCTTCAGATTGGAGCTTTTGCTTTTAGGGTATAAAAGTCTAGTCTTTGTTTGATTGCTATCGTTGGGTTCTGCTTCTTGAGTAGAGTAGCTTTTCAAGAAGCTTAGCTCATGCACTAGTTAGTAACCAAGATTAGGAAAATACGATGGCGGAAAATTATGTATGAGCTCTTATTTAGGCTAGTTGATGATGTAGAGCTACATTTCATATTTGACCTCACTTTTGCTTGTTCTTGGAAAAAAAATACTTCATACTAAAAAGTAAAAGGCATAGTTGAAGGAGAAAGGTAGAAACTTCTATTTAGGTAGTTGTATTGATCCTTAGGAATCAATAAGCTGAGAAGCAAACGAAAAACAGTCATTGGTTTCTGGTCCTCGAAAAGGTTATCAGTTTGTTCTTACTGTTTATGAACTAGAGTGAAACTTCGTTTTGTTCATTTTCACTGTTTGGTTACTTGCCTAGGTGCTTGTTGGAGCTTCTCAGCAACTGGAGCAATAGAAGGAATTAATAAGATTGTGACTGGATCTCTAGTTAGCCTTTCTGAACAGGAGTTAATTGATTGCGACCGAACTTATAATAGTGGTTGTGGCGGTGGACTCATGGATTATGCTTTTCAGTGGGTGATAAAAAATAAAGGAATCGACACAGAAGATGACTATCCATATCTAGGCACAGAAAAGACATGTAATAAGAACAAGGTAGTATTTCATATCCTGCCAATAAACTTGCCCTCGTTTTCTTCTCTTCATATATTTTACTCCATCGTATCAAATGCTAAAGAATGACCGTGCTTTCCTTTTACAGATGAATCGTCGGGTTGTAACCATAGACAGTTACACTGATGTGCCCTCGAACAACGAAAAATTATTACTCCAGGCTGTGGTAACACAACCTGTGAGTGTTGGAATATGTGGTAGTGACAGAGCATTTCAGTTATATTCGCAGGTTTGTTCTGCTTTTAAAATTTAAAAGTATTACGGGTTTGTTCTGCTTTAATGTTCCTGTAATATAAGAGCATTTAGAAAAGTTTCTGAAGGATATTCACGAATTTACATTATGTAGGGACATATATGTAACTCGTAATTCTATTTATGGTGTATATTAGTAAATAGTCAATTTTTTAAGGTGTGTATTTGTAAATATATATATATATATATATATATATATATATATATATATAGAGCTAGTCTCCTATACTATCTATAGTACCGGGGCTCTGGTACTATAGTCGCTTTTTCGATCTTAGGGTGTTCAAATCAACGATCCACACCGTTGAAACTGATCTAGGATATTTGAAGTTCTTAGAAATAAAATTTTATAATTTTTCGACGTATTTTACTTTATGATCAAATCGTTTCAAAATTGTCAAATTTCAATGGTTATTATGGCGAGTTTGTAGTTTAACGGTGGAGAAGAATCTAAATTTATTCAAATTTTGATAGAAAATACTTTAAGCTACATAAATGAAGGTCAACATCCTTGATCTTGAATTCGAAACTTCTATACTCAAATTTTAAGGATTATTCAATTTCCACCGTTCATTTTGACATGATTTATTTACTAAGTAAACGATATTGAAAAAAACTAAAATTTTATTCCTAAGAACTTCACATACCCTAGATCAGTTTCAACGGTGTGGATCGTTGATTTGAACATCTTAAGATCGAAAAAACAACTATAGTACCGGAGCCCCAGTACTATAGATAGTATAGTAGCCTCATTCTATATATATATATATATATATATATATATATATATATATAGAGAGAGAGAGAGAGAGAGAGAGTCCGGCTACTATACTATCGATAGTATCAAGCTCTTGATACTATTGAGTTTTCTGCCGTTAGATCTACCCTTTGATCATTTCTATCCGTTACTCAACCCTTGGGGACCACTATCATCCTAACCGCACATTCTTTCATCCAACGGCTGAAAACTCGATAGCACCAAGCACTTGGTACTATTGATAGTATAGTAGCATAATTCTATATATATATATATATATATATATATATATAGAGAGAGAGAGAGAGAGAGAGAGAGAGTTGGGCTGGAATGCTCTCGGTAGCAAACAGGTTCCGTTGCCACCCATTTGTTTTCGATGATGGAGCCTCCAAATTTACTATCAATTTTTTAAGGTGTGTATTTGTGTGTGTATATATATATATATATATATATATATATATATATATATATATTCCATTTTCTGATGTATACTTTATCTTAGGCCTAACTTAAGTACTCATCTTATTTTTCCTATTAGGGTATATTCACCGGACCATGTTCGACGTCGTTGGATCATGCTGTGTTAATTGTTGGCTATGGTTCACAAAACGGAGTCGATTACTGGATTGTGAAGAACTCATGGGGAACAAGCTGGGGTATGGATGGGTATATCCATATGCTTCGTAATGGCAATAGCTCACAAGGGGTTTGTGGCATTAATATGTTACCTTCCTACCCTACAAAAACAAGCCCTAATCCTCCCCCTTCACCCGGACCCGGTCCAACTAAATGCAGCCTCCTGACCTACTGTCCGGCTGGAAGTACCTGCTGCTGCTCTTGGCGTGTCTTAGGACTGTGCCTTTCATGGAGTTGTTGCGAACTGGACAATGCAGTTTGCTGCAAGGATCATCGGTACTGCTGCCCGCATGATTATCCTGTTTGTGATACCAACAGGAAACAATGCTTTAAGGTACTTTTGCGTCGCTAAAGATAAAGATAATCTAGTTGTAAATTAATCATTAGTCATGCTTGAGTAGCTACTGGTATAAAAATAAAAAAAAATGTTTATTCCTTGTCGTTTTGCTAACTTAGATGCAGTCAAAATGTCCAAAAGTTGAGAGGTGCACCTTTTCCACCTTTTTTTTATCTCAAGCTTCATCTGGCCATTGATTTTGTATGCAATCATGCTTTTGTCAATTTTGAGTTGTATTTTTTTCTTTTTCTGGTAAAATATTGAGTTGTCTTTTATGTCAATCTGTGCTGCTAATTTTTGTCCATTTCGGAACTTACCGTTACACATTAACCTAGTGTCTCCTATTAGTTCACTGCAACAGCTTATTATCCTTGCTTTCTCGTCTGCTTACTCTTATGGGTTGTCCTGACTTGCACAATCGCAGGCTAATGGGAATTCCACAGGCATACAAGCCATTAGGAGGAAAGATGCTTTACTGAAACGTGGATCTTGGAATAATTTACTTGAGCTGTGGGATGTGTAGAATATTACACCAATAACAGTAAGGTTCTCTTTTTTCTTATTTTCATGTCATTCCTTTTTCTTTTTTTTTCCCCTTCTCTTTTCAGGCGAAATATCTCTCTCTTTTTTCTTTTTTTTTTCGTCTCACACTTTAATTTTGCATTGACTTCCAGAATTCCAGATTTCAATGGATATGCTGTATCTTTCCCTCAATGTAAAGTTGCGGATCGGTAATTTACTTCGGGCACCCCTCTACTATTCTGATTTGCCAATTGATATACTTACAGAAGTCCCTCCATCTTATACCGATTGATAACCTTTAGTTGCGTGTGGTGTTCTGTGGTCATTGATGAATTGTTATTTGTGCAATTTAATGTTCAATAAGACCAATTAGTATACCACTTTATATGATGATAGATTTTGTATCATTAATGTAAAATTGCTTGTATGATCGAAATAAGCTTGTATCGTTTACTAGAGTTTTAAATCGTTCAGTTTGTATCAGCGCTCTATTAAAGCATTCTGTGATTATTCATAGCTCTATTTGGCCATCCTTGGTTTGAAGCTTATTCATTGCAAGTTCCTCTCGGAATCCTGTTCTTATTTTTTAGGACTCTGCATCTTTAATAGAAGGCGAAATAATCTACATTGATAGTAATCAGTTACACTTGTGCAGAGAATCGTTCAAATATCTCCAATGAGTCCAATCTGATGTAAACTTAGCTTAATGATTTTATATGTAGCGGTATCTGGCGATTTCAACTGCGCTCTAGTCTTTTGAATTAATGCGCATATATACATTTTTTTAATTTTTGCATAACTGTCTGATTTGATAATAACAAAAGGGGATCTTGTCTAGAGTGACAAATTAAAAGAGAATATTCTTATTGTCTTCGATCCCTGTATCGTAATAAACAAGAATGTAGCATACTTGTATGTGGTTATCCTTCTGCATGTTCATATTTGAGTAAAACAACATTGTTTGTGAAGTCTATGAATGCCAAATCTTTGGTATGAAGTCCAAATCTTTGGTATGATGTGTCGATCTTTTCATAATCTTTCCTGCATCGTTGGTGCATCTATGTTTGTTACAGCAAAGAATTTTTAAGTTAGAGAATTTATTATTACTCACTAATGGCTGCACAAGAGCAATTAAAGAAGAAATTATCATCTGTGATGTTTATAACATGAATTAGTTTCTTAGTATAGATCAAGATACCTGCCTAAATACAGACATGTGAATGAGCATGTGGTATTTATGCGTGCACATGTGCAGCGTGTACTTGTCTGCGCGCATAGTGGTGGGCGAGCCTGAAGGAAATTTTGCAGAATCTATTGCGTATTACAACTCTTTGATCTAGTCTTTATGCAATATGAAGACTTTTTGTTTAGCATTTTTTTTAAAAATTTACTCATGAAACTTGTGCATTTGGTAGATGAGGAGTATGATGAAATATTGAGAATCAGATTTTAAGTCTGTAAGTCATTTTTTCGAAATAAGATAAATTATCTCACCGGTGAAATATGCTATCCTACCAGGTTGTAAATATCTAGATCTTTTAAGGAGTAAAAATCAAATTCTTCGGTTCAATCATACCTACAAATCTTTATACCGAATAAGTACTTATAGTTGGATAACTTATTTGAACATCCAAACAGGGCCTTAGGCCTTTCTTAGTTGGTTGATTTGTAAGCATTATTAGATATCGACAAGCGAGAAGGATTACGTATCCTTTTCTCCACGACATTATAAATCAGCTCATTAGTGGTATTTCCTATTATGCGAAAATGGTGTGTTGAACCACAAAGAACATGCAAACTCTATCATCAATTACACCCAACAATCCTCATCAATTCAATAACAACAAACCCAATCCAATCCCTCCCCTGAAAAGAAGAAAAATTATAAAAGAGAGAAAAGCATCCAATACAGAGATGTAAGAAAATGCCTCACCTGCCTCAAAAAACAGAGGCTTATGTTTATTTCCAAAACAAATCAAAGATCAAAGAACAAGTGAAGGATTATCACTTGGAGTCATCGGTTGGGTTCCAGTATCTGTTGGTGAACCACATAGTATCGGCAGTATGTTTATTTCCAAAACAAATCAAAGATCAAAGAACATATGTAGGATTATCACTTGGAGTCATCAGTTGGGTTCCAGTATCTGTTGGTGAACCACATAGTATCGGCAGCAACCGCGTTCCCGTCCTGGTTGCGGTGCCAAGTGTAGTAGGCGTGCGTCTTGTTCTTGATCTCAAATATGGCGTGGCCGAAGCTGGCCTCCCTGAAAGCCGAGTAACTAGGCTGCGGCTCCGTCATGCTGTAGTGTTATTCAGAAAAAAGGATGTTTTTGATCAAACAAGAGGAACTAAATTTGGGCAATATCTGCGAAAATGCTTTCATAGAAGATTTGAGTTTTTGCAAGAATCTTACTTGTTGGCAAGCCCTTCGATGTTTCCACCATCACCGATTGTAATGTAGACCGGAGCTGATTGATCAGAGACCGGGGTGCATTTTGCATTCGTGATGTTGTATGCAATATTTGATATCCTATGCTGCAATGAAAGGGAGAAGCGACAAATTAAGAATAAATCGAATCACGAAGTTCCTATTGATTTTGCAGTTCATACTAAGGTAGGATGGTCATGAGGTAGATTCATTTTAATGCGAAAACAGAAAATAAGTAGGGAAAACAAATCCAAAAGAAAAAAAAAATTGAAAATTTTCGCCCAAAATCGACTACTTAATATCTGAAATATAACTTGCCCAAAATCGACTCCTTAATATCTGAAATATAACTTGAAAAGGATTGAATAATGAACAAATTACAAATAATACAGAAAAAACTTACGAAACTAGAAACTTACACTGCGTTCGTAGGCATGAACATGGCCAGCAAAGACCACGTCGACTTTGTATTGCACCAACCATGATTCAAATTGTACCCTCATGGTTTCGCCCTCCATATAGTGGTAGTTGTAGCTGTTATACCACGGCGAGTGCATGAGAACGATCAACCACGGTGTCACAGTTCTGTTCACTTTGGCGAGCTCAGTTTGAAGCCATTGGTACTGTGGAGTGTACTTGCCTAGTAAAGAAAGGGAAACAAAATTAAGTACCAAATAGTTGAACTATCTTGAAGAGAGAGGCTACAAATCCATTACATGAAACTTGGATTCAAAAGTTTATTCTAACCGTATGCGGAGTATGACGCAAGGACGATGATGTGGGCGGAGGCCCGCTTGATCGAATACCAGAAAGGAGCCGTGCTATTCGAGGCCTTGTAGGGAGTGGGAAACCTGTGTAGGAATGGTTTGAATGGCTCAGTTTCACCCTGCAGTTGTGCATCAGCATATCAGTTTCAGTTTTTCTTTTTCTTTTCGTAGTAAAATCAGCATATTAGTTCATTGAGATCATATTTGAAAAGTAAAGCTTTTGTTAACCTTCCTGAATACTAGTATAGTACTGTATCATAATAGAGTTTACAGACTACATCAGGTGAATTTTTTTTAATTTTCAAGCTTGAACAACATCAACTCATGACAGAGAACAGTACAGTGATTGAGAAAGCTTTACGGCACAAAAAAAAGTCGAGCCATGAGCATAAAATGTAAGTTCTCTTTCTAATTATTTCTAACAATTCTTGCTTTTTCTCTTGCTTTAGTTTCCTCACCAACCATGACTAATGCTTCCCCTTTTCTTAAATTTCTAAGGATGACCCATGCTTGTTTCAATTTCACCTTTTTCTTCTTTATATTCCCTTTGTATCATCTTTTCATGTGGGTTAAGATGTATAAGACATAATAGCAAATAGCAAATGATCATATATACATTATGATGTTTGCTAATGATAAAAAACAACACCAAAATTAATGTACATTTATGCTAGCTGTTTACTCACTATTTCAGGAGCGAAGTCGATCTCATGGTTTCCGACAGTCCAAATCCAAGGCTGGTAGGCGGCGCTTCTCTCAATAAACCGGCTCCAGGTATCCCATCTCACATTATCATGAAACGGGTGGTCATCGGCATAACTGAGGTCACCGACAAAAAGCAATGCCCCAGAGTCCGGGTTGGAGTCGTAGTGTGAGAGCGTAATGTTTGAATCGTAAGTTTGCCCAAGATCACCTGCAGGAAAGAACTTAGATTGCATTATAGTACACAAAAACCGACTAGACTTAGTGCCAAAATAACTTCGGCAAAGAATGCACATCCATAAGGTGCTCTGAAAACTTTATAGGTCTTAAGATCTCGTTTGGCGTCAGCGTTCATAGTGCAGGAATTGATATAGTCTAATTTACCATGAGAATGTAGTTGAGGTTCCGCTTACCTGCTTTGTGAATAACAATTTCTATTACACTAATATCGGTTCTCGAAATCATTTTTTGCATACATGTTTATGTGGAACTAGAGGATAAATCAAAAAGAAAAAAAGGAGAACCCATGAAGAGAATTTACCAATGAGGCCAAAAGTATACGGAACATCGGGGCCGACTTCAGGAGGGCTTTTGAACCAGAACTGTCTTTTTGTTTGCCCGACTCCGACGGTATAGTAGTAAGTTGTATCATACTGCAAATTACCGAAAAAGTGAGAATAATTTATTTAAGTTATTTGCTTATATTCGAATTCATAAACCGTGAAAGTGAGTAGGAATCACCATCAAATCCTTGAGGACACAGTGATGAATGTATCCCGAGGTGTAGTTGTAGAATTGATAGCGAGTGTAACTGCCCTCGGCGGACTTGTCGAGCTTGTCCTTTGAGGTTCCATAGAGCACCTTGCTAGATCCTGGCTTGTAGGCAGTAGTCCATGATACGATCACGGCCGTGCCCTCAAGATCACCTTGAGTTATGTGAACCTTCGTCGAAGAAGAAGATCAAACACTTTAGGTGAGAAGTTAATTCAATTAAGAATGAGAATATATACGATAAACAAAGATATGAAACTGATCAGAATGAAGGAAAAGAGCTTAGTAGGACGCATTTTATAGGACAAAAGAGATATAACCTGTTTGATAGTTTCTAATGTATGACTCACAAATAAGAACATGAACAACATAAGGTATATTTCTAATTAGTAGTCCTTTACTTGTTAAGACTTAAGGCTACTAATTTCTGTATTGTTTCCTATCAGATCGATTTGCGGATAATAGAATAATTTCACATTTGCACAAAATATAATTGTATATATACCCTGCTGAGCTTTGTTTGTACATATTTAATCAGTAAATAGCTTGATTTCTTATGTTCATACCTTTTGAAGTCAAAGTTTTGCATCCATGTCTTTCAAAAGCTCAGTTTCTTGTAAATATAACCCTATGCATAAAAGGTTTTCTGATAAAAATTACAATTTCAAAGAACAGATGTATGATTACAATAGTGAAATAGTAGTCATAGTTTAACAATTTTGCAGGGAAAATATCTGTAAAAGCCCAGTTAAGTATAATGATGAATTTAAGCAATGATTCACGCAAATGAATAAAAGCTCATGACCACCACTCACTAGATAGGCTGGTATATACTTTCTACCCAAACTCTCTCACCTGCTGAGGGGCATTGCGGCCGGGCGGCACGCGGAAGACGTCGCTGTCGAGCGGCATGTCGACGGAAGCCAGCAGCCTGTAGGCGCTCGTGACGCCCGCGTCGACGCACGTTGTCGTCGTCGCCGCGAGCGCCGCCGCGAAAACGGCAACAAGTAGTAGGCCCACATGGGTAGTAGGATGAGCTCTTCTGCTGCTTCTACCCATTTTCTCTCTTCCCCTCCTCTTCTGTTTCTAGTTTGTGTTTGCACAAGTCCACACTGGTACAGTTCTGGGTCATTTTGGGGTCTCTCTTTAAATAGGAGAAGAGGAGCAGGAGAGAAGGGGAATATTCATGAGAAGGTGCTCAGTACTTTGAAGAGAAAAATTAGGGGGATGGATTTGGAAGAAGCAGTTGACTTTGAATGTGAGCATTGGAAAGAGAGGTGTAGGTTTCATACAAATGATGTGTTAGTATGTCACTCTCATCAGGAAAGTGGGTACAAATTGAACTTCTGGTTACTGGAACTTTCAGTCCAAGTCTTATTTTTGTCCTTAAAACTTGTAGATGCCAATTTGGCTAGAATTCTTGCTCCTGCTTTCCATAAGAACAATGTTCAGCAGAGTGTCTGGCAGAATACAAGGTTGGAACTTCCAAATGCTGCAGTGAGAAGCAGATTTATGATTATGAGCATAGAAAGGAAGACTGCAATTTCGATTTGCAAATAAGTACTTCTTCTAATTGAACTATTCAGACTATATTTATTCAATTATGTCATTTTCTGTGGCAGGATCAAACAGACCATAAGTAACATTCGACAGCCTTAAATTTTAGTAGTGTTCAATCGTCTAAACTTTTAGTAGAGAAAAGACTACAATTCGGTAGTAGACACTAAAATAAGAGATGAGATTGAAAGCAGATGATGCATGTTGATATGTTGATACATATAATATTGAGAGAATTTTGATTGATTTATGCACGCAGTTCAAATCGTTATATAGAATTGCCAATATATTAATAGTTTATTAAAAAAAATTATTGTGAGCATCTAAGAGTATTTTTCACTGAAAAGGAAAAAAAAAGTTAACTGATTGATAATAAAAATAGGTCAAAACTTGACTACTGAAAAGCTGAAATAAATTTTTGGAGGCTAAAATCATGATGTCATCCTAAACTTTTTGACTCTGCTAAACTACGGTATAATAAGTCTTTTTGAATTCTATACTCTAATGTCATTTTTTAATGATAGCTCTGGTCATAGGGATGCAAATGGATTCGGATTAATGGAGCTCCGTTCGTTCCGCCACGAATGGAGCTGCCAAGTAAATGTAGCGGGAGGCTGAAGACTCTTTTCTTTCTTTGATATGTTTTGATTTTACAAAAATTCGTCAAAAAATTGTTCCCGTACCGATTCACCCTGAATGGCGCGATAATTGAGGGTCAAAAATAGGATTAAAATTAATCCGTCCCGACCAGATGAAAAATGTAGCGGAAGGTGGAGAACTCCTTCGGCTCCGGATCCATCTTGTTTGCATCCCTATCCGGTCAAGTCAGGCGGGATATCTAAAAGATAGAATTTTCAACTTAAGATATCTTTGACTGTTTTTAATTGGGAGAGAGAGAGAGAGAGAGAGAGAGAGAGAGAGAGAGAGAGCATTACATGGTAGTCGCATTCTAAGTTTTTACATCACATACAAGATACTTTATTTGAGTTCTAATGAAAACGCGACGCTAAGGTAGAATCTTTTTGATTTGTTTTTATGTGGGGGAATTGATATAATTATAAAGTTAGGCGTAATTCTAAGTGCCGCTGGGTTTATTTGATTGCAGTTGGTCCTCTTCATGCAGGTTCAAAGTTACTCTCTCCGACTACTGTAGTTAGAACTACGATTAATTTAGGCATAATTCTATGTGCTGCAGTTGGTCCTCTTCATGTAGGTTCAACTATAGCAGTTGAGTTCAAATGCATCAAATCAAATATCGAATTTGAATCTATATGTAGTTGCAACTGCAATATAGTTGTAACTACATGCAATCAGATAAACCCTTAGTACTATTGGTTAAGAAATTAATTATTAATATTCGAGATCATATTTTCAAAGTCTAGTTGCTTTATATTTTTAGCTGAGTTATTTCTTAAAAATAAACAAAGCGTATATTTGAAGTTTCTTGTGTCATTATCTATATTTATTTTTCGAATAAAAAAAACTACATAAGTTCCTTATTATTATTATTATTATTCGAAGTAAGCAGGGAATCAAAAAGAGAGTTTACTAAAACAATCCACTACCCTCACAACTAGCTTAAGCAAAACAAGTTGATGAATAAATAAGGTTGGGGAGCATAATTATCCTCTAAGAAAAGATATTAGTTATGAGAAAATTTAAAATATATATATATATAATCTAAGAGTTATCTAAGGAGAGTTGACAATGCGAGAAAATTCCTTGTTTTTTCATTTTAATTCTTTTTTTTTTTAAGGAAAGAGAACATTCCTAGGATATGCTAAAATGTCAACGTGTAACGGTGTAAGTCATCTATCATTCAAGCTTGTGCAGATATTATTTTAAGTTCTATATATGTACATGCAAATTAAAATTCAAAAAATTATAGCAAGAGATGCTAAAGGAGAGATGATTGTGTTAATTAAATGTATTAAAGTGTATTTCTCTTTGAGCTTAAGTTAATGGGAGTGTTTTGGTTCGTCATTTTTTCAACCATGAATCAGAAATGAATGATTCCGTTTGTAGATGTTTGGTATACGAGAGTTTTATTTCGATTTTGATTTTCGAGTGAAGCATGAATCTCCCATTAGACATTTAATCCGGACAGAATTAAAGCTTCTTTTGAAAGTACCACAGTTATATTTTATTTTTTTTAATTTAAAATTTAATTTAATTTTTTTAACTATAATTTTTAGCCAAATATATGTCAAAACTTAGTAATTGATTTTTCAATTTTATATTTTGATTTGAATTTGAATTGAAATTTAAATTCAATCAAGCATTTTAAATATGGTTTTATTTTAATTATTTTTTATAACAAATTTTTTTTCCATCTTAACCAAACAGTGTAGATAGGAATCAGCTATTCTAATTTCGATTGTTATTCAAAATAAAACATATAGAGGGATTTTATCATTCCATTTGTGATTACAGATCATTATGCTTCCTGTTTTGAATAAACACGCCAAGTGTGTGTGTGCACATAGTGTCTGGCTACTATGTTATCAATAGCACTAAGCACTTGGTGCTACTAAGTTTTCTGCCGTTAGATCTATACCTCTTTGACTATTTTCACCCGTTAGATTATACTATTCAACCAACCACCAACTCAATCCTAAGGAACCACTATCATCATACCTGCACTTTGCTTAATCCAACGACTGAAAATCTAGCAGTACTAATAACTTGATACTATTAATAGTATTGTAGCCTAAGTTTATATATATATATATATATATATATATATATATATATGGAGAGAGAGGAGGGGAGAGAGTGTAGCTTAAATACTTTTAGAAGCACAGAGACCTTTAGGTAGTGTTTGGATTGGGTACAAGAGGGAGATAAGGCCTTATCCCCCCCTCTTGTACCCAAACACTTTTTCAATTGGGTGGGAACTGTTGTTCCCACCCAACCGGGTTATCCCGGTATAGGGTGGGAACAAGAGTTCCCACCCAGGGTGGGAAGGGTGGGAACTCTTGTTCCCACCCCTCCCGGGTAGAGAGAGAGAGAGAGAGAGAGAGAATTTTGTTTTAAATTAGAATTTAAATTTTTAAATTTTATAATTTTAAAATTAAAATTTATAATTTATAATTTTAAAATTAAAATTTTAAATTTTAAATTTAATATTTTAAATATTTTAATTTTAAAATTTAAATTTTATATTTTATATCTTTTAAATTTACATTAGGTCTTAAATTTAAAATTATACTTTTCAAAATTAATAATTTCAAATTCTAAAATTTAAAGTTAAAATTTAAAATTTTAATTTTAATTTTTAATTGTAAAAGTGGAAAATTTTAAATTTAAAATTATACATGCAAAATTTAAAAATTTAATATTCAAATATAATGAGAGGGGTAATATTATTATTTTTTAGTTATAACTACCCATTATTCTTCTTATTCCATCTTATCTACCCAAACGTTATTTTTCTTATTCCCGGAAACAACCTAATTTTCATCCAAACACAAAATTAGTCTAGTTCTCGCTTGTACCTGAACTTGTACATATCCCTGAAATAAGCAGTTCTTACTTATACCCGAACCAAACGAAACCTTAGAATCTTTTGAAATTTTTTGGTCATTTAAAAACATAAATCATAATGATCTCTGACCAAAACCATGTGTATTTCAATGGTACGACATGTGGGTAGCAGGGTATGTTTGGTGTGGTTATGATATTCGAGTCCATAGTGAGGAGACTTGGGATTGTAAAGGGCAAAAGCTTTCGATTCTAAAAGAGAGGGAAAAAAAAAAGAAAAAAAAAGTAGTACTCTTTAGGGTTTTTTTTGATCAAGCAGAAGCATATTCTCTTCAGTAATGAATTATATATTCCTCTATTTGTCCCTTGTTGCCTAAGAACACTAGAATTGCTATACTATTTTTGGACCAATTTTGAGATTGTTGCTATCAAAGAGACAAAGAGGTGGACAAATACAATGAGAAACTCTTATATATCTTATATGATTTCATAGTAATGTGTTGTAGAGCATTATCCCACAGTAAATATTCAAGGAATAACCCTTTATAATATATTAACTAACTATATAGAATAGGTATACTCCAACAAGTGTTGAAAATTTCATATAATTGTTCTTTTCTTTTTTATTGCAATATCATGGGTTTATAATATTCCAGGAATAAGTATATACAAAGCTATTAGTTATGTGGTTCATATCATGGGTTCATTTATTTTTTAACAAATTAACCTTCATTGACAAATGCAGGCTTATCCATTATCCCTTCAGAGGGGGAAAAAAGAAAAAGAAAAAAGGTAATGACTTATTTTTCTAAATTTTAGTTAAAAATCTATTATTGGTTATTATATTTGGTTTTAGATTATACGAGTGATTGAGCCAGGCTAGAACGTTAGGCATGTTAGTACAAATAATTGGGTTTAAATATTTCGGTACGATAGTTTAGATCCAACGGCATGCTAGTACTAGAAATCTAGATCGTTACATACAACTTCAAAATTTTAAAAAAAAATTAATTAATTAAAATTAAAATTAGAAAAGTTTATTAGTTTATGGGTCCATTAATTCTATCACCGGGCCGGTCCAGGCCTTGTAATCAAAGGCCCGAAAGAATCTGGGCTGAGCCCTCCGATAAATTATGAAAACAATTATTATTCTTTAAAAACTTAAGCTATAAAAGAATAATAATTTTAATATTTAAATTTAATAAAACGGACGACAACTAAACAATGTGAACCACGCCACACAACACGGAGATAATAAAAGAATTCCTATGTCTTCCTCGGAAGTGGTGACGATTTAACATAGGTTTCTTAACTTTAATCAAATTTAATAGATAAATCTCAGCCGTACGAGAAAAAGATGCTTAGTCAAAAGCACAACCCTAAAAGTCTCTAATAATAAGATGCTTAGGCCCTGTTTGGATGCGCAGTAAAAAAATTTCATAGAGTCTAAATACCATAGTATTGCTTCGGATGAAATGTGGAATCCTGTAACTCCAAAAAAATTTATGGGTTCATTTTAAAAGCCGTTTGGATACAAATTATACAATTCCATAGAATTTCTCAATATCTTTAAAAAATTAGCCATTAGAAACGTTAAATTTAAATTATTAGCTATTTGGATTCACATAGTACGAATTCAAAAGCTTTGAAATTTAAAATTTAAAATTTGAAATTTGAAATTTGAAATAAAAAATTTTAAATTTTAAATTTTAAATTTTAGATTTTAAATTTTAAATTCAAAAATTAAATCTAAAATTTAAAAAATTAAAAGTTATAATTCCAAATTTTAAAATTTCAAATTTCAAATTTGAAATTTGAAATTTGAAATTTGAAATTTGAAATTTGAAATTTGAAATTTGAAATTTTAAATTTTAAATTTAAATTCAAAAATTAAATCTAAAATTTAAAAAATTAAAAGTTATAATTCCAAATTTTAAATTTTAAAATTTGAAATTTTAAATTCAAAATTTAAAATTTGAATTTGAATTATAAAATTTAAAATTTAAAATTTAAATTTAAAATTTAAAATTTAAAATTTAAAATTTAAAATTTGAAATTTGAAATTTAAAATTTAAAATTTAAAATTTGAATTTTGAATATTAATTTTTAATTAAAAATTAAAAAAAAATTAAAATTTTGAAATTTGAAATTTGAATTTCAAAATTCAAAATTTGAATTTAAAAATTAAAATTAAAATTAAAAAAAATTAAAATTTAAAATTTGATATTTAATTTAAAATTTAAAAATTTAAATTTTTGATATTTAAAATTTAAAATTTAAAAATTTAAATTTTTGATATTTAAAATTTAAAATTTAAATTTTGAAATTTAAAACTTAATACATTTTTGGGGTGAGAGAGCTAGCCCAATAATGGTGGAATTTTTTTCCTTTGGTTGGATTGGATTATAAGTTTACTCCATTTTTTGGAGTATAGTCTAACTATACTCCAAAAATTACTCCATTTTTTTGCTTCCAAACGCTTCGTAGAAAAATTTTCCTACGGGCGTAACATAGTTTAACTATGCTACGTTTTTAGGTCCATCCAAACGGGGCCTTAGTCTTTTTTTTTAGTATGAAAGCGCTCGTCTATCCCTGACAAATACAACCAGATAATTAAAACTTTTTTTGTTAGATTATCCAAGTGCCACAAGCAGTACTCTTCATTTCTTTTTTTAGAGAAAAACTAAGCTAAAAATGTAAAATAATTAAGCTTCGAAACTTGAAACATCAGGTACCAACAATTAAATTATTATCAAGCCTTTAGCCAACTATGCTAGATATGATCAGTAATCCTAACCATAGTTAGTTAATTGGTGAATAATTCACGAATTATTCATAAATTATTGAAAATTCGAATTAAACGGTCCCGTATGCGAATTTTTTGCAAAAATACGGAATTATTCGTAAATTTTTGGAGCCAGCCGAATTATTCGCGAACTATTCACAAATTATTCCCGAATTATTAAAAATTTGAATAAAAAAACTTATAATTTTTATGTTTAAATATAGATTATTTTATATTTTATATTTAAATATGAATTTTTTGTTTATTCGCCCTTAAAAAAAATATTTATATATTTTATAATTAATCATGAGCTATTTTAATCTATTTTTTATTTGATTGTTTATATGTCATATTGTATAATAATTATTGAATTCGTTTTTTAAGCAAAATTTTTCAACGAATTTAAAAATTAGGAAACAAATTTTATCCGTATTATACCCGTACCGAATTTTTGCCGAATCCGAATTATAAAAACTATGATCCTAACTAGAGTCATTAAATGCTTTCAACATATTATGCACCACACTAGACCCACCCAACTTGTTAGCACTAATAATCCGGATATTCATAACTTAAATGTAACAGCCAAAGAACACGTTCGGTACAAAATTGAATCATATCAGAATAGGAATGGAAATAGATCGGAATTAAAAAAAACGGAACGATGAAAAATCCTAGTTTGTTTAATTCATAAGAGGAATCAGAATCAAAATTTGGACTCACAATATGAAGTTAAAATTTGAATTTACAATTCAAGTTCAAAGTGAAAATTTAAATTTAAGACTAAATTCAAATATCAGACTTACATTGTAATTTAAATTTGAACTTAAAAAACTAAAATTAAATTTTAAATCCGTAATTCAAATTCAAATTCAAATTTAAAGATTATAATTTATTCTAAGATTAAATATAAATTAATATTTGAATTTTAAATAATTTTTAGTGAAAAGAAAAGGTTTCTTTTTCACTTTCAGAATCAAAGTTGACTCCCACACTCATAGGAGGAGTCATTTTTAGAAAGATTCGATTTTCCTAATCTAAATACTAATCTCTCAAACCAAACACCAACATAGGAATTGACCATTCCGATTCCCATTCGAGCCTAAAATCCTTCAAATCAAACATGCCCGTAAGTTCAAATCGCTTTCACTAACAAACCAATTCTCCGGTTAATTACTCAGATTTGCAGGCCTGAATCATGCTTACCAGGTCCAGCAGAGTAGATGATGCAGTTTCTTCATAGATAACACAGTAGAATACAAGTTTCTAATCCCTGAAGTATATAATTTAGATCAAATTAATCATGTCATATGCAGTACCAAAAGAAGCATCTTGAATGTAATTCCACACGCAAAATACAGGCAGCGCGAAAAAACGACTGCCGTTTTGTTACATACAAATGAATTAGCTCCCACAGATGAGTTTTACAGAACAAAATTGCACATTTCCACTACAGAACACAAAAAAAGGGCGAAGCGGAAAGAACAACATTAGAACAACAATGATAATGTGCCATCTCACTTCAGTAAGTGCTGAAAATAAATCTTGGAAGCCATTCATATGATATGAGGGCATATATCCACAAATGATACAGTTTTTTAAGTTACGGCGATACCACAGATAAACAAATGGAAACATGAATTTAAACAAAAAACAAAAAAGGAAAAGAAAAGAGAGGAGGGAGGGGGAGCATGGTACCTACTCGACAAAAGCCTGCTGTGTTCATCCTGCGGCTTTGGCCGCAACCACGGCTTCCAATCGTCTCCACGCAAGCTCTCGCTGCTCCTCGACTTCCTTGGCCTTGGCTTCTTTCTCGAGGAACTGCCTCTGGCACTCCTCGAACAACTCGCTGTCCATGTCGAGGAACATCTTGCGGACGTTTGCTGTTAGGCCGTGAACGGCTTGGTTCCAATGGCTCCGGATGTTCTTCTCGAGGGCTTCGAATATGATGGGGAATATGACGCTACGGTTTTGGGCTATTAGGCTCACGATGTGGTCGTTGTTCCATAGGAACAAGGCCCGTTCAGCAACCTTAGAGAAAATGTATGAGACAAGTAAAAAAGGTTATCCTAGAAAACAGAACAATGATGACAAATGATTGGTTGAGGAAAACACCAGCAAAACAAAAAGGGACGCAAAATAAAGAACCATCACATGCTATCCAACAAGCTGTCCAAAGTAGGGAGCGAACTTACCGTGATGAAAATATAAGAACTGAAAAGATTGACGGGCACTGAGAGATGCAACAAATATGAAAGTTGAAGTTTCATCTCAACTCTAAAATTGTACTATTTTCTTTTGGAGTTATTAAAGTTCGACTTTGTATTTTACACTAATTTGATTAGTTACATATTCAGTGAGTTTCCAACAGATGACCATCCTATGGTAGGCAGTGGTTTGATCATATAATAATAGCCATGAACTTTTGGAACAGGGAACACACTATTTCTAAGGTTTTTTTGGGTTTTCCTTCCATTTTTTTTTCAGTTTCTTTCATGCACAAGCCAACATCATAGCGATAATGATTTTAAAAGCACCAGCCCAGTAACATGTCATGCAAAACCTTTACTGATGTTTCTGGTATTCTATGAATGTAAGCGACAACTACATGTAACTGAAAATGTTTTTTGAATTCAATATTACATTGATTGGCAAGGATAATTTACCTGCTCGCGAAAAGGCCGAAATTATTAAACTTTGAGAAGAACAGCTATGTCATTATTTCTTTTTTCTTTTTCGAAAGAAGAATTGCCATTATTTCATCATCCACTGTATTCCATTTGAATGCAAATTCATATTTGGAATGTCACTGAAACCATCGCTTTAACAAAGATTAATAATGCCACTACACACCTAAAGATGCAGCAGTTGCAATCCATTTTCTCTTAAAAGAATGTTAGCGAAACAAAAAAGGGGAATCCTGACATTCTAAAAGCTAACTAATAAGGCACCGATGGTGTGTATCATAACTAACAAAAAGAATAAATAGCTAGAAGCCAACAGGTAAGCAACACACTGAACATATATAGGCACACTAAGGTAAAAAATCGAAGCCTGCAGGCTCCGGCGTACAGTCAAAGTATAATTGCACATTATTAGATTACATTTTGCAAGAATTATGGATGTCCTAAATATACATCAGTGACTGAAGGGCATGATGCAGTGATTTGTTTCCGATGAAAACTACATATAAAAATTAATGGTGCCCTCTTGCATGAGGTCTATGCTACAGGCCTATATGTTTTGTCCCACCAAAGATCCTCAAGAAATTCTGAGAGGCTTGGATCTTTAATCATGAAAGTGGAGGGGTCTAACATAAGCCTTCCTGGGCATTTGAGCATTGTTTAGAAGGTATTTACGTTAACTTATTGAAAGTATTTGTGAGGAACAAAAACACATACAAGTTAACCTGCCTTATCTAACAAAATTTCCACTCAAAAAACGCCACTTAAATAACTGATAACAATATAATGTAATTTTTTCCTGAAGTTATGAATCCTCTAGATAAACCAAAAACAATTCTTACTATCTTTAATACATTATAATAGTGCCGAATACAGACAATATGTTAAAAACACACGCTACAAGATGACCAACCTATACAGCGAACAAGAGGTGGCCCAAGTTTCAGAATAAGCACTACAAGATGACCAACCTATACAATCGACAAGAGAAGGCCTCAAAAGTAAGGATTCATGCTTCAGCGTGCTCTATACCTAGCCAATCATTCATTATAATGCACGGACTACATTAGTGCCACTGTGAGAGCCGATATGTACTCACCAGGGAAGGTGCATAACATGCATATGGATTTGCCTTACGTATATTGTAACTAGCGGAAGCCAATCAGGTAATCAAGTTTAATTAACACGTCTCTGAATTAACAGCCCTTCCTCTGTAAAATGAGTTGATGGTCTTTTGAAAGTCTAGAAAGCTGGAATAACTGACAGAGTAGACTGTCAACCAGAACTTTTATTGAATCCGCCTAACATTTAAAACTCTCTTAAGAATTACATTTTCATGAGGGAACTAAACTTGTGTCTGTTGACTGTTGTTCTAAGAGATATATTGTGTAACGTTAAATATTGTTTTAGGGATCTTTCCTTCCCTCCCTTACCCCTGTCATAACCATGATCACCAATGCCCGTGGGAAAACAATTTTTCTATAACAAGAGGAAGTCATCTGAAACTGTTGGACTCCTCTCCAACTTAGGGCGGGTTAGGAGAATCCAACAGGACTAACATTAATTGTTGAACACTGCCAATCACCATGCCACTTTCCTCCATAAGGAAGAGCCCATCAAAAACACTAGTGGTGTATATTTACTCATATGTGGGTTCAGATGTTTTTTCATTCAACAATCCCAAAACTACACAACTACATGCAGGTCCAAAATAGGACTTACTAATATCAAGAAGCTAAAGTTCAAAAACCCAACAATAAGGATCTAAGAAAATTAAACCGCAGATACTGTACAGAAACACTAACACTTCCATGTGCTAAAGGGTGAGATACATATCTCAAAAAGTGGGAAGCGTGCATGTTTTTTTTGACAGAATAATGAAAACATTGAATAATCAGTAGCTTTTACAACATATAAACAATTAGACGAAGAAGATAGTACAAATCATCTCTTTATAGTTCAACAAATCAATTTTCCACTCAACAGTTCAAATTATTGCTAACAATATATGAAATGATTAAGCTAAAAATTTATACAAAATAACATAGAAAACACAGTTATGTTAAGATAACATATAACAGTTGTGCATGGATGACTTTTAAAATATGATCATGCAAAACGAACCTGTCATAAGTAGTGATTTGAATATTGCACTATGGACACCAAATTTGCACTTGGTCTCCATTGGGCCTAGGGCATAAGAGCACCTAGCAACTGGCTGCATAACCTAAAGCCAAAAGTGATACCATATGGTAGTCGGTAACTTTTTATTCTTCGTCACACACTAATTTTGAAATTCATTTCAAGAAGAACTGAAATTCGAGGGAACAAGGCCATCTTTACGTGTTGCTACCTTCTCTAACAAATTCTCACGATGATGTTCATGGCATTCCCCTCAATCTGTCACAAATTCCTTGGAAGAGCAAACAGATCAATCTTGTCAGTCCATTGCAATATGCCAATCCTTCATAGCCACATGCATGACATTCCGTCAACTTAATAACAGCAACAAGTTCAACAAAAGTCTATGATTTCACATTTTGAGGTATCTATTCTTCAAAATTATATCCTAGTAGAAGCTTTCTAGAGATCATAACTTTGCCTCAAACGAAAATTACTGAATCATTAGATTCAAGAAGATCTCTAGAAGTGCAGAATCCAGAGTCAAATGAACCTAACTTCTGCAGGAAGAATTTTTTGCCCAAAACATTACAAAAATAAAGATCTATAGTGTCTCCATTTAATTTTATTAAGTACTTTTCTATCCTCTAAACGACCTTAAAGCTATTATCATTGTAATCCATTTTTTTCCCCCTCCAAAAACGAGCAAGATATTTGATAAAGATTATCACTTCAACCTTCCCAAACTCTCTCCCATATCATCCTCTATAATGTATTCTTAATCTCAGATCTTAAATTTGAAGCTCCTAATTCTCATAGAACTTCTTTATTCCGCTACAAGTTCAAAGCAGCAATTGCAAATTCACGTGCAACAGATCCTAAATCACCTTTATCTGGAAGGAATATTTTGTTTGAGTGGCTTTGTGGAAGTATCATCAACTTTAAGCCGGAAATACTAACACTAGCTAGCTAATAGGAAGGAGATCTTAGACAAACCGAAACACGCAAACTTACAGCTAAAGTGCTTTAAAGAAAGATTGGGAGGAGGATAAATGCTTCTCTTGCATAGAAATAACAAACCTTAATCGTACTAGGTCCAGTCGAATTCTATGCATGGTTTAGCAACATGAGGGATGTTAAGCTCAAAAAGAAAGGGTTGCAAAAATTATAACTTAATCGAGAGAAACATACTTTTGACCAGATTTACAGACACATACTCCTTAAGAGGGAAGCAAAGGAAGCATCGAAGCAGGTCACAAGGAGAGACGTTTTAGCGATTCAAACCCATCATGCATAGTTCACAAGGAGCAACGTTGATGCAATATAGGAATGACTGGATGCATAAAGGAAGGTTAGCATATGGACGGGGAGGGTAGCAGTAATCAAAAGAAAAGAGACAAACCAGAAGATGAGGAAAACCGAAGCAATCACCTCACAAAGTAGTTCACTTATAACGGAAGTTTTAATTTTTTTATATTATAATTCTTTCCTCATCCCTTTCAGGATGATACATTGTGTTCCTGTCTGTTAGATTGCACGTAACTTTATCCTATAAACTCTACCGTGTTGATATCAGACAATCTAAGGATGTCTCCATATACGACTAATTAGCAATTACCAGTTCTGAAGCGCAACATAAGACTCGTGGTGATTGGAAAATCGTGTCTGCAAGCCAGACAGACAACCGAGACTGCTAGGATTTTTTTTCTTTTTTCCCCTCTCGCTTCCGAGAAACACTTATGGCATATAATTAATTCAATCTGGCTTTACGCTGCATCCACTCGTAATTCGACACGCATAGAACGCCAACAATTTTCAGAAGCTACCAATTGCCAGATAAGGCAACATCTCGCATGTGGCGTTCCAGCGCGCAGTCCACGACAAGATGCTATTTAAGTGTGTGCAAAGCTACTCTTTTGCATTCGAGTAAAAGGCAAGCAGCCCTACGATTTTCGCCAATGCATGCCAAGAAGTTCCTCGCATACGTGGACTCAGACACAGACCCTAGCAGCATAGCATGTACCATCATTATATATATACGGCTGACGAGTCCAAAGTTTCAATTTTTATCCGCAGGCAAGGTATTGATTGAAAAAGGGAGGGGGATCGGGCGGAACCTGGAAGTGGGAGCTGTTGAGGCAGCGGGCGATCTGCTTGAAGAGGGGGACCATGCACTTCTGGAACTCGGCGGGCTGCGTGGCCTCCAAGACCTCCTCCAATTCGCCGAGGAAGAGGACCTCCTTCTGGCAGTTGGTGACGGGCCAGTACTTGAGGAGGCCGCGGACGACGGTGTCGGCGAGCTTGTAGTCCTTCTCGACGAACTGGGTGATGCAGTAGGAGAGCTGCTGGTGGTAGAGGCCGACGGACTTGGGCTTGTGGAGGGGGACGAGGGCGCGGACGAGGAAGAGCTTGTGCTCCTCCTTGAGGGGGAGGGCGAAGCCGTTGATGATGCTGCCGAGGATCTCGAGCAGCTCGCCGACGCCGGCGTGGCGCTCGGTCTCGAAGATGAAGCGGTAGAAGATGTTGTTGATGGCCTTGCGGATGAAGGGGCGGTGGACCATGAACTTGCCGTAGATGCGGTGGAGGATGGTCTTCAGGTACTCGCGCTCGCGGGGGTCCTCCGAGTCGAAGAGGTCGAGGAGGCGGAGCACGAAGGAGTGGTCCACGAAGCGCTTGGCGACCTTCGTGTCGGTGTCGGAGGAGACGACGTAGCGGAGGAGCAGCTCGTAGACGAGCTGCAGGTGCGGCCACGAGGGGTCGAGGTAGGGCTCCTCCTCCTCCGGGTCGGGGGCCAGGGCGCCGCCGCCGCCGCCGCCGTCGGGGAGGTCGTGCGGGGAGGGGGGGAGGGGGCGGAAGATGTTGGCGGAGACGGCGCGGACGAGCTCGTCCTGCAGGGGCTCGGCGAGGCGCCCCGACGACCCCGACTGGACGAACTCGATGAGCTCGTGCAGGGTCTGGCGCTTCGCCTCCTTCTCGCGCGGGGACCGGAGGGGGTCGGAGAAGTCGAAGAGGAAGGAGCAGATCCGGAGCTTGCGGAGGAAGAGCGCGGGGCGGTCGGGCGCGGGCACGTCGCGGAGGAGCGGGAGGGGCTCGATCTCGAACACCTGGTGGGCGCCCTGCTGCCCCTGGTGCGGCGGCGGAAGCGGCGGAGGCGTCGGCGGAGACGATGCGGCGCCGGCGCCGGCGGAGCCGGGGGAGAGCGGGGGTGCGGCGGCGCCGGCGGAGCGGGAGGCGTGGTTGATGGAGACGAGCGGGGCGGAGGGGGAGGGGGCGGAGGGGTCGAGGGAGGAGGACTCGGATTTGGGCACCTTGCGGCCGCCGCGCTTGATGATCTTGTTGAACATGGCGCCGGCGGAGGAAGCGGCGGTGGCGGAGCTCCGCCGCCGGTGAAAACCCTAGGGAGGAGGTGGCGGAGGAGAACGAGGAAGAGGACGAAGGGGGAAGAGGAGGAGGAGGAGGAGGAGGAGGGGGCGATCTCAGAGGGAACCACCCATTAATTTTTTTTTTTTTTTTTTTTTGCAATTATTAATTATTATTCATTTTTGTTGTTATATTATTATTATTATTATTATTATTATTAAAATTCTTAATTTTTGTAATTATTTGGATTGTTTTTTTATGTGTGTTTGGGAATGGAAAAGGGAAGGAGAAATGGAAGGGAGGAGAGAGAGAGAGAGAGAGAATGTGGAGTTTTTTTTTGCTTTTGCTTTTGTTTTTGTTTTTGTTTTTGTTCTTGTTTTTAATAAGATAAACAGTTAAAAGGGAGGTTAAATAGTTAAGTTTTTTTTTTTTTTTTGGGCTTTTGTGATTTATTTGGACAGATAAATGGGGGGTAGTTTTCTTAATAATTATATTAATTTATCTGATTGTAAAAAAATAGTAAAAAAATTAGTAAAGTAAGTGGTGTTAAATGAAGGGGCCCTAATCAACAACTCATTGGAACTGGATATATAGCCCATGTTATTATTATGTCCATGAATTTTTTCTTTTTAAAAAAAAAATTGTTCCTTTTGGCCCATGTTAATTTGGTCCAGCTTGTTTAATGCTTCCCCCTCCTCACTGGGATTTTTTTTTTTTTTTGAATGATAAATAAATTTATTTTATTATTAATAATAAGATTTTTTTTCCTTTACTTTTTTGCAAAATAGGCTCACTTTTTTAATAAATTATTTTCTTTTTTCTCTGGAGCTGTACGCTTCTATCTTGCTTTGTATTGACAAATTTCATATTGCACGATAATTACTTCTCAGAAGTAACTAATTTTATTATATAATATATTTATATGCAAGCATCAAAAAAAATTTACCAAACAGCTTTAGAAAATCACTTCAGAAAAATCACTTTTACCTAAATTCAGCCAAACGCTTTACAGCTTTTCACCAAAATCAATTCTCCAAACCAAAATTACTTCTGCAAAAATTACTTTTTCAGAAGCTAGGCCAAACAGGCCCTTAAGAAGCTCATTTTCTTACTTTCTAATAGCGATATTAATAAGACATAAACTTTTATTAACAAAAATTTTGCTCCAATTTTTTAAAACAGGATTAATAATTTGGAACCATACCAAGATGTACTAAATATGACAAGTATTTGTATAATAGAATTAACCAAGTTCAATGAATTTGCACTATGAATAACAATTATTATTATGTTTATAAACTAAGTTCATTAGGTAAAGCACTAATCATGGGATGCACTAATCACATATAACTTGGTACTTACTTTACTCCAATGTTTAAGTACTCTAAACCAACTAATTAATGATTTTGGCACTTTATGAGTGTGACTGAGACAAAGTTGTGATTTTGTTCTATCCATTTATTGATTGGTAACCACTTGACTCATTTCTTCTTTGAGTGGATTGAAGGAGAAGGGAGATGTCATCATCAGGGAAGTTTCATGATGTTGAATGGTTTTTGGATAATTATGATTATAAATTTGTAATCCCATGCAAAGTACAAAGATAAATTAGCCTACTTATTATGTACTTAATTCATTATTATCAATTATTAACCAAAGATGAGAGACAATCAACTTGCGACGACGTGAAGGTAAAATATTGATCTAATCATTTAAAAGCAAAAAGTTCAATTTAAAAGTCTATGCTTCTGTTGTCCCGAAAAATTGTTATTAAAATTTCTTAGGATCTATTTGATCTATTAGTATGACAATAGTATTCTTTATCATACCATGAGGAGTCAGACTGGGTGATGATATTACTCGCAAAAAAGTTAAGCTATTGTGTGTTAGAATTTTCTATTCTGATATCATATGAAACAATTATTATTCTTCAAAAACTTAAGTTACCAGAGAATAATATTTATATATTATATATTCAACAGAGAGAATGTCCTACGAATGGTTGGTCGCATCTGGCCAATCGATGGAAGCTAAAGTATTTTCTTTATTAAAAAAAATTTTATTATTATCATTAAAGCAAGGGAAGAAAAGGAAGAATGGGAGAGTTACAAATTAAGGTAATTACCATTATTTATGTTATGTAGATATGGTGGAACCTATAATAATTGGGACTAGAGTAGAAATGGTAGGTCACAGTTGATTATCTAAGAAATAAGGAGAGCAATTGTGTAGTCAAAAGAGAAGAAGAGAGAAGTGACTGGGAACAGGAGCTGGAAGAATGAGTACAGCTTCAACCCTTAAAAAAAAAAAAAAAAAAAAAAAAAGGAGGGGCAAGTTCACTAGGATACAAATAGTTTTATTGTTATTATTATTAATATTATTATTATTATTATTTTGGGGAAAAAATGTATAGAGGCCCGTTGAACTTTATCTTCTTTGCAAATAGATGTATGAACTTTCAATTTTGATAATTACATTCTTAAGTTTTATCAAATAATTCAATAGGGCCCCTTTTCTCAGATGTCGTGCACATAATCCTGTAAAAATTCATAATATAAAAAAAAAAAAAAATTCTCTTCTAATCTTGATAATTAAACCTAACGAGTAAGGAATAAGTAGTGCCAAACTTTAATTTTCATTTTTGTTTACATGTTAGAATATAAAAAATAAATTTGCTTGCGTTTTAAAGTTTTATAGAATTATATGCAATGCACACGACCAAAATGATTGTATAATTAACAATTTTAATTGAGGGGAGGAGCCTATCGAACTATTTGATAAAGTTTAGAAAATATAATCACCAAAATTGAAAGTTCAGATGCCTATTTGTAAAAAAGCTAAAGTTCAGAGAGTCTCTGTACATTTACCCTCTTTTCTTTTGTTGCGAAATTTCACTGGCATCGAAGTTCAATTGGATTACATATCCGAGCCCCAAAAGTTATTTGATCCACCCAACTAACAACATGATGAATAGTAATTGGGCCTCCATAATCAAAATTGGGCTTCAATAGAGTAAATTGGGCTTTTTAATCAGCGTTCATATCCTCTTATATTTTAACTATTTTTACTACCACCCTTTGAATTAAGAAATTTATTAAACTTAGCAACTATTCATTGTTGATTATTTTCTTTTTAAAAAAAACCCCATACTTTGTTTAAACTGTTGAAGTCAGAAAAGTTGACGGCACGGCTGATTATACTTTAATAAAATTTTCAACTGAAATAAATCAACTTAAAAAAAAAAAATCAGGGTTCATTTTACCGTCCATAGTAAAGAGGAGACCAAGAACACAAGAATAAAAAATAAAAAATAAAAATCCTTGAAAATAAAATTGCTAGAGGACCAACTTGTACTGATAAGGGCCTCTCATCCCTCATTAACAGAAAAAGAAAAAGAAATTAAAAAACAAAAAAAACAAAGAAAAGATTACAGATGTTCCGCAGCAAAATCGATCAGAAAGCGAGCTTCTGATTCCTAAAAAAAATACAACTCGAGGTTTAAATTGCAGAAACATGAATAGCTCATCATTTACAAACAGAGTAAAACATATACTCATAGATATTAAAAAGTAAAAATATTAGAAAACGAGAAAGAAGAAAAAAACGAAAAAGAAAATAAATACAAGTAGCTCCGAAGCTGAAGAGAGAGAGATTCATTAAAACAGCTACATAATAAAGCCTTGTTTAGTTCTAAATATCTACATGAAAACCATAAACATCCCAATAATAGTAAACTGGCAACACAGAGTCTTGAGGTTACAGAAAAGTTTGCCAAAGTAAACTGAATACCTACAGCAACTACCACCCTCCTGTGCTACCGCTTCCTCCCTTAGCCCCGCCCCACGCCCCGGCCGCTTTATCCCTGCCGCTTCCCTGATCCGCACCGCCGCCTTCGGCTTCTTTGGGTTTCTCCCGCGAGCCCCCTCCCGACATAGCTCCAGCATTTCCTGGCGAGCTTTTCTCCCAACCGGAGCTTTGATCACCAGAAGCTCTTCCACTTCCGGTCGAGTATTTCCCCCAGCCGGAACTCTCAACTCCAGAAGCTCTCCCGGTGTTCCAGCTGTTCTTCTCTTCAGTGTTGTTATTCCAACTAGACGGTGCGTTGTTCCCCTTGATTTCTGTATCATCCTTTCCCCAGCTAGAGCTCTGCTTGCCCCATGCTGAAGCACTTTCTCCAGCAGCCGGTTTTCCCCGACTCCAATCGTTGTTTCCTTCTTGTTGTTCACTACTGTTAACGGCATCCGATTTGCCCCAGCTAGATCCTTGACTATTCTGGGAAGTTCGATCACCGAAGTTTCCTCGTCCGCCCCTCCAACTGTTATCCTGATTTCTACCTCTATTTGCTCCATATCGACCCCTTCCTCTTTCCCCGCTATTTCCTCTACCGCCATCAGAATCTCTTCGCTGATTCCAATTGCTACTTTCGTTGTTTTCTTCTCTGTTCCAACTAGATCGGTAATCGGTGCCGCGATCTGCTGGTTTGTTCCAGTCGTTGTCACGAGATCGATAACCACCTTCTCCAGAATAGCGCCCTCTTCCTCTTCCACGACCAAATCCGCGACCCTCCTCAGAATTTCTTGGTTTATCCCAGGTGGATTCATTGCCTCCATCAAATGAAGAACGTTTACTCCAGCTGTCTGTTGGAATTTGACTAGAAGATAATGAATTGTTCCAGCCATCAGTTTTGGTTGTACCTTTATCTTTTGTCTTCTCCCAGTTATTCCACTGTGACTCTGATTGGCTCCTTTGTGAAGCTGCTGACTCCCATTTGCTTCCGCTGTTTAAGCTAGTATCTAGATCTTTATTCCCAGATGAACTATTTCCAACATCGGTTTCGGTGGTGATGTTCTCTTGAGGCTTTGAAGCTTTGCCCCAAGCATCTTCTTCTTCACTCCCCAATGTCGACTTCCTCCCTTTAGCATTCCAAGCATCTGATTTATCATTGTCTGCAGGATCACTGCTTGGATGCTTTGTTTTCTCCAACGAATCAAAGTTGTTGCCACTTTTGGTAGAAGCTTTGGTCCATCCCGCATCAAAAGAATCATTTCCAGCTTTAGTAGTCACCTTGCTAGCCCAAGGATCAGCTTCACGTTCTTGACCTGCTTAAAAACGCAAGCAATCGGCTTCTCAAAATTCATCCACAGGGAATACAAGATAAAGAACAAATAACAAATGCATTAAACGGCACATCAACAAAAGACCTGCAACACTATTTCGATTCCCAAATATCCCAAAAAGAACACCTATTCAACAAAATATACAAATAAACTATACTGCTGTAATATAACGCTTACCTCCAGCATCCTCAGCAGCAAATGTTTTCCCAGAGCACCCACTTGATTGCTTGGCCTGCAAAGAATTTGAACTATTCCATCCACTTGTAGGTGCAGATGCATCAGCTGATTTGTTTTCAGATGAGAACTTATCCCGACTAGAAGATTTCGACGCATTCCACTTATCTCCACCACCATCTTCACTTCTCTTGGACTGTCCAAGATTCCACTTAGAATCCGAAGAAGTCCAATTGGTGTCTGTGTCATCCTTCTTCGGCTCCGACGAGCTTTTAGCACCCCAACCTCCCCAACTCTTCCCTGCCTCATTAGCAGCATCTTTATCCTGAATAAAATTATCTGTTGGTTTTTCATTTCGACTAAAGCTACTAGATTTATCCCAGCCAGCACCTTGATCACTAGCCCAACTAGAAGGAGCTTTAGAATAAGTTCCTTCTCCGGAGCTTTGCCGATCATTCCTCCAATCAGAGGAGTCACCTCTTCCGCGACCACGGCCAAAGCCACGACCACGACCTCCACCGCGACCAAAAGATCTATAGTCTTCAGAATTGTCCCTGGAATCCCCAAATTCATTGTTATCACGACCTCCTCCTCTTCCTCCATACCGACCTCCTCTAGTCCAGCTAGACCCCTTAGATCCATCAAAATCCCCTTTCCTGTTCCAATTTCTCTCCTCATGTTTATCTCCACCAGCATCATCGTTTCCGTAGTTACCACTTGGTTTGTTCCAGCCACCCTGTTTATCACTTTTGCCCCCATCCCCTCCATCGAAACTCCTTGGTTTGTTCCAGCTATCTGTTTGGGTGTCTCTGTCAGCTTTGGCCTCTCCTTTGTTCCAGTTCGACATAGAATCACCACCAAAAGATTTTGGCTTATTCCAGTTGTCATTTGGATTTTGATTAGATACTCCTGCTTTATTCCAGCTGCCACTTTCAGTTTCAGTTTTCTCCTTTGCTGCTTTATCCCAGCCGCTAGTGTTGCCTCCAGCTGCTGATGATTGGGTTGATTTAAGAGCAGCAGCATCCCAACCAACACTTTGGTTTCCTTCTTTGAATGCACCATCTTTTTCTTGACTTTGGCTTGATCCCCAATTTTGACTTTCGTTACCACTCTTGCTTTGGTTCTTTGTGGCTTTGCCCCAAGCATCATCTTCATTCATCTCTATTCCCTTTCCTTTAGCTTTGCCCCAAGTATCATCGTCATTTATCACGATTCCTTTCCCCGTAGCTTTGCCCCAAGAATCGTCCTCATTTATCACTATACCTTTTCCCTTAGCTTTGTCCCAAGAATCGTCCTCATTTATCACTATCCCTTTTCCCTTAGCTTTACCCCAATTATCACCATCATCCATCGATACTGCTTTTCCCTTAACATCCCAAGAATCTGTTTTGCCGGTAACAGCCTCAGATTTTGTCCAACTATTTGGTTCGTTACAGCTAGAACCCTTCCCTTTGTCCTTATCGTTCGATGCTTTATCCCAGACATCGTCTCCACCAGTTTTTGAATTATCCAAGTTGCTCGTTTTGTTGCCCGTGCCCCAGCTTCCTCCAGAATCACTTGCCAGCGGTTTTGCTTTCTCCCATCCACCGGCGTCAGAAGTGCTTTTTTGAGAAGCTTTGTTACTCCAATCATCTGACTTCTTTTGCCAAGTATCAGCTTGACCACTGGCGTCATTATTTGTTGCTTTATCCCATGATGAATTTTGATCTCCGCTAGAGGCAGCTGCATTAGCCCAGGTATCTGTTGATTGATCAGATTTCACCTTGCTACCCCATGGGTCAACGTCATCTGATGATAGCAAGGCAAAATTGTATAATTGCAACACCAAGATAACAGGTTAATAAATTATATCAAGAACTGACATCCATTACCCAAGAATCACAGTTTGATATAGTTATATTCTACCAAAACATTCTACAAAAGAAAAACTAATTTATTAAGCAAGCAATTAGATCAAGAACTCACCTTTTCACACATAGCAAGGCTAAAGATAATTTGTGATTAAGAGGACAGCAACAATATTCAAGATAACGTCAAGACAGGAATGTTAAGGGTGGAGAGAAATTTTCCACCGTACATACCCCCAAATGCTCAGGGCAACAAATTCTATTGGGAAAGTGATTTTTCATCATTCATGTTCCCCAATTTTCAGGCAACAAATGAAAAAAGTGATTATCCATCTCCAAAATTAGAGTACCATATAATGAGAACCTCCGATCGCTCCATCTATTTAGTGATATTCTTTTTAGGTTTCTTTAACACCAAAGTCTGTAGATAGCATATTTCACAGGTTATCCTGGTTCAATGCTAAAACAGGTAATGTATCCTTCTCCAACATTCTACATAACTTGAGGTCGTTTAGGTAGAGAGAAAATGATGGCATATATGATCTTCCACCCCTAAACATCATGCTGTAACGGACTTCTCAAAAGATGAAGACTGGCTATCTACTATCAGCAACTTTTTGTCAGCAAGGGATTAGTTTTCACATACATGTTCTAACGTCTAAGAAGGCTCTAAAGTCGCTTCCTGGTTAGATAAAGTAGGAGCACAAGTGCATCATTTATGCTCAGATTAGCTAGCCACCAGTTTGACCCAAAACTAGCCTTTTTTATATCACTCTAAAATTGATAGACACAATTGGGCTAATATTCTAAAAAGCCAAATTTCCACCACTTTCTCAGTCCTCTTTCGACTCCAAATAGAAATAGGCCCATTTTAATGAAAACCATACCTTGCCAATAAATTACGGATACAGTTTTATCATGTCCATGTACCTTCCAGGAATGAACATGACTTGGTCAAAATTTCAAGAGTACAATATAAGTACTGGCATACAAGAACTTTATGACTAATTCCATTTTTGTTGACTCATTTGGTCTCCATTGGCAAAGAAGGCCTGATAAAATGGGAAAGAAAAACAGTTTCACATCGTTGAGAAGATTATACAATCAGGCATTATAAACAGCTATTCACAATAATACAAGGAAAATACATTCAAACTTGACATAGTAGTATCCAAACCATCATGAAACTATAAGAAAACCGCACATCTGCTAATTCATAATGTGACTGTTAAAAATGATACCTGTTTTATTGTCAGTATTGCCAGCAGCTGATAGCTTGGAGGCAGAAAATGGTTGCCAACCGTCACTGCAACATAGTGAATGGTGAAGTCAGCATAAGTGAAAGCGCCCATATAATATTTTGATACATATCTAATTCTCACTATTCATCTTACTTAATAAAAAAAACAGAAGAGCAATTGATCTACCGAAAGAGTGAAGCTATTTCTCAACACACAGAAAGCGCGTAACACAGCTTTATAAGACAACTGTCTTCATGCACGAAATGTAAAGAGATACATAGGAACTAACTCATTTTGCATCATGTATTCCCAAATCAAAGAATTGCATAATGCTATTTATCACTAGACCTCCATGTAAACCCTCTTCTGCACTTCTGTTATGATTTGCCCTTGCATTACATTGAACAAAATGGAAAACAGAATTTCTTCGGGTGGCAACAAGAACAATGAAGCAATAACTAATAAAAAAATTGACTGATAATTTTCGTAAAGGTTGGAAAAAAATGCATAAACAACAAAAGCTAATGCATAGAGAGAGAGAGAGAGAGAGAATTTAAGCTAATTCTGATAGAAAACCAGCGAACCTGCCAAATGATGGTAATGCACTATCCCATGAACTTCTACCAGGTTGTGATTCTGTTCCCTCAGCAGAGAATGGACCTACAAATGTGAAGAAGGGGACGGGAGAACTGAAAACATTAAATTACTGATCCATTGAACTCAAATTTTCAACCTAAACATTAAAGACAAAGGACGCACAGACAGTTCAAATCCAAAATAACTTAATACAGAGACAGACAAATACAAGAGATTGAAATTCATCATTATATTATAGTCCTTCAAAACGCTTCTATCAGACCCAAAAAAAGATGCTCACTAGCAATCAACGAGACTTTGTACCCCTTGAATTCAGCCTAATGTATAGAGAGTGATGAAAGTTCCCAACAAACAAACAAAAATGAATGAGTCTACCTATTGATGGCATTTCTTGAGTTCCAAACAGATCAGATGCTGCACCAGTTGAATCATCCCTTTTGAACACAAACAGCAGAAACAGTAGTAACAGTATAAGAATAAAGTAGGAAGACAAACAAAGACACATTTACACAACATCAGAACAATATTGCACAAAAGGAAACCAAACAAACAATATACAAATTACCTTTTTCTGGTTGGAACAGAAAGAAACTTGGCATCAACTGCATAAGCAAAAGAAAGAACTTGTTTTAAAGGACGTTATAGTACAGTATGCCGAATATTTTTTAAGTCAACGAACCTGTAATAATTTTCACTAAAGAATCCAGCTTTACTGTCACCTCCGAGCGAAAGATGCGCACAACACGACAGAGGTAACCTTTTAAAGGGCCTTTACATATCCTCAATGTCTGCCCAATGGAGAAGAGGGAATCTCTATCATATTGGCGACGCCTACCAGCTGCACCATCAAGTGAATTAGGATAATCGCAATCGCCTTCCATAGCACTAGAGGTACAAAGTGATCAGACATACCACCAGAAGAACTATCTTGATTCTCAAATGATATGGTAGGCGGCTCTGAAAATAGAGAAGCTGACCCATCTCCCTGCTATATATATGAAAAACAAAGAGTTAGACAACAAGGTTATAAACAAGAGAACCATTATCAAGCAATATATCGTCCACATAAATACCAAATTGTCATCAAAAGAATTCACTGATTCCCTTGACTTCTTGATTTTCTCGCATGAGTCAGACTTGGCACAGAAGAACCCACTATTCTCAGTTTCATTTTCATCATAGATAAATATTGAGCCCCTGTACAAGTGCTTCACAATACCTTGCCTACCCTGCCAAAATGATTTAAAAAAAACACATCAACACCAAAGTGGAACTCAGTAATTTATAATAGTCAAGAGAAATTTGCTAAAACAATTTATAAGTTAATGCAAGAAATCATAAAACCAATCGATGGGCAGTATTCTCCGTATAAATAACCGGTGTTAACAAATGGTAACATTCTTTAAAGTATACTGCTTCATCTAAAGGACATATCTCTACCTCTAAGGATCCCTCCAGAACCTTGACAACGTCATTAACAGATATGGTCTTCGAGTGACGGTCTAAAGCGGTGAACATTTTATCAACACAACCACTCTTTATATCCTGCTTCCTAACTGTCACAACGGCCGATCCTTCAGTGCCGCCTTTTAGTATCTGAAAGAATATATTTAAAATACAAGATTTAGCTACAAAGGAAACCATAATAAGAGAAAAAGGTTAAAACGAATGCAGTTACCCGGACTCCGTCTTTCTCCACAGTAACAATAACACCAAAGTCCTTTTGTCTGTTAATCCAAAAGAGCAAAGAACAAACAACAGAGGTTAGTTTTATCAACATTACAGGGATTAGTTTGTCAATTATAGAGCATACTAGACAGATAAAGTAACAGAAACTTACCCGAATAACACGAGATCATGAAGTTTGTATTCATTCTTCCTAGAAGTAGTTGCAACATTATCTGATTCGTCAGTCAACCGTACTTTCTTACGACCACTATAAACACTTGAAACCCAATCTAAGTCCTCGCTGTCATCCTTATTCACGTTAGAGAACTTCAGAAGTTCAGATTCAGATGGCTGTACTCCCCAGAAAACAACTGATCCGTTTGAAACCCATTTGTACATGTAACCATCTTTCAACATCATACCATCAAGGACTTCGAAAACTTCACCACTTTGACGATCGCGTCTCGTTTCAATAAGGGGTCTGAACTCACTGAGAAAAGAAATAGGATCGTGGGTATTCAGAGTTAAAGCACTATAGTATTGAAGTGAAACTGCAGAACAAAACAAGCTATGGAACGATGGAAAATTTTACTCTAGTTCATGCGAGCTAATAAGACGTGGAGCAGGAACTGCAGCATGCTTCAAAGATAGTCCACCACCCTGCATATAATTCAAAATAGTTGAAGACAAGCAACATGCAAGACTCTGCACATATACGGAGGGAACTTGAGCTTCAATCTCTGACTCATAACATGAAAAAGGCAACCCAACATATCTGGAGCCTGGTGATTGGAGCAACAATACATGTGTACTCTATTAGGATCTAAATATGCTTGTCTGCATACTGTACTAGCATCTGCATGTGCTTGCCATGTCATATCTAGCGAAAACAGTCAAAACAATCAGCACGGTAAAGTAGCTGATGCCATTTCTACAGAGTATCTCCCGTGAAATCGCTTCAAGGACCAAGTATAACTTAGAAATAAAAAGTAAGAAGGATGGTGAAATAAATAGAAAAAAGACTATATCTGTACAATAGATTAATTTGTTATGAAACTTGTTTTAACTAACCCACCATCCGCATCACATATAACAAGAAAAGAATAAACAATAGAAATTAAGAGATTGATCCTTACAAATTTTTTCGAAATAGCTTGCAGATCAATTCTAGGAATCAATTTTATCATCACTCTTTTCCGTCCATCATCAAGATTAACAACCTACAAAAGAGAAAAATGAAAAAAGAGCAAACAAACCTCAGAGAACAGAAGTAAACAGAAAACTGGAAAGTAGAGACAAAGCAAGAAAGAGTTACTAATTCAGAATACCTGTGCGAGATCTCCTTTATATTTCCCACTCTTCATACGGACCCACGAACCCTGAGATATTCCGCATGATTTGTTACGGCTAGAGAGCAAGTGAGAAACTTCACTTGGGGGGACAAGGATAATTCTGCCTGGATATATGTTACAAAATCCTTTGCATGCCTGAAGTACAGTAGATACTAATTAGACAAAACAATGGCAACCTTCCACTCTGCCAAGTTAACAACCACTAACAGATGGAAAATCGAAAAACAAACCTCGCTAACGTCATTTGCTTTGTCCGCTTCAACAAAAACAAAACCTTTCACATGGTCAAGTGCAAATGCAGAAACTATTTGCAGTTTGTTTCCGAGACAGTCCAAGTCAACAAACTTTTGCATGAAGCAAAAGGCCATCTGCCTCTCACGACCAATCTGTATCAGACAGTCATGCAGAACAGCAATTAGAGAACAATATTTTAGACGAAATAGTTTAGTTCAAAGAGACTACAACAAACCATGCATTTAATCTTCCAAACAGTAGGATCCTTCATTAAATCAGCTGCAGATACTTCATCTCCAGATTCTTTAGAATCTTCAGCATGCACTACATACTTCGAACTACGACCATAACGGTCTTTAATTAGTTCTTCCAGTTCATCACCACTCAACTCCTCTTCCTTCACAAAAAAGGGAAGGTGAGGAGGCCTCGCTGTGCCTTTCGAGTCTTCATTTTCAGCTTTGCATTCGTCAGGAAAATCTGTTCCATTAGGTAAAGAGAAAACAAGAATATCAGAACCGGCAAAGCCAAGCATGCATAATAGCTGAGATCAGCTTCTCCTTTGTATTGCCAGTCAGGCTTTCGGGAAGCGATATGTGATTTGATGTACAAAATAAACATCTAAAATTAAAAATCCATTATAACTTATCTGTATCAAGTTACAGGATATGGAAAAGAGAAATAGACGTGACTGGACCGATTAATATACATAGAAATCATTTCTTGGAGAAAGGGATGCAGAATTACATCCACAGAATTAAGTAGACAATTCGAAGAACGATAATGAAAACCAAACAGGGAAAATGAAGGCAGCAAACTGTTCAAAATCCAAGAAACTTCATGTCATGCATCTACCGGAAATTTATAGTTAAATATCTAATTATGCTGTCTAGCTAGCAAAAGTTCTGAATAGTTAATATCAAATCACATAATGCCAGAATAGTTGGTAATGTTGCAGCAGAAAACTGCAAAAGGAGAAACATAGAAAGCGGATAAATCACAAGAAGTCGAAAAAGGATATCATAAAAACGGCTCCCATAAAACTAGAGCGAATAACGTCAACTATATTATTGTGTTACTCTTTGATTTTTACATATGAAGATACTAATTAATCTATAATCCGGACAATTTGACAGTTTCTAACAACGGAGAAAAGTACACTGCTGCCCCATCCCAATCAAGGAGCACGTTTCTGTTCTATTAAACATTAAAACTAGCCACTGAAAAGCACAATTTAAAATTCTTGCAACAGCGAGACCTACATCAAAAGCTGCCTGGAAATTCTCCACACAAAAGATAAGCACAAAGAGTAAAATGCGAAACATCATAACATGTGGCAGATAGAAGATTCTGAAAATTTGGGTTTATGATAACATGCAGCCTGATGCATACCCATCTGTATGCCGCATCGACCATCCAAGGAAACAGCACAAGGTACATATTACGCTGCGTTTCATGCAAAATGGGCATGCAACAGCCTGTTTTACAGTTTGAGGGCACATTTAACCTCGCTGGAGCTTTCGGCAAAAGTGTTGCTAGAGCTGTTCAGAAAAGCATTTACAACTTTTTTCATTCAAGTCCGACCAACAGCTTCCACTGCAGCAGAATCCTCAAATTGGAGCATACGTTTTTGCAGCCCAAAAGCTCATCTTAGGTTTCCACCACAGAAAAAGTTCCAGATTTTTTGTTTGCTAAACATCTCGTTGTTGCTTTTCAGTACAGCAAAGCTGGGGAAAAAGCCGTGCGCAGTAGGCACTAAGTCCGAGACGGCAAGCGCCTTAATCACAACTTTTCCCATTGAAGGTGCAATAACACATGACAAGTTGGCAATGCGATGACGACATGCAAAACAGGAATTCCTTGAATCCTTTCACAAAGACCACAATTAGCTTGAATTCCAAGAGAATGTACCCAAGCTAATCCGGACTCAAACATTATGTCGAGCCCGTAGAATGTACATATAGCACATTGTACTGAAATTGATGGCTCACTGTTTTATCAAAATCCTACCATTTACATGCTAAACAGACGCACCAAACAATTATAGAACTTGCAACCTAAGCTTCAAGCATGCCCTAGAACACAAACCCTAACGACGTCTTGTTACGAAAACCCAAAAACCAAAAAGATAGCGAATCGCATTGAGCAAAGGGAGTCTCCACAATTAGCAAGAGGAAACCCTATACGAAGAAGAAGAAGAAGAAGCACGGAGGTAATGGCGAATGCATCATTCATACCCTCCTCGGCGTCCTCGCCACCGGACTCGAGCTCGTCGTCGTCGGCGTCCATGGCGGCGTCGTCGAAGAACTGCAACACGCCGGGGCGGCCCCGCTTCGCGCGGCTGCGGGAGGAGGCGGCGCCACCGGAGCCCTGCGCCGCCTCGGCGGCGGGGTACTTCCGCTTGGTGGAGGCGGAGGAGGGGGAGGAAGCCACCTGCTTCCCCTTCCCCTTCACCGCCATTGATGAGCTCGACGAGAGAGCTCAGAGGAAGAAGAAGACGACGACGACGAAGAAGGGGAGGAGAGAGAGAGAGAGAGAGAGAGAGACGATGAAGGGGCTTAACTCAGCCCTTTGGCATGGTCGAGGAGGGGTCGACTGTCGAGGGTATATTCGGTATCTTACCCGCGAGGTGCACAATAATCCACGCTAATTGACACGTGGCTCGATTTGAATGGGGGGCTAATGGAAAATTAATACGACACGTAGATGGTGCAGCATAGTTCAGATGTTCCTTGAGGAGAGTTTTTTGTGATGGGACGGTTTTGCCCCCGGGAGAGTGAGCGACGATAGCGACAAGTGTTCGACGTTTCGTTTTGATACGACCCGTATGGGGATAAGACACGTGGCTAAACATAGTGTGTATGATGCTTTGGGAGACGTGGACGGTGATGATTTGTTTAAATGTCTGTTTTGTGTTTGCAAAGAGATAGCAAAAACTTTACTTGAGTATTTTATAGAAAAATAATTTAGAAGCACCGGATATATTGCTGATGTGACGTCCCCAACTAATGAGATGTCCCCTTGAATTGATACATCCCATCATAGTTAATAAAAAAATATTTTTATTATATTTTTCTCTTAAATAAAGAGATATGATTGATTTATTACTGATAATATGGTGCAAGCGTGACACAGTAGACTTCCTCATTTTATAGACTCTACTGAACATTTTTGTTGAGACGAAAAAGTTTGTGAAAAGCCGCATAATATGAGAATTATCTGCACCGTTCGATGGAAAGCAACGGTTGCGTGGACGGACGAGATCGGCCAATCCTGGTAGCGAGAACGGTAGATCATTAGGAATTGGTACCCACCCATATAAAAAAAGATTAATAGTAATTTTAATTATTTATTTAGTTGAGATTCTATTTTCACACACAATAATAATAACAAAAAGCAAAAAAAAATTCATCAATGGCGTATCATACCATGTAAATTTTTTACATTTATAAATTTACAAATTAAAAAAAAAGGCCAATTTGCATAAAAAATCTATTAGTTTTGAGATTTTGCAAAAGTAAACCACTATTTTGAATTTTACAGATTCGATCCAAATTTTTAAAAAACTGACCAAAATACCCTTCTTTTTTTTCTCTCTCCTTTTTTTCTTTCTTTCGTTCTTTTTTTTTTGCTCCGAAGAGCGCCTCTGCCCCGCGCGGCCGCGGTCTCGCCCGCGCACCCCCGACCCTCCTCACCTCCGACCCGCCGAGGCTGCACTCGCTGCCGCCCTCTGGGACGCCCCGCCTCGCCTCCGCCCCACGCGCCGTCACCCGCGCTCGCTCACCCCTGCCTTCCTCGCCTCCGATCCCGCCGAGGCCGCACCACGACCCTCTTTTTTTTTCTCTCCGACACTCCTCCACCGCTTTCGCGGCCATCTGCGACGGTAACGAGGATGGCACCGCATCCTCTTTCTCCGCCTTCGCCCTCCACCTCCACTGCAGCAGATTTTTTACCCACCAAATTCACTTCTGGAAATCCGCCGCCCCACCACCGCCGCCGACGACGAAGAGGAAGCGCTTCACGGCGCCGAAAAGCTCGCCAACAAGGGAGGAGGCATGCGGTCCACCGCACCCACCCGGGGCCAGCGACAAGCAAGGTGGAGACGGAGGAGAGCGCGACGACGCTGGAGAAAAGGGCGACGGAAGCGGAGGCGGCATCCAAGAAGGCGGCGGCGAGCGCGGCCTCGGCGGGGTCGAAGGCGAGGAGGGCGGGGGTGTACGAAAGCATATCTGGTTAAGCACTTTTATTTGCTTAAAACAAAAAAAAAAAAACTAAAGGCCAAAAACTAGAGAATAAGGAAGAAGAATATGAAGTTGCTCTATTAAGATGAAGTTGCACTATTTTAGAAGAACGTTGCACAGTTATAGATGTAAGCTGCACTCTTTGAGATGTAAACTGCATCCTTTAAGATGAAAGTTACACTCTTTAAACGAAAGTTGTACTCTTTGGGAGATAGTTACACTGTTTCTCCTCCTCCTCCAACTTACGTCTTTAAAGTGCAACTTTCTTCTAAAACAGTGCAACTTTATCTTCTTCTTTTCCTTCTTCTCTAGTTCTTATTCCTTATTCTCTAATTTTTGGCCCTTAGTTAATTTTTTTTTTTGTTTTAAGCAAACAAAAGTGCTTGACCAAAGATGCTCTCATGCAACCCCCGTCCTCCTCGCCTCCGACCCCGCCGTGGCCGTGCTCGCCGCCGCCCTCTAGGACTCCGCCTCCGCTTCCGCCGCCCTCTTCTCTGGCGTCGTTTTGCTCTCGTCCGTCTCTACCTTACTTGTCGCCGGCCCGGGTTGGGCGCGATGGGCCGCGTGCCCTCTCCCTCGTCGACGAGCTTCTCGGTGCAGAGAAGCGCTTTCTCTTCATCGTCAGTGGCAGTAGTAGGAACGACGGATTTCCAGAAGTGGATTTGGTGGGTGGAAAATTTGCTGCAGTGAAGGTGGAGGGCGAAGGCGGAGGAAGAGGACGCGGTGCCGTCCTCATTACCGTCGCGGAGGGTCGCGAAGGCGATGGAGGAGGGTTGGAGAGAAAAAAAAAAGGGTCGCAGCACGGCCTCGGCGGGGTCGGAGGCGAGGAGGGCGGGGGTTGAGCGGGCGAGGGCGAGGCCGCGCGGGGCAGAGGCGAGACGGGCCACCTCCGCCTCCGCCGCCCTTTTGGAGAGAATAAAAAAAGAACGCAAGAAAAAAATAGAGAGAGAGAAAGAAATAAAGGTATTTGGGTAAGTTTTTGAATCCGGACCAAATCTGTAAAATCCAAAATAATGGCTTATTTTTGCAAAATCTTAAAACTAATAAATTTTTTATGCATATTGGCCAAAAAAAGACGAAAATGAAAAACTCTGCCGTATTTGTATAGTTTTCACTCTAAACTTTTTCAACATATAAATCTCCAAATTTAACATTCCAAAAAAAAAGGCAGGAACATGCGGAAACAGTTTATAAACTCTACATCATTATCAAATAGCCCTTTCAACTTTAACTTTTAAAGGGTTTGGTGGTTGGTATCTGAGGTCCCAAGTTTGAAGTTTAGTTGCTTCACATTTCCAGCTAAGTTTATTTTTTTTTAAAAATAAACGAAGCAGGTAGTATGCTACATTTTTCTTAATTTTTTTTAACTTTGACAAATAAATATTTAAACTTTATCAAATTATTCAATAACTCTATTTCTTTAAGAAAAATTTACTAATTAAGTAGCTATCTTAGTGGTATGTTTTATGAATAATCTTACAAAGCTTCAAAATACAAAACAAGCCAATTCTTTTAACTATGCAAATTAAAAAATAAAGCTGAACTTATTTTATATTTTATTGCCTTTTTAAGTGTTCAAATAGAAAAGATAATTTTTTGTGTATTTAACCCTTTAAAGATTTACAAACTTTTATGCAAGATAATTTTCTAAAAAAAAAGGTCGGCCTTTTTGCATAAAAAATCCACTAGTTTTGGGCTTTTGCAAAATTGGGTCGCTATTTTCGATTTTACAGATTCAGTCCGGATTTTCAGTAAACTGACCAAAATACCCTCCTTATTTTTTTCTCTCTCCTCTTTTTTTTTCTCTCTCCTCTTTTTTTTTCTCTCGCTCTTTTTTTTTTTCTCTCCGAAGAAGGCGGCGAAGGCGGAACGCCTCGCCTCTGCCCCTCACGCCCTCGCCCTCGCCCGTGCACCCCCGCCCTCCTCGCCTCCGACCCCGCCGAGGCCGTGCCGCACTGCGACTCTTTTTTTTTTTCCCCTCTCCGACCCTCCTCCACCCGCCGTCCCCGCCGCCACCGCCGGCGACGAAGAAGAAGTGCTTCTTGGGGCCGAGAAGCACACCAGCGAGGGAGGGGAAAAAAATATAGTTACACTCCGGCAAGGACGGTGGATCGTGACAAAAAAATTTGTAGAGAAAAAAAATAAAAATAAAAAATATTGTTTCCCTACAGAAAAGAACAAAAAATAGAGAAAAAGAAAGAAGATGATAAAATTACACTGTTAAAAAAATTACACTGTTTTAAAAAAAATCACACTGTTTTAATGAATATTGCACTATTTAAGAGAGAAATTACACTCTTTTGAGATAAAATTTACACTCTTTAGGTAAAATTGTACTATTTAGGATAATGTTGCACCATTTCTTTCTCTTCCTATTCTTCTTCCTTCTTCTTCCACTTTCCATCCTCATCCCTATCTCTCTCTCTTTTTTTCTCACACTCCCAAAACAATTTTGGACCGGTGCGGTCGAAGCCGGAGGAGGAGGAGCGGCCGTAGTCGCGGGGGTCGAAGAAGTAAACGGGGAGGAGGGAGAGGGAGGCGTCGGCGGTGGCGCGCGGGGCGGTGGTGGGCGGGCGCAGGGGGCGCAGGGGGCGCGGCGAGCGCAGGGGGCGTGGGCGCGGGTGCGGGTGGGGGCGGGGGCACAGGGGACGCGCCCCCTGCGCCCGCCCCGGCGGGGCGCGGGGGGCGCAGGGGACGCGCCCCCTTCGCCCCCTGGGGGGCGCGAGCGCGGGGCGCAGGGGACGCGCCCCCTGCGCCCCCGCCCCCCGCCCGGGCCCCTGCCCCCGCCCCGGCCCGCGCCCGGGCCCCCGCCCGCCCCCCCGGGTGGGCGCAGGGGGCGCCCCCTGCGCCCGCGCCCACGCCCCCAGGGGGCGTAGGGGCGCGTCCCCTGCGCCCCGCCGGGGCGGGCGCAGGGAGGGGGGCACAGGGGACGCGCCCCCTGCGCCCGCCCACCACCGCCCCGCGCGCCACCGCCGACACCTCCCTCTCCCTCCTCCCCGTTTACCTCTTCGACCCCCGCGACTACGGCCGCTCCTCCTCCTCCGACTTCGACCGCATCGGTCCAAAATTTTTTTGGGAGTGTGAGAAAAGAGAGAGAGAGAGACAGAGGGGGGGGATGAGGATGGAAAGTGGAGGAAGAAGGAAGAAGAAGAGGAAGAGAAAGAAATGGTGCAACATTATCCTAAATAGTGCAATTTTACCTAAAGAGTGTAAATTTCATCTCAAAAGAGTGTAATTTCTCTCTTAAATAGTGCAACATTCATTAAAACAGTGTAATTTTTTTTAACAGTGTAATTTCATCATCTTCTTTCTTTTTCTCTATTTTTTGTTCTTTTCTGTAGGGAAACAATATTTTTTATTTTTATTTTTTTCTCTATAATTTTTTTTGTCACGACCCACCGCCCTCACCGGAGTGTAACTATATTTTTTCCCCTCCCTCGCCGGCGTGCTTCTCGGCCCCAAGAAGCACTTCTTCTTCGTCGCCGGCGGTGGCGGCGGGGACGGCGGGTGGAGGAGGGTCGGAGAGGGGAAAAAAAAAAAGAGTAGCGGCGCGGCGCGGCCTCAGCGGGGTCGGAGGCGAGGAGGGTGGGGGTGCGCGGGTGAGGGCGAGAGCGAGAGCGTGAGGGGCAGAGGCGAGGCGTTCCGCCTCCGCCTCCGCCGCCTTCTTCGGAGAGAAAAAAAAAGAGCGAGAGAAAAAAAAAGAGGAGAGAGAAAAAAAAGGAGAGAGAAAAAGTAAGAAAGATATTTTGGTCAGTTTACTGAAAATCCGGACTGAATCTGCAAAATCGAAAATAGCGACCCAAATTTGCAAAAGCCCAAAACTATTGGATTTTTTATGCAAAAAGGCCAAAAAGGTCTATTAAACTATTAAGGACGTCCAGCTGTCAAAACGCCAAAGCTTAGGGGGTGGTTGTACATTTTCCCCGAAAAAAAATGGACTCAGACTCAACCGGTTCAATTCACCGTTCCGCTTCGGTCCGGTTTTTTTGAAACAACATCGGATCGTCTCCATCTAGGGTTTAATTAAAACCATAACCCGCTCCGCCACCTTATAAACCCTACGCCACTCTCCATCGTCATCTCCCTCGACACTTCCCCTCCACCCTTCTCTCTCCCGCATGAGGTACGCTCCCTCTCATTCCCCATCCATCCGCCATTAAAACCCTAATCCCAAGCTCCGCTTATGGCTCCGCTTCTCCAGAAGCTCTCCTCCCTCGTCCGCTCCTCTTCCTCCTCTTCCCACCTCCTCCGATCCCTCCTCCTCTCCACGGCAACAGCTTCGAAGAAGCCCCAAAACCCTTACGCTCCCGAGTCCCATTTCATGGTCGATTACCTCGTCTCCTCCATTGGGCTCTCACTGGACCAGGCCATTAAGGCCTCCAAGGGCCTCGCCCACCTCCGATCCCCCGATCGCCCCGACTCCGTCGTCCGCTTCCTCAAGCGCACCGGATTATCGGACGCCCACATCAAAAGCCTAATCTCCTGGCACCCCAAATTGCTTTGCGCCAACGCGGAGAAGACCCTCGAGCCCCGCGCTAAGGAGCTCGAGGACGGCGGCTTCTCCGGGCCGCTGCTCGTCCAGGTCGTCCGGTCCAACCCTTTTGCTTTCACCATCAATGGCGTCCTCCGAAGGCTCCAGTTTTGGAAAGAGTTCGTCGGCGGCGACAATACGGTTTTCTCTAAGGTTGTGAGAAGAAATAGGATGCTTATTAACTACGATATTGAAAGGAAGGTTGTTCCTAATATCACTCTTCTGAGAAACTACGGATTGTCCGACAAGGATATCACGCTGGTGATGATGAGGGTGAACGGGTTCATACTCCGCTCGCAAATCTCGATTAAGCATCTGCTGAAGCAAACAGAGGATTTGGGCTTCTCCCCCGAGTCGAAGATGTTCGTGCAGGCTCTGTCGGTTGTGGCCATGATTAAAAGTACGACCTTGCAGAAGAAGATCGAGCTTTTCAAGAGCTTTGGGTGGTCTAAAGATGAGGTTCATAAGGCATTTCGGAAGTGCCCGAATGTGCTCTCGCTTGCGGAGGAGAATGTGAGGTTGAAAATGGATTTCTTGCTGGGGAAAGCAGGCTGCCTGCCGGTGTATATCAAAGAGAGGCCGATGCTTCTTGCCTACAGTTTGGACAAGAGGCTGGTGCCTCGACATCATGTGATGAGTATCCTTAAGGAGAAGGGGATTGGAAAGTGTTTTAGCCTTTATAGTATCGTTGGTTTACCCGAGAAAAACTTTGTTGAGAAGTTTATTACGCGCAATGAGGAAGGAATGCCGGGTCTTGACAAGGTCTATGCTGCTGCTTGCGCCGGAGAGATACCCACTTAGTGGTCTCAAAGTTTCTGAATGGAGTATGGTGCTTTTCTACGTAAATGGCAAGATCATGAGGTCTTGGTTAAATTTTAATGCTCAATTTGCACCTGGTTGTGGAGAATACCTTCATTGTGCTTGGAGGAATTGCAAAAACTTTACTGGGACGAGGCATCGATTTTTCTCATGACCATGACTTCTATTCTTTCATGGTTTTGTTTAGATTCTGAATTTTACTTTAAGGTCCAATCTGTTTTGTGGTTCATAGCAAGTTTGATAATATTTATTCGATCCCAAGTTCAAGCCTCTTATCAGCATGTCCTATCTTACAAAGACGCTTACAGAGCTACACGACTATTCATGATTTGCTGGGAGATTATCAGAGAGAGTTTGTCATTCCCCTGCTTTGGTTGCTTCTAAAACTGCTAATGGTTTGCTTCTCTAATAGGTTGTTTGAGTTCATCTGTGTTGTATTAAGCAGGATAGTTTTACGTGATCCATAGCTAAGGTAGGAATTGTTTAGTCTACTGTTTTAGTCTAGTATTACAATTTATGATTCTTTTCTTGATTCATCAATTTGTAGCACTAGCAGCTCTCATTTGTTGTGGTTATTTACCTGTGGTTTCAAGTTGGATTCAATTTGCATTGTAATTTTTAGTTTTGTTAATGTATTCATTCTTACACCATGCCACCACATCTTAGCTAGTTTCGGTTGAAAGACTGACCGACTTACTCGCTAACCTTCTACACATCGGAGATTAACAGAAACTTTGGAAGTTGATGGGCATTCCCGAGTTCTAACGTATATTTAATTGTATAAGAAGGGAAGATAATTTTATCAACCCCAAAATGGAACTAAAAGTCAGGTATACCTTACGATCCTCTATCTTTTACCTGCAGCCCCTTGCATTTCAGTTTCAAACTTCTTACATTGTGTTAAATTAGTATAACTTTTCACTTTTACATATTAAGCTTCACATAGATGACAGAGTACAATGCGATAATGAGATTATATTTGTTTTTTTTTTCCGCCTTTTCTTCTTTTCTTCGCACTTCCATGAAATTTTTTTTCTTTCCAATTATACGTGTTTCAAAAGCCAATATGGCGCAGCAGTTTTACCCTTATCTTTAGTCTTTTTTGTTTGTTTATATATGACATATTCTACTAGCTCCTCCAAAGGCAGCTAACCTTGAATGTAGCCCTGCTTATTTCTTTGTTTAATCCTTATAAATTGTTTCTCTAATGCAGTTTTGACAACATTACTGTAAAGCACCTGAATCTATTTATGATATTTATGGGCCCCAAGTTATTTCGTTAGCGTCCATTGGCATGAATGGTGCAAAGAATACTTACCTTTTAACAAAAACTTAGTTCCATTGGAGTTGTTGATTCAATCATTTGGAAATTGTTGGTTTTCTTCATGATAAATCGCAATCAAGGTGTAGATGCAGCACTAATAAAACTGTTGAGGAGAATCAATTCGAAGAGAACATATGCCTTCTTTACTTGCTGCAAGCTGTTTTCTTTTTCTTTGCTGCATTTTAGTGGCTTTTGTTTTATAATAGTTTTTACTCCTTCAAATTTCGAGAGAGATTTCCATGTCCGGATGGATGACAAAGATGGACTTAATTCATTATTTGTAGGTGGACGCTTGTTGGTATGTTGCAGAGAAAATGCAACATTGTATAAGAGGGTGTGCCATCGCTACTCGTCGATTATAGATTAAAACCTTTCACAAAGGAAATTCTTGTTGCAATTGTAATTTGGAGGTAAGCCCACTTATCTTTCTGTCTAATACCATGAACTCTCATGCAGTTATAGTATCAATTGTTACTCTTTTTTAAGTTCTTCTCTTGATTCTGAGAGATACCTGAATCAGTTTCTTCTAAACAGTGTTAGAATTTGTATTAATTTTTTCCATTTGGTGTTCTGTAGGATTTTTAGTAGCAAAACAGAATTTCTCTTTCTATGTCGAGAGCCTTCTTTTGGCCTAAAAGTTGAAGTTTGATTATCTCCTCTACAACTTATACTTCGTTTTCATTTAAAGACCCCATCAAGCATTTTAACTTCGGTTTATTTTGCTAGAAAACATTTGAAGCACACAAGCTTTTGAACTCTTATTGCATAGAATTACATTTTATGGATACTTCATTTATGGGTACAATTTCATACCTGCATTTAGCTTATAGTATCTTTTCTTACCGCACCAACATTGGATTGCTAATACAATTTTCCCAAGTCCCTCAATTTTTTTAAATTTATTATCTAACAATTCGCAAACTCAGGTTCCAAGCTTCTCCACTACAAAGGATCAAAATATACCCGCGGCATTGGTATCAATGGTAAAATTTTCTCTGTACTTGTGATTGTATAGAAAACTAATTACTTTGGACAGCTGTAAATCAGACATTTCAGCCTAAATTTGGCAAAATCAAAAGCGAGTCCGTACTTCGCTGAAGTTGAGTTCATTATAAGCTCACTGTTGTAGACACTGATCCGCCACCGTTTGGTTCAGGGATAAGGTGGGGGGGGGGGGGATAACCCCTTATCCCCCCTTTTATATCTAAACGCAAATTTTTTACCCGAGAATAGTAGTTCTTGGGTACCTGTAATAAGCTAATATAACTATCCTCACCTATATTCTCATTTTCTATATATAACTATTCATTATTCTTCTTATTTCATATTATCTATCCAAACGCTATTTTTTTTGTATCCACACTTGTATCTATTTCTGGAATAGCTAGTTCTTGCTTATATCCGAACCAAACGAAGCTGAGGCTCTAACCCATGGATATTCGGCAAGTCTTATATCAGGATATGATTATAGATCAGCTTGGTATCGACGCTTGTGCGCAAAAAGGTGGTGGAACTACAGAAATTATACTTTCAACCAACTCATTGCGGTATGTGTGAAGGAATGTTTTTCTATCATATTTTGTTGCTGTCCGTAATGCAGTTTACTCGTAATCGAAAGGGAAGCCTATATCTCCATTGCAGCCTGATTTTCGGGAACTCCCGAGTAGATCTCAGATGTGTTCATATCGATGAAAGGTATGACTCATTATTTTGATTGATCATTTCTTCGGACATAAGAAGATTCTGTAAATATTTACTCCAAATCTCGCTTTTCAGGATCTGATGCAGAAGAATTTTTGGAAGAATTTTCTTCGCAAGTCTGGTCAGGCCCGAGTTTTAATTCAGACTGCATTTGGTTTCAGTCGCTGTTTCTTTGTTTTTGATTCGGCCCGACCCGGAATTTTATTGTTCGGCTCAGCCTGGCATGGCCTTGTCCGGTAAATTTTAACTTAGCCCGAAATCGGTCTTGCTCAGGTTCTAACCCAGGGTGCAGTGTCGTTTAATGTCGTGCTATGGAAAATGTTATTACACTAAAATCCCTTTAACGTAGTTTCTCTATAATAAAATAAAAATTCTAAACTATGGCTTTTATTATCGAAACGCTCGGTTTTGCATGAGCTTTCGTTTTATTTTATTTTTTTTTGTTTTTTGTTTTTTGTTTTTTGTTGTTGTTTTGCGCAAATGTTACACTTTCCTTTAGAGTTTTTTTTTTATTCAAATATTCAACCGACTTGTTTGATCCTGTCAAAGAAAACCAAGTGTTGGAAAATCACCGCTAAATTAAAAAAAGAAAAAAAGAAAAAAGGTATGTTAAGCTATTCATTTCATTCATTATAAAACTGAGCTAAACAATAAGAACAAACTAGATTGAGAGAGCAAAACTTCGGAAGTGCCTCTAAAATTCTGATCTTCTAAAAAGTTTATATCTATTTAATATATAGGGATAATTTCAAATACCACCTCTGTGGTTTCGTGCTTTCTCACTTTAGTACTTTGTGGTTTAAAACGTATCACTTTAGTACCATGTGGTTTGATTAATTTTTTTTTTGTTATCTTTACGTTAATTTTTTCGTTAAATTAATGAGAAAGTTAAAATTACAGAATAGTAAAATGAATATTCGATAAACCATAGGTAAGATATTTGAAGTTTTTTCTATATAATTTAACGAAAAAATTAACGAAAAGATAATAAAAAAAGAAAATAACCAAACCACAGGGTACTAAAGTGATACGTTTTAAACCACAGGGCACTAAAGTAAGAAAGCACGAAATCATAGGGGTGTTATTTGAAGTTATCCCTAATATATATATAGAGAGAGAGAGAGATAGTTTGGCTGAAATACTATTGATAGTATTTGAATTTTTTTACTATCAAGTTTTTAATTTTTTGATGAAAAATTATAGAATTAGGATGATAGTAGTACCTTAGGATTGACTGGTCCCCTTAGGGTTGAGTGATCCTCATTGGGCAATAATATTTGATCCAATGGTTAGAAATTGTCAAAGGGATTGATTCAAAAGTTAAAAACTTGATAGCCAAAGGGACCATACTATTAATAATATTCTAGCTCAACTATATATATATATATATATATATATATAAATATGTTACTATACTATTAGTAGCACTAAGTTATTGGTGCTATTAGATTTTTGACCCTTGGATGAAGCGATGTGCGGTTAGGATGATAGTGATCCTCTAGGGTTGAGTGTGTGGTTGGTTGAATAGTATGATCCAACGGATAAAAATGATCAGAGGGATAAATCTAACGGCAAAAAATTCGATAGCACCAAACGCTTGGTGCTATTGATAGCATAGTAGCCGGACTCTATATATATATATATATATATATATATATATATATATATATATATATATATATATATATATATATATATATATATATATAGTAAGACTATTGTGCTATTAAAAGCACAGTAATTCTTGTACTTTTAACTTTTAATCATTCATTAATTTTGATGGATGGTTAGAGTAAGAAAGAGAAGAAAAATTGGAGAGAAATTCAAAAACATAGATATTTATACATACTGTCATTACTTAATTTTATTTTTCTGAATGGCCCATAGGCCGGGCCTATAAGCCTACCCAACCCACCCACGCGTGCACACTGACAATTTCGTCATCACGTGCTTCTTCTCTTTTTTTATCTCTATCCAAATATTATAAAGTCTCAATTTGTCGACACGCGCCCGCGTGTCTTTAGGCAAAAGAATGAGGGCTTTGCAATAAAAATGAGATGTTATTGGAAAGCTTCGGAACCTCACATCTGGACTTGAGACTTTTTTGTGACATGGACTTTGAATTAAATGAGAGAAAATTAATAATGCTAGGAGTCTGACATGATTCGAACTCAGGACCTCTTGCTCTAATATAATATTAAACAAACGTTATAGTGAAAAAGTTTAAGCTGTTAAAAAATAATATTTTAATTATTTTTATATTTAACATCCTCAACGAGTGGTAAGTTATGGGAGAGCTCAGTGAAATGCACAAGCTCCAGCCTCATTGATTCCCCCTTCCGAATGAACAACACCATTAGTGGAAATGCACACTTAGTCAAACCTCTAATCTTTAAATCATGTTTGGGCGATTACTTAGTCAAACCTCTAATCTCTAAATCATGTTTGCGTTCCCTTTTAGCGTACGTTTCACGCGTGACACGTGAGAACGTTCGAAGAAGTCAAGCTCGGATGATTACGGTCAAAATACGAACCAGTCCAGTTCCCAAGTTTCCACGGCCTCTTCCGGGAATTTTTTCCTTTTTTCAAATTAGTCTAATTCAAATTTTTAAATTCGGGGGCCACCAACAAATTCATAGAAACCCCTTAATTATAGGCTTTTTTGACATAAATCTTTCAATAATTTTTTTTTTTTTTTGTTAGTGATTACAACCCCTTACCGTAGTGTTTGATCAACCCCTTTTTGGTTTTTAATATTAAAAAAAGAGATAATTACTTTTTTGCCCTTGAAAATTTGTGACATTTCTTTTTTTACCTTTTAATTTTCAATATACTCTAGAAAAGTTTTCGTTTTTTTCTTATATACTCCTAATTTGAGGGCAAATTAGAAAAAAAATTGAATTTTTTCAAGAGTATTTTGAAAGAGTAATTCTATAAGGGGTATATATGAAAGGAAAAAATTTTATAGGGATATATAGGAAACTGCCCCTTAAAAAAAAAAAGAGTAATTAGCTACAAGTTTGACATTACCGGGGCCGAAAACAAATTCATCAATGTTAATATTTTATTAATTTTTTCTCACTCTTTTTTCTCGTAATTGATTTTGGCCCAGAGCAGGCCAATATAAATATGGGCTAAAGTGAATTACGGTATTTTTGAAAAGTTCGACTTACCAACATATACGGCCAAAAATCACTTCATTTCTTTTCACTTTCGGTCAAACAAATCAGGGGGGAACCCCCTGATTTTCACCAATGAAAGTACAATACCTACCATTGTTTTATATATATATATATATATATATATATATATATATATATATATATAATTTGTCAAAATTTGCTTTCATAGTCAAGTCCATTGGACCAGGTCCAATCAACTTTAGGTTAAAGATGATATAATTAATAATAATCAGACCAATTTCTTGATGAATATGTTGACTTAAACCATAAGGAGAATCATTCTCTAACAATTGAATATAAAATATATAAACATAGTTCTCTGATAGCTTAAGTTTTTAGAGATAAACGATTATTTTATATAATTTAATATGGCATCAGAGTAGAGAGTCCTGAGTAGTTCGAGACCTGCGAAACTCCTAACGTTATTTAATTTTCTCTCATTAAATTAAGCCTACGTTTTGAATTTATCAAAAAGTTTCGAGTTCAGATATGAAGAGGCTTCTCATTTTGGGGATAAACAATTATTTTATATAATTTAACACTCACCATGATCAAACCAGATTATTTTAATGTATAGAATTCATGGCACACACGTTTTGATAGTGTTTTCTTAAAAAGCAATTAAGAAACAATTTGAGTAAAAAAGGATTTAATTTGGTCGGGGTGTCAACATCAACAAATGCAGTACTAAATTGCCAATTATAATTTATTTTATATAATAAGCTAAGATGCTGATATTAGGCTTTTGGGATGGTACTATCCTAATTAGCAACTAATGATTATTTTTAAGGTAAATTACACTTTTGGTCCTCAGACAATGAGGCGCGTGATGTTTTAGTCCTCGGACTTTAATTCGTTATAATTTCCGTCTCGAACTATGCGGTGCATGACACTTTAGTTCTCGAACTTTAATTAGTTATAATTTTTTGTTCGAACTATAAGTCAAATATTTTGAATTATTGCAATCAAGTTTCACAACACAATTTTTTTTGAATAAATATTAATATATTAGTAATATCGAAGTAATGTGGCAATTTAATTATTGTTGCAATCTAAAATAAGATATTGCTATAATTCAAAAAGTTTGAAAACTAAAATATCACATACCTCGTAGTTCGAGTAAAAAATTATAACTAATTAAAGTTTGAGGATTAAAGTGTCACCGGCCTCATAGTTTGAGGACCAAATGTGTATTTTACCCTTATTTTTAGTGCTATCACTTCTATAACCTAGTGTCTATTAATACTTTTGTTCCTTTTGCTTTTTCTTTTTCTTTTTCTTTTTCTTTTTTTTGGCCCTTCTTTTAAATAGTGTTTTCCCTCGTGCACATTAGATCGCGCAATTGGTAAGAACATTATGAGACATGTTAAGTATTAAGAAATCAAATGCACTTTTGCTTTTCGAAATTTGGAATTTCGATCTATGTACTTCTAAATCTATATCAGTTGTTGTGATGTTCGATACTTGGATTAGCCCTAGCAAATTTTTGCAGCTGTTTGGCGCGGTTGAAACTTTTGTAAATATCTTAAACTTCAGAGTAGAGTTAGCTACTATATATATATTTTTTAAATAACATGATTAAAGTTTCGCAATAACTTAAATAGTGGTATAACTTCTTGCTGTAGTTAAATCTTTTCTAAGAGTATCGTGCTATCGAGCACTAGATAATATTAAAATTTTATTTCCTCACAATTATAACTTTGTTCAAAAATGATTGTTTTATTGATATCAGAACAGAATATCCTCTCATTAATTTAGTTTTGTACTTATTTTTTATGTTTGAAAATAAGCTAAAATATTAAAAAACATCATGTAATACCCGCTTTTTATTCTCCTCATTGACTTTCAAAAATCTAAATTTTACCACTTCAATATTTGTAAAAATATTTTCAGGGGGTTACATAAAAATGGTCGAATTAGCCTTACTTGTTCTTAAAAAAAAATTTGTTTAATATATTTCTGTTATTTGTAAGTGAATTTTCGATCTAAATATAAGATAGACGGAACACTAATGGAGCCCCGATGAAGACTAAATACATTGACTTGAAATTTTGAGAGAATAAAATATAAATTTTTGAAAGTTAGAAAGATAAGTTGAAAAAAGAGTATTTACAAAAAATATTTCTGTATTTTAGCCTTAAAAATATCACAGTATAACATATTAATGGAGCAAATGTTATAATTGTGCCAAATGTTTTTCTTTTTCCTTTTTTTTAGAAAAAAGAGGTAAGAACCAAAATGGAGCAGTTAACCAAATGGTGTTCATCACCTTTCACATTCTTTTTTTCTTTCTTTCTTTTGGCCTTCTCTTTTTTGGCCTCTGTTTGGGGTCAAAGTAGCCGTCCAACTAAAGGCTGCGTACGTCCTACTGTTTTTTCGAGAAGCGCTAAGGGGGGTATAACCCCTTATCCCCCCCTTTATATCTAAATACAAATTTTTTATTCGAGAATAATAGTTCTGAGATACCTGAAAAAGTTGGTATAATTATCTCCACATATATCTCCATTTTCTATATAGAACTACCCACTATTTTTCTTATTCCATATTATCTATCCAAACGCTATTTTTCTTATCCTCGAAAACAGCCTAATTTTCATCCAAACGTTATTTTTTTTATCCCCACATTTATACCTATCCCTGAAATAACTAGTTCTTGTTTATACCCGAACCAAACGAAGCACTATAAATGCCTCTCTTTCTCTTCTTCTTCTCTCTATATATAGAGAGGGGGAAAAAGCAAAAGTGCTCACTAATTATTATTAGTGTACTAATGTCATTTGGGTAAAAGAGATGAACTATAATTAAACACTAATTATTTATAAGGAAATGGACTAGTTATTAATTTGTGGGCCTTTTCCTTTTAATTTTTTTACCTTTTCTTTTTTTTGCTTTATTTCCTCTTATAAGCATGTGCTTTTTCTGAGGAATAAGTGCTTCTACTTAAAATGGTGTGGCGGGTCATGCATTTTTTTTAAATTTTAAAAAAGTATGAAAAAAATAATTTATAAAGAAATTTACAATTTTTTTTTTCAATTTTCGTTTCGTTTATTTTTTAAAAAAAACTGACTTTCTATTTTTTTATATTTTATAGAAAAGTAGTATTCTCATTTTCCTAAAAAAGAAAATGAAACACTATCCCATAAAATCCGAGAAAAAAGTTCTCAAAAAAGCCAGAGCCAAACAGATGAAAAATTGAAAAAAATAATAATTTCATGAAAACCTTTTTTCTCGAAAAATAATTTTTTCATATTTTCTTTTTTGAGAATCCAAACAGTTGACTCATATTTGCACTTAAACATTGATTCAAAATGATATTTATACGCAACCGAACTAGTAGTTGGTGAGTATAACTGGTGGTGGACAGCAGAGGTGATCGTGTGGAGAAATTACTGCTTCAACCAGCTTCGTCATGCACCCTCGAATTCGAGTAGTAGATCTTAAATTTGAATCCTGCAAAATTTTATTATAATATTGATACTTTGTTTAATATAAAAATTATTTTTATAAATTGCTTCAGAAGCTAAGACTAAATTTTTTCCAGCCCCTCACCTAACATTTGTTCTATTTTTCAAAAAGAAAAATTAATACATTGGACTTTCGACCAAGTCAATGTTACACCTTTTCAAACTATTACATAATAATCAATAAAAAAAATACATTACTAAAAAAATAAACTTTAATTTGTCGCTTTATGATTTCGCGTACTTACGTGGTTTTAATTTTATTATATCATAAAAATCTATAGTTAAATAAAATAATAAATTAATATAATATTTCTAATCATTCCATAATAATACTTTATTATTATATAGTTTGGAAAATTTGTTACTTTACTATTCTGTTTAGTATTGTTCTTTTCGGTGAAACAAACAGAACTATAAAATAGTTAACTGTAACTTTTAAAATTATACTGTAGCAAAACAAAGACGTGCTTAGCTACATGAAGAGCAAATTAAAGTTTATATATATATATATATATATATATATATATATATATATATATATATATATATATTATATATAGAGTGAGGCTGGTATGTTTCCGGAAGCACGGAGCCCTCCGTGCTTCCAAGTCGTTTTTGATGTTGGGCTTTCGAATCGACGATCGGCTCCGTTAGACTTGATCTAGAGTATTTGAAGTATCTAGAAAATAAATTTTATAATATTTCGATATCATTTGCCTAGTGATCGAAGGGGCTCAAAATCAATAATTTTAATGGCCGTCGTGAGCCATTTGCAAGTTTAACGGTGTAGAAATATCAAAATCACGTAAAATTTTGATAGAAATTTTTTTATACTATATAAAATAAGATCAATATCTTTGATCTAAAACTTTAATGTCATATCATCACATTTTGTAAGATTTTTATTTTCAGCCGTTGATTTTGAGTCCTTTCGATCACTAGGCAAATGATATCGAAAAATTATAAAATTTATTTTCTAGATACTTCAAATACTCTAGATCAAGTCTAACGGAGCCAATCGTCGATTCGAAAGTCCCAACATTGAAAACGACTTAGAAGCACGGAGGGCTCCGTGCTTCCGGAAGCATACCAGCCTCACTCTATATATATATATACATATACATATACATATACATATATACATATACATATACATATACATATATACATATACATATACATATACATATACATATACATATACATATACATATATACATACATATACATATACATATACATATACATATATACATATACATATATATATATATATATTTGGAGAAGCAGCTTCGGTGCACAACACAACCACCACGATTATAAATAAAAAAAAAAAAAAAAAAAAAAAAAAAAAAAAAAAAAAAAAAAAAAAAAAAACCACATGAAAGACAAATAGAAGCCGTGAAAGACTCGTTGGCTTTGCCACATTGCAAACATATCTACCTCATTCCATAGATTCCAATTAATTAAATCTTATATTTATTATTATATTTATGTTACATAATATTATAATAATAATAATAATAATACACATTAATTTATAGTCCATGGTTGATAAGTCCAATAAGTACGTGAGACATGTTAATTAAATAGAAAGATAGGTGTTACCATCTGGGTCCTTTTCATAATCCTACTTCTTTGTCCTCAACACTGCATCTTTATCCGTAGAAATATAATTATTATTTTTTCCTTGCAAAATAACACTTTTGGTTTCTAAACTATGAGTTATGCGTCACATTTTGATCGTTAACTTTACACATTAATATTTAAATTATAAAATTTAGTTATAATATTTTTTTAAAAATTAAGTATAAAATTAGGCTAAATTACATAAAACTTTATGTCAATACTTGATTTTTTACTTTCTTCTCTGTCATTCAAAAACCTACATTTTGCCTTCTTAAAAATTAAAAAATATTCGCAGGGGGATACGGTGTGACAAAATGACCAAAATATCCTCATCTTCTTCATCTCCTCCTCCCCAATCTTGCTCATCCCGCATCCCGCACCTCACCCACGCCTCCCTTGACCCCAACTCCGACTTCGTGCGAGGGCGAGGCGGTGGAGGGCGAGGCGGCGGCCGAGGGCATATGTGTTGGCATGAATAAGAGTTTCAAGAATATTTTGGATATAAAAAATAAGATATAAAGGGAATCCTAACGGAACACTGACGGCGAGGGTGAAGTGAATATTTTTTTATTTTTTAAAAGGACAAAATGTAGATTTTTGAATGACAGAGAAAAATAAAAAAATAAATATTGACAGAAATTTTTTCTATAATTTAGTTATAAAATTATAATAAATTAAAATTTGAAAACCGACGTGTCATCCAAGGCATAGTTTCGTGGTCCATTAAAGTTCATTTTCCTGGTAAACGCATATCCTTTTCTATGTGACGTGGCACTTTTTTATTGGGCCAAAATTGGGACCGGGATATATAACACATTCCAAGTCTTAAGAAAGGTACCAACCCATACCCAAACATATTTAAAATAAATAAAATTGTTACGGATACTCTAGAATGTACCCCAAAATATAGTTGATTATAATAGTTTTTTATCAAACTTATCTACCTCTTATGTCACCCTTGAAATTTAACACATTATGAAAACGAAAGTAACTGTGACATTATATTTGTCTAAATAAAATTTTTGCTTATAGAATGTAGGGCTAACAAGTCTTTATATAGTGGTTAAATGGTAATTGTGTTTGCTTTTTTAATTTGTGGTTATTTCCTTCAAACTTAAAAATGACAATGAGGTAGTATCGGTGTCAACAGCGTGTTTCTGCGCTTGTTTTGCCACAAAAAGAAAAATAGTTTCATAACTACTCTGAATCCCATCAGTTAAAAATTTACTATCTTTCCCTCTATTCTATTTATAGAAGTTTATAATTCGCGCACATAAATTAAAACATAGTTGTTTGGAGATGATACCGTTTTCAACGTATGCTGGACAAATCCGAAGTACAGCAAATGGTAAACCCACAACAGCTCTAAATTTATAACGAGTTGATTCTTTTACCATATATTCATCTCATTTGTGAGACGAAAACTTAATAATAAAAGTCAGTCGATTCTGATACTCATTTCGAATTTTTAAAATTTTAAAGTAAGTCGATTCCAAATTTGCTCCATGCAGAATAAGTCAGAGTTTGGATACCCAAACTTCAACACGGCATTACATATTATATATTATTTTTAGCCACATTTCTATTCTCTAGAACTTTGGGTAGCTTTTGGTGGCCTACTTTTATTCAACCCAAATAAATAATAATAAGGGATAACTTCAAATACCACCCCTGTGGTTTCGTCCTTTCTCACTTTAGTGTCCTGTGGTTTAAAACGTATCACTTTAGTATCCTGTGGTTTGGTTATTCTTTTTTTTTGTTATCTTTTCGTTAATTTTTTCGTTAAATTATACAGAAAAACTTCAAATATCTCACCTATGGTTTATCGAATATTCACTTTACTATTCTGTAGTTTTAACTTTCTCATTAATTTAACAAAAAAATTAACAAAAAGATAACAAAAAGAGAATAACCAAACCATATGGTACTAAAATGATACGTTTTAAACCACATGATACTAAAGTGAGAAAGTACGAAATTATAGGGATGGTATTTGAAGTTATTCCTAATAATATTAATAACAAAACACGCATTCTTAATTTGACGACAAAATGGAGGAGACGAATGAGGGCTCAATAACTCAACACCATCATCATTCCAAGTCAATTTAGAACAAACAAAATAAATAGATATATAAATAATAGCTAAGAGAGAGAAAGAGGAAGCTATTGCGTGAACTCGGTGCGCCGTACACTACAATCTTAGGCTCTGTTTGAGATTGCAGAAGCATGCATTTGTTATCGTCCAGGAACGACACGTTGTATCGATCACATTGAGTCAATTAAGACGTAATTTCTAAGTTCTATCAAAAAAATATTTTGCCCCAACTCTTTTTTTTTTAAATTTATAGTATTAGACATCCTTTAGTAACAGATGAATTCTTTACATTTTATTATGAGACCTTTAAATTTGGTGGATGTGTTCTATAACATTAAAAAAAAAAATCATATGTGACCAACAAATATTTACTCAAATAAATTGAAATCAGGGTTTTTCAATGAATTGCAAAACATTGTTGTTCAGTTAGTGCATTTTAAGGTTTTTTTTTTTTTTTTTTTTTTTTTTTTTTTTTTTTTTAAGCGTTTTCAGTAGTTGAAAAGTTTGTTCGCTCTCTAACTTCGGAATATATGCCACGACTTCTTTAAAACATTATCATTAAACACTAAGGTCCTTTTTGGATGTAAAAATATCTCTTTCGTTAATATCCTTTTGATTTATTTAAAAATTTTAATAGTATTTGACAGATGAGAAGTATGATTAATTAATAAATATTCAGACGACATATAATATTTTATTTTTCAAGTCAACTCTTTTTAAAACAAGATAAATTATTTTATTGATAAAATATACTATCCTAATAAATTATTGGTATATCTGAACTATAAAGCATTTTGATTCTATTATACAAATTTTTAAAATTTTGATTTTAGCATCAAATCTTTCTACTTGTTTGAATTAAGTAATTTGGTGGCTCTTCAAATGCAAAATTTAAGCTAATTGTGTATTTTAATAAATTTAAACGCATTTAAATTTTAAAGTTAAAAAAATCACTAATTGACTCAAATCAAATAAATTAAAACCTTATGTAGTAAAATTAAAATTTTTAGAGATAGGACAGTCAGATCCAAAAGAGCAATAATTGAGACGAGTTTTATACATTTCACCTAAGAACTAAAGCGAAAATACATGGAACTCATCTCTAAAAATTTTAGAAATTTTTTTTATGATTACGGTGTTAATAGAAAGGGCAAAACAACCAAATTGCTCTTACTTATTTTATAAGAAAAAATAAATTTTTAATATAATTCTATAATTTCTAAGGGCATTTTTGGTATAAGTTAAAAGAACTGGACAGAAGAGTGACGAAACCCTGACGGAGCGGAGCTGAATGCATTAATTTGAAACTTTTAAGAAATAAAATAAATTTTTTTGAAAGTGGGAGAGAAAAAATAAAAAAATAGGTATTTGCATGAAATTTTTCTGTATTTTAGCCAAAAACTAATTCCACGTCCAAACAGGACGTTAGTGCGGTGCATGAATTATATATAATACACCAGGTGCAATGTAACAGTTTCCAAATAGTAGAGAGAGAGAGAGAGAGAGAGAGAGAGAGAAAGAGAGAGAGGTATAGGAACATAGGAACAGGTACGCTTGCCTCACGTAATCCCTTTCCCCTCTCTCTCTCTCTCTCTCTCTCTCTCTCTTCCCCACAACATATCTTAAAAAACGCAACATCTCTTCTTCTTCTTCTTCTTCCTCAACCCCCCAAAACACTCCTTTTCCCTCTCCCTCCCAAAGCAGCGTCGCTAAACCCCTTCCCCACCTCTCTCTCGCTTCTTCCTCGCGCGAAACCCTAATTTCCTCCTAATCTCCTCAAGAAGGGACCGGGAACAGGAGCGGTGGAGGCGATGAGGCCGCCCCCTGCGGTGGTCGTGCTCCTCCTCCTCCTCTTCGCCGCGGCGGCGGCGGCGGTGGCGGGGGAGGGGTTTCCGACGAGGATGAGGTTGGAGAGGGCCTTGCCCCGCCATGGAGTCGCGTTGGAGCACCTCAAGGCGATGGATAGGGCTCGCCATAGCCGGATGCTCCTCGGCTCGTCGTCGCCCTCCGTCGACGGGGTCGTCGATTTCCCCGTCGAGGGCTCCGCGAATCCCTTCACCGTCGGGTACGCTTTTCGACCCCTCCTGCTTATTACGGTTCCAAGAACTCTTCTTTTTCTTACTTTTCATGTGTCTCGATGATTTTTTGTGATTGAATTTAGCTTTTCAGCGAAATCACTCTCTTAGGGTTTTGAATTGGTTTGTTGTATGATGCGCCTTTCGTTTTCCTCTCCTCTCTTGGCTTTCTATATTCTAGAATTTATGATGAAGCGAGTTTAGCATTCTTGGTATCGGTTCATTAATTATCTGCAACTGTGGCTTATTATCATGGAGGGAAAAAAGTCAAATTTTGTTCTTTCGGCAATAAAGATGTGTTTTTTTTAAATTTTTTTTCCTGATTTTGGGTTTTAAATTCGTAGGCTCTACTTCACGCGCGTGCAATTGGGGAACCCGCCGAAGGAATTCTACGTTCAGATCGACACCGGAAGCGATATATTGTGGGTGGCTTGCAATCCCTGTAATGGATGCCCCACATCCAGCGGATTAAATGTGAGGCCTCCCATTTCCTCAAATTCTTCTTTTTTCTTTCAAAATTTTGTGTTTTTTTTTTAATTTTTTGTTTCATATCAGTCGAATTCAACGCATAACCTTGCTTTCTATATAGGTGAAAATGTGTGGAGACCCAACTCTGTTTTTAAATTGATGGACCCATCAAAGTTTGTTTGTTTCTTATTTGAGTAACTTTTGTTGATTGAATTAGAGGTTTTGTCGAATTTCACGGTGCTCTGCCCTGTTTTCAGCTGATGGAACTATGGATTCAAATGGTTAATTTATGGCCGATAATTAACGAAAATGATCGAAGCATCTAAAATTTGAGGGGGCCAATGAAAAGGAATAATGTTTAAGGGACTATTTCAGTATGGCTTGAATGTATTGTCATTTTCTTTTTTCAGATTCAACTAGAGTTTTTTGACCCCGGCAAGTCATCTACTGCGTCGAAGATCTCTTGCTCAGATGATCGGTGCACATCTGCCCTCCAGTCCGGCGAGGCGATCTGCTCCACTTCCGACTCATCGAGCTCTCCGTGTGATTATTCTTTCCAGTATGGTGATGGAAGTGGAACTTCTGGGTACTATGTATCCGATACGATGCACTTCGACACTATTATGGGGAATGAGCAGACTGCTAACTCTTCAGCTACGGTTGTTTTTGGGTAAGAATACTGTGTGAGTTTGTTTGATACTTTATGATTGGGATGTTCTACTAAATTATATTCCTTTTTTTTTTTTTTGAAAAAATCCATCCTGCAGCATGGGGGGTTTGGTGGACCCATACCTGTATATATATATATATATATATATATATATATATATATATATATATAGCATCAATTATGTTTGAAAGGCAAATATTATATTATAATTTTTATTATGGAAAATATGCAGTCTTAACAATTATTCAATATTTCAGTTAATGTTTTATAGACAGTGACAAGAAAGAATATTGATTCTTTCTATATCTATTGCATGGCTGCATGCCTTTGGCACCACTAATTTCAAACCAGGTTTTGCAGAGTTAGTCATTTAGGTTTCTTCTAATTGATTAGGCTGAATAATTCATGCAATCATTGGAGACAAATGTATAGGCGTCCATATCAGGTCATTAATAGGAGAGTTCCAACAAGACAAGATTTTCTGAATTATTAGTTCAGCTACTGCTCTCTTTGTTGCTTTCATGTGATCGTGTGACCCAAAGATTTTAAAAGCATTATGCAGTTTGTGGACAGTTGATCGATGCGGTATGTGGTGCATATGCGTTTAGCCATTAAAATAATAATAATAATAATATATAGCTTAAAACAATATGTAGTAATACACTTCTTATAATTAGGAATGTATAAATGCACTCTAACTTGGCTAAAATGTAAAGCATATTATAAAGTACAAAGCGTGAAATAGAATTACAAAACTGTCAAACAGAAATTACCAGAGAAATAGCTAACGCTATTACACTAACTACACTAAAAAAAAACAGAGCATATAGTAAAGGCCGCATAATATTATGCGGCCAATATGTGGCCGCATATTATTTTGGGGACTGCATATGAGGCCCAATATGTGGACCGACCACATATACTATCGTATATTGATATCCGGTGCATTTAAGTCGCATATGCGGTGCGTAGACCGCTTTTTTTAAAACTATGTCATAACCTTTTTGGCTGCAAAAATTATGTATCTGCTACTGACATGCTTCTAAGAAGTGGTATGTTACATCAATATGAATTTGAACTTTCCTCTTTAAGTTTCACTTAGTCCTTGAAGCATTTGACTACTATTGTGTAAGTGTTTCTTTATAAGTCCCTCCTGCAAGTATGAGTGTTATATATGTAAGGAAATTGTGCCTTCCAATTACTCAAACTTTGGATATTGATATTTTGTCAATTGGCTACAGTCATGTGCAATTTATAGTTTTTGCTTAAGGATTGAACATCATGATGCAATTTATTTCTGTTCTCTTTGCTAGATAATAAGCTACATTATGCCTTTTTCTTAAACAGATGTAGCAACTCACAGTCAGGAGACCTAACCAAGCCAGATAGGGCAGTTGATGGGATTTTTGGGTTTGGACAGCATGACTTGTCTGTCATTTCGCAATTGTACTCTTTAGGGGTGGCTCCTAAGGTGTTTTCTCATTGCTTAAAAGGTTCAGATAATGGTGGAGGCATACTTGTTCTCGGTGAGATTGTAGAACCGGGAATAGTCTACACCCCACTTGTACAATCACAGTAAGTGATTTTTGGTAAGAGTTTTAGGGTCTGATTGGCCCTGTGGCTCTGTTCAATGTTGGATTTACTCATTCTATACTTTATATGAATGGTCTTTAAGTGGTAGAGTTTTATAGTAATTTGCTTATTTTATTCTATGCATGATTTCTTCTTTTGGTCTTTCTTCTCATGAATGATGCAGCTGTTGCTTGTTCGACTTGCTCTGCTCTTCTGGACTCCTTTCGCCATTAGTTAGTACATGCTTTTTCCGGGATAGGACAATCAAATAATGTACTATGTAACAAAAATCTTCCTAAAAGAGAAAATGAATACATTGCATCATCTAATACTCATACTTTCATTCTTGCATAAACAGCATATTATCAGGCTGATATACTCTTCGTAAATAGCTTCTTGTTGTATCTCTTTATTATCTACCTCTGATTGCTGCTTTTTAAGCTGGATGTGAACTTATTGAGTGCGCACACAATATTCATAGCTATTTACAACAGCATTGCAATATCTCAATGTGACTGCAAAGTGTGAGAACTTTTATTTCTGCATTCTTTCTCTTCTCTTCTTGTCTAAAAACACATTGGTGACTATTATAAAAATCTGAACTTAATTGGTTGAGGTTGCATAATTTTAAGCACACACTTAAGAATCTCAAATTCATGAAATAGTTGGTATTAGATAATTTTAGATAAGAAGTTCTTTCCTTGTCATCTGGAGATAAACATGATTGTCTTAAAGCATCTGACAAAAAGATTTATTTTAAAGTTCGTTTTCTGCTTCTTTTTTTAGTAATGGCGCTCTCTTTATTACCTTTATAGGCCTCATTACAACTTGAATCTTGAGAGTATTGCTGTCAATGGTCAAACTCTGTCTCTTGATTCCTCACTATTTGCGACATCAAACACACAAGGAACCATTGTTGATTCTGGGACGACTCTGGCTTACCTTGCAGATCAAGCATATGATCCTTTTGTTAATGCTGTAAGTATAATATATTTTTAGTTCTCCAAGAAATTTGAAAACTACAGGATTGTACTTCCGTATGCTCTTGAACTACTCTTTCTTTAGTTCTGAGCAAACTCACAGAGACAGCTGCTCCTAACTGGACCATCTAGTGGCGTAGGCGGTTGATCAATTTAAGTTGAAAACACTCCATACTGTTTAGCCTTGTTTTTGTCCGAATATAGTGCCAACCTTCTATGTGATTAATTTGACATGATGCCGAACAACTAGCACCAGTAAGTCAATAATTAATAGGAATATACCAGAAAAGTAGAAAGTAAATACAAAAGATGGAGAAACTACAATGTTTGTACGCTATTGAAAATTTTAACCTTGTTAATCTAATAAATCTCACTCCCCACTGTATTCCTTACTTTGTGAATGCCCATTTTGCTATTTCTACCCACCACTTTGTCAAATATGCCAAAAAGTCAAAATTTTAACAGGAACATCTAAGATGTGTGATGCTTGAAAGTTCTATTTTATGGGAATGTATCAAATCTCGTCAGCTAAATCATTTTTGTAAGAAATATGAGCCTTCTAGGTTAACCCTGTCTGCATCTTTAAGTAACATTTAAATTTGGTATGAATTGAACATCAAAAATGTGCTCAAGAGCTTTATCCTCTTGATCATTGTATAATGATAATTTTGCTTACAGTGAATGCTTTTCACTCTGTGCAGATAACATCTTCTCTCTCATCATCAGTACATTCCTTTATTGTAAAAGGGAACCAGTGTTTTCTTACATCCAACAGGTTTTATTCTTTTAACAATAGTAATTCATAATCTCATATTCTGTAAAGATGTTCAGTAGCTTATTATTCTATCTAATCTCTGCTTCTGTGTCAGTGTTGATTCATCATTTCCAACTGTTTCATTGAATTTTATGGGGGGAGCAACCTTGTCGTTAAAGCCGGAGGACTATCTTTTGCAGCAGGGTTCTGTCGTAAGTTGCTGCACATGTTTCTTTGCTCTACAATCTAATTTGCCACATTTTAGCAATAACAGGATTAGTCTATACTTTCAGGCTCGTGCTTTCTTTTGACCTTTGTTACCTTTTCTTTAATAGCCATATACATTTCTGTTTGCAGGATAATTCTATTATATGGTGCATTGGCTGGCAAAAGAACCAGGGCCAAGAAATCACAATATTAGGAGGTTTGTGGAAGAGATTTTTTTTTTTGGAATTAAAACCTCCTTTTCTTATAACATGCTGGTAAATAAACATTGTAGCCTCATGACAGATACATATTACCGGAACATATGATAATATTAGGACTAGTAGGTCTAATATGAATTTTTAACCATTTAAATCATTTACAACATGAATTTACTGTTTATACTTTGCCTGCAAGATCCTAACATGAGATCCTCAACCTTGTTGCTTAGATTTCATAGTTATACCTAATTCACTATGTGGAGCGTGTGTCGTTTATGTACTCGTCTCTATCTGTAGGAACCTCAAATGCCATGGCACAACAAATGAGTAGAGGACTATAGTTGGCAGTTGACTTTCAACCCATGATATAGTCTTAGTCAGTTGCCTTGAGCTCTAAAATTAACACTTATTTCTGATGTGTATTGAATCTGGTCTGGCTTAAAGAGACGTGCTGGTTCTGATCCTCGTTAGAATCCATTACCTTGTCAATCAAAATTTAAGCTTTTCAGTTTTAGTCTCTGTATTGTGGGGAAAGCTTCACACATTTATACCTTATGATTTACTAATAGTATTAAATTTGTGGCACTTCTTTGCTTTTAGTTATTAGAATCCATCTGGAAGTCATTTTAAGGAAAAGGAATATACCAGAAAAGATGCCTACTGAGCAAATATGGGAATAGTAGTACATGAAAGAAAAATAAAGATAATACACTTATTTCCTGTAATCAAATTAGATGGCCTTTTTGACCGGTCAAGTTATTAAGTGAAGTTAATTTTGCGGTTACAACTTTGAAGATTGTACTGCAGAATTTGTAATTTGTAGATTTATTGTTTGTTTAATAACATACTTCAAAGGGACTTTTTTTTATCAGTTGATGTTGACAAACATCAATATACATAATTTAGCTTAGAAAAAGGATTGTAGGCTTGTAGTCGGAAAGGATATGCTGTTGCTCATCTAGTCATCTATCAACAGTTTTTGTTTTACTTTGTTATTGTTATTCAATGATGAGACTTACATTTTCAAATAAAGCTTATTCTTTTAGAGTGCCTTAACTATCGAATCTTAATATACATTATCATGTATCATTTTATAGTTCATTGATAATTTTTTCACAACTTCTTCTAATAAAGCTTATTCTTTTAGAGTGCTTTAATATTCAAATCTCAACATAAATTATTCTGCGCCACTTTAGATTCTAGTGATAATTATTTCATTTTCCTGGCAGATCTCGTTTTAAAGGATAAAATTTTCGTTTATGACTTGGCTAATCAGCGCGTAGGCTGGGTGGATTATGACTGTAAGTACAACAATCATAAAAGGAATACTTACTCCAAACAATAAAGCCAAAGTTTTTTTTTTATAGTCAATTCTTAGATTGTAAAGTTTGCCTCTGCTTTTCTTTTCTGTTCAGGTTCCATGTCTGTTAATGTTACTACATCATCCGGAAAGAATCAGTATCTAAATGCTGGGCAATTGGATGTAAGTGCCTCATCAAACACCGCATTTTATGGGATAATGCCCACTGGAATTGTAATTTTCCTTGTGCATATTTTTGTTCTCGCCATCTCACAGAGATAGCAACATACGCACACGCACACACACACACACACACACTTATGTTATTCATTCTTTATTGATGTATTCGGACATCAATGACTCGATTACTCACACCAATTGCTATATCATTCTTATGTAAATTCTTTATACCACAATGTATGTAATGATTAATTGCATTCACATTTCTCGCCGTTCTACATCAATTTTATTGCGTTTCTGTGCTGATAGTAGGCTATGTTTAATCAACTTTTCGAACTGCTAGTTACCTTAATGCCTTAGAGATGATGTATGGATACTTAAGCTCATTGATGTTTGTGTAAAAACATTTGTCGTATATGAAATGGTTTTGGCAGTTGTAGTAGCTTCTTTTATTTTTATACATAATGACCGATGATCAGGTAGGATACAACTTCTCTTTAGTACACTATGAACAAACACTGCTTCTTTGTCATGGGCTACAAGAAGTTCACTTCGCCGAGTAGAGCCATCATTTTGTTATTATGCTTTGATGTGCTTTAACATAACTTGTATAGTTCCTACTCTGCTGTGTAGTGGCCAACTCTTAGGGCATGTTTGGTTCGCGATTGGAATAGGAATGAGAAATGGAATTGGATTGTTTTGAAATGGGAAATGAAATGACGAATCATCCTAAGACGTTTGGTTCATTAGTGGAATGGGTATCAGAATAAAAATCTAGAATTTTTGAGAAGGTGTTTTGATTAAGAGAGAAGAAAGTTATGAAGGGAGAGGAAGGGACGTGTTGGTAAAAGAGGATTTTGAGTAGTTTACTTTGGAATGAGTCAATCCGGTATTCAAGGCCGGATTGGATCATCAATAGATTTAGCCATTTTCATTTCAGAGTGGAATGAGAGTTGAAATCCGATTCCTTTAAAACAAACAACAACTATTGGAATCAATGAATCTCATTCCGATTCCATGGTCTAAGATAGGTGAACCAAACATGCCCTTAATTCTTTTCCCTTTCTTTCATCTCTAACTTTTTATAGTTTTATAATCCTCACTTTAACCTCACTAACTCTTTTTCTGAGTTTCTCCCTTCTTTTAATAACTTTTCCCTGCTCTGTGTTTTCTTCTCGATTCATCTAGAACTTGTATGACATTTCGCATGTTCACACATACAATGTGCTTGTAGGATAATGATGTTTCTAAAAAAGAGCTATATTCCTAATTTTCCACTGTCGCATTCTATTCTGATAAATCTCTTTAGGTGTATTTTTTTTATTGTTAAATCAATTTTTGCAAATACATCAATATTTCCTTTTTACTACATTATTATCAAAACCACAGCATAAACTAGAATGCTTCCAATATAATGAATGGGGGCTTTTATCGATATTTATGATTTTGTATATTCTTTTCGAGGATTTCGTGGTTTCCTTTGGATTGAGAATATGATTTATCATTGATTGATTTTCTGATAGATAATTTGTAATATATATAGAGCTAGGCTGGTATATTTTCGATAACACGGAGGCCTCCGTGCTACCAAGTTGTTTTCAATGATGCGGCTTTCAGATTAACTATCGGTTTCGTTAGACTTGATCTATACTATTGAAAGTATTTGCAAACTAAATTTCATATTTTTCGACATTATTTGGTTAGTGATCAAAAGATTTCAAAATTGATAATTTTAATGGTCGATGTGATGCGTTTGTAAATTTAACGGTGTAAAATAATTCAAATATGATGAAATTTTTATAATTTTTTTTTTTTATTTAGAGTAAGATCACTATCTCTGATCTTAAATTTAAGTCTTTTATTATTATTTTTTATGAGATTTTTATTTTCAGTCGTTTATTTTTAGACTACTCTTTTGATAGGTAAATGATGCCGAAAAATTATGAAATTTAGTTTTCAAACACTTTCAACAGTGTAGACGAAGTCTAAAGGAGCCGATCGTCGATTTGTAAGCTGCATTATTGAAAATAACTTGATAGCACGGAGGCTTCTGTGCTACTGATAATATACCAGTCAGACTCATATATATATATATATATAATTGGGCTGAAATACTATTGATAGTATTTGACCTCTTTTGCTATCGAATTTCTGTTACTGACTCTTGACTCTTTTCTAGTTAATAATATCTATAGAATCAATAGCTCTTTAATGTGTTCATCGATTTACGCGAAACATGAAATTGTCTGAGTACCTCAACCATCTTTAGATTATTATATGAAAAATAATAGTTTCTGCAAGAAACGAATAAACGATTCAACAAAGGTAAACTAATTACGTAGGCCCACAAAAGGTCCCAACAGGGAATATAAAATAAATAATAAATAGTGTAGTGAACCGCGCGATGCGACGGATAGATATATTATAATTTTTAAAAATTTAAACTCTAAATTTTAGATCTTTATATTTCTATAAGTTATTTTGTAAAGAGTAGAACACATTTACTTTAAAAATTTTAGTAATTTTAAAGTATATTGAAAAGTATGAAGAATATTTTTTTTTTATCATTTTAATTTTTAACACTGAAGCATCAAGATAGGTATCAAACTACATCTATTTTCGACAACTTTATATAGATGTCTTATTATATAAGTAGTGACTGATAGGTTTAATAAAAAATAATAAAAAATATATTTAGCAAACAAATTTTAATATATCTATTAGATTTCGATAAATATGGCGTTGGGCTGCCTAATAATTAATCATTTCAAAAATCATAAACCTTAATATAAACAAATCCATCAAAATTACACAGTCAAATCATTATACAATGGAGACAATATGATTTGTAAACAAAAATAAACAGAACAATTTATAACATAATAACCAAAATAATGAAAACAAATAGTAAAAAAATATAAAAATTTTAAAAAAAATTTAGGCTAAATTACAGAAAACCTCCCTGTCAATACCCGCTTTTTCACTTTCCTCCCCTATCATTTAAAAACCTATATTTTGTCCCCTTGTAAAATAAAAAATGTACACAGGGGGGTACGGTGTTAACTTTGATGGCAAAATAACTAAAATGCCCCTCCGCCCTTCATGCCTCACCCTCTCCCTCCCGCGCTCCCCCTCCCCCGACCCCTCCTCCGCCACCACCACCTCGCCTCCCTCCTCCTCGCCGTGGCCCTCTTCCTCCACCTCCTCTCCTTCTCCGTCGTCCTCCTCCGCCGCCGCCGCCTCCGCCGCACCTCCTCCACCGCGAGCGGTGGAGCCGCCTCCGCTACGGCGGAGGAGGAGTGGGACGGGGACGGGGACGGGGACGGGGAAGCGGTGCCGGCGGAGGACGCCGACGGCGAGGCGGGGGACGGCGAGGCGGGGGACGGTGAGGTCGGCGGCGATGTGGAGAAAGAAGGGACTCGAGGGTATTTTGGGTATAAAAATATATATAATAATATTTATTAACGGAACTCTAACGGAACACTGACGGCAAGGGGCAAAGTGTACATTTTTTATTTTACAATGGGGCAAAATGTAGGTTTTTAAATGATAGGGGGGGAAAGTGAAAAAGCGGGTATTGACAGGGGGGTTTTCTGTAATCTAGCCAAAAATTTATCTCAAATTGGAAGAGTCGAATTCCACGTAATTTAAAATATACTATACGGTAGAAAAATCTGAGTAAACAAACAAAGCATCATTCAAATAAAAAAAAAACCCGTCAAATATGATTAATCGTTGCAGGCAAATGTGGTCAATTTTCTTGAGACAAAAGTAAATAGTATTTAGTATATCATTTCTTATTCATCCAAAAGAAGTATGAGTACAATCCTTTATATAGACTCTAAAATGACCTTTCATATTCTAAGATGACTTTTCATTTGCTTCTATTAATATATATGACTCTTCAGATTCTAAACTTTTTAAATTTTTAGATACATTAAGTTTCCTAACCTTTCAACTAGGGGTGCAAATGAGCCGAACACGAGCGAGCGCGGCCTTGCTCGTTTTCAGCTCGTATTATATTCGAGCCGAATTCGAGCTGGCTCGAATTAATTTCGAGCTAAAATTTGGCCTGTTCGAGCGGCTCAAAATAAATTTCGAGCCGGCTCGAAATAGCTTTTTTTTTCTTTTTTTTTTCTTTTTCGAGCTAGTTACGAGCCATGTTCGAATTTAGTTCGAAATTGTTTGATTCCGAGCCGGCTCGTTTATAGCTCGAAATTCTTTTTTTTCTTCTTTATTTTTATTTTTAATTTCAAAATATTTATGAATATTTGTTAATATTACACTATATAATTTAACCACAACTATCATTATAACTATAATCCAAATAAAATACAAATCCTGAAAATTACAATCAATATACAAATAAAACTACAATTAATATAATTATCATTTATAAGCAACACACTTCTCGAAATAACATTCTTAATATATATATATATATATATATATATAGAATGATGCTACTATACTATCTATAGTACCGGGGCTCTGGTACTATAGTCGCTTTTTCGATCTTAGGGTGTTCAAATCAACGATCCACACCGTTGAAACTGATCTAGGGTATGTGAAGTTCTTAGGAATAAAATTTTAGTTTTTCTGATATCGTTTACTTAGTAAATAAATCATGTTAAAATGAACGGTGAAAATTTAATAATTCTTAAAATTTGAGTATATGAGTTTCGAATTCAAGATCAAGTATGTTGACCTTCATCTATATAGTTTAAAGTATTTTCTATCAAAATTTGAATAAATTTAGATTCTTCTCCACCGTTAAACTACAAACTCGTCATAATAACCATTGAAATTTGATAATTTTGAAACGGTTTGATCACAAAGTAAACTACGTCGAAAAATTAAAAAAATTTATTACTAAGAACTACAAATATCCTAGATCAGTTTTAACGGTATGGATCGTTGATTTGAACACCCTAAGATCGAAAAAGAGACTATAGTACCGGAGCCCCGGTACTATAGATAGTATAGAAGACTAGCTATATATATATATATATATAATTCAGCTACTAAATTTTCTACCGTTCGAATGAAAAGATGTACGGCTAGGATGAGAGTGTTACAGTTAGGTTGATAGTGGGCCCCCTAGGGTTAAGTGGGTGGTTGGTTGAATAGTATAATCTAACGGTTAAAAATGATTAAAAGTTCGATCTAACGGTCAAAAAATTGATAGGACAAAGGCTTCTATCCTCTTAAGAGGATAGTAGCCGGACTCTATATATATATATATATATTCGAACTATTTTGAGCCGAACACGAACGAGCGGAGGCTTGCTCGTGTTCGGTTTGAAATTATTTTCGAGCGAAAAAATTTAGCTCGTTTTATATTTGAAATTAATTTGGACCGAGCTATTTTCGAGCCTATTTTGAATCGAACACGAGCTGGCTCGCGAGCGGCGAGCCAGACTTGCAGCCTTACTTTCAACTTTAGTGATCTTTCAACTTTCTGAACCTTCGATTATAATCAATTTCAATGTAGGACATGAAGTGAGAAGATAATGATGACAGGTGGATCCTACGGGCCTCCAATTAAATGCTAAATATAAGTTTAAGCTGACAGGTGAGATCCAAATAAGTTTAACACGACAGATAGATCCCACACATTGCTTAAATTAATCAAATACTGTCACGTGGACTGAAGGCTATAAGATTTAATAATAGTTTATAGATATGATCACCATCAAAAGATGAGTAGGCTTTTCAAAATTGTCAAAGCAAGGATTCGCGTTAAAGAGAATCCACGGCCGAGAAAAGTCTTAAGCTGCTACGCATGCTTACACACTACATAGAAGAATACATTGACTAAGAACTTAGAGATACATGTAAGTAGTTCGAGATACAACAATCCTTGTGTAGGTGAGAATGATATAATCATAAAATAAGAGAAAAGAGGGGGTTGTAATTGAAACTGTATTTGTAGATTTTGTTATTTTATACGTAGGATGACGAACTTACCTTAAAAAACAAGTTTATACTTTGTTTTTTCTTAGGCTAAAATATAGTAAGCTCTTCTGTTAGTACACTTTTTTTTCACTTTTTTTTCTGACTTTTAAAAATCTATATTTGATCCTCTTAAAATTTTAGAAATATTTTCAAAAAATTATGACGTTAATGGAGAGGGCGAGATGACCAAATTACCCTTACTTGTTTTATAAGAAATAAATAATTTTTTCATATATTTCTGTCATTTTTAAAGATATATTTTTTGTATAAATTATAAAAAATGGACGAAATAGTGACGAAACTCTGATGGAGGTGGGTTAAATACATTAACTTTAAATTTTGATGAGGTAAAATATAGATTTTCGAAAATTAGAAAGAAAAAATAAAAAAAAGATATTTAAAAGGAAGCTTTCTTTATTTTTAATCTTTCTTTTATTCAAAAGGCGGGCACATAGTTAAGACTCTCTAATGTAAAATTATTTTCTTTAACTACTGTATATCTAACTATACAAAAATTAGGCCTTCATTTGTAATAATAAACTAAACATAACTTTTGAGTTTGCCAAGTACTTCCAGATTCATTGCAAATTCATTGCATGTCAATTACAACCTAACTTAAAAAAGGTAGAGAGTAACTACATCTTCATTTACTTGGCTCATGGAGGTTTCTTAGATTAGTTTTAAATGACTCACATGGCGCATTAATGTTTTTGTTGGATTATGATTAATGATGATAGAGTTTTAATTAGATCATTTAGCAAGACTATAAAAAAACCATAGTGAACATTGATTATTATTATATATGGCACTTGTAGTTACATGTTTTATGATCCTTATCAATTAACACATCAAGTCAAAGATTTTTTTTCTTTATGTTATTCTTTATGATGATCATCTCTTTGAAAACACGCATCTTTTGCATGTCACAGTCACTGTGACACTCTACGTAGATATCTACATATCATCATCAATCTAGAACGTTTTAACAATCAAATGGTTTGTTTTTCTCAAAAAAAAAAAAAAAAACAAACAATCAAATGGTTTGTAAGGAGAATCTCAACAATTCCACCATTTCTGAGAAAGCTTTGGACCTTGGGATTGTGACATCAAACCAATCCAATGTGTAATACATTTCTTTCCTTTCCAATGTGTAATACATTTCTAGATCTTTCCTTTTTTTTTTTATTTTTTTTAAGGTATCCTTTGGTTTCCAAAATAAATTATTCTTAAATATTTTTGATATAAATAATAAACAGAAATTAGATCAATTTTATGTTTAGAACAAAATTGAATTGTTTTCGGAAATAAGAAAAATAAAACATCTGAATAGTTAGATTGGAATTGTCAGAATAAGAGTAGATATAATTTTAAAATGATAATATTTTATCTAATTAATTAACATAAAAATATCAATGAAATAATTATTTAATTTATTTAATTAACTAATTAATCGTGAATATTGCTAGATAACCATAAATATTAATTAATAAATTAATTAACAATGAGTACGGTTAATTAATAATTTAATTCAGCACATGTAAATTAATAAATAAATTAGTTATTGCATAAACACACTAAACAATTAATTTTTAATTAGCTATTTAATTATAAATAATAAATTAATTGCTCAAATAGTTAACTAAATAGTTATTAGAGTGATAAATCAAGTAGTTAATTATTTATCTAGTTAATTAGTAAACATATTAATATATAATATATTAATTAATAATATTCTATTATTAAATTAGTAGAGGTATAACTATCTTAACGGGTTATCTTAGGATAAACCGTTAAGAATTCTTAAACCAAACAATACCTCTAACATATTGATAAAATGAAATGATAATTAAAATGAGCTAAAAATGTAACCCTTTTCCTCTTTTGTCTTTTTTTTTCTTGTTTTGAGTTTGACTTAGATTAGTTGATGTAAATTTTTTGAAATAAACCTTGATCAAGTTCATGTTAGGAGACAATAACAGCAAAGATATATATAGGGTTCATCTCAGTGAGATAAGGGAATCTAATCGAAGAAATTGATTTTCAAGCTGGAAAAAGAGTTTTCAAATGTTTTGCTTCACGCAATTAACTACCTTTAATTTCGATAAGAAATATTTTTAGGTACTTACAAAAAATACTTTGCTTTTGATTTTTCAAATGTTTAGAACTAAAACTGAAGAGTCTGTGTTCTCCCTCTCGCCAAACCAAACGCACATGCTTCAAAACTATTTTTGTTTTTTGCCAAACAAAACAACAATAACAATAAAGATTTTTTTCACAGAAAATACTTTTCTTCTGAAAATCGTTTTGAAAGTTTTACATGGACATAAATATTGAGAGAAGATGCGTACGTTATCATGCAAATCTTATAATTATTATATACATGAAAGATTATAAGAAATGTAGCCAAATGAATTTACCATCTAAAATTATGTTTCATCCTTCATTTATTAAAGAACATACTAAATGCAATTTAATAATATATAAGGTGATCAGAGAGGATGATAAAAACATGTAAAAAAATCCTGATTATCTCAGAGTAGAAATCATAATTTTCATTTGTGTTTTGACTTGTCTAATCCCCCACTATATTGCAGTAATAATTTGGACTTTAATCATAAGATGAATAATTTATAAGCTGATAATAAACCCAGATTTTTTTCTACAAAATTCCAAGCATAAGAAACAAATATATATTTTGAGACCACTCTAACCAAATTCCTGAGGGAAAATCATGTGATCTTACTTTTTATTTTTTATTTTTTTATTTTTTTTATATACATGATCAATATCAAAGTTCACACGTCACACGTGCAAATTGAGTGGACTCTAACACTTGCTTTACCATTTGTTAAAAAAGAGCTAAGTTGTTTTTTTTTTTTTTAAAGGTGGAAAATCCACCTGTGCTTTAATATGCATCATCATCATCAATGTGCATCTCCATAAAATATACTGGGTAAATTTCAATCCTGCTTTACTATGTTTTCACAAAAGTTTAAAATTTGAAATAATTATTAAATTTGGATGCAAAACTGTAGAAAATAAGATGGTGGATATATGACCTTTGATTATATTTACTCAGTGAAATCACATAAATTAAATAAATTGTTCAATAACATGCAAACTCACTTTACGGAAGTGTCCCACCAGAATTTTCAATCATCTTAATTTTTTTTTACATATTTTTAAAAATAATAAAATACAAAGTTAACATTTACGTAAGGGTAAATTGCACAGTTGGTCCTCAAAATATGAGCCGCACTTGGGTCCTCAAACTTTCTTTTATTATAATTTCTAGCTCGCACTTTATAAATTATTGCAATTAAGTTCCACAACCTATTTTAACTGCCTAAATATTGACAAATTATTTATGTAGAAATAATATAAAAGTATTGTAATTAATGATGCAATGATAATTAAGATGTTATATCATTTTTAAATCAACGATACGTCAATATTTAGTCAGCTAAATAGAATTATAAAACTTGGTTGCAATAATTTTGAAAGTTCGAAGTAAAAATTATAATAAATTAAAGTTTAAGGACCAAAATGTTACCTGCCTCATAGTTTTAAGGACCAACAGTGCAACTTACCTTTTGACTAAAAGGGACGATAAAATGATTGCTTCTTTAAGAATTCCACTTCTTAACTTTTTTTTTTTTATCTTTTTGTTGCTTATTGCGTGTGGTAGTGAATTTTGTGAATTTCTTTCCTTGTTTGGTTTTTCCTTCTCCAATAAGACATTTTGTTAGTGTGTTGTTTTGGAAATAAAGATGATAGCATTTTTCCTTGTTTGTTAATTATTAATTCCTTGTTTATTTTGTTAGTGTGGTGACTCCTCTAGTCTTTAGCAGATGATTGATTCCTACTTTTCGCTACGGTTTTTTTTTAATATAGTTTTCAGAAACAATAAAACCAAAAAAATTCTTTAAGAGAAGGCCAAAAATGAAATTTTAGGTTTCAAAAACAAAAATAACTCAGAAGGCGTTTACGCAATATTTAGACCGGTCAGCATGCGTATCTCATCTTTACAATACTCACCATGCAATTAATAGCTTGTTTGTGTGTTAGTATATGTGATATGAAGAGTTTTGATTGATTTATACACGTAATAATATATGGCATCAGACAGATTTACCAATATAGCAAATCAATAAGAGGATCTTTTGTAAGGAACGTTCTATATTTTTCGAATTTTAAATAAAAAATATTCTCTCTCACTAGATCATGGACATTGAAAGAGTACTCTTTATAATGTTAAATGAGCAAACATCCTGTATTGGCAGTTAAACTTATAAATTTTATGGTTCGTTGATATTAGTTCAATGATGCCGAAAAAGATAAAAATTTGGTTTCTAAATACTTTAAATGGTCTAAATCATATTCAATAGCGTCGATCGTGATTTGGAATCTCATTAAAAGTATTTAGAAACCAATTTTTTTATCTTTTCCGACATCATTAAAAGTATAGGCATATAGGCATTCCATTTTATTTTTGCAGTGGGAATAGTATTATTCAGATTAGTAAAAGATTAAATTGGATAGGGACAACTTATATTTGGTATGCAAATTTTGTTGCATATTGACAAGTGGCTACATAAATGTAGTTCCCTAAATTAATGGAGTATGAAGACCAAGGTTGCTATGTGCCAAGGAAAGTATGCAACAAGGAAATTAATCTATAAATATAATTGATTATCTATGCTAGTTAATTGTGGTCAATTGTTTGTGAAAGAAGATTATCTTTAAAAGGTTATGCTATTAAAAAATAGTGTTTTAATATAATATAATACTTTTTATTAATCTTTTTTCTTATGTCCGGATTCGAATCCTTTTTTTGATAGCTAGGTTCAAGACTTAGACTCCCTAAATTAAATATATGAAAGAGAATTATATGAGGGGTTGTTTGGTTGCATATAACTGCAACTACACTCTAGTTATAACTGCATACAAATTCAAATTCGGTGTCTGCTTTGATGCATTTAAATTCAACTGTTGTAGTTGGAACTACGCACAAACTGGCAGCAGTTCCAACTGCAGCAAATTAAAACAATAGGTAAGCTTACTCCCTAATTATTTTTAAAATTATAATTTTTTTTTCCTACATTGGAGGTGATCGCACCACCACTCATACAAGTGATAAAATATTACAAAATTATTTTTTAATTACATACAACAAAATAAATTTTTTATGGTTGCGGTGTTTTCTATCGCTTCCAACCAAACGAGATATGTATAACTGTAAATGCTGCATCTCCAACTGCATACATCTTCAACAATGTTGTATTTCTAATTACGTCGAACCAAACAGCATGGTAGGATTGAGCTGTTAGACGATGATGTTTTAATCTAGTATTTTATTTTTAACATTTATCGCAAAAATAAATGGCTTAGATGTCTCGCCGTATAAATCACTCAAATATTCAAATTGTCAAAGTATAATGATACCCAGCCTGGTTGTACTCTCTTCATTTGATTACCAGTTGCCCCTTGACTCGGAATTCGTTCTAAATTTATACTATTCTAACTCCAGAAGTCACCGACTCGACCCTATTTTCAGGCACAACACAAAAATCAAAACCGCAACCTAAAAATAGATACTTACATATGAACCACTAGTATAAAAATAAAACTAAAAAAAGATTAAATTATAGAAAATCGCTCTGTCAATACCCGTTTTTTCACTTTTTTTCTCCTGTCATTCAAAAACCTATACTTTGCCTCCTTAAAAAATAAAAAATATTTACTTCGGCCCCCGCCGTCAGTGTTCCGTTAGGGTTCCGTTTATATCTTATTTTTTATATCCAAAATACCTCTGAAATCCTCATTCATGCCTACACACATGTCCTCGGCCGCCGCCTCGCCCTCCGCTGCCTCGCCCTCGCCCACCCGTCTGTCCATGCCCAGACACACGACCTCGCCCTCCTCCGCTGCCGGGATGAGCAAGATTGGAGAGGAGGAGATGAAGAAGATGAGAGCAATTTGGTCATTTTATCACACCGTACCCCCCTGTGAACATTTTTTATTTTTTAAGGGGGCAAAGTGTAGATTTTTGAATGACAGGGGAGGAAAGTGAAAAAACGGGTATTGATATGGAGGTTTTATGTAATTTAGCCTTAAAAAAAAATAAAAGAATTTAACTTACCTTTGTAAGTACAATGGAAACTTTGATTAAATGTCCTATGTGGTAATTAAACACAAATCATCATGGCATGTGTACATGTACTAATATACACTTTGCATAAATACCTCATATAAACCTTGTTGTTCTTAAAATAAAAGGCTAAATTACAGAATTTTTTTTATTTTACTCCCTAACTTTAATTCAAAAATCTATATTTTACCCTCTCAATATTTCAAATTATTGCATTTATCTCCCCTCCATCAGGATTTCATCACTATTCCTTTCATTTCTTATAATTTATACCGAAAATATCCTTCAAAATAATATAAATGTATTAATAAATTATTTACTTTATAGAAAAGTAAGGATAATTTGATCATTTTGCCCTCTCTATTAACGGTACCCTTCCGAAAATATTTTTAAAATTTTAAGGAGGCCAAATGTAAATTTTTAAAAGTCAGAAAAAAAAAGTTAAAAAACAAAAATTTACAGAAGATTTTTCTGTAATTTAGCCTAATAAAAAAAATACACTTGTTTGTAAAATTTAAAGTACACGTGGCGCTCCAGGTTAAATGTAATATTTTTTTAAGTACATTATTGGGTTTATTTTCTATAGTCTCTTGTTGACTGTTGAATACGTATGATGTAGACATTAATTTCTAATACTAGGTTACAATATTAATTAATGCATAGCATGAGGTATTAAACTAATAAATGATTCATTGCTTGGTTCACCTATTCTACAGATCATAGTGCTTAGCACGATACAATAATCCTTAGGATATAGGTTCATTTTTTTTTAAAAAAAAGATTTTCTACCTAATAAAATTCATAAATACTTTGATAAACTATTAATATTATATGTGTGTGTGTGTGTAGGTTTCTCATTGACTGAAGCTTAGCCGATGACTTAATTGTTAATATTAATCACACTAGGATTGCAATTAACAATAATAAAGCTTACATTTTTATTAATGTAGCTAAAGTTACTTTTAGGTAAGCATTTAAGGGTGAGTTGAAAAGATGTACTACTGATCTTTAATGAAGCCTTGTCTAAATATTAATATAAAAGTTCACAATACTATAAATAGTGGTTTAATATTATTTATTATTAAACTTTAGTCTTTAAATTTTTAATAGTATCATCACCAAATAGTAAATTTTAAGCATCTGAAGAATAAAAAATAAATAGTAAATACTATTTTTCTACTATCAATAGTATTCTCGCCCGACTATATTAATACATATTGGAAGAAAATTATATTAAAGCACGCCAAACATGTTTTCTACAATAGATTGGGGTGGAGTATCAAATTAAAATTCTATGTTTGAGGCTCAAATTTTTTGTTTTTCTAAAATCAACGTGCTAGGAAAAATGCTACATGTACACTTATATATAAGTGTAAATCTTGCATCCCTCTAATCTTAGAATTTACATATTTTTTTAAATTTTTTTAATATTATAAATTTTTTTTAATAGAACTTGTAAAAGAAATTATAATCTTTGAATGAGTAAGATATAAAATTTAGAGATAACATCTCATATTCCTTCAAAACTTCATAAATATCTCTATTTTTTTTTTCTAGATTTTACTAATAAGATTAGATTTTAGAAGAATATTTTAGTAATTTAAGCGATTTAATTTTTTTTAATAATAATAAGAAATAAATAAATAAAAGTTTCTAAAATTTATATCTAATTTATAAGTGTACAGATAGTACTGCTCCTTATGCTAACAAATTCATTCTCATTTATATGAAAATGAATTTGTCACTTATCACTTCAGAAAATATCTCTATTTTTTATTTTTTTTGAAAAAAGTGCATTCATGGTTTCTAGAAGTGGAATATATGATAACTTATCACTTATCCGATAGTTTGGATTTAGATCAAAGTATCATTCGCAATATTACCCAATTTTTTTTTAAAATTTTTTTGTGAGTATAAAAAAATCTTAGCTTTGACTTGGAATTTGTGTACAAACTCCCCACTCAATCAATAAATAACAAGAAAACAACAAAAATTAAGCACTCATATAAGTTCTCCATACCACATATTCATCAGCAGGGTCTCCCGAGTCAAAAAGATCCAAAAAAAAAAAAAAAAAAAAAAAAAAAAAAAGAAAAAACCTTTTCTCACCTCCCTAAATTTCCACCCTTCCATAAGGACCAAAACTCACATACTAGTCAATGCACACCGCATATTTCACACTCACTTTTCACTTTCCAAAGTAAGAGGAATAAATTATTGCATGGACCATGGTCTATAGACCGAGACAACTGCTTCGCCGACTAACGAATTTTTATGGCAATTATAATAATCATCATTCTGCACACAAATTAATTTATTATTCGCATAATTTGCGTAACTATCCAATGTATAAGATATTATAAAATGTGTAAGCAAGTACAGTATTATTTATATCTGAACTATTTAGAAATTATAAATCATATATTTAGAAGGCCCCAGACTATAGACCGGGTCCATGCGATGACTCATTTCCCACGTGTGAGCGCAATCTCTCCATTAGTCCACACACGCACACATTTACTTTGAGACTTTTCTCCAAACCAATCATAATATATTGCCACCAATAACAACTCCTCATCCTTACTCCCCACACTACTTAAACATACATAGCTGTAGCATCTTCCCTCCCGCTGCTTCTGCTGTTGCTGCTACTGATTCTGAATAAGAAAAATTTAAATTTGAATTTGAATTTAAGAAAAAAGATGGTGTTTGCGGGAGAAGGCGGCGGCGGCGGCCGCGATAGGAGGACGGTCTTTTCGTGGGGGTTTGCGGTGGGGGTGGTGCGGGGGCGGTGGTTCATGGTGTTCGCGTCGCTGCTGATCATGGCGGCGTCGGGGGCGACGTACATATTCGGGATATACTCGAAGGACCTGAAGGCGGCGCTGGGGTACGACCAGCAGACGCTGAACACGCTGAGCTTCTTCAAGGACGTGGGGGCCAACGTCGGCGTGCTGTCCGGGCTCATCAACGAGGTCACGCCGCCGTGGGTCGTGCTCGCCATCGGCGCCGGCATGAACCTCTTCGGCTACCTCATGATCTACCTCGCCATCACCGGCCGCACCGCCCCGCCCAGCGTCGCCCTCATGTGCTTCTACATCTTCGTCGGCGCCAACTCGCAGGTGCGTGATACGGGATGATTTTCTGTGCAGTTCATTCACTCACGCGTCTGCTCTGCAAAAAGTTAGAAGCTGAAAGTGTATAAATAGAAATCCGATCTCTCACTTTATGTATACTTCTCTTTGAAGTAAATTGGTCCTAAACAATTTTTCATTTGTTAAATTTTATGATTTTACTTGTCGGAATTAGAGAACAGCAGAAACTTACAAACTGAATAGCCAACGTATTCAGAAATCAAAATTGTAAGTTATTGTAGTTTCATTAATACGTTTCTTTCTTTTATTGTACTACTTATGTATACTTTGAAAAAGTATATAAATATATAGTTTATTTATTAATTGTTAATTAAAAATTGAAATATGAGATGTGATCGAAAAATTATTGAACTCGTATGTATGTATGCATGCAGTCGTTCGCCAACACGGGGGCACTGGTGACGTGCGTGAAGAACTTCCCGGAGAGCCGCGGCGTGGTGCTCGGCCTCCTGAAGGGCTTCGTCGGGCTCAGCGGCGCCATCTTCACGCAGCTCTACTACGCCATCTACGGCGGCGAGGACTCCAAGTCCCTCGTCCTCCTCATCGCCTGGCTCCCGGCCGTCATCTCCATCCTCTTCGTCCACACCATCCGCATCATCCCCTACCCGCGCGGCCGCTCCGCCGCCGAGACCACCTCCCCCTTCTACTGCTTCCTCTACATCTCCGCCGCCCTCGCCACCTACCTCATGGTCGTCATCTTCGTCGAGAACCAGGTCGCGTTCTCGCACGCCGAGTACAGCGTCGGCGCCGCCGTCCTCGTCGTCCTGCTCTTCCTCCCCGTCGCCGTCGTCATAAAGCAGGAGTTCAGGAGCTCCAAGCAAGAAGACGACATCGATCGTTCGTCTTCCTCTAATCCTAACGGCCCCCCGCTGATCAGCATCGCGATCGTCGAGAAGACGTCCGCGGAGGAGCCACGAAAGCTGTCGTGCATCGCGAACATGTTCAGCCCTCCGGCGAGGGGCGACGACTACTCGATCCTGCAGGCGCTGGTGAGCGTGGACATGATCGTGCTGTTCGTCGCGACGATATGCGGGGTGGGCGGGACGCTGACGGCGATCGACAACATGGGCCAGATCGGGCAGTCGCTCGGGTACTCGACGCGGAGCGTGAACACCTTCGTCTCGCTGGTGAGCATCTGGAACTACGCGGGCCGCGTCGTCGCCGGGTTCGCGTCCGAGATCATCCTCGCCAAGTACAAGTTCCCGCGCCCGCTCGTGCTCACCCTCGTGCTCCTGCTCGCCTGCGTCGGCCACCTCCTCATCGCCTTCGGCGTGCCGCAGTCGCTCTACGCCGCCTCCGTCATCATCGGCTTCTGCTTCGGCGCGCAGTGGCCGCTGCTCTTCGCCATCATATCCGAGGTGTTCGGCCTCAAATACTACTCGACGCTCTACAACTTCGGCTCCGTCGCGAGCCCGATCGGGTCGTACATACTCAACGTGAGGATCACCGGGCACTTGTACGACCGCGAGGCCGCGAAGGAGAACGACGGTCTCGCCGGAGTGGTCGGCAAGGACACGACGTGCATGGGAGTGCACTGCTTCAAGCTCTCCTTCATTATAATAAGCGCGGTGACCGTGGTGGGGGCGTTGGTCTCGTTGATACTGGTGTGGAGGACGAGGAAGTTCTATAAGAGGGATATATATGCTAAATTTAGAGACTCTCCTCCTACTGTGGAGAATAATAGTAATAATAATAATAATAATAGTAATAGTAATGGGGTGGTGGGGGAGAGTGTTAATGGAGTGGAGAAGGAGAAGGAGAAGGAGAAGTGTGTTGTAGAGAATAATGGGGTGGTTGGGTTGAGGTTAGGAGAATAGGGTTTTTTTTTTTTTTTTTTAAAAAAAAAAATGAGATTTGTAAGTGTACTAGCTAGAAAAAAGAAACTCATATTTATTTAGTGTGTGAAAGATGATAAAAGATTATTTCGAGCTTCTTTTTCATTAAACACACTTTTATCTAGGAGAGATAATATGCATTAAATTCATACTACTTCAAATGTTGTTAAGAGTTCCTCGTATTAGATAATTTATAAAAGAGAAAAAAAAATTAATTTATATCAGGTTCCATACAACTAATAAGATTATGCTTTTAGATTTAATCAATTTTATTAGATATGTTATATATTTTTGGATTCGATCTGAGTCAGCCTAAGCCCAAAACTTTCTAATATCAAGTGTAGACTCACATAATATGTGCATTCAAAACAACACTCGAATTTAAATAGAATTTTGTGCTCACATGGGGAGTGACTTTTCAAAAAAAAAAAAAAAATTCTGAATTTTGATAGAGACATTGCAACAATAATCTTCAATTCATTATTTTTTGGGGGTTTCAGATTAATTTACAAGTAAATGCGGTCAATATGAATCTCTTTAGTGATAGAGACATTGCATTTATTTTATAGAATAATTATGCCAGGGTCATTTTGCTTGGCCTTTTCTGCGCAAGTCAATAGGGCGCGCTTTTTCTGCATCAAGAATTATTCCATTGTTACCGGCGGTCTCTAGTGTAAGTGGTAAAATGTTTGATGATTAGTGCCTGAAATTTTATGTTCGAAATCTAGTTGCTTTATATTTCCAGCTAAATTTATTTTTAAAAAAAATAAACGATCTTTCTCTCAAAAAAAAAAAAAAAAAATCTACTGTTCATTCACAGCGAAATGTATTTTGATAGTGGAATATGATTTTGTGCACGCAAAAGTTTCTCTCACTGTTCATCATGTGCACACAAGTTTCGTTGGGATTGATTTTTCTCCTAATGAAAAAGTTATTGATTAGGCAATAGTTACAAATACAACACATAACCCTAGATTAAGGATTCTGTTTTTTCCAGTATAAAAAGATGCCATTTTTCATCCGACGATGTAATAAACGAAAGCTAATATTAATGTTGACAGATAAAAATTTCAAATATGATTATTATTTAGGGCACGTTTGGTTCGCGTTATGTAATATTACAGATTATTTCGACATAATCAAGTATCTGAGATTTCTAAATCAGATTACTACTGATGCTGTATTATCGCATTTAGTTTATTACAATGTATATAGAATTACTGTGTTTGGTTTATTTTGTAAAATTCTATAATCCTTGCAATAAAGTATATGCTATTCCACAATTGCTTATGGTCATATTTAGTAAAATGTAAAATTTAAAATATTGATTTGAAATTTGAAACTTATTAAAATTTAAAATTTGATAATTTAAAATTTTAAATTAAAATTTTAAAAATGACGTATAGAAAAGGTTTGGAGGGGAGTAGGAGGGGTAAACTTGTAATTTTATATAACGTGCAAGATAACCCGCCATCAGTAATACGAGATACCCACCCCGCTTCGTAATATTTTCAGAGTAATTCTGCATTATTTGTAATGCTATATTACCGACCAAATTATAGACAGGATGAACCAAATACAGCAAGTCTGGTAGAATTTGTTACCATATATATTATATACCATATATATATTATATATGTTACCATATATATTATATATATGCTACCATATATATTATATATATGCTACCATATATATGATATGTGTTACTATATATGTATTATATGTTACTATGTATATTACTTCCTTGTTAGGGTAGTAATATTTCTATATCTTTTTTATTATTTTCTTGTATAATAAATTACAATCCTGTTCTTCTATGTAAATCCTTTTTCCCTCTCTCTATATAAGAGAATGGGTTTAGATGAATAAAATATATAGAAAATTTCTCAATTCTCTTGTTTCATGGTATCAGAGCCCTTCTAGGGTTTTATTTTCTTTCGACGACAATATTGTTCCTCTCCTCAGAAGGCGAATTGTCCGTCCGAGATCAGCACCACGTCGCACCACGCCCGAGGACGACACGATTCGGTTCGAGTGATTAACTGAGACCGCGATCGTCATCATCACGTCTGTGTGGCCGCGCATCTTACCACGACGTGCGTCTAACCGAGCTGCTAGGAGTCATCTGCACGCACCTACGCCAATTCGACCCTTTGGCTCGGCGAGCTTACTCTCTAGCAAGCCACTTCTTCAGATTTGTCCATTCTACTTCTTTTCTTTATTTGTTTAGTTATGACATCTTCTACCAATCAATTTTCACAACTAGATGTCAAATTATCTGGTTCTAATTATCGGGAGTGGTCAGTGTCTGTACAACTTTTATTTGATGCCCTAGATTTAACAGATCATATTAATGGCACTAACCCTCCTACTGATGAGAAGAAACTCAAAGAGTGGAGTATTGCTGACAGACGTACCCGTGGAATTATATCCACGTCCGTGGAAATTGACATCAGAATGCAGTTGGTGAGTTTCTCTACGGCTCAACAATGTGGGCTCATCTTAAAAAATTGTATGAGCAATCTAGCCATGCTCAGTCATATGCTGAATTTCAAGAGCTGACATCCGCCCATCAAGGTGAACGCTCCATTCAGGAGTTCTATAGCTTTATGCAGGCACGGTGGCGCCAACTATCCGTCATGGAAGAGTCACTGTGCCAGACTTGTTTGGCTTGCACTTGTGCTACCAAACAAACGCAAGTTCGTGATCAGCAGCACCTTTTTCAATTTATTATGCGTCTGCGGCCGGAGTTTGAGGCCTTACGAGGCCAACTTCTTCATCGATCTCCGCTACCCACCATTGATGCTGCACTTGCAGAGCTTATTGCAGAGGAAACTCGTCTTCGAGTATTGCATTCCTCTAGTCCTTCAACACCGACTGTACTTGCTGCTCCCAATCAAGTTCCTCCTGCTCCAGTTGTTCCGTCATCCGAGCCTTTGAGTTCTATAAACTCGTTTGGCCCTCGGAAGAACAAACGCAATATCCAATGCAAATATTGCCAACTCTGGGGGCATTCTATTCAAGATTGTAGAAAAAAGAAGTGGGCTGATCAGCATCGACACTCTCCGCGTGGTTATCCTGCTGCTGCTTCTACTTTGCAGTTCGAGCATCCTTTCCATACTTCTTCTAATGAAGTGGGACATAGCACTGCTTCTGCTCAACTCAGCTGGCCTCAACTAATACAGCTACTCCAACAGAGCAATCTTACTAACTCAACTCCAAAAGAGTCAGGATCCAGTCCTCAGACATCATCAGCACCACCAGGTTTTGGTTCCCTTTCAACACCTAGCTTTGAAGGTACTTCTAAGAATTCCTGGATTCTAGACTCAGGTGCTTCTTTTCATATGACTCCCCATGGTTCATTACTTTCTTCACCTTCCCTTTTGTCTTCTCCACTCAATATTTTTACTGCTGATGGTACACCACTTCCTGTTACTCACTATGGTACAGTATCACCTACCATTAACAATACTGCCAACTTTTTTGTACCTTCTGTTTTACATATACCAAAACTTTCTTTAAATCTTTTGTCTGTTAGCCAAATTACTGATCATGACTGCACAGTTACATTTGACTCATCTTCTTGTCGTGTTCAGGATCGTCAAACAGGGAGTTTGATTGGACAGGGCCATAGGCGAGATGGCTTGTACTACATGGATCATCTGCATCTACCATCCATTCATGCCTCTGTTAATGCCACCACCACTTCCACCACCTCTAGTTCTACCTTATGGCATCGTCGTTTAGGTCATCTTTCTTCTGAACATCTTAATGTCTTACTTCGTCGAGGTGTCTTAGGCAATTTTTCTATTTCCAATAAGTTTAGTTGTATGGGTTGTAAACTTGCTAAACATACCACTAAACCTTTTCCTGCAAGCAATTCTATTTCTCATGCTGCTTTTGAATTAATTCATTCTGATGTTTGGGGTCCTGCTCCTATTTCTACACGTATTGGCAATCGATACTATGTGATCTTTGTGGATGATTATTCTCGTTTTATCTGGATATATTTCATGAACAACCGGTCTGAACTATTGCAAATATATAAAAATTTTACTGTTATGATTCAAAATCAATTTGGTACAAACATTAAAATATTTCGTTCAGACTCTGGTGGTGAATATATCTCTTCGGAATTCAGACAAATTCTTGCCAGTCAAGGCACCTTACCTCAGCTTTCTTGCCCATATGCCCACCAGCAAAATGGGGTTGCTGAAAGAAAGCATCGTCATATCATGGACACTGCCAGATCTCTTCTTTTTGATGGTTCTGTTCCTTCACAATTTTGGGCTGATGCTGTCAATACAGCTGTTTACTTAATCAACATTATGCCTTCTAGTGTTCTCTCAGGTGTCTCTCCTAGTGAGCGGTTGTTTGCTAAGCCTCCTTCATATGATCACCTGCGAGTCTTCGGTTGCACTTGTCTTGTCCTGCTACCTCCTCACGAACGAAATAAATTGTCCCCTAAATCTGCTATTTGTATCTTTTAGGGTATAGTCTTGAGCATAAAGGGTATCGCTGCTATGATCCCAACACGAGACGTCTTCGGATTTCTCGTGATGTGATTTTCTTTGAGCATCTTCCCTATTATGCCCAACCTGCACCAGCCACTGCAACTTCTCCCTCTACCCATATTGATCTTTCCTTTTTGACTAATTCTTTTCCAGTACATTCCTCTTTCCAAGAGGACTCTATCTCTCCTATTACTTCTCCTGCAGATGACATTGAAGTACATGCGTCTCGTGATAGTCCTTCCGTCGAAGCTCCCACCGACGATCCTCCGACATCCGTGCGTCGCTATCCCCTTCGCGAACGCCAGCCTAAAAGGTTCTTTGTGTTGTATCACCTCACATTCTTTTTCTCCGCAATTTCATACCTTTCTTGCTACCATTCACACTCACCAGGAACCACGAACATACCGCCAAGCTGCTGCCATTCCTGAGTGGCAAGATGCTATGTCTGAAGAACTTAAGGCTCTTCACCACACCGGTACTTGGAAGCTTGTTCCCCTTCCTCCGGGAAAGGTTCCAATCAGCTGCAAATGGATCTACAAAATTAAGACAAAGTCTGATGGCTCTGTTGATCGCTATAAGGCTCGCTTAGTTGCTCGCGGCTTCACTCAAGAGTATGGCATCGATTACGAGGAGACATTTGCTCCAGTTGCTAAAATGACATCTGTTCGCGTACTTACAGCTGTTGCTGCCTCTCGTGGATGGCCGTTATATCAACTTGATGTTAAAAATGCCTTTTTACATGGTGATCTTCACGAAGAAGTTTACATGCAACCACCTCCTGGCCTTAATCATCCACCTGGCCATGTCTGCTTACTTCGCAAGGCATTGTATGGTCTTAAACAAGCTCCTCGTGCTTGGTTTGAGAAGTTCTCGACTGCCGTTATTTCTGCTGGTTTTTCATCAGAGTGAGAATGACCATGCATTGTTCATTCACTCTTCTGCTCGTGGTATTACTGTTTTACTTCTCTATGTTGATGATATGATTATCACTGGTGATGATCCCGATTTTATACAATTTATCAAATCCTTTTTTCAACGTCAATTTGAGATGAAGGACCTCGGGCTCCTCCGTTATTTTCTCGGTATTGAAGTAGCCTACGGTTCTAATGGCTATTTGCTCTCTCAACGAAAGTACACAGCAGATCTCATCTCTCGTGCTGGTCTTACTGACAATGACACAGTCAATACTCCTCTGCAGCTTCATCAGAAACTAACTCCTACCATGGGTGAGCCGCTTCCAAATCCCACACGCTATCGGGAGTTAGTTGGAGCTCTCGTTTATCTCACTATCTCTCGTCCAGATATTGCTTATGCTGTCCATATAGTAAGCCAGTTTGTTCAAGAACCAACTTCTGTTCATTATGCTGCTGTTCTTCGCATTCTCCGCTATCTTCAAGGCACTATTAATCAGAGTCTTTTCTTTTCTTCCACCTCGCAACTTGCACTCCGAGCTTATTCTGACGCTGACTGGGCTGGGGACCATACTGATCGCCGATCTACCACGGGTTATTGCATTTTTCTTGGTGATTCTCTTATTTCATGGCGAGCTAAGAAACAGAATATTGTCTCCAAATCTAGTGCCGAGTCTGAGTATCGTGCTATGTCTACTGCAGCTTCTGAGATTGTTTGGCTTCGTCGTCTTCTTGGTGATTTTGGTATTACTTGCTCTACTCCGACACCTCTATATTGTGACAATCAAAGTGCAATCAAGATTGCTAATAATCCGGTATTTCATGAACGCACTAAACATATTGAAATTGATTGTCACTTCGTTCGGCACCATTATCTTAATGGCACACTTGCCTTACCATTTATATCTTCTCGTCTCCAGCTTGCTGACTTCTTCACTAAGTCTCATACGACGCAACGACATCAATTTCTTTTATCCAAACTCTCAGTGTTTAACCCACCTTGAGTTTGCAGGGGGTGTTACCATATATATTATATACCATATATATATTATATATGTTACCATATATATTATATATATGCTACCATATATATTATATATATGTTACCATATATATGATATGTGTTACTATATATGTATTATATGTTACTATGTATATTACTTCCTTGTTAGGGTAGTAATATTTCTATATCTTTTTTATTATTTTCTTGTATAATAAATTACAATCCTGTTCTTCCATGTAAATCCTTTTTCCCTCTCTCTATATAAGAGAATGGGTTTAGATGAATAAAATATATAGAAAATTTCTCAATTCTCTTGTTTCAGAATTGTCTGTAAACCTGACAGAATAACTAGAACCAAACACACCCTTATTGATTGAACTCGATAAATATGACGCGTCCAATAGCGCATTTAATTAATGTACTAGTGTAGGGACCCGCGCGATGCGGCGGGTAGAAATGCTTTATTAAAAATCTACAGATTTGACAAATAAATAAAAACATTAGAAAAAACAGAAGAAATATTTGGAATCATGTTCGGCTCGATAACAGTTCGAATACATATATTTTATATTTATATAATATATATATTTTATATTTATATATATAATAAATAATTATATATATATAATACATATTTTTGTTATTTGAGTTTTAGCTCAACTTAAATATAAAGCCCAACTCAATTTTAAAAAGATCCGTTTATATATAAAGTTTCAACCATTAGATCAAAATCTAATAGGTAGGATCTTATAAGTTTGCTTATGGACATCAAAATTACCATGCCATCAGAGAATTAATACGGAATGCAAAGAAACAAAAGAAAAAATATGAAGGAATGTATGACAGTCATACAAATAAATTTTAAAGTAATAATAGTTGGTTTTAAACTACTGTTAAATTGTAAAGGTCTACTTTTCATACATCTCTAAGCCAACAACTTGTATACTATGTTTAGTTTATTAATGCAATATGCTAATTTAATCAGTTTTCTTGATAATTTTACTTTACCAGTTTTTGTGTAACTCAAATAACTTATCTGTGAACAATGGTGTACAACAAAGAAAAATAATTTAAGAAATAATATTCTTAGAAGTTGTAGCCTCCACCCACAACTAAGATCAAAATAGGAATCACTCATCTCATAAGTTTGTTAGAAAATTAATACACTTAAAAGAACACTAAATTGACAAAAAAAAGAGGCAAGGTTATCCAAGATAAGCACAAATCTATTACTAAGGGTAATAAGTTTATATAATAAGTTTATACAAAGTCCAATTTCTATGACATATATTACTTTAATGACAAACAAAGCCAAGATAAGCACAAATTTGGATGAGTATTAAAAGAGAGGAAAAAAAGAAAACCAATTGGCAAACAAAAGCATAAAAAAGAGCACATAAACCAGTAAAAGAAAAAAAAATATATATAAAAAATCACTGCCGAACTAACTTTTTGACCATAATCCACCTCGAAACAACATTGGAAAAGAAAAACAACATGAAAAAAGAGGAACAAAACTATCTACAAAAGTAAAGGTTCAAAGCCAGAAAAAAAAAGAATTAACTTTCTTTCTTTACTCGTAGATCTTAAGCAAAACACCTTCTCCCTTAATTGCTAGCCTTTCAACTGCTACAGTTGGCTCCCTGTTCTTCACATTTGTTGCAATACTATCCTTCTTTTAGATTCTTTATGTTAAATTGGACAACAATATCCATGTAAATCTTCATGTAACTGGCACAAAAAGCAACTTTTGGAGTTCTGATATGGTGATGATTACTTGAATATTTTTGTCCAATTTAACTAAGAAGCTTCATGGGAAGGATTAGATTGCCCAATTGTAACCATTGAAAGTTTGGGGACCTGATTGAAACATTCTAAAAAGGTTTAGGGCCCCTTGTACAATTTGCTCGATATCCCTCAAGGGCTAACACTCCTTTATGTTCAGGAAGCACGAAGGGCCGCAGAGAGGGGTTACAATGTGCCCAGGGTGGACGACCGGGTGAACAAAGCTGTCGCAGCGGCCAACAAGGCGGCCAATGCAGCTCGAGTAGCTGCAGTCAAAGCTGTTCAGAAGCGAATCCCAAACAGTAGTAGTGAGATTCCTCCAATCCCAGTTGTCTGAGAGACCTTTACTCTGATATACAAATAAATATACACTCACTTTAGAGAAAGCAGGCTGGTGCCTTCTCTGAGCAAAGGTACAAAGATACAGGGACGGTGGAGCGCACCTTCGTACAGCTTGGTCGAATCCCTCTCATTTGTTGTTCTCGTCATCTTTTCTCTCTTTCATAGACCTTAGAGAGCAAGGGAACTGCTTCGAGCAAACAGTCAGTTATCAAAGGTAGCTAATTGAGGCCGCCAGGTTTCTCTTCGCTTTGTTTCATTTAGTATGCAAATAGATGGGCTCGTTCCCCTTCTGAGGGCATCGCAAATTGTGCGGCTAGGATTCAACCGCCTCTTTGCAGCTTGTATGTATTTGACCTTCTTCTTCTCCCCAGTACTGGCGATAATCGCGAGTTGAGACCTCGTGCTAGTCCGATGTTTCCGTTCGGATATCATAGTTTTCTGAAATAAGATGACAGTCATGATCAACGCTGCTCTGTGTTTGGCTTGTGGATATGCTTTCATTTTATGCGTAATCATCAGGAACTTCTTTTTTTTTTTTCTTTTTCTTGTTTTGTCTTTTAACTATGTAAAAGTAGAAATGCTAAGAGGTGTTTTTAATGGTAGCAGTTCTTATCTATTACATGGAAGTTGAGAAAAAGCAAAGTCTACTCTAGGATATTATTGAATGTGACGTTGTATGGAGGGCCTCTGACAAAAAAGAAGTCAATAAAAACGGTTCTCTAACATGGACTTTCAAAATACATAACTTCAAGTAATAAATTAACTGAAAACTTAAAAAATTTCAAAACAGTGTGTTGGTCTATACCTTGGAGTGTGCATACAGAATTTGGAGAAGAACCTGACAGCTAAGGTCTGGGGAGAGTTGAGACATCCATCGAGCAGCAGAAAATATAATGTACACGACTTCTTATTCATATGGCCAATCCAAAGATTAGCAGAATATCGCAGTATTCTTTACAACATAACACAAAAATAAAGTATCAGATATATTAGCTACAACTATAGCAATTAAAGTGTTCAATGAGTGGAGTCCGCAGATTACTCAAATTCATCATGAAGCTACTGAAAATAGGCTGATTTTAAGCAACAAAAAAAAAGCAGCGATTCAGAGAACTCATTTTTTGACATTGGAAACCCAGCTTTTCAGTATTACTCTCATAATTTTCATAAGATTACAATATTAAAAAGTTCCTAAAAGAGAACTTGAGGATAATCACAGGACTTTAGTATCCTGCATAGATGTTATTAGTTTCTGATGCAAATTTCTTTTGGTCCTTTTTATATAATTTCTATACTTATGGTTATATGATTTTTTTTTCTTTTTTTTTTTTGTATATAAGCATTTTAGATGTTGTGGATTACACCCTACTTGATTTTGATTTGATGGCAATTACAGTTGAATTTCACACTCGGATAAAAGACGTGTAATTTAATCCTAATGCATTACTCCATAGATTGATTACATATGAAGGGAACTCCATAAGCCTACACACTCAAACCACATAGAACATTTCGAACCAAGCGCCTAAATCTGTACAAATCAAAGCTCCAAAAATTCAAATTGAAGCCAAATAACTTGAAGAACCAAAACGGAACCGGATTCTGAGAACCAGATAACCTCAATTTAAAATCTAAAAACTAAAAATTTTACAAAATTGAGGACAAATTAGGACTAAATTGTACCTGTCTCCGAAGATCTGCTTCCCTGTGGCCTCGATCTCTTCGACGCTCGAAGAGGAGCCACTCCTCGCCTCGAGGAGCCTCCGCCGGGGAAGAAAGAGAGAGGGGAGGGGGAGGGGGGGACGCGGAGGGGTTTGGAGAGCGCCGCGGGGAGTTTCGGCATAGGGAGGGCGGGCGGTTTTGGCAGATGAGGGTTCTCGGGGTTTGGGAGATGACGGGTTTGGAAAAGCGCCGCGGGGATTTTTTTTTTTGGATAGAGGGCGGGCGGTTGGGGGGTTGGGAGAGGAGGGGTCTGGGAGAGCGGTTTTGGGAGAGGAGGGGTCTCTCAAGAGAGAGGCTGGGAGGGGGGAGGGGGAGGGGGAGGGGGAGGGGGGGGTGGGGGCGGTTTTGGGAGATGAAGGGGCGGGGGTTGGAGAGAGAGAGAGAGAGAGAGAGAGCGAGAATCCACCGTAAGTAAGAGAGAGAGAGAGAGAGAGAGAATGGATCGACAATCAAATAAAAAAAAATCTCTAATATAAGAGTATAGATTATTTGGTTTTATTCGGTTCAGGGTGGAGCTTTTTTATTTGGTTTTAATTGATTTGGTTCAAAAAATTAAAAGAAAATTTTGATTTAAAGATAAAAATTATATATAGAGAGCAATTGGTTCGGTTCAGTTCAATTATTAGTTCGGTTCAAAAAGTTAAAAGAAAATTTTGATTTTAAAGATGGAAATATATAAAGCAATTGGTTCGGTTCAGTCTAATTATTGATTCGGTTCAAAAAGTTAAAAAAGATGAAAATATATAAAGCAAATAGTTCGGTTGAGTCTAATTATTGTTTCGGTTCAAAAAGTTAAAAAAAAAATTGGTGTTAAGATGAAAATATATAGAGCAATTGGTTAGATTCAATCCAATTATTTGCTCGGTTCAAACAGGTAAAAAAGAAATTTGGTTCAATTATTTGAAGAACTTGAGCCGGTTCAATTATTTGAAGTCAAAGAGTAACAAAGAGAGAAAAACTTGACACGTAGCAATAGAGAGGAAAACTTGACACGTGGCAAGTTGGTAAGAGGAATAATGAATAGTAATAGATAATAGATGTTATATATTATACATGTACATCTGTATCCCAGTGAATCTACATAACTAAATGAGTTTATAATATTCCAATAATTAATCGCATAACTTATGGAAGCGTGAAGAAGTATCCAAATTAATGGAAGCATAACTTGACCACCAACTGAAATTATTGTCTAAACTCTATTAATTTTTTTTTAATTTTAAGGAATAAAAAAGAAGCACCACCTAGGGCCCACAAATGATTTTAATATGTGCTTTTGAAAAAAATTGACTATATTTTGGATTTATCTACAAAATAATTGGTGCTGCATTATTGTTAGCTACATGGGGGTCAAGCACCTTGATGGACCTAATCAAGTAAAGTTGGACCCTATTAGGCCCTATTGGACAAGAGGTTTGTTTTCGGGTTTGGGTTTGGATTTGGATTTAGATTATTGTGTATAATTGTTCTGGAAATCGACCCGTAATCTATTTGGGCTGTTCAGGCCCAAACTGAATTGGAATGATTCAAATTGCTAGGCCTAGCTTGGTTGGCTTCAGTAGATGTTGTTTTCTTTGGAGAGAGAGATAGTAAGGACTTTTTTATAAAATAATTTTCTAAACTTTTACAATTTGTAAAATAATTCTGACAAATTTATATTTGGCAAACTAATCTTCTAAACGCGGTGAAGCGTTTACCGCATTCAAAAAAAAATTTCAAGCCTTCTAAAGACGGTGAATGGTTCACCGCCTTTAGAAGGAGCTCATAGAGGAGGGGAGGAAAAAGAAAAGTAGTTGGCAAATGGATAAATATAGAAAACGGTGAATCATTCATCGCCTTTAATAGTTCTACAAGATATTCTGAATGCGGTGAACGATTCACCGTCTTTAGGAGGTTAGTTTGCCAAATACAAATTTGGCAGGATTATTTTGCAAATTATAAAATTTTAAAGAATTATTTTGTAAAAAAGTCCGATAGTAAAGTAAAACTCTATCCGCCTCATTTATTTTTTTTTAAAATAGACTAAGCAAAAAAAGTAAAGTAACAAGGTTTTGAATTTGGGACATTGAGTATCGATCATCGAGTACTTAGCCAACTGCGTTAGGTAATAGAGTTAATTGTTATTATTAGAGTCTGTTTGTTTCTCCGGATCTAGTGCAGAACTAGTTCACTTCGTTGATGTGTAAACATGGGCAAAGTCAAGATCAGGCATATGGTTAGAGCTTGCGATCTTCTTGCTTTCGTGACTTCGGTGAAACAACCAAGCCCTTAGGGGGCGTTTGAATTGATAATGCTGCAAATCAGTTATAAATCAAATTTATTAAGTGACATTTGGTTAGATATAATTATTATAAATATAATGTGGTGGAGAATGCATCAATTATACTTACTTGCATCTTATTATTTGGATGTAGCAAAAAAATATCGTAATTATAAGTATATTTTTTAATTGCTTGCAGTTGAGAAGCGTATTTATAAAATTTCAATTTAATAAAGTAAGCAAATCTACTGACGATATGATCGTCAATAAAAAGCAAATATACTCACAGTACTATGTACCCATCCTACCCTTTCAGTTTAGTAAAATAATCAAATCTACTTATTGTCAATAATAAGAATATTGGCCTTTTAATTAATAATTTCATAAAAATTAATATTCTTAATTACTTTTAAGAAAATAAAGTTAGAATATTAGAATAGCTACTAAAATTATTAAATTAAATAACATATTTAACTTTATTAACTAGAATAGCTTAAATCACAACTCCTGCATAAATTTTTATGAACGACGAGATCAATCCGTGCATAAAAATTTTCGGGCACAGATTGTAAGAAATACGGGCCCATAGTTGAGTTTCTTAGTACAATTTTTACCTTGAATTTTGAAAATTCATTGAGAAAATCGAGAAAAAAAAATAAAACCCAAAATCGAACCGGAAAACTCGAACCGAGAATCCAAACCCGAAAGCATTTCAAGTTACAACATAAGATAAAGCCGTATTCGATATGAGTTCAGGTTCAGATCAGACATAGATAAAAATCATATCCGAGTCCAGATCAGTTAGGTTCTATTTCTTATATCCATAATCAAAATCATCATATCTATCTACAATCAATTCAAATTCAAATTTAGATAAAATTTTGAATATCCATATCTTTTCCATCTTTATTCTAGGGTTTACTGGTATATAAAGAAAAAAAAAAGAAAAAAAGGGTCTCTCAACCTTTTACTCTTTGTGTAGGCCCCTTTCCTTCTTTTCCTTTTGTGGTTGGGCGCCTCTCCTCTCTCTCTCTCTCTCTCTCTCTCTCTCTCTCTCTCTCTCATCCCCACCACCGTACTAATTTTTTTATTATCTTTAAATCCAAAAGAATAAAAAAAAAAGAAAAAAAAAATAGAGGCGTCGCTTCAATAGAAACCGTCCCTTCTCTTCCCAAACTCCCGCGCCCCATACAAACCCCCCATCTCCTCTCTCTCTCTCTCTCTCTCTCTCTAACCTCTCTTCCTCCCCCTCCTCCGCACCCTCCTCTCCTCCTCTCAAACCCTAACCCTAGACCAAGAGGGGGGGGGATCGTCATCGGCAATGGCGGCCGATCCTGCAGCGGCGGCGGCGCCGGCCGCAGCCTCCGTGCCGGCGCTCTACGTCGGGGACCTCGACGCCAAGGTCGCGGACAGGGACCTCTACGACCTCTTCGCCGCCGTCGGGGCCGTCGCCTCCGTTAGGGTTTGCAAGGACGCCGCCACCGGGGGCTCCCTCGGATACGGCTACGTCAACTACATTGCACTCCAGGATGGTATATTGGATCGCCAAAAAAAAAAAAAAAAAAACTCCGATTCTTTTGATCATATCCTTGTTGTGTAATCTCTTGGGATTTAGATTTCGATTGGTTAATTGTCGGATGATGTCGTGTTTTTTTTTGGGTTCTTTTTTAGATTTGTTGATTCGTTTTGCAACGAAATTGGAGCGTAGTACGTGAATCTTTGTTGAATGCGGGTCCTGATTTTTATTTTGATCAATCTTTGTCGATTTTTGCCTTTTTTCCGAAATTATCTGGTGTTTCTTTTAGGTGTCAAAAAAATTTATAAAGAAATTCTGTTAGGCATTTGGTGTAATCTCTGTTGATTGATCTCATGGACTGTTTGATCTTTATTTGATTATTATTATTATTATTATTACAATGCCATGAGATGATATGTTGGCTGGATAGATTAAAATCCCTGCTTTCCACAGATTCTCTCTTAATTTTTTTATTTGACTCTTTCCTGATTATTTATTTATTTTTACATGTTTTTGTAATTGAAGGTTGATTGCTTTTTCGCTTAATGATATCTTTTTCTCGTTTCATTTGATTGTTTTTGCGACTGACCCAGCAAAGGATGCTATCGAGAAGTTAAACCACACTTTTCTTTATGGGAGGCCGATTAGAATAATGTGGTCCCTAAGAGATCCAGATGCTAGGAAAAGCGGGATAGGGAATTTATTTGTGAAGGTACATTCAATTAATGGTTTTTTCTTATTCACTTTGTTCGCTTTTAATTCTTTGTTGTAATGTCATTTTGGAAATGTATTGAGAGATTTTTTTTATATTGTGTACAGAACCTTAGCGGCTCGATTGACAATGCTAGGCTTCACGAGATGTTTGTAGATTTTGGGACCATTTTGTCTTGTAAAGTCGCTAGAGATGAGGACGGAAGGAGCAAAGGATATGGATTTGTTCAATTTGACTCCCAAGAGTCAGCGAATTCTGCTATTGAGAAACTTAATAACTCCTCTGTTGATGGCAAGCAAATGTGAGTTGAAATTGCTTTCTTGAATATAGTTCTTGTCTCGTGGACGAAATATAACTTACTGTTTGAAGATTGTTTTTCTTCGCGTAGCTTCTCTTCCTTTTAGTTCAGATTTATACTGTTTTTTTTTTGTTGAAACTTTTGTTACTATTCTTATTATTTTACTATTGTTATGCATGCAGATATGTTGCTAACTTCGTCAAAAGGAGTGACCGCTTACCGGCCGATCATGAGATTAGATATACTAATTTATACATGAAGAACCTAGATCAGGACATAACGGAAGAACTTATTAAGTTGAAGTTCTCTGAGTTCGGTAAAATACTAAGTGTGAAGATTGCAAAGGATGAAAACGGAAACTCAAAAGGATTTGGGTTTGTCAGTTTTGAAAGTGCTGATAGTGCCAAAAAAGTTGTGGAGAAAATGAATGGAGTTCAACTTGGTAAGCTTTCTATTTGTTTTCACAAGGAATAGCAGCAAGAAAGGTTGCATAACGGCCATATACTTGTCCATTTTCACTTCATGTGTTCAAATTGTTTTGTGTAGGATCCAAGACCCTATACGTGGCTAGGGCACAAAAGAAAGCAGAACGGCAAGAAATTTTGAGGCGTTTATATGAGGAGAAGAGGAATGAGATAGTAAGGAAAATGGTGAGTCATTTTATGCGTATCTTGGATGCTCTTATAAGCTTTTCCTTCTATTGCAAATTTGCAATATTCTCAATGGCGCATATTCTCAGGCTTCAAATGTTTATGTCAAGTACATTGATGATGCTGTTGATGACATTGATCTTCGCGAACTTTTTAGTCAATGTGGAACCATTGCTTCTGCAAAAATCATGCGTGATGATAAAGGGATAAGTAAAGGGTTTGGGTTTGTGTGCTTTAGCACTCCAGAAGAAGCTAGAAAAGCTGTAGAAACTCTTCACGGTTGGTGAAACTTTCTTTCCACGTTCCATTCTGCTTCCTGCCTAGGTGGCAATTACTAATTTTATCATGTCTCGTTTTGAGCAGGTCACATGTTCTACGGAAAGCCCTTATATATTGCAATGGCCCAGAGGAAAGATGAAAGGCAAGTTAAATTGCAGATTCACTATGCTACCATGGCAGGATTAGCAAGTTCACCAAATCCTATGCTCCATGCTGGCTACCCCTCCCTTTACTATGCTCCGACTGGTGTTGTTTCACAAGATCCTGGAAGGCAGGCTTTTATGTATCAGTCCTTTGGGCTGAGACCTGCATGGAGGCCAAGCGCCTATGTTCCTTCATCAAGACCAGCTTTCCAACCAATGCCGTTTCATTTTGTAAGCTCGTAGTCTTGTTTTTTGTTCTTTGCATCATTGATATTGAATTTTTTAGGAGATAAATGTTTATTCTATCGTCCTTCTTACATAAAAGTTGAGCCTCTATATAATTGTCCATGTAGACACCGAATGCTCCAAGGTATCATAGACAAAATAGGGGTCGGATGAATGGGATGTATTCACAGCAAGCAAACAACTCTCTGGGTTTTGCGAAGGATCCTTCCAGTCAGCAGGTTAATTTTAGTCCTTTCTATTGTTGTTTTTAATATTCTAATTTTATCTTCCTAACATGATTGATTCCATTATCGACAAGGCATGTTCAATTAGCATATCGATTTCTTGTTAATGCTGTAGATGTCAGTGTTTTAAATAGCGGCCGCTATGCCCGCCATAGCGGCCGCTATAGCAGATTTTATGTGCTACCGCTACGCTATAATATGTAAAGCGGTATATAGTGGAACGGGTTCATAGCGGCCGCTTTAGCGGCATAGGGCCCGCTAAAGCGGCCGCTATAAAGCGGTCGGAAAGTGGGCGCTATGAGCCCAAACCTTTAAAAAGTGCAAACGGGTTAAAATAGCTTATCAGGTCGGATTCTTAAATGAAATATAAAGATCAAACCATGTTTCTAAGGGTTTGGAAAATAATTATTTACCTAAGATATCCTTTTTGACATCCATTTATAAATTGTTTAGATTGTTAATAAATTATAGATTTTCAAGTTTTATGTCTTTTTGGTTTGCTAAATATTTTAAAGTTAATTTTAGATTCTTAATAGATAATGACATTAAATATATATAGGCTTGCAATACTAAAAAAAAAAAGAATGATTAGTTGTCTTTTCTTCAAAATTATATGTATTTTTTATAAGGAACATAAACATATTAAATTTGCTTTTATAAAACCCGCTATGGGTTCATAGCGCCCGCTATTCGCTTTCCGCTATGAGACTCTCCAAACGCTATGTACCCGCTATCCGCTATTTACAACCTTGGTAGATGTCTATAACTAAGCTTCTCTGCTCATGATTTTGGGGGTATCAAGTGATTTGGATGTGGTAGGCAGGGGTGCATTGTGGCCACGTAGGAAGAATCACCTTAAACAATTTGAGCTGTTATAAAGTAACAAACTAATGATAGTATAAAGTTAAGATGTTTTCTAGATAAAAGATTTTGTTGCTCTAATTTGAGAACCTATTATTTATTTTCTGAAGAACAACTCATGATAATTACAGCAACTAGCCGAAGTTCGAAACTTAAATCAGCGAATAAATCTATTATCTACAAAACGATGAATTGATTATGTTATGAATCCTAACTCTGAAAAAGAGTGTTAGATGCATGGAAAACAAAGTTTGAGACTCTGGGGTGTATTATTAAAGTACAGCCGACTCTTTTATGTTATTTGCCTTATTCAACTATATTTCCACTCAATTTTTAGGTCGTATGTTGTTTACACTTCAATCGGCGTCAAATCTATTCTCATAAAACGTTTAATTAATAGCTGTTTGCTGATGTACTTGCTATTCTGGCATTTTACAAGTCAATACTTTTGAGCTGTGTGAGTGACCAGGATAATAGACTCTGTAAAATGCTGAGTATATTACAAAACACTTATTCTAATTTCCTAATTAGTTACAAGTGAAATATAATGCAGCATATTTATCTGCGCAAAGAAATGGTGACAACTTGCTCTCTTGTTTAAGAATCGATCACTGTGTCAGTGTGTCATTTGTTGCCTAACTTGCTAATGGTTCGGCTTCCCTTGTTGATTGTCTTCACTCATAGGTTTGATATTCATCAAACTTGACATAACATAGTAGGTTTTGTTCAGAGAGTCATGGACAGAAGAGAAATGGAAAGTTGTGAACATAAACCAGATAGCCTACAGAGGGTAGAGTGTCAACCTGGTCTTATGCCAGGAGTTCAAATTTTCCTAGTTGTTTTGACTTTTCTTCTTGTATGTTGTACATTATTTTGGCCTTCTTAATACTTAAATCCCTTTGACCTTTTCTCCCCTGTTCTCCTTAATATTTAAATCCCTCTGACCTTTTCTCCCCTGTTCTCCTTAATACTTAAATCCCTTTGACCTTTTCTCCCCTGTTCTCAAAAGAACTAGGATAATTTCAAAATCACCTACGCAGAACTGGGTTGGTTAAAGTTGGTGGTCATATGAAGTCCCTTGTAGAGAGATCGTTTCCTTTGGAAGGACCCAATAAGAGGATCTTGCATTGACTGCTAGGTGGAAATTACACCATGAACTATTGAATATGTGGGGCCACTCTAGAAGTTCTATGAAAGCCTTACCGAAATAAGCCACCACATTCTAGTTGGCCCAAGTTTACATGCAAAGGAAGGAGTTTGTGAGAGGCCACGTGTTTTTTTTTCTCTTTTCTTTTATATATTGAAAATATATGTAGTGGTTTGTTTGTTTTCTTACCTACCACCAATTTTCTTTGCCATTGTTTCAACTGCTGAGATCTTTGTATGCAAGCAAGAATGCCCCAAGCATCCTGGTTCTCTGGCTTTGCATTGTTACAGCTATAGGTATATGCGTGAGGTTTTAATTTTTATCTTTATATTAAGCATCATTTTGTGATTCTATGATGGCAGCCCAAGTTATGAACAATTGTGCTAAGGTTAAAATTTTCCTAGTGTTTGGGCAATCTTTATATGAGTGTGCCTTGAACTTCTTAAAAATACTCGGCTTCGTACAAATTGCTTTCTTTGCTGTGGCACATGCTCTGGTTGTTCATCTTGTTGGAGGAAAATTTCATCCAATATGCCTCTGGTTATGCTTGGATGCTCGGACAGGTTATATGATATCAACTGGTGTTTTATGGTGATTTACTTTCATAGTTATATCAGAATAGTTTTACGCTACACCCTATGAAGGTCCTAATAATCATGATTTTTCAAGATAGTGTACTCGGCATGTGAAGTAATTCATCATATCATCATAAATTAGGTTTATAAGTTAACTTATGATTCTCTAGTAAACAAGAGGAAATATGCCGGATAATTCATTATATCATCCAAACAGGCAATTTTATTATTTATAATGGCACTTACACGTGTCTTAATGAAGGAAATTGTTTGCCATGCATTTTTCTGCTTTAACGATGTAGACACCGCTTGGTTTGTGTTCTTGCAGCGATATGGGCAGACCAAGTACATTCCAAATGGGCGGCAGCGTGATATGAATAATGGCTTAGTTGTCTCTCCCAATGCTTCAGACTTGCAAGGAACCGAGATGCTTAGTAGCATGTTGGCTGCGGCTGCTCCACAGCAACAAAAGCAGATTCTCGGTGAACATCTCTTCCCTTTGGTTGAAAAACGCAAGGTGATGTTTGGCTCTTTAATTTTACTTGTGCATCTCTTTCCTGGTCTAATTTTGATGCATGGATATCCTGTTTTAGCATATATATTTTGCGTACCTGATTATGTTGCAATTAATTAATGCGGAGCATAAAAAGATGGCTCGACTGCATAGCATATATTCAGACTATGCATTCTATGATCATACTTTTGAAAAATGACTAAGAAGCCATAAAGACTATGCGTGCTTATAGTCTAATTTCCAAACAGTCCCTCGGTAACAAACTGAGATAGTGTTTTAGCATCTGGGTTTAATATCAGAATGTTGTTGCTTGCAGCCTGATCTTGCGGCCAAAATCACGGGAATGCTCTTGGAGATGGACAACTCGGAGCTGCTGGTGCTGTTGGAGTCGCCAGACTCATTAGCTGCTAAAGTGGAAGAAGCCGTCAAAGTGCTCAAGCTTTCCAAAGCCAAAATTGGCGGTCAAGAAAGTATACAGCCCAGCTACTTGTCGTCCGAGGTCGCGGTCAACTGAATGTGGTGTCGAGTTCCACACCCATTCTTTCAGATACAGGTCATTCATTCCCCAACCAAGTATTGGCGATTTTAGAAGTTTCTTTCTCTCTCTCTCTCTCTCTCTCATTTTTGCTGCTAAGTATGGGAATAACATCGAGTTGCTGCCTATTAGGATTATCTGACTTAGTTTAGATCCATCGTTTTTGACTTAATTAAGGAAATTACGCCTATCAGTGGGATTGTGAACAACCTATGTGATGGTGGGAACCATTTTATTGATTTTGGAATTTAATGGAACCTTTTAGAACAAGTTTCTGGGGCTTGACATTACGCCTATCAGTGGGATTGTGAACAACCTATGTGATGGTGGGAACCATTTTATTGATTTTGGAATTTAATGGAACCTTTTAGAACAAGTTTCTGGGGCCTGACATCACTTCTGTGGCATTCTCTTTGCTGATCTTTTGTTACCAAAATGTTAGCATGTAGTGTAGTCCGTGGTAACAGAATGCTCTTTCCTTGATTTACTTCAAATCTTGGTTAAGTTTCAGGCTCGTTAAGGGTGTTTCATGCGTTTTGTGCCGACGAACTCCCGGACTCACTTTTTGCGCGGCTGCTCCGACACCTAAATAGGTGCAGTTTTGAATAGGGTTGTGCTTATGGCACATGTGGGTTTGGAAAGATAGTGTGTAGGGCCTGGTTATGACACTTTGTGTGTTGGTTAGGTACAAGTGACGCTAGTGGATGTGGACTAAAAACTCAAGTGGAGAAAACCTCTCATAAATAATCAGCTAAATGACTCGGAATCAAAAGAAAGAAAAAGGATAAGCAAAACGAACCAAATTCAACCTAACGTGGAAATTTTTCCCAGTGTGGACCCATGTGCAGGGTTGAATAATAATAAAGATGAAGAAAGTCGCCACAAAGTTGGTAAGAGATAATTTTGCTTTGAAATTTATAGTTATTTTTATTTTCAGATTTATTTTATAATTAGGTAAATGATATCGAAAATGTAAGACCCCAGGTAATCTTATATATGAGATATAATAGGGCTAAACTCTCAACTCGGCTTAAGCATTTTTTGTGGTGGATAGGCCGAAGAGGTTGAGAGAGTTAAGCGTGCTAGGACGGGAGTAGTCCTAGGATGGATGACCCCCTGGAAAGTTGGGGCGTCACAGTTGGTATCATAGCCAATTACCAGCCGGAAGTGTGAGATGAGTCTCGGCTGAGCCAGGTATACAGCAGGGAGAGCGAGGCTCTTATGCTGTTGACTGTTGTGGGTGGAGCGTGGCTCACCACAAGGTCGATTTAGGTTAGCGAGACGAGTCTCACATCGCCCGGTACTTATGAGTCTGAGCCTGACGAGGACGTCAGGGCTTAAGCATTTCGGTGGTGGATAGGCCGAAGAGGTTGAGAGAGTTAAGCGTGCTAGGATGAGAGTAGTCCTAGGATGGGTGACCCCCTGGAAAGTTGGGGCGTCACAGAAAAAAAATATAAAATTTTATTTCTAAAAACTTAATAATTTTAAAGATCACTTTGAACGGTATAAATCGTTGATTTTAGTAGTGTAGCATCCAAAATGATTGAGATTATAGTTCTAAAAATATTTATATTATTGATAGGAATTTGGCTGGAATACTTTTTTTTTTTTTTTGAGAGAGAAAGGTAGCACGCTACCCGCTTCGTTTATTTCTTTTTTAGAAATAAACTTAGCTGGAAATGTGAATCAACTAGGATTCGAACTCGAGACCTCGGGTACCAACCACCAAGCACTTTGCCACATGCACTAGGGACAGTCGGTAGGTTGGAATACTTCTAATAGTACCAAATCATTGGTGCTATTAGGTTTTCGGCCCTTGGATGAAAGAATGATGCGGTTCGGATGATAGTGATTATCTAGGGTTGAGTGGGTGGTTGGTTGAACAGTATGATATAACGGATAAAAATAGTCAAAGAAGTAATCTAACGGTAGAAAACTTAATAGCACCAAGTGCTTGGTACTATTAAAAGCATCTTAGCCGGACGGTTATTAATAGTATTGCAGCATTACTCTCTCTCTGTTTATTTTATTATATTCATCGTGTCTCTAGGCGGGTATGAGAAGCACTTAGGGATAGGGCTACAATGTGGTCGCCCCCTTTTCTCGGCTCATTCTGTCACTGTGCAGTTGACAAGAAAAGGCCCTCTATATCCCATCCCACAGCAAGGCCTGTCTGAATAGATAGTCTTTTATATAAAAGAATAAGATGGCTGCAAATAGAAAAAGAAAGTAAGTGCCAAAGAGAAGTGCAGCTAGGGTTTTCAACCGGCCGTCGAAATGCCTCTAAACTTTATTTTCTCTAAAAATCCACTTCCATCCATTTGTAAGGAGGTTAATATTTTTTTGACAAAAATTCAATTGATTCTGCAAATTGGCACAAATAAAAAATATTTTATTAACAATAAAAGATAAGAATTTATTAGAAAAGTATAGGACTCGACTTGACGGGCATGACGAACGAGGACAAAATGAATATGTAGAGTAAAATTTATGGTTTAGACGGACTGGAGAACTAATTTTTTACATTCTTTCTTCTCGATCGCCCAAGTTGCGGCTGACCTACTCGACGAGGCTTTGCCCGTCAGCAGGTTTTTCGTTTTTTTTTTTCCTTAAAAAAAAGAAGAAAAGAATGCTCGTACGTCGCAGCACATGTAACGCGAAAGTCCAATGTTGAAGGAAAATTTACTTAATTATTGCAAGGAAAATTTAAACAATACAAGCCAATATGGTAAATACAACTATAGCATCAGCTTCATATTATAAGTGATCACTCCCTATGAGCTGAGCATCACCAGCATTATCCTTGACGCGGTCCATCTTCTTACAGAAAACACCCTCACCTGTTTCATCAGATCAGAGTGAGTATAACAAACCCGCGAATCAATTTTTAGTTGAAGTTAGAATAATTTTAAAAGTAGATAGGTTGTTTTCCTTTCGCTTCGTTTCCACTCAACTATTTAAAATTTATTTTTTAGATTCTTCAAATATGCTAACGAAGTCGATTGTCGATTTGAAAATTTCATCATTAAAAACGGCTTAAGAGCACAGAGGCTTCGATGCTTTTAAGAGTGCAGTAGCCATACTCTATATATATAGTCCGCCTATAATGTTATCATTAACAAGTATTTGGTGCTACTAAGTTTTCTGCCGTTAGATATTTCCTTTGACCATTTCCACTTCTTAGATCATACTATTCTACCAATCACCCACTAAATTCTAGAAGATCATTATCACACTAACCTCATATCCTTTCATCTAAAGGCCGAAAACCTAATAGCACAAATGACTTGCTGCTATTAATAGTATTTTAGTCTAGTTCTATATATATAGAGAGAGAGAATTGAGCTTCAGTGTTTTAAAAAACACAGAAATATTTGTGCTTGTGATTTTTTAGCCGTCGAATCGCTTTAAAATTCGTGGCCGCCGAATCGCTTTAAAATTCGTGGCCGCCGAATTGCTTTAAAATTCGTGGCCGCCGAATCGCTTTAAAATTCGTACAATATTACTAATAGTATGTCCAATTAATTTTTTTTTACTAGTGCTGCAGGGATCATAAGGGATCATAAGGCAATAAGATTGCTAAAAGATTATAAATACAGATATTTTGTGATTTTAAAAGCACAGAAGTTTAACTCATAAATGCCTTTATGTATGCTAATTTATAGAGTATTGTGAATGCACTCACTCACCAGATAAATTATGCTGCTCGAGGGAGTAACACTCCTCTACAAAGGAAGCGAGGTTATCCTCAAACAGCGCTACGTAAGCATCAATGGCCCCTTCCTCGGCGAACGAAGGCGCGATGATCACCACCCCTTCCATGGCGAAGTAGGAGGGGACGACGTAGAACGGCTCCCCTCCATTTCCATTCCCACCGCCACCAAAATCCATCGCCTTCAATGGAAACCTATTCCAACTGTAGACGTCGACGTGCGGACTCAACGCCACCAAGTTCGACTCCACCAGCGGCACCAGCCCCTCCTCTTCCACCGCTCCCGAGCTCGCAAAATCGATAAACGACCGAAAGTAGCGGTCGTCGAGCCCCGCGACCGCCCGCTGGATGAGCCCCGCCGCGTACGAGACCGGTCGGCGGACGAGCTCTTCTGCGGTCGTCCGCGGAAACGCCCACAGAATCAGGTTGCCGGAGTAGTCGTCCGGCGCCGGCGGGACGAGCCGCGCGCGCCCGTTCACGTTGATCCGCAGGTGCGTGCTCGCGGCGCCGCCCACGCGGCGCGACTTGGTGATGGCGCGCCACAGCTGCGCCATCACGCACGCGAACGTGCTGTAGTGAAGTCGGTTATAATTGTCGTCGATACCGGATAATGGTGATGATGCTGTCGCTTTCAGCTGATCGATGAACTGCTTGCTGAAATGCGCCCGGTGGACGATGACGTTGCCGCCGTTCGATGCGCCGTCGTGGTCGTCTGCCGCGAGGCTTCGGATGGCGGAGTTATTCTTGGGCCAGAATTCTGCGCTGCGGTGCTCGAACTCGCACCGCGGGGGGCAGCGCGGGGGGAAGAGCGCGGCGCGGTCGTGCGGTACTAATGGGAGCGGTGCGGCGTCGTCGGAGCTGGCGCGGCATGCGCGGGCCCAGGCGGCGAAGAATTGGAAGGCGGCCTGGCCGTCGGCGACGCGGTGGTGCGCGTTGTGGCCGACGGTGAGGGTCCCGCAGGCGAACCGCGTCAGCTGGATTTGGAGCAGCTCCTGCACTTCCCCCTCTTTGCTCGGGTGCAGGCTCAGCCATTCCGGCGACGGCTCAAGCGGCACGGCCTCGTCGTGCGTCGAATCCACTGATGCTTCGATGAACCTAACTTTTTCAATAATAAAAACAATGATAACAATTCTAATAATAATTTAAGAAATTAGATTACTATACTATTAATAGTACCAAACACTTGGTGCTATTAAATTTTCGGTCCTTGAATGAAGGAATGTACGGTTAGGATGATAGTAAATTTTTAGGATTGAGTGGATAGTTGATTCAATAGTATGATCTAACATATAGAAATAATTAAAATGGTAAAATCTAACGGCGAAAAATTTGATAGCACGTAATGTTTGATACTATCGATAGTATAGTAATCGGACTCATAAATATATATAAGACAATAATTGGTAATCTCTGTTTTAACAAACCTGACACCCTCGTCGTTTAGAACGATCACTGGATTGCCTTCCTCGTCGACGCCGAACCGGCCGGCCCATTCTCGGTACACGGCGAGCACGGCGGCGAGGCTTTTCTCGAAGGCGGAGTTCGGAGGCGTCGGCGGCCGGTAGGCGAAGATGGCGGAGAAGTGGGCGTCCTCGGCGACCTTATCGAACACGGTCAAAGGAACGAATTCCGTGGTGCGGCGATCATCGGCGCTTCCGCCGCCGCCGCCGCTGCCGTAGAAGGGCTTCACCAGCTTTGAGCTCACCACTCTTACCTTCATGGTTGGTGTGGTTCATGAAAATTGAAGTTGATGTTGGTTTTTTCCTCCCATAGTCTTAATAAATATAAGGATACAAACTAGAGAGAGTTGTTGGGATAATTGGCCCCACGGGACTTTATATATATATATTGTTCCATAATTATTTAGACCATCTTTTAAGTCAAAAAGTCAATTATGATAGGCCACATTGATGGTGAACCTAACTGGAGAAATATTGAGTGTAAAGAGTGTGAAAGGAAGAAGATGGTACCACCAAGTTCTAATCTAGTTGGCTACAACTCTGAAAGGTACCAAATGTTTATGAAATTGAATCTTAGATTTAACAGGAAAAAAAAAAAGAAAAGCTCTGCATCACGATCCATCGATTTGGGCGCTCGGTAGGGGCAAAAAATAAAAGCAAAAAATAATTCGCCGCAATTTCTTCAGATTTGCTAAAAAAGTAGAGCGAGAGGTGAAACTTTCTTTCTTTTTTTTTGATCCATTCTGAACCGCAACAAACTCGCTCCCTTTATATTCACCCTGAATAAAGTAATAATTGAAAAGATATGAAAAATTAAATTTTTACAGAAATAAATATAAAAAAGTTGAACTTTGTAGATATATATATCTATTATTCAACATATTTACAGAAAGTTGTATATAATTAACCTAATAATAATATTCTATATTTTTTTTATCTTTTTTTGAACTACATTTTATATTATGCTTTAAAATTATTTTATTTGTGTAATCAAGTTGCCTATGAATTTTTACTTACAACAAAAGGTAAAAAAAAAAAAAAATGCATAATGTGAGAAATAATGCCTTGTGGATATGCTTGATTCATCCACGCAAGTGTTTGAGACATATAATGCCGCGTCTCTTTTTTATTAAATTAAGAGAGGCTTATGCTATATAATAATCGTACAAGAGAACGACAATTGAGTGGTTAAAGCGAATCTAATAATATCTAATATAATATAAATTAGTTTGTGACTTGAACAACTTTTTAGACTATTCATGCAATCATTGCCGACTAAATAGAAATTTATTAGTTCTCGACTTTTTCAAGCGAGATTGTCCAATCGGCTGTCTATTACGGAAAATATACGAATATTAAAATTATATAAAAAAACAAACAGAATATATATATTTTTTTAGAGAAAAATAGTATGCTATCTGCTTCGTTTATTTTTTTTAGAAATAAAATTAGTTGGAAATGTGAATAAACTAGAATCAGCAAACAGAATAATTTTTAAGTAAATATGTACAAATATTATCTAAACTATACATCATTTTGATTTGATTATTTAATCTTTATAAATTTTTATTTTAGTACATATTCTTTTAATTTATCTGATAATTCTTTCGACATAAAATTGAAATAATTACTTATTTTTATAAATTTATAATTATATAAATTATATAAAATATAGTAATTAAATCCGTAATAATAGACATTGCATTTAATTTTTGAAGTTAAAGAGTTATTACTTAGCTTAAATCAAATAATTAAAAGGTTAAAATAAAAATTTTTAAAGATCGGACAATCAGATCAAAACGGGTGATGGTTATGATAAGTTCTATTAATTTTTGCTTAATTTCTATGCTTTCTTGTTGTGGATCTCGGTTAGTGCCGACGAACTCCCGGAAATGGCATGAAAAGAATCCAAGATGACATAGTTTGGGATCGTAATCTCCATTGTCGCGCACTTTATGCGCGGCCGTTCCGAGTCTTCGGACACCTAAATAAGTGCAGTTTTTTTTTTTTGAGAGAAAGGTAGCACGCTACCCGCTTCGTTTTATTTCTTATAAAAATAAACTTAGCTAGAAATGCGAATCAACTAGGATTCGAACTCGGGACCTCGGATACCAACCACCAAGCCCTTTGCCACTTGCGCTAGAGACGGTCGGTAAATAGGTGCAGTTTTGAGACAGCAAAGAGACCATTTGGATATCGTGGTGTTAGTTGATCGCTAGTGTTGTGTTTACGGCGCTCAGTAGTGATTTTAGGAGTCGTACTTCGGAAAATAACATTCCTAACATGTGGGCTTGGGGAGATAATATTTAGGCCTTGTTTGATGCTTAGCTAAAAAATTTCATGAATTTTTTTTTTTTTTGAGAAAAAAATAACACGCTATCCACTTCATTTATTAAAAAGGTGAACTAAGCTACAAGGAGTGAGAAGGCAGCGAGGGCCTCGAAGTGAGAAAAAATAAAAAAAAAACACGAGATCTATTAGTTCGAAAGTGACTGCTCCCAAAGGGTCGTCACTTGTTTGATTCTGTAAACTACTGTAAGCGGATTCGGCTGAACCTTCTGAAAGATTCCATGAAATTTTTATTCTACGATTTTGGTCTAAATGAAATACGAAATTCTGTGACTATAAATAATACTACAGCTTCATATCTAAGCTGTTTGGATATGTACCGTACAATTCCGCAGGATTTATAACAATTAAAATTTTAAAATTTTAAATTTCAAAATTCAAAATTTAAAAGTTTAAATTTAAATTTATATTTTAAAATTAAAATTTGAAATTTAAAATTCAAAATTCAAAATTTGAAATAAAATAAATTCAAAATTTAATATTTGAAACTTAAAATTAAAATTTGAAATTTGAAATTTGAAATTAAATTTTAAAATTAGATGTTCTACTTTTAAATTTTAAAAATTAAAATTTTAAAATTGAAATATGAAATTTTAAAATTAAAAATTGAAATATGAAATTTGAAAATTAAAATTTAAAATTTAAAATTTAAATTTTTGAATTTTGAATTTTAAAGAAATTAGAAGTTTGAGACTTGAATTTTGAAATTTGAAATTTGAAATCTAAAATCTAAAATCCAAGATCTAAAATCTAAAATCTAAAATCTAAAATTTAAAATTTTAAACTTAAATTTAAAATTTAAAATTTAAAAACTTTAAATTTTAAAATATACAATTTAAATTTTAAAATTTGAAATTTAAATCTAAAATCTATATTTAAATTTTAACATTTTAAACTTAGAAATTTAAAATTTAAAATTAAACATTTTATATTAAAATTTAAAATTTGACCCAAGGTGGAGAGGAGGGGAATGAAGCTCAAGAATGGTAAAAAAATAATTTCTTAGGTTGGAGTGGTTTATTATTTTCTTAGGGTATAGTATAGCTATGCTCTAAAAAATTAGTGCTCTTTTGAGCCTTCCAAACACCTCATAGAAAAAATTTCTATAGGTATAATATAGTTTAACTATGCTACGTTTTATAGAGTATCCAAACATGACCTTAGAGCCTGTTTATGACACTTTGTGTGTTGGTTGGGTCCAAACGACACCAGTGGTCATAGACTAAAAACTCAAGTTAATAAGTAGACAAAACCTCTCATATTATATACAGCTAGGATTTTAATATCATGCGGTAATAAATAGCAGATAAATCGAGTGAACCATGAAAGATCTAATATCAGGTTAATAGCTTGGAATCAAAAGAGAGAAAAAAAGGACAATCAAAACCAAGCAAATTCAACCTAACGTAGAAATTTCTCCCACTGTGGACCCACGGGCAGAGTGAATAATAAAGATGAAAAAAATCGCCACAAAGTTGTTAAGTGATAATTTTGTTTTGAGATTTATTTTATAATTAAGTAAATAATACCGAAATAAGATAAAATCTTATTTCTAAAACCTTTACAATTTTTCAGATCACTTAGAAATGTATAAATTGCTGATTTGAACAACCTAACATCCAAAATGAATGAGATTATAATTATGAAAACCTCTATATTATTGATAGATATTTATTGTTCATCATGTCTCTAGGCCTCTAAACTTCATCCTCGGAAATTAATTCATTTCCATCCATTCGTCACGGGTTAATGTCTATTTGATAAAAATCCGTGCCACGCTCGTCCGTGGCCAAAACTTTTAAATTATTAACCAGTGAGAATTGAAACAACGACACATAATTGATTATGCTAATTGGCACAAATAACAAAAAAAATAAGAGTATAATAAATAAAAAATATTTTATTAACAGTAAAAGATAAGAGCATGATAGAAAAATACATGGCTCTACTCGACGGACATGTACTAATGAGGACAAAATGAGCACAAAAGGAGGAAGTCTACTATGTAACACTTACACCATATTATTTATTTTCAGTTAATTATATATATATTTTTTTAAAAAAAGTACAATAAAAATATTTTTTTTAAAATAATGATTGAATGGATGAACCTCAAAAGAATTTTTTGATTGATTAGAAAGAGTTCGGCTACTATACTCTTATGAGTATGATCGCTTACGTACTCATAAGTCGTTTTCGATGATGGAGGTTCCGAATCGATTATTCATACCGTTAAACATAATTCTAAGTATTTAGAACTTCTAAAAATTAAATTTCATAATTTTTCGACATCATTTACCTTACGATCAGAAGGTTTTAAAATTGACAAATTTTAACGACCGGTATGGAATACTTGCTAATTTAACAGTGCAAAAGAATCGAAATTAGTTGAAATTTTGATAGAAAATTCTATTCACTATCTAAATAAAGCTCAATAACTCCGATCTTAAATTGAAGAATCCGATTATCTATTTTTAGGAGGTCGTTCAATTTTGACCATTCATTTTATGCCCACTTGATGGACTTTAATATAATTTTAAAAAATTACGAAATTTATTTTCTATAAATTTAAAATGCTTTAGATCATATTTAACGGTGTGGATCGTCGATTTGGAAGCTTCATCATCAAATAATAACTTATAAGTACGAAGGGATCTATATTCATAATAATGTAGTAGCCCTACTTCGATTAGAAATACTATATCAGTAATATAAGTATTGTATTCTAAAATTATTATTCGCACAAAAAGACAGTTTGAATATTGTTCGGACGGACCGGAGAACTATCTCTTATTTACTTTCTGCTCGCCGAAGTGGCAGCTGACCCACTCGACGAGGCTTTGCCCGTGAGCGGGTTTTTGCTTTTTTCTGGAAAAAAAAGATAAAAAGAAAAAGAAAAAAAAGAATGCTCGTAGGTTGTAGCACGTGTAACGCAAAAGTCCGATATGTGGACCAGAAAAAATTCTAAAATACAACGGGTGCATATGCTGACGTGGCGTTCCAAACCAATCAAATCTTTTCTTTTAGGTATATATGTCCCATCATAATTATAAAAAAATATTTTTATTGTACCTTTTTTTGAAAAGAAGAAATGTAATTGACTTGTTATTGATGACGTGGTGCAAGCGTGACACAATAGACTTTCTCGTGGACCAGTGACCACCTACTCAGTGTAGCCTATATATAGCATCAACTTCACATAAGGAAAATTACTTAATTATTATCACCATGAAAATTTAATAAACAGTACAAACCAATATGGTCAAATACAACTATAGCATCAGCTTCATATTATAAGGAAAAATTAAATTAAAGTGGAAATGCCATAAGGCCATCACTCCCTATGAGCTGAGCTGAGCTGAGCAGCACCAGCATTATGCTTTGACGCGGTGGTCCATCTTTTTACAGAAAACTCCTTACATTATGACCACCCTCACCTGTTATCATCGGAGCAAGTATAACTAACCCGCAAATGAATTTTGAGTAAAGCCAGAATACTTTTAAAATTAGATATAAGTTAGTTTTCTGTTGCACCGTTTTTGTCTATACATTCAAATCGACGATCGGTATTATATTTAATAGATAATGTTAAATTGAAGATCAGCTAATTATCACTTGATAAATATATAAGATTGCATAATGAGTGCGCTTAATTACTCACCCGATATATTATGCTGCTCGAGGGAGTAACACTCCTCTACAAAGGAAGCGAGATTATCCTCAAACAGTGAGACGTAAGCATCAATGGCCCCTTCCTCGGCGAACGAAGGCGCGATGATCACCACCCCTTCCACGGCGAAGTAGGAGGGGACGACGTAGAACGGCCCCCCTCCATTTCCATTCCCGCCACCGCCACCAAAATCCATCGCCTTTAATGGAAGCCGATTCCAACTGTAGACATCGACGTGGGGACTCAAAGCCACCAAGTTCGACTCCACCAGCGGCATCAGCCCCTCTTCTTCGATCGCTGCCGAGCTTGCAAAATCGATGAACGACCGAAAGTAACGGTCGTCGAGCCCCGCGACCGCGCGCTGGATGAGCCCCGCTGCGTACGAGACCGGTCGGCGGACGAGCTGTTCTGCGGTCGTCCGCGGAAACGCCCACAGAATCAGGTTGCCGGAGCAGTCGTCGGGTGCCGGCGGGACGAGGCGCGCGCGCCCGTTCACGTTGATCCGCAGGTGCGTGCTCGCGGCGCCGCCGACGCGGCGCGACTTGGTGATGGCGCGCCACAGCTGCGCCATGACGCTCACGAACGTGCTGTAGTGACGTTGGTTATTGTCGTCGCCTCTAAATAATGATGCTGTCGCTTTTAGCTGATCGATGAACTTCTTACTGAAATGCGCCCGGTGGACGATGACATTGCCGCTGTTCGATACACCGTCGCGGCCGTCTTCTGCGAGGCTTCGGATGGCGGCATTCTTTTGCCAGAATTCTGCGTTTCGGTGCTCGAACTCACACCGCGGGGGCCGACGCGGGGCGAAGAGTGTGGCACGGTCATGCAGTACTCTGAGCGGTGCAGTGTCGGAGCCAGCGCGGCATGCGCGGGCCCAGACAGTGAAGAATTGGATGACGGCCTGGCCGTCGGCGACGCGGTGGTGCTCATTGTGGCCGATGGTGAGGGTCCCGCAGGCGAACCGAGTCAGCTGGATTTGGAACAGCTCCTTCACTTCCCCCTCTGTGCTCGGGTGCAGGCTCAGCCATGCTGGCCACTGATGCTTCGATGAACCTAACTTTTTCAATAATAATAACAATAACTCTAATAATTAATAATATAAGACAATTATTCAAATACTAAATCAGTGGCAATCTTTGTCTACCTGACGCCCTCGTCGTTTAGAACGATCACCGGATTGCCGTCGTCGTCGACTCCGAACCGGCCGGCCCATTCTCGGTACACGGCGAGCTAGCACGGCAGCGAGGCTTTTCTCGAAGGCGGAGTTCGGAGGCGTCGGCGGCCGGTAGGCGAAGATGGCGGAGAAGTGGGCGTCCTCCGCGACCTTATCGAACACGGTCAAAGGAACGAATTCGGCGGTGCGGCAATCACCGGAGCTGCCGCCGCCGCCGTAGAAGGGCTTCACCAGCTTTGAGCTCTCCACTCTCACCTTCATGGTTGGTGTGGTTCATGAAAATTGAAGTTGATGTTGGTTTTTTCCTGCCATAGTCGTATTAAATATAAGGATAAAAGCGAGAGAGAGTTGTTGGGATAATTGGACCCAAGGTACTACATATATATTACAAATATATTGTTCCATAATTTAGGCCATCTTTTAAGTCAAAAAGTCAACTCCGATAGCATTGATGGTGAACCTAACTGGGGAAATATTGAGTGTAAAGGGTGCGAAAGGAAGAAGAAAAGAAAGCTCTGCGCCATGATCCATTCATTCGGGGCGCGCTCAGTAGGGACAAAAAATAAAAGCAAAATAATTTGCCTCAATTTCTTCAGGTTTGCTAAAGAAGTAGTGCGAGAGGTGAGAATTTCTTTCTTTTCTTGATCTATTTCGAACCGCCACAAACTTGCTCCCTCTCGGATCCACCCTGAATAAAGCAATAATTAAAAAGATATGAAAATTTAAATTCTTGCAAAAATAACTATGAAAATATTGAATTTTGTAGGAATATATCTGTTAGTCGATATGTTTATAGAAAGCTGTATGCAATTAATCCAATAATAATGTTCTATATTTTTTTTTATCTTTCTTTGAACTGCATTTTATATTATACTTTAAAATTGTTTTATTTGTGTAATCTAAGTTGCCTACGAATTTTCACTTATAACAAAAGGTAAAAAAAAATGCATAATGTGAGAAATAATGCCTTGTGTGTGCTTGATTCGTCTACGCAAGTGCTTGAGAAATATAATGCCGCGTGTCTCTTTCATTAAATTAAGAGAGGCTTATGCTCTATAATCGTACAAGAGAACGACAATTGAGTGGTTAAAGCGAATCTAATATAATATAAATTAGTTTGTGGGAATTAGGTTGTGACTCGAGTCATGAGGGACAACTTTTTAGGCTATTCATGTAATCATTGCCGACTAAATAGAACTTTATTAGTTCTTGGCTCTCTCGAGTAGGTCTGGCAATTCAGCTCACTGCTTGCGAGTCAGCTTATGTTCCACTCGAAATAAACTCGAGATCGATCACTCGTTTAATAACGAGCCGAATACGAGTTGAAGTTTTCAGTTCGAAATCTTAATAAGTCGAATACGAGCTGGGGTCAGTTCGCTCGTTTTCGGTTCGATATAGCTCGAATATCTATATAGAGTTGTGGTGGAATATTATTCATAGTATGATACTATTCACTTTGTGATCATTAAATGTCTAAGGTAGAGGGGGGTGGTTGGTCTAACAGCTCGACATAAAATTGAAGCTATGCTTACTCCAATGAATTTACAATTGCCTGAATTGCATAAAATATAGAAATTAAATCCATAAAGACAAACATCACATTTAAATTTTGAAGTTAAATAATTATTAATTAACTCAAATCAAATAAATTAAACAGATCAAAACGGATCACTGATAAGATAAGTTCTATAAATTTTTGGTTAATTTTATTAAAGCAACGTCGGGTGTACACTTCTAGACTAGGTGTATATCTTATAAGAGTTATAAAATTTATATTTATAAATAAGTGTACATACAATATTTTTTCTTATTATTATTTGTTGACTTATTGGTGGTCTCAGCTCTCCACTCTAATTGCCTCATGCCCAAATAATCCAATATTTGAGTTTTTTTTTCCCTCAAAGAAAAAATTTATTGGCCACAGGAAGATGGATTGAAACTCTAAAGATAATACCCAAAACTAAAGATTCTGAGTAATTACTATATATTTATTTTTGGTTTTAGTTTTGGGAAAAAAAAAATCTTCTATTCTATGAGGATTCTGTAGTAGATTTCTAACTATCTAATCAAATAATTAAAATATTTTCCACTGCCATGTTATGCATTTGAACTTTTGACAATAGTCTTGTTTTGGTCTCTTCAACTCATTACATCATGATGTGAATTGCTTGTTATGAATACATTGTGTTGTCGCATCTGCAGTTGAAAAAATAAAAGTGAAAATATATAAAACTTATCTCAACTATTATTTTTTTGGTCTAACCATTAATATTTAAAAATTTTGATTTTACTACATAACCTCCTAACTTATTTGATTTAAGCATGCTAATAATTTTTTAACTTTAAAAAATTAAATATATTGTTTATTTTAACGGTTTACTTAATATAATATATTTTATTTAATTTACGTAATTATAAATTTACTAAAGTAATTAACTTAAATTTTATATCCAAAAAGTGACTGAATCAGTCAAATCTAACAGATTGAAAGGTTTGATACTAAAATTAAAATTTTGAAAGATTAGATAGTTGAATCAAAATGGTACATGGTTAATGTAACTTTTATACATTTTTACCAGAAAAGGAAAGAAAAAAAATTCAATTAGGCTATTGCATATCAATTTATTATACTCTAATCTTAAAGCAACAAAAATAGTGATAATTTCTATGTATCTCACTATGGTTGATACTGTGTTGAGATTGCGGATCGTAAGTGTTAACCAACTTTTTCAAAATTACGTATTGATAGTAAGAGCGCATCCATTGTATTAAAGGCTCGACTATAGTTAGAGGTGGAAACTAGCTGAACTTGAGCGAGCTTATCTCAGCTCAAGCTTGGCTTAAAATTAATTTCGAGCCAAAATTTAGGCTCAAGCTCGGCTTGAAATTAATTCAAGCCAAGCCCGAGCCTATATTCGAGTCGAGCGAGCTCGAGTCCTAAACGAGCCGCTTGAAATTCTTAATATCATACAATTTATAGTTTAATTTTTATAAAATATTATTTAAAATTTAATAGAAAAATATATCTAATAGTTCAACAATCAACACACAAAATAAATGTATGAATACGTTATTATAATATTAAGAAAAATAATATAGGGAAAACGACTATGTGAGCAAGTGAAAGAGAGGGGAGAGAGAGTAATTAGCGCAGGATTTTGCAGGTTTAGTTTTGTAGGCCAGCAAATATGCCTAATAATCTAAATTCTATATACATATAATTAAAATACATAATATATATTATTAATATAATTAAAATATATATTATATAAAATTATATATATATTTATAGATACTTTTAAGATATATTTATATATTCGAGCTTTTCGAGCCTAATTCAAGCGAGCTCAGTAATACTCAAGCTTGATTTGAAATACATTTCGAGTTTTTTTTTTTCTGTTCAAGCTCGGTTCATTTAATTTCGAGTCGAGCTCGAGTGAGCCGAATACCGAGCCGAACGCGAGCCGAATGCGAGCCGGCTCGCTCATTTGCCAGCCCTAACTATAGTACTTAGGGATGTCAATGGGTATGGGCACCCGAAAAATTACCCGAACTCGAACCCGAACGGGTCGGGTTTACCCGAACTAAATGGATATGGATTCGGGTATGGGTATAGAAAATAAAAACCCGACGGGTATGGATACGGGTATGGATTTGTATGTACCGACCCGAACCCGAACCCGAACCCGAATAAATTATATATATTTTATTTATTTATTTATTTAATATATAAAATACATAATGATTTCTATCCATTGGATCTTCATCCAATGGTACACTCAAAGGCTCAAAAGTTTTGATTTTACTACAATATATTTTCAAATATAGTATTTCGGGTTTGGGTTTCGGGTTCGGGTTCGGGTTCGGGTTTCGGGTATTTGGTCGGGTCGGGTATGGGTATGGATTTTTAAAACCCGTTGGGTTTGGGTCCGAGTTCGGGTTCAAATTTGGGGGTCGGGTTCGGGTTCGGGTTTTTTAAAACCCGACCCAAACCCGACCCATTGACATCCCTAATAGTACTCACGGACTTCAACTTGACTCAACCCATCTGTACGTTAGCTTTATTGTTGGGTCTCTTACCGTTAGGTCTATTATGGACCGCAGTCCTACTCAACTTATTATGCTCAATCCAACTCAATTTATTAGTCTCCTGAGCTTACCGCCACGGGGCAAGAAGTTGGACTTATTTTAGCCAATAATAAATATCCAACAGAGATGAAAAAAAAAAATCATTTTTGTTTCAAATTCTTGTGTGAGATCTTCATTTTATGCCGTCAGGTTTTACAGTAGGCCTGGAAAAGGCCACTTTTTTTTAAAAAAAATGAATTGGGTCGGATTTGTATCCATTGCAAGATAGGTCCAAGTCCGGCCCAATTCGGATCCCCAACTCTCAGTGCATTTGTATATCCTTGCAATGCTTATCTATTAACCGTCGATCATACATCGATCTGCATCATCCATCCATTGAGTTAACCTTACCTTCGTTCGCAAAACAATCCATGATTGTTAGTAGATGGATGGTGTACAAATATATAAATGCATCTGGTACTAAATATATTACAACAAACAACAAACAACAAACAAAGTTAATAGTGGCGGAATTGATATTAGCGCCGCCTTTTTTATAAAACTAAAAATAAATCAAATTTATTAAATCTGGTCAAGTTCAGCAAGTAAATACTGACAAAGTTCATAAATCTTTGTATTATCTTAAAACATTCACATAAATCTAATTATGTGTGTATCTCTTTCAGTTGAGATGTAATAATATCTGCATCATCATGGCCGTTGAAATTTTGTTATTTTAGGTTCAACATGCAGTTTCTTTGAGAAAAGGAGAATGATGAAAAAGAATGAAAAAAAAAAAAGATTAAATTTTCCAACAAATTGAAATGCATTACCATTGTGATAAATTAAAGCTCGCAAAAAAGGCCAACTATTATTTGTAATTATCCTAACGGTTGATTCATAATTTTATCAGGTGAATTTCAAAGCAATGTTTGTGATATCTGATAATAAAGAAAAAGTGAGATGAGTCTTGATAAATATTTTCGGGGCTTTTGTTTATATACCACTTACTACTATTTAAAAAAATTAAATTTATTCCTCAATATCCAAAATACCTTTCTAAAAATCAATGCCTTAAGGACAATGGTAATTATTGTCATCATACTATTTGAACTGGACAATAAAATGGTTTATTGGGAAGTGATGATCTCATCCAAGATTTACTCATTGAAAAGGATAAGCAAATCTGTGGTCTTTTCAAGTAGAATATATAGAGTATGCGCAAATACCTGACAAGGTTGTAAAACAGATAGCCACAAAACATATGACCAGCCTTCCATATTATTTGGATACTGCGACTTGATTTCTATACTTAAACATTTACGTTTCTAAATTTTGATTCTGGCTAGCTGAACTGTAAATTTCGAGTGAAATTAGAAGACTATTTATCTATACGTAAAAATTTAATAGTAACATATGTATCAAGACTGTCAAACCGCTAGTAGCTTAGTGGTTAGGTAGACGACGCTCGGTTCTTGTATGAGCTTATATTTCTGGTTTCTTGTCCCTCGGTACGGGAAAAAAATAAAGGCTCTCAATAAACATTTCTATTTACAATAAAATTTCATGACGGAGTTAAGTTGAGCATACTCTCCCGAATCAAGGTCTATAATAAAGCAAAAAAGAGATGGATGAGTAGGATCACGAAATTAATCATCAAAGGTTTTTTTTTTTCAATTGGTAGTGGGCTCAGCACTTGGCCCATAATCTAATCAAAGATAACAAAATAAGTTTAGTTGGTTTTTTCCCATTTATTGAGAGAGAGAGAGAGAGAGAGAGAGAGAGAGAGAGAGAGAGAGAGAGAGAGAGAGAGAGAGAGAGAGATGCATTAACACTCTAAATGGAGGAAAGCATGCATGCTCCCTCCCTGCTTGTTTTGAAATCATGAGAGAGGTATGTTTTGCTCACCCCACCACTTATTGCACTTTAAGCACCACTCAGCTTTTCCAAACAACTTAAAACCAACCAAAGCTTTACAAGTGCCCCATCCTCTCTCTCTCTCTAAACACATTCTCACACACATGCCCTCTCCCTCCCCTTCTTAAATGCTCATAACCACACCCATATTCACCTGTCTCCCACCACAGGCCATTCATTTACTCACACTCCACACCACCCCAAAACCCCCCCATTTCTCCTCCTCCACTTTCTCTCTTCCTCTTCTCGCATTTCCTCTCCTCTCCCCCATAAAAAAAGAAGCATGACATCTAGTAGTAGAAATAGTAGTAGTAGTAAAAGAGTTGCACCAATGAGTACCACAATGTTGGTGCTTGTTATGGCACAAGTGTTGGTTCTCATAGTGGGGCTCTCTCATGGGCAGGGACTGGTCCCTGGGGTAATGATCTTCGGCGACTCGGTCGTCGACGCAGGCAACAACAACAACCTCGACACATTTGTGAAGGCCAACTTCCCCCCTTATGGAAGAGACTTCAGCAACCATTACCCCACCGGCAGGTTCTGCAATGGCAAGCTTGCCACCGACTTCACCGGTATGTAAGGCCTGCTTCAGAGTGCGTTGTCCAAACGCAACCACTTTCAAATAAGCACTTTTGAGTTCTGCTCCTCTAATGCTACGAAAAAGTTGCATTTGGAGAATGCGTGCCCAAACTAGTACTATAAGAAAATTTCAATATAAGGACGTTTTTTAGACGACGCTTGAGAGAAGCGTTCCCAAACATCCCTACAAATACCGACGCTTCATATAAACTCTTTATTGTATCATACCAATTTATTATATGATAAATTTTATTATTATTTTTAATATTCTGACATGAACGTCGGTATAGACGTGGCGACTCTTCATTTGCTGACGTTTTAACCGACGTTTTCAAATATGACGCTCGATTGAATTGGAATGCTTTTAAGTATCGTTAAATATAAAAAAAGAGCATCCTTAAATGTTGATTTTCTTGTAGTGTAGACCTAAGGTTAGTTGCCATTTGAGGCTTATAATTAATGTACTACTAAGGTATTTGGGTGTTTGCTTCAAATTAATGCAGTGGAGAATTTGGGTTTGACTACATACCCACCAGCTTACCTCAGCCAAGAGGCACAAGGGAAGAACCTCTTGTATGGTGCCAACTTTGCTTCTGCAGCCTCTGGCTACTTGGATAGAACAGCAAACTTATACGTAAGTGTTTCAATATATAACATAGATTGATGCAATTTTATAAGCAGCTTCTTACAGGAGATTGCATAAGAAGAGAGCGAATGTCTGTTCTTTGTCTAACTAGTACTTTCGATTCAGATCATTGAACCAAGATTATGGGGTTTAGATTGAAAGTATTGGTCGGATAAAGTGTATATGTTTCTCCTCTCTATTTGGAGAGTTTGCGTGTTTCACTAATCTGGGGCTGGTTCATGCAGAGAGCAATCTCACTGAGCCAGCAACTGCAGTATTACAAGGAGTACCAATCAAAGGTGGTGGGGATCGCCGGAAGAGCGAAAGCGGCGGCCCTCGTCTCCGGCTCCATCTACATTTTGAGCGCCGGCAGCAGCGACTACGTGCAGAATTACTACATCAATCCCCTGCTCAGGGGAACATACACTCCTGATCAGTTTGGGGACTTGCTTCTTCAGTCCTTCAACTCTTTTGCTGAGGTACGCCCTATAACACTACTTTCTTGTTGTTTATTGTCAGATCGATCTGTTGGGTGACATGGTATCAGAGTCAGTTTTAAACTGCATCACCCCGGCAAGGTCGTAGAGATACGTCCTATCACACTTATGTTTGATCATTTTCAATAAAATCAATCTTTTAGGTGATATGATATTATAGTGTTAAATTATTGTTACTTTACCATGATCATGTATACAATATCTCTCGTATCAATGCACGTGATATAGTTCACCATGCACTACGCGGATATGTAAAGATGTTCAAATTGTTCCCCAAGCCATTTTTTGGTCAAATCAATTCTTTTGGGGATGGTATTACCTTATGCCCTGTTTGGACACCGAAATAAAATCCGATAATAACTTATTGAATATAAAAAATATTTTGTATGATTAAAAGTAGGAAGTTCAGTTTTTGCTCTCTGATAGATCTTGGCATCCATAATTTGATGAAACGGTGTATTTCACTTACAAGATAAATTTATTTTATTCTGATAAAAATGACTTGCATGTCATTTAATCACACTTCTTATCTACCAAATATTATAAATCTTTATAGTAAATTTTAATATATATATATATATATATCGAGTAAAATATTTATGCATCTAAATAGTGCTTTATTTATCAATCAACACCACTAGAACAGTGGTCCTAATAAATAAGAGGAGGGATTCTCCTTTCTTTTTTGGGTTTTTTTTTTCTTTTTCATATAATGTACATAATAACTAAACATGGAAAGATAATTAATTTAATTAGCTCCATTAATGAGTCACGCGACAATAATTCTAGTAGATCATGGCGTGTCCCAATGACCCAAAATTAATGAATGCGACTAAAGTCATTTATAAAAATACCTGTTGATCAAACAATGCCATAATTCCAAACGACAAGCCTAAAATATGAAACAATTAATACTCGGGTAATAGTGAATTAATTCACTGGGAACAGATACTCTACAGCTTGGTCACAGATTTTTAGCCTCTTATGTACCAGTATGGAATTCTTAATAAAATAAATAAAATAACTACAGTTTCATAATAATCGACTTTTTATTACACAAACAACGGTACAAAAAATAAAAATTTACCTACTTCAATTGAAAATTATCTTCAACCTAAAATCAGTTACGGACAAACAAACAAGCCCTTAGGATCGACTTTGTTACCATATTAGCCAAAAGATTAATCCGATAGAAAACTGTCCAAAATAATCTTATTTTTTAAGAATAAGCATTGACATGATAAAGAATTTTCCTCCACCCAGGGCTTGGATACAATCTCTTGCCCTTTCAAATTCACATGCTAGCATTGGTATTGTTCACAATGTTTTTTAGTCACACAATCATAAATATATTGGGGCCCCATAGTTCCTCCATTTATTACTCAATCAATTCTCCTCTCTTGGAACTGCAATCCTAATTCAGAGCACCATTACTATCTCTCCTACCATCACATTAAAAGGCACCTGCATAAGTAGCAACCCTACCTAATCTCCACTTTAAGCTGTATTTTCTCCAATTTTAGAAGCCTATAAAGATTATTGGTCCAATTCCTCTCATTACTACATTGGCGAGAGGGGCATTTCTATGGGCTGAGATAGTACAAGACACTAAATGGTGCAGTGACTGTAGTAAATGCACAACCAAATTGCCAAACTACAAATATACTTTTAAAAGTAGCTATCTGGTATCTTAAGTTTTTAGAGAAATAATTATGGAACATAATTGGGTTCAAATTGCATTACTAGCTAAAACTAATGTAGAAACAAAATTTGATCAGAATCTATACAATCTGGGAGCGAGAAGGATCGGGGTGACGTCGCTGCCGCCGATGGGCTGCCTCCCCGCAGCCATCACGCTCTTCGGGGCCGGCAGAAACGACTGCATCGGGTACCTCAACAACGACGCGATCGCCTTCAACAAAAAGCTCAACGCCGTCTCCGAAGCACTCAAGAAAAGGCATTCTGATCTAAAGCTCGTCGTGTTCGACATCTACAACCCTCTTCTAGACCTCATCAAGAACCCTCCAAACAGCGGTACCCACTCTTATCTCTCTTCAATCATATGTTCCAAGTAGAGCTTCTACAGAAGTGTCATTTCGAGTAGAATTGTTTAGAGAATTCCTGGTGGTTTTTTCTGCTTAAATCTCACGAACCAACTTCCTTTCTGTATATCTAAAAACAAAAGTTTTAACTAGGAGCTTCTAGCTGCAGTTAAAAGATTAAGACAGCTTCTACTTTTCGAGCAGAAAAGTTGCTCCAAAAGCCTGAAAAAGGGAGCTATTAGATTAGCTATGGTTTAACATTTTGGCTAATACTTTTGTTTGCTGATGATTCTGCTGTGACAAAAAGGGTTCTTTGAAGCAAGGAAGGCGTGCTGCGGGACGGGCACGATCGAGACATCCCTCCTCTGCAATGTAAGATCGCCAGGGACCTGCTCTAACGCCACAGGATACGTTTTCTGGGACAGCGTCCACCCCACCGAGGCCGCGAACAAAGTGCTGTCCGACTCTCTCTTGCTTCAAGGGATAGATCTCATCTCCTAAATAAGCACTATTATCATGCTCTAAGAGTCCTTAAATCTATCTGTTTAATGTTACTTGTGTTTTCTAGTTGTGGTTGGTTATGTGGTATCAGAATGTTATAGACAGGTTGTGTTATTGGGTTTGTTAGTGAGTGCTTATAGCTGTTATCATAGGTAAATAATATGATAGTGGGTGCACCACAATTTTCGCGGTTGTGATTTAATATGCCTCCTTGTTGTGGCCTTAACTAAAAAATGAAAGCTATGAGTGGTTTGACTTGACGACAAGTTCTAGCAATACAAGATGATTCAGTGTTTATATTTGCATTTGAGAAGTTACTAACAACTTGGTAAAGGAAATACAGAACAAATGAAATGGTTACAATGAAAGAAGATGCATTACAATAATACAAATGATGCCAAAATAACTAATGCAAATCAATAACAAAACGTTGTTATAACTACAAGGATAACTATGTAGACAATAAGCATGAAACTCAACCCTAAACACGGCAACATATGAGTTAGGAAAACCAGAATTAAGAATATTCATCCAATTTCTTTACTATGATAGAAGTAGAGCAATATCAGAATCTATTATCCAAGCAAAGTAAATCTGTTCAACTTAAACTTGAGATCTATCTACAAACAAATTCTTTTATACAAACCGATGATTGAATCCTTGGGCAAAAATCCAATAGTAGCTCTTCAATTTTCATTTAACTCCACAATTTTATCTATCAAGACAATCTGTAGGATTTCTTGACTTGGTTTTTTGCAACAACACAAGTTAATTCATCTCGAAAGTCACACTGGGAGTCATGCATGATGGAAGTTTCAAATACCCAAACCCTAAAACCATGCGATTGACAACCTCCTAGATACAAAAACAAGCTCTATGTTGGCGAAATGAAGAGAGCAAGCAAAAAAGCTTTATTTACACTGCACTATACTAAATATGAATCACAGAAGTTTTATAGTTCTTTGTTGTTCTTCTGATGTAGCGGCGTCATTCTCTCTCGACGTGATTTAGAGACGAATTTACATGGTGTCAGAAATATTCACAAAAAAACTACAATCCAAAACAGTAATTCAGAGAAAACTCTGTACCTTAGGAAAGTTCAAATCCAGTGTTTGAAGTGATGGAGTAAAGTAGCTTGTTCCTCAGAGTACTCGATCGCTTGTATGTTGGCAGCTGGGAAAAAAATAAAAAAAGTGAGATAAAAAAAAAGTGACAGCATGTAAGTGATAAATCAGCTTTTAATCAGGAATAAGCTAAAAAAGAAACAAATACTAAGTGAAATGTCAATGCCCTGCACAATAGAGTTATGTTTAGTTACCTTCAGTGTGTTGTAGCATGTAGATGCAGACGGAAGACGGTCTACATCCTGCCCGCCTATAGTGGCCCAAAGAGGAACGTCACATGCGACCTGCGTAAAGAATTCCAACACCAGTTCCAGCAGACGGATAAATTAAATTTCAAGAATAATGCAAACCATAACCACAGGTAGGTCTACAATTCGAGAGCACTTGACAGTGATAAATGTCATACTTCCACAATTTGCAGTTCCTTCTCAACATACTAAACATGTATTTATTGGCGGATAGCAAAGAGGTCGAAAACTAGTATAGAAGAATTGACACTGGAAATAATCACGTCATCATAAAGTTCCACTCACTCCCACATTACTAATGAAATATGAGCTGCCAACACATATGTAGAGCTCTTAAAGACTTAAAGTATAAACATGCCAATGGCCCCTCATTTAGGGATGATCGCCACATAAAAGAATATAACAGACTGTGACTGTGTTTTGGGAGTTTCTCAGGAACATAGCAGTCTTTTCCAAAATTGTTCATTCAATGCATTTCTGGTTTCTACGTTCTTTCTTAACTACTTGATTGGAAGAAAATTAATTACTAAACATTTAGTAACATCCCTTCAGTAATTCAACTCCAGGGATCATTTCTCCTAAAAGACTAGAAAGGTATCATACCTTGTGAATTGTAAATGGTGGGTGCATGTACTTGAATCCAAGCAATGGAGCTCGCGAACAACTTGTGACAAATTTAACTAGCATGCATCTTTCCATTGGTTTAAATCCTTTGACAACCTGCCAGTCAGTCAATAAACAAAGAAAACAGAAAAAAAATAGGTGCTCATTATAAATTGATGCCTGGTGTAAAAAGTTCAATATAAGACTTGCTTTAAGCAAATAATACATGTATGCAAAATAAAGCCTCACTACATTAAAAATAGGCCTTTTTGCATAAAAAATCCACTAGTTTTGGGCTTTTGCAAAATTGGGTCGCTATTTTCGATTTTGCAGATTCGGTCCGAATTTTCAGTAAACTGACCAAAATACCCTTCTTATTTTTTCTCTCTCCTCTTTTTTTTTTCTCTCGCTCTTTTTTTTTTCTCTACGCCCGCGCCCCCCGCGCCCCCGCCCCTGCGCCCCTGCGCCCCCACCCTCGCCACGCCCCCTGCGCCTCCGCCCCCGCCCCCCCCCGCGCCACCACCCCCCCCCCCCCCCCCCCCTGCGCCTCCTCCGGCGACGGCGCCGGCGGCGGCGGCAGCGGAGACTCGGCCCTCTTTCTAGACCTCCACCTCCACCCGTGCTGACCTCCGCTGCCGTCCTCATGGCCACCCAATCCCGACCCCGGCCCTCCCCACCACCTTGAGCCGCCTCGCCGAGCTTCTCCGCGAAGAGCACTCTCGGGCGCGGCGATCCGGTGTCCTCCGCCGCCACCGACGCGGCGGCGTCGGCGACGGAGCAGAGAGGCTGCCGCGCGGCGGGGGAGGAGCGAGGTATTCGGGTCATGGGCGAGGCGGAGGCCGAGGAATGGGGATCGGGAGCGGGAGAGGAGGGAGGAGAAGGAGGAGAAAGAAGGAGGAAGGAGAGGGAAAAAAAATGGTGTAATTGATGGAAGAAGAAGAAGAAGAAGAAAAAAATAGTGTAAATTCTTTCGAAATAGTGCAATATTTTTCTAAAGAGTGTAATTTTGGCCGAAAAATAATGCAAACTTCAACTAAAGAGTGCAATCTTAGCTTAAAAAGTGTAATTTCATTTCAAAGAGTGTTGCACTATTTAGGAGAATGTTGCACTATTTCTGTTTCTCTTTTTTTTCTTTCCTCCTCCCCTCCTCACCGCCTCCTCCACCACCGCTGCGGCCCCGCCCCTTCTCCTTCCCCTTCCCCTCTCTCTTTAATCTCCTTAATCTCCTCCTCGTCCCCTTTGATCCCTCGGGGGGAGAAGCCGAGGACGCGAGCGGAGGGGCCATGGCGAGCGCCGCGGAGTTCGCGGCGTTCGTCGAGGACAGGCTCAAGCTAGCGAAGCGGATCGGGGGCTCGCCGCCGCACCGGCCCCTGCCGCGGCAAGCCGCGGGGATGGAGTCGGCGACAGCTTCCGGCGGCGCCCATGGTGCGGGGTAGGAGGCGAGCTCGCGGAGCCGCGCCAAGGCGCAGCTCGCCGCCGCGTCTGCGCGCGGGGGTCGCGAGCAGGCGTGGGGGGCGCTGGGGCGCGAGGGCCGCGCCGTCTTCTTCGTAGCGGGAAAAAAAAAAGAGCGAGAGAAAAAAAGAAGAGGAGAGAGAAAAAGTAAGAAGGGTATTTTGGTCAGTTTACTGAAAATCCGGACCGAATCTGCAAAATCGAAAATAGCGACCCAATTTTGCAAAAGCCCAAAACTAGTGGATTTTTTATGCAAAAAGGCCTTAAAAATATTACATACAACACTTTCCTTAATTACAACTGTATTAGCGTAGGCAATGCTTATTAGAAAACATTTGATGATGAACAACATAAAATATCATACAATAAACAACAAAAAAGAATATAAGTTCTAATTGTTTAAAGCAGCAGTATCATTCTCTCCACCTTCAACCTACTTCTATGCGTCACATGCTCATGATGCATCAGAGAAGTTTTTCAACATGGCTGAATTCTAACCGTAGCCTATGAGACTAGACCATCTGTTTCATAATTTCACAATCTTAGGTCTAAAGTTTTCAACTATTTCTAAATAAATAATATGGCTACCCCGCAAGCTTTTTATTGTGGCTACCCCACAAGCTTTTTGTTGTATAGCTATTGTATCTATCAAGTTGGTTCAGTACTTGATCAACCTTCGAGTGGCCTCTTCAGAAGAGGTCAGCATCTGTCTCTGTTGTCAAACTCTTCGAATGAGGGGAACGGGTTCTGCTTGCTTAATCCACTTTTTGTGATAGCATATAATAATGCTAAAACAAATTTCTGTATCTTAATACCATAGCTATTCATAGAGCCTCATAGCAAAACTGGAGCTTCTGCAAGTGTTGTTTAAGTATAGTTTGAAAAATGCACCAACTACACCAAACAGCTTCTTGCTGCAGCTAGAAGCAAATACTGAAATGAAACTTCTGTTTTTGGGGCCAAAAATGTCAATTTTTGACTTCTCAACATAGTTAGCAAATGCATGGCTTCTGGTTCCAAAGTAAAGCTCTTCTAGAAGCCAGGTCAAATACGCACATATTCAAAAAGAAAAATTTGATCAAATAAAAAATGAACTAGTTAAAGGATCACTATGTTAATAAACAATCATTATCCCTATAAAAACCATCATTTGTGTGTTATACACCCCCAATACCATGTTATTCATCTAAAAGAAGTTATCACAAATATTATAGCTGGCATTATCATAATGTTTCTTCTGCATACTAATAGACTCTAAGCAGTTATCTTATGCTAGTAAGAAAAACATTAACCCCAAAAAAGGACCTTTGAGTACTAAATTAAGCAAAATAACAAAGAAAAATCACAAACTAAAAATTGCAACCTAAAGTGTGACTAATCAAAGTAATCATAAGTCACATTAGCTTAACAAAGAACCGACTGTTTTACTTCTTTTGTTTCTGTACTACTAGAACAAATGTTATCCTTCTAACTATTCAGCTGAATATTTGGGAGGAACATCATAAGCGTTGTTATAGAAACATTCTCAGCTATTCTTGGCAGGCCAAAGGACTTGAGAGTGGATGGAATATAGAAGATGACATTATAGCTGAAATTATTGTAGTAGAACTTAATGGTTTCAATGGTTTTTGTTAGAGACTTGGATACTAAAGTGTGTTTAATCGGTTCCATCATGTGTAGTTACAAGCACTGATCCTTATGCATGAAAGGAAACTAAGACAAACTGAATTGTTACCTCCCAAAACAGTTTAACTGTGCGACTTGAATTAGAATAACCACCGGTATACTTTGTGTTGATTCTCAGATCATCAACATCAATATCCTGCCTTCCACCTGAAAGCAACTGCACGCGATATTTTAACGATCAGAAAGTTGTCAAAAAGTCAATACATCAATTTACTAGAGTAAAACCTTACTAGCGACTAGCATAGAGCCACAGGTAAGTTGAATTAGCTCCAACATTTTGGACAACATAGAAACTAAAAATAAATGGCATTTTATTGAACATACGCATCATAAGTGCTTGCTAGATATCTCTTAAGTCCTTTGCAAGCTTTATATAACACTCAGGCCCAATTTGGATGCACAATTAGAAAACTCCACATAGTATATATCCTATGGTCTAGGTGTAACAACCAAGCCCACTGACATTAATAACTCGTCAGGCCCTAACCACCGACCCAACATGCTTTAAGCCAGTTATTATTACTAGAGCTCTTGGTTCTTACATTCCCATACACAATCCGATGCGGGACTACTGAAGTGTCACAAATTCACCCCGTTTAAGACTTTAATGTCCTCGTCAGGTCTAATTCCCAAATCATTCTCTATCCCAAGATAATTAGGCGATATAAAACTCATCTTACACTTTCGGCTAGTAAAATGACTCTAATACCAAATGTGACGACCTAGCCCACTAGCACTAATAATTCGTCGGGACCAAACCACCGGTCCAAAATACTTAATCCCAATTACTATTACTAAAGCCCTTGGTTCTTATATTCTCATACATAATTTCTTTCCTATTTGATGTGAGACTATTGGGGCATCACATTAGGTCCGGCTAAAATAGGGAATCATGTAACCCTATAAGATTTCATGACTTCATTTTTATTTTTTATATTGTTTGGATACACACTGTTTGGAAGAGGGTAGAGCGGCAGCATAGGAATGGGGCCGGCAGATGGAGGGGGCAGTAGAGAGGGATCACTAGAGGAGGGGTTCGAGTTAGGGGGAGAAGAGAGAGATCAGGAGAGGAGGGACAAATAGAGGAAACCAATTCTAATGGCTTGAGTGGATTTTACTTTAACTCTCTTTTTTAAACCATAGGTTAACTATACTATATTTTAAGTGTCCTTTTGAAGCATTCAAACACATCATAGTAAAAAAAAATTCAGGATCATAGCATAGTAATACTATGCTCAATTTTATGATTCACCCAACCAGGGCCTCAATTTCAACAGCATCTACATTTTCAAGTATCAAGAAAGACCAATACTCCGCATTCACCCTTCACTAGGTTTCCTCCATAGTTCCAGCCACTTTCCTATTTGTAACTGCTAGATTTCAGACTTCTTACAGCTGTAAGAAATCATTTATCTTCACCCCTTGACCCTATCAAATTCATAAGGGCATGATATCTCATTTTCCAATGAGGATAGTACATTTATATTCAGCTCAATAATAAACCTGATTAACTCTAATCTTAGATTAATCACATGAAACCCTTTTGGCAAATCGATTTGGCTTTAGAGTGACTCGAACCATTGTCACCAAGATTGTGCACACGAAATATTGAGGGTACTTACATAGGCTTAAGGAATTGTATGATCTGACTAGCAATATTTGGTAAATCCTAGGTCACAAAAATTTCCAAAATTATATTCTTCCACATCTCTAGGAACAGAAATTGACATCCAAAACAAAAAATTGCCAATAACTCATTCCAGATCTGTATTATTATAACCAACATCATTGGATTCACAAAACTGATTAGTTTCCTGAGAGGATCTGCTTTGTATTTGTAAGGCAAAGGTGGATTACCTGATTGAATTCATTAGCATTAAATAAGCTCAACCATGACGGTGATATGAGATCACTAAGCCCTCTATAAAATGCATTTGCAAAAGGAAGAATCTGCAAATTGATAATGAAAGATGAGCAAAAAACAATCTTCGGTTAAAAGTTAGTAAAGTATCTCGCATAGTTAAATTGAACAAGCAGTACACCTGGCGGTTAAGTTTATAGTCAGCCATGGCATGGACATACTGCAACTTATTCTCATTTGTGACAGGCATATTTTTACCACCAGGTCTAAGCTCAGCAACAACCATTTTGCCACCTAGCTCTTCAGTCACAGTAAAATCCAAAGACAGCTCCGCAATATCACCATCAAAATGCTGTTTGATAATAAAGAAAACATGTCATTACTGACTAACAGGCAAACACAAATTCGAGTCTGCATTAACAGGTAGATCTACTAGATTATTCGATTATGTGTTGCTTTCAAATCCCGATATTACATTCAAGTAGGACACTAAGTCAAGAAGAATAAGTACACACTCCTTGCTTTTATGTAGCATAAAATCATTAAAAACCGTCCACTGTTTTAAAGTAAAACCAAAGACGTTTCAGAGAAATTGTTGCGCCTAAGTAACAGAAATCATTTACTTACAGCTGAAGAATTATGATACATCAAGACTTATAGAATCCTTAAAGATGTAACAGAAAGACGCATTGGACATGACACATTGAATGTCAGATCTATATGAGAATCGGAAGTCAACAAAAATAGATGGCACGGTTTGAAGCATACCGGACTGCAGCATTTTCTTACCTTGACAAACATAAGGTTCCTATAAAGTTCAGAATCGAGTGTTGATAACTCATCAAGAAAGCTGTAACGGCCTAGCAGCTTTTGCACAAAGGCCAGTGAAAAGGAATAGTCCAGTAAAATTCCTTCATAAAGAGCCTTCCCAACAACTCGACCAAGAAATCCGATCATTTCGATTCCATTGTCTAAGAGCCTCGCAGACATATTAGGAATTAAACTGCTATCTGATGTGGAAGTCTGTGAGAATAGCCCATATCTATTTCCGAACAAAGGGAAACAAATAGATTAGTATCTTTTATGGCATTTGAGCTTCTTGGAACAAAGAAAAGCATAATATTAGGCAGAAGTAAACTCAAACTTACTCAGGGTTGAAGGCAGCCCTAGACAAATCAGTTAACAACTCCTTTGATAGACCACCGTAGTCCAAACCAGCTTCAGGAAGGCCACATTCACTTATAAAAGACACATGAATACATGATTTTAATCTTGATCGAAGATAGTTCAACTGCCTGTATGCATCCTCAATAAGGTGATCTCGACGAATAACAACCTCAGTTGATCCTGGACTTGGTCCAGAGACTTCACCAGCTACTCTTCTAGGTACCTTATCTAAATTAATGAATTCTCTGAACATCTGAACTCTGCAAAAGAGCTATGAAAGTAATTAAACTATTATCATGGCATATGACAATAACAAGAGAAGCAAAAGTATGAAACAAATGGGATGAGCTAACAACACTGATAAGCAAGTGCTATAATAAAGCACCAAAGATCAAGCAAATAAGGTGAAACTGTGAGCATTTGAAGCAGAAACAACTAAACAAGCATATAATGAAAAAATGTACTAGAGCCGGAACTATACAACAGTTTAATGCACATCATCAAATGGCCTTGTATAAAATTGATCATGGTTGTTTTAATCGATATGTATGTATAAGCAGTCCTATACTGTAGTTTAGCTGCATAAGCTGGGTAGCACAAAGAAATGGCAAACAGAACTTCTGAAATCATGTTAAAACGCTTCTGAAATAATTGACACTCTTTTGGTCGCTGCAGACTATGACGTCATTTATCAAGAAATATCTCTTTGGACCTTAGTGACCAAACAGGGAAAACCAGACAATTTCAGCATCATGGCTCGTTACCTGCTGTTCAGCATGATATTACACAATTCTAGCCTTAGATTTGATATACAAAGTTAACTCTGAATTCTACCAAATTGATACAATGTAGGTACATGAAATATGCTCTGAAACCTGAACAGACGCAGAAGACAATTATCTTATCATTTAGGCTGGCTAGCAAGAGCATTTCCAACATCCAGAATTGCATTTGAAACCATGACCCAAAACTTCAAAAGTGCGTAGATAGAAAAAGTTAGAGAGCTACAACATGTCAATTCTACATGAGCAGGTCATACAATGTACCATTACAATGAAGCACTTTCTATAATCAACAGCTTAGAAATATCTAGAATCAAGTTCAAGTAAATTATATTAGGAAAAAAATGTATTATCCAGTACATTACATTGTGCATGTTTCTCATACAGCAAATCATGCCAACTTCTCGATTTTTCTTAAACAGCAGATGATGTCAATGACATTATTCCAAAATGCTGTCCTGCATATATTTTATTAAAGCACTATATTGAACGTCTTATTTCAACTTGATGATAACAAATCTCTAGTAATGTGATTTCTTTCAAGGTTTCATAAACTTCAATCTTTGTTTTAGGTACCAATCTTTTAGTAATTAAACAGACAAACTTACAACAATTAAAGTGTGTGCATCAAAAAGAATTCACTGTACATCCAAAACAACACGTCACCAATATCCTATGCAGCAACACAAATTGTTTCATAAAGCAAAAAAAACACAATTTGTTTAAACAAACATCTCATAATATTTTACATGATAGTAAAACAAACATCTCATAATATTTTACATGATAGTACCTCTCCTCAAAAGGATACACGTGTGGAACAGTAGTAAGGACAGAACTCGCGGTTGGAACAGTTGAAGCATCACTATATTGCACATTGGCAAATGCAGCTACATGAGTTCTAGCAGCTGCTGCAATCGGGACACAGCCTTTTCTGGCTGGTGCTAGCCACAAAGAAGTGGGGCAGAACTGGTGCCTGCAATACCTTTCATATAGGAGATGAAGGCACCTCACTGCTACATCCATAAGAGGTTGATTGCCTTTTCCACCATTATGAATGAAAGAATTGTACACTAACGTGTTAAGCACTGAGGCAATACTTCGCTGTTGTGCAAGTGTAAATGGAACCTGTAACAGAAATATAAGATGAGAACAATCAAAATATACTGAACTGAAGAGATAACTGCACATAAAGTCAATTAGCATATCCATACCTGCTTCTCATAGAACTCGATGTCATCTAGAACCAATAAGAGGTGTCCATACATAGCACAAAACAAGTGCAACATGTGCGACAAGTCTTTTGAGATACATTGAGGCCCTTGTCTCATAGCTTCAACATCCCACAGATCATATTCGTTTTCATTGAACTGGACAGAATTCAATGCATTATCACTACAACTAGCATCAGCTTCTGTTGATTTTCCAGTTATCTTTTGCAGAACATTCACCCACTTGTTTCCCGTATCCCTTGTGCTCCTTCTGCGCCGTATTTCGCCAATTTGTTCACTATAACTCCCAAAACCAGCATATCTTTGATGTTTGGCATCATATTGTATGCTATCAGCTCCACGAGTAAAGATTGAACCTTCTACTATTTCCCATAGTTCTAGAAGAAACCCGGGAGTGAAGGAAAGAACATTAAGAATAGGTGATGAACCAACAAAAGGGTTCAGGAAAGAGAATATCCTCAGCATGTAATAGTAAAAATATATAATATTCAGTAGCTTGAAATTCCCATATTCCTCTAAGCTCCGCTTTGAACCATTATTATTATGTGCCCCAGTAGAAATATTCTCCTTTGTCACCATCAAAAGCTTCCTTAAGTGCCACTGCTGATAAACAGGTTTAAGAAGGTCTATGTATAATGAGCGCAAATTACCGTTATCTGAATCGACTGCTTGTGAGAAAGAATCTCTTGCTCCTGATGATTCATCGTCATCCTTTTTCATCAATGCTTTCATTTTCTCAATAAGGTACAAAAAGTTTTGCGAAAGGCAATTAACTACATGAATATAAAATCGGCAGTCTAGCCCTTGCACGAAATTTCCAGAAACAGCTGATTTATCATCATAATCTATCGCCAAGTTAATAACATTTGCAAGAGCCCAACCAGAGTAAGGGATGGCTTCAACGCAAGAACTATATTCTTCTGACTGGTCCAGTTTAGATATTTCCTCAAAGATTTTATCCCTGGAAATCTGCCACCACCTGCCATAGTTTGATCAGTTCCAGGGCCTCCAAATTGTTTGCATGCAATCTAGAATATATCAGCTTGAAGAGCAACCAATATATTTAGGCCTTTTTTGGCATCACGTAAATTTGTGTGTCCTTTTCTTGTTTTAATTAAAATTCTGTGCAATGAATGTGCTGTGAATGGACATTCCAATCTTTTTATTATAGTCAGCTTCTAAACTCATCTGTTTATATAAGATAATAACGAAAAAGTAAAGGTATCTACCAAAAATTTTGTAATTTTTGTTGCCAATGCATAGATTGCAAACAATCTGCCATCTATTGGCACATCCAATTTCATAGAATTAAGTTTTATTTTAAAAAAACGTACCACATAGACCTTAGCTTTTCACCTCTGTAAAGTACAAGATTCATTGCTGAAGAAGTAATATAAAGGCCCATCCTAGCATTCTCTATATAGAAGCAATTGAGGATCACCATCAAGTATCGAGAGACCATACAGAAAATTAATGTTTTACTTATAAATGAGTTTAAGAAACATGCCAACTGACAAGACTTGGGAGCAGCTCAATCAGAGAAAATGTGTGACTAAGAAAAGTAAAATCGTGATAAAAGTGATTTTCATGTTTACTAGTAAAATATAAAATAGAAAAGTTAGGAAACATAAAATAGGCAAGGCAATGAAGAAAACTCTAAATTCATGAATATTCTAACATTATGGTCCTTACCAGTAAAATGTTAAGAGATGGTAGCAGCACAGACTCATGCTTTAGAGCAGGCAGGAGGAAAGATGGTAGACGCCGACAGAGATATGGAACAGTCAGTATAAACAAAATGTATTCTTCAATAGCACCATTCACATCAAAAGCATCAGCATCATTAATGTTCGACTTCTTCAAATGAAAAGGACGTAATCCTAAGGTTACCGCACTTGCAGTAATTAAGAATTGATCATCTGTCAGTGCAATAGCTTTCCTCTGCGATGCATCTTGAGCACCGAGCTTCAAGAGAAATCTCCTAATACAACTGTACATTCCGCTACTTCTTGTACTCATAAAACCAATCAACCTCTTCACAGCTACATCTGCGTCTCTGGTATTCTCACTTTTTAAGCACTTCCACCCGTTTAGATCAGTCAAACTGATAACCAGGCGCATTGCAAGAGCAGTTAGTGCAACCATATTATCACTCTCAAGACGGGAGAAATCACACTCAGCAAGAATTAATGAGCAAAGTGAAAGCAGTTTTTTTGCTTGATAAAGCCATGTAGATCTTTCCTCCAGTGTACCAACGGCAAGAGAACAAAAGTTTTGTTCCATATCTACGGTTCAAACAAGGAATCATTAAGCTCCCGGTTGCTTGATATAGAATATAACAAAAACAGGAAAAAGAATCTCATAAGCAATTGAGTTTCATCTATTGACAAAAATTTTCCAACCTTTGGTGGCATGTCCAGGGTTAGGATGACTCTCATCAAGCATTTTAATACTTGCCTAACTGAAGATGATAGTATATTTCCACAGATTATTTTTCTCTGGCTACCATCCAAGTTATGGCAAGCACAACATAGAGAAATGAGCATTACATCTTGACACTTCAGAATTTAATGAATATGTTGTCATTGATGTCATTACATGATCCCCCCCCCCCCTCCCACCCCACACTAAAGGCCTTGATCTCCACAATGTCTAGCTTTACTCAAAGGACCTATCTGGTAGGACAATTTTACCAAAATATGTATGAACAAAATCCATTTTTAATTAGTATTACAAATTCACAGAATAGGCCATTTGATGTCTTTAGCAAAAATTGCGTAATTAAAGGCAAAGAAAAGATTTAATTACTACTTTTTTTAGGAAAGGCAAAAAGAAATAACACATATACAGACGTGTGAAAAAGAGAAGTCACGTGACTGCCGATATAGTTTCATTAGAGGTTGATATAGACAACCGACCTTGAATAGGATAAAAGACGAGCTGACTATAATCACAGGGCCAAATCTAAAATTATTCAATCTCTTTTAAGCAAGGACAAATACATGGTAAATGGAGCTCAAAACGGGCCTGGGCCTAAACAAGGCCCACTTGGACAAGCATTGTTTAGCTAGGTTATGGGTGCATAAAAGACTTCTTCTCTAGTCTTACTCTAATTGAGCTTTGGTATTTGGTAGCTGATGTATGTCTATGTGTATATATTTATGTCAGTCGGCTTACATGTGCCCTCATTCTTCTAGAATCAAAACCCTCCATCCATCATCTAGCTCGATGCTTTTGGTCAAAATAGTGGTTTTGTTTCACCTTTTCACCTTCGATCTAATTTTGTCTTCACCAATTAAAGACATGTTCACGGACAGGACAACTAAAAGGAATTAACTATCATGGTACCCGAGGCAAGATTTTTTCCAGATCATTCAACAAAGTTCAAATAAATGGATTTTGCTTTAGTGGCTAAAATACACGTGTTAGGGCCTGTGAGGATCTTCTTTTTTTTCTTTTAAAGACTCATAAATAATTGTGCCATATGGAGGCTCGATGGGGCTTTTAGCTCTGGACCAAGCCTTGGGAACTCAATATTTTTTTAGCATAAGCCCCGTTGAAATCCAAACTTCATTTATGGTTCAAGTTTGGGCTTGGGTCCAGCCGCACTGAAACCCATTCCCCTCCTGATGATGAAAAAAATTTAGATATATAAAGTTTGCTCTACCATAAAGAAGAAAAAGAAAATAAAAGAAGGGAAAAAAGAGGGCATACCAGAAGAGTTTATGCTGCTTAAGAGAATTTTGAAACATGCCGACACATAATTCGTCTTCCTAAGTAGTTGTTTCTTATATAATGTAGTTGACTGCGTAGCAATAAAAAGAAATGGACTTAGCAATTTGTTTGAAATCCATTGCTTTGTAATACAACAGTCGTACTGGTCAACTAATGCTTCCCACTCTTCTTGAAGCTGCTGAGAAACCTTTTTCAACTCAGAGTACCCCCTCCAAACCCCCTGATATACAAGAAAAGAAAATGACCATGTTAAAATGGCAGATATCAGAATGTAGATATCGCAGAATATTTGACCCAAAGTATAAGAGAAAATAAAGCATATGCAGAATTATCTAGCGAGAAGTGAGCCAAAAATTATTCAATATGTTACATTGTCACCTCCGTTGCAGATGTAGCTAGAACTCATTTTAATGCATTACAGCAAGAAGGTCACATATACCAAGATAACTGAGGATATGAGTAATAGCATCAAAAACTCATATATACCATGAGAAGTCCTTGTTGCCCGATGATCAATCAAGAATCATATTAACTCATATTTCCTACTTTTGCTTCAAAAATTATCTAACTTGCCATCAAGATCCGACACATCTCCACCACACCTATATATTCAGAACATAATCATCTCTAATAACAATCTCATCAACCATTCTCAGCCTGATATAACCCTCAAAGATCCACGACAGGATTCTACCATAAAATCATAGAAAGACCATTTTTTTTTCCATCCAAAGCTTTCATATTTTTATCTATTTCTTGAATTCGCAGTATCATATCATGTATGTACCGCGGCAAAATTTAACCTTTTTGGTTTATATCGACGGGAGTAAATCAAATTTTCTCATTTCAGATTTTTTTTAAAAAAAACACCGTCAAAAGCTCATTTTTGTTCTCTTCTTTTCTCCTTTTACGGCATCTGTTAAAGAATTCACAACCATTGATAGAATTTAGCACGGAAAAACCCTCTCCGATCGGAATCGAACGTCGCATTGCCCTAATTCGTGTCTAAATCTTATCAAAGAGAGAGAGGGGGATAGAGCCCTACCTGGATGAGTGCGGCGGCGGCGGCGGCGCGGCGGAGGAAGCTGCGGAGCTCGCGCTCGTGGGAGACCTTCTGGAGGAGGGCGTCGCGCGTGATCTCCTTGGCGCTCGCCCCCCTCAACGAAACCTAAAAAAAAAAAAAAAAAAAAAAAAAAAACACCCAAGAAGATGATGATGATGAGAGAAAGAGATCAAGAAACGGGAAAAAAAAAAGAAGCAAAAATAAAAATAAAAAAGAAGATGGAAACGGACCTGGCGTTGGTTCGGCGGCGGCGCCGACATCGTCGGAATCGTCGGTGGCGAGGAAGAGAGATTATTATTAACACTGTTTTTTTCTTTTTTTGGCTCTCTCTCTCTCTCTCTCCGCGCGAATAATAAAAGGATTGTAAATGCGCGCAATAGCGACCAAATAAAGCGTGCTTTTTATTTATTTATTTATTTATTTATTAGGGGGTGAGAGGACTTTTTTTTCACAATAACCCTATTAAATTTCTAATTTACCAAATAATTCCTTCAAAATTTTATTTGGCCAACTAACCTGAAAAATACGGTGAATCGTTCACCGCTAGCGGTGAATGCTTCACCGTTTTCATATTATTATCTTTTTTTATATAAATTGTAAGAATTTTTATGAGGTTGTTAAGATTGTATGGATATTATTAAAAAATTTATTTGATAGTTAAAATTATATGAATAGATTGTTAGGATTATATATGATTTGTTGAATTCTTTATGTGGTTATTAAAATTTTATATGGAAATAGAAAGAAACAGTAAATTATTCATTGAGTCCTCTTTTAGAAAAGACGGTGAATCACCCACCGCCTATCAATTATTTTTCTAAGTTAGACAAAATATGATTATTTGATTAAATAAATTTGTTACAAAATTATTTGATCAATTATAAATTTTTAAAGGATTAAAATGAGAAAAAAGTCCAAAGGGAGAAGTGAAAAAATCCTTCTAAAACTGGTTAGGAGGAAAAGTAGAAGAGAAAATGACAAAGTTAATGTAGGTTAAAAATGTATGGAAACTCGTTTCTAGGGTCTAATTCAAAGTTACAAACTGACTTTTAACTATCTAAAAAAAAAAAAATTACGTATAATAAAGTGCAATAGCAGATAAGTTTTTTTTGTAGAAACCAATAATATTAAGACCTAATTTGATAACGTAGTAGTTACAAAAATTATTTTTATGCTAGAAAATGTTCAAAAAATTTAAAATTTCTTTCAATCTTTTTTTTTAATACTTTAAAATTATGGTTGCAACCGCCACCAGAGAAGCATGCACATGCTTCTCTAAAGGCAGTTGCAACTGTAATTTTTATAGTATAAGAAAAGAAAAAAATTATAAACACTTTTAAATTATTTGGATCTTATATAATATAAAAATTATGTTTTCAGCCACCATATTAGGGAATTAGGCCTGAGTAGAGAAAGCAACCAATATGCTCACACATCTCATAGCAATTTTACTTTCTGCAAAACCATGTAAACAATATCCTATCCCAAAAAAAAAAAAAAAAAAAAAATCTCTTTTTCATCAACTTGATCTATTGAATACATTCCAAGTTAAATTAACATGGAATGATGTTAATCACACTAATCAGTGTCAGGGAATACATGTTAAAGATTTAGCAAAATTACTAGAGGCATGATGTACAATTGATAAAGATACCAATATATCTTTTCTCGTCCTACAATCCTACTTCTTCTGCTTTACAACTTTCATGCCATCGATTTAATAAACACAAATTAGCCGAATCCATTAGCTTCTATCGACAAACGGACAAGTTCTTAGATTTATCACAACTCAGTCTTTAGATCATCCTCCATCTCTTGCCGCACATCAGCTGGTACACCCTCTGTTATTCTGAGTAATAAAAGAGAAATAAAACCATCAGCTTCAGTGAATATGTTTGCAATAAGTTTGTACAATAGAAAGGGAAAAATATACCAGCAAGCCCTGAACTTCAAGCCAAATTAAAGATGCTCACCCTAAAAATTTTAGGAGTAGACGAAAAACTTGACCGTTTCGACCAACCGCCTACCCCTAATTTATGTAAACTTTTAGCCAAATAAAGCTTGTTGACTTGAATGCCCATTAACTCATGAATTATAGGTTCAGAGGAGGGCTAAGGCCTGAAATCTAAGTTTCAGGCGACAATCACGTGTTTACAGTTGTTGCAAAAGTCTGATGGAAGTAATGGATAACTGGTAGATTAAAAATATCATATTGTTCATGAATTTTAGTTAAAAACCAATAGTTTAAGTAGCCATTTGCACTTCCCCCCACCCAACTCACCCCACTCTGCCCAAAGGAAAAAAGAAGAAAAGCCAAACTCTTCGCACTCACATCTCAGTGCTGGTTGGGATTGTATTATGATTGTCTGACACGTGAACGATTACTTTATTATCACTTCCCATCTCGGAATGTATAGTGTCACCCTGCAGGGAAGGTAAAGACGGTTTAGAATCTGTATGGTTAATTGCATTAAATACTTTGTGTAACCACTACAGTAGTTAGGAGGAAACCAGACCTCCTCACTTGGATTAGCAGAATCCTGGGTATCTATTTTCGCCTTAGAGAAGCTTCTCAGAGTGCCCTGCAGATTCAGATGATAAAGGATGCATAGTCGGAATCAGATAAGACTGTCAGAGCGAGCGTTGAGGCAAACACTCATTTAAGGCAACAAGCATTTAAGTTTCAAAGACTCATCAAATGTGATTTCATGCAGTTCCACGTCTCTGAACAAAGATCTCAAAAGAAAACAGAAGGGGGAAGAATTGTGACGGTATAGATACCTTGTTCGCCCACATAAGTCCACAAGCATTGCACAAGGACCTAGGACCAGCTGGTCCACGGCGCATCGCTGGTGTCATTTTCTCACTTATTCCACAATTTTGGCATCTACAAGAAGCATAAGAAGATCAGAACATAATATATAGCAGCATCCAGGGTTCTGTCTGACTAAATTATTGGTTTTTCAGTAGAAAGAATATATTCTGAATCTAATAAAATTGTCAGATGATAGAAGACCGACCTGGATTCTCTAGGTGGCTCATCTTGGTTTGAGTCCTGAGGAGGATCACAGCTTGGGGAGGCCGAGATCCCTTCTGCATTTGCTTTCCCAGCAAACTGCCCTCTTCGACGCTGCATCCTGTAAAATTTAAAATGACTTCTGAGCGAACCATGACTAAAACAAGGTGCATAATATATATATATATATATATATAGAGAGAGAGAGAGAGAGAGAGAGAGTCCGGCTGGGATACTATCGATAGCACCAAGGGCTTGGTGCTATCGAGTTTTCCACCGTTAGATTTAACCCTTTGATTATTTTTACCCGTTAGATTATATTATTCAACCAACCACCCACTCAACCCTAGGGGGCCCACATCATCCTAACCGCACATTTCTCAATCCAAGGGCTAAAAAACTAATAGCACCAAGCCCTTAGTGCTATTGATAGTATTCCAGCCTAATTATATATATATATATATATATATATATATATATATATATATATATATATATATCCTGGAAAAACATGTATCTCCAACTATAATGCACGCTCACACACACACGAGAGAGAGAGAGAGAGAGAGAGAGAGAGAGAGAGAGAGAGAGAGAGAGAGAGAGAGAGAGAAAGAGAAGCAGAAATAAATTCCTCCGACACATAGTATTTCTTTCATCAACCGAGTGTTTCAGTGAAGCACCCATTAACATGATAATAAACCACATCTGCTACCAAATCTACTATCTGGAATAATGAAGCATTAGTGCATTGGACTTCTTGTTCTGGACTAAAGTTCAACTACAAAATTAACCGTACAACAAAAATCTGAGTCACAAAATATCATGTCATGTATAATAATACTGATATACTCTATACGGGTTCCCAAGAACTAGATTATTCAACCACAGAAATGGAATAAGCAACATGGTAAATCTTTTGCAATAGTTAAAATCTAATGCGCCAACAAGCTGCCTTGATTGCAGATATTTTCCCAATCCATTCATTAAGATCATAACTTTCTAAGCCATAACCTTAGGTAATCAAGAAGAGAATACAACAATTAAAATTTTCAATCAGCAATTTAGTACGAATGGCACCAATCAGCTACTCTCTTTCATTTAACACAAATTAAGAAAGAAGGCCCAATGTGGCGCTTCAACTTACAACAAAATGCACGCAATATGCATTTTGAGAATTACTTGTGGTATCATCCAAGACATGAGACTTGGTTCTAACAAGTATATAACAGAGTTACATTGTTTATATACCTGAGGGCAACCTCCTTGCGAACAGTATAACGAATTTTCTTATCAAAATTTCTTTCCTTCCGTTTTTCACGGAACCTGATAAGTGAAGCAATCCTTTTTGCCGGAATATCTGTCCGCCTAAGTATATCGTCATAACCCTGTTAGAACATGCTATTAGAGAGAGAGAGAAAGAGAGAGAGAAGAAACAACAGTTAATTGTAGCCGAATGTTTTAGGAATACCCTCTCATCTTGTTGAGCAGGTAATGCCATACTCGCAGTACCTGTTGGAACTTCGCACCCTCCTAGTAGCAATAAGACAGCTTGAACCTGCAGAATGAATTTCCCCATTAAAGAAACTACTCCAATAAGTAATGTTGTTTTTCTTTTTCACAATAACGTATTGCTATAAGTGTAAAAGAGCTGAAAGTTCCAAGATTTCTTTACTCAAGAAGCTGTTACTTTGAAGATGAAACTAATGACTACCAAATGATTCGTAATGTTCTCCAGAAGCAACGAGAAATTCTACTACCAACTCATTAATACGACCCATAGCGACAAACTTTCTAGCGTTTCATTTTGGTAAAAAAACAACAGACTATTTCTCAAAATAACACGCTAAGTAGAAAGCTATCTCCTGATTAAAAATTTGAGGTGTAAGTAATGGATTCACTGATACATAAGTACATCAACAAAGTGAAATAACTTGCCATCAGTTATCCTTGCTTAAAAAGCAACATTATTCCATCAAAGAGAAAATATACAAGCAAGATGACCTCATAAAACAGGAAATAGTCATTGTATTTGATGACAAGTTTTTGTACTCATAAAATTGTTTAATCACCGGTTCAGATCAATTTGTGATTGCAAATATTTGTTGGTGTTTCACTGGATCTTTTCCTTTGCCAGTACACCTCATAGAAGAAGAAGAAGAAGATTCTCTAGATCAAAATCTTGTGTATAGACTCCGGATAACACCAGACACACTATTATCTCTACATAAATTCGGAATTTAAAGAACTCTAATAATTATCAAACTATAATGGTTCTCAGCGGATTCATAATCGATCATTTTACTTCTGTTCCCATTTTATTCCTCCAAATTTGATGCTCTTCCTAGAATTCATGATTCAAGAACAATTGAAACGAAAACATTATATTCAACGCTGAGAACTTATCCGAGACAGTTCATCAACAATAGTATTGTACAGAGAAAGAGAGAGAGAGAGAGAGACCTTTTCGGGGGTGACCGAGTCGAAGACGTAGACCTCGCCCTGGAACAAGAGCGTGAGCTGGTTCGAGCCCACGCTCATCAGCGGCATGGCCGAGTCCGCGGCGTCGGCGAGGTGCTCCTGCTCTGGCGCCGCCGCGGCGACGGAGATGGCACCGTCCATGTCCTCCGCCCCGGCGACGGCGTCGTGGCCGAACACGTTTCGCTCCTCTTCCGACATCCCAACGGTCGCCGTCCCGAGATGGTGGTGGTGATGGTGGCGAGGGGAAACCCTAACCCTAACCCTAACCCTAACCCTAACCTTGGAAGGAGTGGGTGGAGGGGAACGGAACGCCGGGAAGGGCGGGGGGAAGGTCGGAAGGAGGAGAGGAGAGGAGAGAGAGGGATGGCGTGATCTTGGAATCACAGCCGCTAATTTCGGTTTGATCTCGATGCGCGAACACGGGGAGCCCGTGGGAAGTCTACATGGACCGGGTCTTCGGTGTAACGGGCTACTGATCACCGTTTAGTTTAGGGTGTGTTTGCTACTACGCGCGGTCCACGAGGTCCCCTTCACCTCGTGGACCGCATGAGAGAGAGAGTCCACGAAGCATGTGGACCCGCTCTCTCTCTCTCTTTCATTTTATACAAATATATATATATATATATATACAGAGTCCGACTGGGATACTATCGATAGCACCAAGGGCTTGGTGCTATCGATTTTTCCACCGTTAGATTTAACTCTTTGATTATTTTTATCCGTTAGATTATATTATTCAACCAACCACCCACTCAACCCTAGGGGGCCCACATCATCCTAACCGCACATTTCTCAATCCAAGGGCTAAAAAACTAATAGCACCAAGCCCTTAGTGCTATTGATAGTATTCCAGCCTAGTTCTATATATACAACAAGTATTTTTGCCACCCATTTGTTTTCGATGATGGAGCTTTTAAATCGACGATCGGTACCGTTGAACATGATCTAGAGCATTTAAAGTATCTAGAAACCAAATTTCATACTTTTTCGATATTATTTTCTTGTCCATCAAGTGGACACAAAAATGAATGGTTGGAAATAAATATCTTTTAAAAAATGATGATAGGAGTTTTGTAATCAAGATCAAGAGTATAGATCTTGTTTTAAATAGTTTAAAGAATTTTCTAACAAAAATTCAATTGATTTGGATATCTTTACACCGTTAAACAAGAAAACGTCTCATATCGATCATTAAAATTACAAAATTTGAAACCCTTTGATCATTAGGCCAATGATGTCGAAAAGCATGAAATTTGGTTTCTAAATATTTTAAATACTCTAGATCATGTTTAACGGTGCCGATCGTCGATTTGAAGCTCCATCATCGAAAACAAATGGATGGCAAAAGTGCCCGTTTGCTATCGATAGTATTCTAGCTCAACTATATATATATATATATATATATATATTAAAAATATTTTATGTATACATATTATTTGTAAATATATAGTAATTTTTATTTTATAATATTAAATATATATTATATATATATTATATTACGTATTTATTGTGTAGTATATTTAAAATATGTTTTATTTATAAAAAATAAAATTAGAATAATAATATATATGGTATGATAATTATTATATATCAATAATATATAATATATAGAATAAAAAAATACATATAATAGTAATAAAAATTACATATAATTATTTATAAATATATAGAAATTTAATTATAGTATTAAATATATACTATTATATATTATATTACATTTCTAATTATTGTATAATATATTTTAAATATATTTTATTTATAAATATAAATTATAATACTAATATATGTAATATGATAATTATTATATATTAATAATATATATAATATATATAATATATAAGAAATATATATATATATATATATATATATATATATATAATAGTTTTTTATTTATAAATTTTCCTTTCTTTTTTTCCTCCCAACCAAACAACCGTTACGGAAAATTATTTTTTTTTTCCTACAAACCAAATACTAGAGAGCGTAAAATTTATTTTCTTCCGAAATTTTTTTTTCTACAAATTTTTTTTTTCACAATTTTACTGGAACCAAACAGCCGCTTAGTTTTTCCAGCACGTGGGGCCCACCGTTGTGGGTCCCACGGATCGGTCTGATGAACGCGCTGATCGCACGGGAAAAATTTGGAACCGGGGGAGAGGCGATCGCGCCGGCGCACAATGACCGTTCATATAAAACTAGTCCGGATTACTTTAAGATGCGTGTCAAATATTGATTCACGTCGACAAAATACAGACAACCTGCTTGTAAACAAGCCTTTTTTTTATTTTTTAAAATTATATTTTATTCTCTCAAATGATACATTCAACCCTCCACTGTCAGAATTTCACAATTATTCAGTCCATTTCTTATAATTTATACAAAAAATAATAAAAATATATTAAAAAACTATTTTTTTCTTATAGGATAATTAAGAACAATTTAGTTATTTTATCCTCTTCATTAATACCGGAATTCTCAAAAAATATTTTTGAAATTTTAATGGAACAAAATATAGATTTTTAAAAATTAAGTTAAACATATAAAACAACAAGTATTTACAAAAGAATCTTGGGCTTTTTTTTTGCATTTAGCACCTTAACAAAAAAAAATTGCAAATAACCTCATAAAATTTATATTTATAAAATTAGCCCTATCTCTGTCACGTGAACGCCGTGTTGAGAGTTTAAGTTGAACACGGTGAATCATTCACCGTGTTCATTCACCGTGTTCAACACGGTGAATGATTCTCCGTGTTCAAATACGGTGAATGGTTTCCCGTGTTCAAGTATTATGTATAACTCTCCTCCGCACGATCTCTTTTTTCCTCTCTCTCTCCCAAGATTTCCCCGTCTCTCTCTCTCTGCCCCCTCCTCGAGCTCTCTGCCGCCGCCGCCCGCCGCATCCCCTCTCCTCCTCCGCCTCCTCCGTCGCCCTCCCCCCATCTCTCTCTGTGCCCCCTCCTCGAGCTCTCTGCCGCCGCCGCTCGCCGCATCCCCTCTCCTCCTTCTCCGCCGCCGCCCTCCACGATGGTTCCACCATTACTAGAAGGAGAACACGGTGAATCATTCACCGTGTTCAACTTAAACTTTCCTTCCAACATGGCGCTTACACGTGACAGAGATATAACCAATTTTGCAAATATAAATTTTATGGGACTATTTGCAAAAAAAAATTGTTAAGAGACTAAATACAAAAAAAACCCAAGAATCTTTTGTATTTTAGCATAAATATAATGGACGTACGATAATTTAAAAATATTTATCGATATTTACATCCAAATTTAAATTTAATATTGAGTACCATTCCATACTTCCTTGTTATACTTGAAAGAGAGAAAAAAAAAAAAGAAAAAAAAAAAGAAAAGTAGTACATCAACACTTTGCTCCTAGTGTAATTTACGATTTAGAATTTGAATTTTACCGCCAGAAAAGTAATACCGTTGTCATTGACCTAGTTAGTTTAATAATTAATTTTCCCAAGTAAAAATACCAATATCATTATGAGCTACAGTTGCCAAAGAACTTTAAAGTTTACATAACTAAACTGAAGGAGAAGTAACATATAAAAGACACTCACCTAAGGGGGACATATATAATTTGCCAAGCAATAACATACATTTCTTTTCCTTTTGAGCTTCAATTACATTAAATAAATACATACTTGGCAAGCTACAAGCCATAATTTCTACAGTAGTCGACGAACTTTCGAGCCTTTCCGACCGCATCATGAGTCTCTGAAACATCTTTTCCCGATAAGCTCGCCTCCCCCGATATCCATTTCTCCACAATACCAGCAATTTTCCTAAGCTTTAGTACAATTTGCAGTATAGGAAAAGAGACGGTTAGAAAATTTGCAATTAGCAAAGTATTCCTGTTTCTTTGATGTCAAACAAAAATACAACTAATTCTATAGATTTGGGGGAAGGATACAGATGTAGTAGCTCCATATAACTTCGCATAAGCGCTAGAGTTTACGTCTTCGTCCAATTTATCCACTGAATGGCTTTCGAGATCTTCTTCGATAAGGTTGGCCTTTTCTAAGAAAATCGATGCAAACTGGTGTAGTAGATCTGTCGAACTATTATTATCATCTATTTGAATCAACAACCTTGCTAGGGTACACCATAGTGCATTTCGAGCTTGGGAGTCATCGGAAACTAAAGGTAAGATATCGAACAAGCCTTGGACGAAGAGAAAATCTAGAAGGACGTAGAAAAATAGATTCAATATTAGCTGAAAAATCAGTTCCAAGTAAACTTTGTAAAGAAAGTACACTGCGTACCTTTTGAAAGCCCCAGGATTAGATGCTTCCCATCAGGTAAAAGATTTGCTAATATCATTACTGCAGAAATGCAGGAGCTAGCTACCTGTTACAGAGTTTTGAGATCAATTAAGATTTATCATGTCTATCTAATGCTGTCCTGTTTCAGTTAAACATATCAATTTTTAGCCCGTCTTTATGATTGAAATTACAACTGCATAACTCGAACGGATGTCAACATCTAAATCAGCAAATTCTTTTGGTGTTCAATAGACTTAGGCATTCTCAGTGCATAAAGTGGGACCAATGTATGGATTCAGTGAGAACCCTCATGTTTTTCTTTTTCGTTTTCGCCTTACTCACCAAATTGTATCCTAATTGGCCCAACCACAAGGGCACACCAGGTGTACCGAACAATTTCTCCAATATATACACCCTGATTCTAATTTGCACCATGAAACCGTGAATCTCCCAGAATCTTTTCTTGTTCTAAGTCAGTTCCAGGATTACATTGGCCTTTTAGACCAGGAGATGACATAATAAAGACCACCTGCCTTGCATCCAAACTTCAAAAGCAAGTGACCATTAATATTAAACAAAAGTCTCAAGGGAAATTAATAACAAGCGACCTAAGCACCATCCATATAATCCATGTATACTTGAACAAAGAAAAAGTCATCGAGAAAACGAAATAATGTGTTCCAAGTTTTTCCAACATCATGCTCACCTCAAATTTATCAGGTAGCTTGACTATGCCACAGACCAAATTAAGTAGTTGCTCATTTGAAGACATTACTTGTGAACAAATGTCTACTGCAGATAGTGCTTCAATTAAGCGAAGAAGCTGATTAAGAACATCAGACCTGGAGAATCACAAAATATCATTCAGTTTGTTTAGAAACATCGTAATACTGCACATTGTTCAACACATGATATCCACACTAAAGCTTCAATCAGGCATATAAACAAATCATGTAAGACCATGAAAAGAGAAAGGGATAAGAGAGAAAACTAATTTCACAATTTAAGCATTCCAGGCAAAATCTTTGACTTGATATTAAAATTATACTGTATATGGGGGGGAAAGAGAGAAAAATAAAAAGCCCAATGATGCTAGGTACTTTAACTCAAATAAATTATTGTGATCAGAAGTATGACATAGTAGGAAGAAATTTTTTTAATGCAAATTGTATAAGCCTCTGAATATGAGAGATGGTAATGATAAATGAGTTGGATTTATCTCTTGCGAGCAACATAACAGAAGCTTAAGATTGATATCTCTTACTAGTTTTACAAAAAAGATGTCAACATGGACAATTTTTTACTCGAGCAATATATTCTTATTAAGGAACCAAAACATGATTCCAATGTGTAAGAAACAATAGGCATGATTCAAAATGGTCAGATAGCTTTTGCAATAAACAGCAAAAACTGGTCATAGCCTTTTCTTCCCCACAAAAAATAAAGGCCGAAATGTAAAAAATGGAAATTGTAAGGATAATAATAAGAAATTTAAAGCAGCTAACTGATACTGCAAAAATATATTCCAAGGCTGAAATCCATCTTATTTGAATGAAGGGGTCAATAAAGAGTGGAATGAAATTCATAAACACAGGAAATTTAGAAGAGTATTTTGCTGCACCTTTCAAGCTTGCTGTCATCTCCCGATTTTTCAATCTCACATGTTAATAGACCGACAACAACATCCAGCAGTCCCAACTTCATCAAAGGTTGAAGAAGCATACTTGCTACTTCTTCATTATCAACCACAGTTAACAAAAAGTCTATGCACTGTCATTAATAGAAATGTCCATCAAGATGTGGAAACAAAGACAAGCTGATAGACAATGTTTAAGCCAGTTACAGTGCTAATATTAAAAATGCATCTTAAGAAAGAAATTTACATACTAATATGTCCTATAGCTCTAAGATATCAAAAGGAATAAAACAAAAGGTCAGAACAACTTACAGTGCAATTTACTACGTAAATATCTGTATTCAATATACATACCTTTTCGAATAATGTGGAATTCAATGTGTTCCCAACAATCCATAAGATTCGAAGAAGAATCTGATCCGGTAAGAGAGCTTCAGCCCAAGAAGCAAATGCACTACCTTGAAGAGCCACAGCAAGTAGCCTGCTTAATTAATGAACATAATGGGACTGTAAGAGCAGTTGAGTTCCACATATATTATTGCAATTCAATCTCCCTGCTATGATATGTTGTCAATTCATACAGATAGTAGTTCCATAACATCACTTTATCATACTGAAACTGAACTAGGAAAAACATATAACTAAATAAGGTGCAAAACATCAAAAACATAACGCATAATATATGCAGGAAAAATCTTTGTGAACTCGTGCTTTGCATATATGCATGCATAGTAGTTTCTACATTTGAAAAAATAGTGCCACGATTAAGTGGTCACTTTAGTGGCAATCAGAACTCAAGCTGGTTTACCATCAGCGACTTCAAAAGTATTTTAAGTACAGAAAACAAAAGAAATTATTACTACCACATTTATGTATCATTATTCCAAAACAAAACATGTATTAGTTACTGTCTTAAAGGTTTATCCTGGCAAGATAGAAGATAAATATACATATGGTGCTTGAAAGGTTTTGTTTTTTTCGTTGTTCACAAGAGCAAAAGAGCCGAATGTTGGAGCAATACGTAAGTAGAAGTGCTTTTACCAAAAGAAATTATCTAAATCATTTATGTCCATCACTTCCATGCTAACAGGATATAATCAGCATGTATGCCTACAGTTCCCTATAAATTGGATTCAGAAGATGACTTGCCTGAATGTTTCCAAAAGACAAGAAGAGTCATCTAGAAACAACTGCTCAACAACTGTTTCAATCAGGCCATTTTGAGAAATTATTGCATTAGTTACGACTTCATGACAAGCTAGGTTCCCAATAATTCCCAAGCAAATTTCCTGCAGAGATATGAATATCACCAAAAATCACGAAGACTCTTCAATGAAACAAGTAGATAGTATGCAAGCCCACCGACTACTAAATTCAGCACAAAGTGTAACACCCCAAAATAGTAACACATCACACGATGTTAGAAAAGCATTCTAGTCATCTAAGGCTCTATTTGGGATTACAAGAAGATTGCGTTAATGTGGCTAAAGTATAAAAGGAAAATATTGTGTTTGTTTCCATACATAATATCACGTTGCGCATATAACAATGAGTCAATTAAGATACATTTCTGCAATCCCAATGGAAAATGGAGAAGCATATCTCAATATACTTTCACCTCAACTCCCTACTGCCCAGTAACGTCAGGCGGCCCACAATACCAAAAAAAACCCTAAATCTACTTTTAGTACATAGGATTTAAGCGTCTTGAACCACATAATTAGAGCCCTTCTTGATTCAATGTAGGTCGGGCCTTACAGCAAGAACACCGTTAATTCTATTTCCATGATAACAAAATGTCTACTAATCATATGGTAATATAAATCCCCAATTTTAGTAGAGGTTGGATTAGTGTTGACATCAAACTTATCAGGTACCAACACAAATCCAACCCGCACCCAACTCATCCAACTTGACTCAATACAAGAATACTTCTTTAGCGAATGAGTGGCTGCAAGGTCCTGAAGCTATTCATTTCTAACTTTGATTATGTTGTAAAACCTGAGTAACCCAATCAAAACAGATCTGACTTGTCTTCCAGCCAACCCAACCCACAGCCAACCTCGGGTTGGATTGGAGATACTGGCTACTCTCAAGACTCAAGACTTGCAACCAACCATGTGATTGCAAGCCCAAAACTATTTACTACTGAACCAAACAGTGGCCCTATTATAAGGAACTATGATACTGATAATGCTCGATGGGAACAGCTATGTCTCATCTAGCTTTAGCATGTAACATAACAAACTATGTAGCTAAGATATAGGACAGCTCCACAGCATATAAAGATAAGACTACTAGATGCTGTAGGTGGTTGACCATTTCTTAAATCAATCATAGGCATTCATGGCAACAGTTAACACAACTTTCAACTTATGCAAGTCAAGAAAATGGTTAGGTCAGTGCATAAAATGATCTGGACAATGTCCATAAGTTTTAAGAAGTGTCCAAAAGTACCTTTCAAGTATCGAATAGCTCACCTTCACTCGGAAAGATTTTGAGACATGAAGATTCGCCAAAAGCACTTCAAGCACAAGATTGTTCACCTACATGGTGTGAGAACCAAGCCGACCTTTCAATAGTCTATTTAAAATAGAATTTACAAGACCACAATCTCTATTGCATCAGGCAGAAGAAAACATGAAAGTGTGAAGTAAATTCAACTAGAAGAACAAGACAAAACAAATTGCACTTCAGAAAGCACACCACTATTAGATTTTTCCAGTAAAGAAAAACGCAAAACCCTCAACTACAGAGATGGCAATTCGGCCAAACAAAAATAATTGAACTGTTTAACTTTGAATATCATGGATGATATTCCAATGTAACCTGAAAATGTTACTTGTCAGAATAATGTCCTTGAGGTATAAAAGCTGTTGGCAGATAGGTTTCCTATTCTTGGAAAAATAGCAAGCTATATGACCCCTTAATAGGAACCACTAAGGCTCCATGATTGTCTCCAAGTGCTGAGGAGATTCTTGTTAGTGCCGACTGTCCTAGTACGTTCTAGAGTTCATTAATAATTGTCTAGGGCCTTATTAAGTATCCCATCCTCGCTCATTCCACCATTATAAATAAGCCAAACTTCTATATCATTCCATATCAATTTAAGAAAATCAGCTGTCAATGTAATGAAAAGCAGGCAGCCTGCTTGGCTACTTGCCATGGCAAGGCTTAATTCTGCTCATAGTTTTGGATTCTGAGTGGCCTTTAACCCTTAAAACTTCCAAACAAGAACAACAAGCATGGTTTCCCAAAGATTAACCAAAAGTAATTCTACTTAATACAATTAAGTTATTCTACTTAAACAATTATAGATGTCAAAAAAAGTCCTTCCCAGTTCCCACTCTGGTGAAACCAAACGCTTAAGACTTATCTAGACCGAAGTTCATTGAAAGGGGATAACAACTGAAAATCGAGGAAAACAGTGCATTAATGGGACTACGACCTTCATCAAATGAATATTCAGGAAAAGCATATAAAGGGAAAGAAATATAAGACGTGAGTACCATAACTTCAGCTTGAGTTTTGCTAGCCGCTAGATCCCATAGGACGCAGCCACCTTCTTCCCAAGGGTCTATAGTTTCTGAAAGTCCAGACCGCCCATCATCAAAACCACCATTTCTTTCTTCTCCCAAATCCGGCTTGGCACTGCTCTCCTAAGTACAAGCAGCAGAACTTTATAAGTGATTAGAACAAAGATGAGCTTTCTCTTCCTGAGCGTCTATCAAAGTTATTCCAAAGCCAAGATCGTGGAGAGCTTCTACAGCAATGGTTTAATTCAATAGATTTTTTTTTTTTCAAACACTTTTGACACTATAGATGAACCAAAAAAAAAGATTATTGACTATCACCTCAGACTCTTCCTGTTTCTTCGTATCACGAGGCAAGAGCAGTCGAATGCGAGAGATTATATAGCTGGGATCAACTGTTGTTGATACGTCAAATAGCTGGAGCCAAAAAAAAAGAGAGTTTGACTTACAAATATCTTGGATTACTTTGTTCTTACACAACTATAAAGTCGATTGGCATGCCTTCTAGGGAAGAAATAAACATGGATGGTATTGGATGTCAGCTTGTTGAATATAAATATTAAAAACATCATTCTCTGGTAACTTAAGTTTTTGAAGAAAAATGGTTGTTTCATATTATTTAACACGGTATTATAGCAAGAAATCCTGAGTTTTGAGTCCCGTCAAGATCTTTGTTTCGTTTAATTCCCTCCCATTTAATTCAACTCCACGCCTTGGGCTTATTAAAAAGTCTTGAGTCCAGACATAAGGAGAGTGTTGAGTATAAATATTAAAAATACTGTTCATCGATAGTTTAAGCGTTTGGAGAAAAACGATTGTTTCATATTATTTAACATAGATTTTTCTACATAAAGCCTTTATAAAAATTTGACTAACACTAAAATTGTTGCTACTACAAATGCATCCCAAAACCCTAATGGTGATAGTGCAATACTTGATCATATATTCTTGGTGCAAAGAAACACAGTTTAGCGATAGAATCCAAACTTGCCCCTCATTAAAAAGAAAAGCATCATCCCCAATTCGTAAAGTGCAAAACCAGATTCATAGCAAGAACAAGAGAAGGGGTTATCGAAACTAGCGTAAAAAGTGCTCGCCACATGTTCGACATAATGCCCAAGAGAGATTGGAAAAAATAGTTGCTATGCTAACAAAATGGCAAAATAAAAAGGGAAAAATATATATAATACGGAATTAAAACCTCAGAAGATGGAGCGAACGGGAGATGTGAAGGAGCTTCTTCTCCCTCCTCCTCCTCCGCCTCCGCCTCCTCTTCTTCTTTCTCCCTCTCCGCTTCTTCTTGGGATGGGCTAAGCGCCATTAATGGCGAGGTCGGGGGAGAGAGAGGTGTAGAGAGGAGGAGGTAAAAATGTACAGAGGCCCTCAACTAAAGGAAATTATGAAATGAGGTTCGCGACCAACTTTTTAAAGAACTTTTAAGGGACAAAAAATATCTACAATTTTTTAAAATTTTGGCATTTTTGCAAATAGGCCTATGAACGTTTAATTTTAGCATAGATCCTACTAAACTCTATTAAATAGCTCAATAGACCCCTCTCCTCGATCCAAATTACTAATTACACAATTATTTTAGTCATGTGTATTGTATGTAATCTCGTAAAGATTTGGAATATAAAAAAAATATTTATTTAATTAAATATAATAAAAAGCATTGTAAGAATAAAAAATTTATTTGGATGTATGAAATTGAGGATTGTGTTGATAAATTTTATCACTTTAGATACTAAGATTATGAGATTTCTCTAAATACAGAAGGAAAAATTATTTTCTACTTAAAAGATAATTAGGAATGTACCCTTATTTTTTATATAAAGCTACTCTCTCTAATTACTGCAGTTGTAACTATAGTTACAAATAGTTCCAGCATAGTTCCAACTAACTACATTTGAACCTCTTTGTACAGTTTTAACTGCATAAGATTCAAATAGATAAAACTAAACATTATATTTAGTTTTATATAAAATTAGAATTTATTGTACAGTTACAATTATATGCAATCGAATAGTCTTTTACTAACTGCGCTCCAGGAGATGGATTATTGAACTATTTAAGAAAGTTTAGACAGTTTTTTTATAAGGCTTGTTTGGAAGTAAAAATTTGGAGGACTAAAAATTTGAAATTTGTGAGTTTGGCTTTGCCTTTCATCCCTAGAGAAGTCAAAAAACTGATTTTTATGCAATTATGAGTATGAATTCCGATAATAATATCGTGATTTTGATATCCAAATATGTTCTCAAACTTTTGAATTCAACCTCCGAATTTGAGAAATACAAACATAGTTTTTTTTTTGCATTTAGCCTTCTAAGAAATTTTTTTTACAAATAACTTCAGCAAATTTATATTTGCATAAATAATTTCTCAGATATGTTAAATTGAACACGGTGATTCAGTCATCGTGTTTAAAAACGGTAATTATTTCTCACTTAGTGGTGATGAGAATTAAGTAAAAAATATATTTAAAATATAAAAGGAACACAACAATTCAATCAGTATATTTAAATACATTGACTGGATCATCGTGTTTAACTTAAAAATGCCACATGACCCTTTCCTGTATATTGTGGTGCTTGCGTGGCAGGAAAAAAATTATTTATGTAAATATAAATTGTCACGGCTATTTTTTGTAAATTTTTTTTGAAGCGGCCTAAATGTTTTTTTTTTAAAAAGAAAAAAACCAATACAAATATGCCCTAATTTTCTTGCATACTCGCCCCTTCGGCTTACCATTGTGGCCTACCGGGGTCCGGCGGCCATGGACTACAGTCTGGCGGCATTGAAGCTCTTCTGCTGCCACCTGAACGACGTGCGGCCTTCTTCCTCTTCTTCCTCCTCCTCCTCTTCCTCTGCTGCCGCCATGACCCTCTTCGGCATCCTCTTCCAACGCGCCTGGCTACAGGTCCTCTCTCTCTCTCTCTCTCTCTCTCTCTCTCTCTCTCTCCACCCCCCCTTCTAAAACCATTCTCTCTCTCTCTCTCTTTCTCTCTCTCCCCTCCCCTTTTTCTTTTCTTGTTTCTCTCTCTAGCCGTTGATTGACGCTACTCCTGCAGGCAGGGCGTCCTCGTCTCCGGCCACGGCGACGGCCGCTTCCTCCTTGACGACGGCTCCGGCGTCGTCGAGCTCTCCCTCTCCCCCGAATCCCAGCCTCAGGAGTGGAAAAAGGGTGACCATTCCAATTAGCATATACTACTTCCTCATTCTCTCTCTCTCTCTCTCCCTATATCTATAAAACTCTGTAACGACGAAGATTAAGATCATCTTTGTAATCTACAATCTCAGGTATGTATGTGATGGTTGTGGGGCCATTCACCATCCTTCAATCTGCTAGTGCTCTGCCCCTCATCAAGGTACATTTTTACTCACACCTGGGATTATTGTAAGCTCTTATTGCATCATATGGTACCGGAGCAGAAGATCCTGACCGTTGGCTTAAATGGGCTAGCATCCTGCCCTGTGGCGGGAGGCCAGGTTAGGTCGAGTCACATTTTGAAATTGCGTGAGGCTAGGTTGGTTGGTCCGAGTCATGTTCGAAGTGACGTGAAGCTGGTTGGATCGAGTCACAATCGAGACTCGTGGGCGTTGTGCCTTTACGCTTTAAGTAAATTGGTTTACGTATTTGTAACAGCTCGAGCTTTTGGGATTAATGATTAGCACCAACAATCCGACACTAACTTCGCATACTATGAGGGTCTTCGGCTTATCGGAAAAGTCCAGAGCCTAGTTGTGAGATGGAGTGTTGACAGTAAAACAACATAACACATTCTTTAGTTAGTAGCTTAAGCTTTTTAGAGTAACCAGTTGTTTCACAATCTCGGCATGCATTATGACTCGTCTTATTGTCTAGCTACAAGTTCTCTTCTATCTATCAATTGCTAGAAGGCCCTTGAGGATATGATGTATCGATCGAGATGGGGTCGGGCATCCGAAGAGGACCTAATTGTATTGTTGTCTGAGTCTGTTACTAATCTGATATGTGTTCTGAGAATAATCCGTTGTTGATCGGAAATTTGATATGTGCGCTACGTTTAGTGTCGTTCTGTTAAGTAGTTCGAAAACGTTTGATGGTTGGTCGTTTCATTGAATGATGTTAAAGGATCATGGTTTGAGGGATAGCTTCTTTGGTATAAAGAAAATAATCAGGGAGTGCAATCCAAGCCGTTTAGAGCAGTATGAACTTAATTAGAAATGTAAAGCAACTAGATTTCGAACTTGAGATCTCGGGTACAAATCATCAAGCTCTTAGCCAACTGTGCTAGGTACGGTTGGTAGAACTTGTAAGATTTTCGATCAAGCTTTAGGGTAGTATTTATGAGACTCTAAGAAATAGGATGGTTAAAGCATAAAGAGCTCTAGGCCAAGCATAAAAGGATAGCAGGCTTTAATAGTTAGCCGGTCGTGCATTCTTTGAAAGCCTTTAAATCAATTTTAAACCTCGTTTTTGATTAATGCATCACTCTCACCTTCAAAGACTTATTTAGTCTTGGATAACTTTCTTTTATACGTGATCAATTGCCATATACACTCAAAAAAAAAAAAAAAAAAGAGGGAAAGAAGGTTGTATGGTAAAGTTTACCGATTTAGTTTTTCCTTTCACATGAGTAGTAAAGAGACATAAAATTTATACTACTTTGATAATGCTCTCCAGATTTTCCTTCACGCAAGTTATTTAGTTGGAATTGTGATTTGCCTATCTGCAGGTCCACAAAATTGTCGATCTCTCACCATACCCTGACCGAGAAGCAATGTGGCATCTGGAAGTCATCGAGGCGTGTAAATTGTTTTACCTGCCTTCACTCGAATGAGTTCTCATTCCACATGCAAAGTTCACTTGATGCTAAAATCTGGGCAAAATGCAGCTACTATATCAAATTGAGTCATCTTTATATTCATTGCCCAAACTGCTGTAGTTGGGCAACTGCTTGTAAGTTTCCACACTCTCCGCTCTTTTGATGTCGCAGATCATCTCGTACATCTTTTGTCGGAAACAATGTAACAATGTTTCTAAGAACTTACAAGTTTTGATGATCTGTGGGGAGATGAACTCATAACTAAAAGGTGATCTCTTGTTGGCTAATGACTTTGCTAACTCTTGTTGTTGTTAACTTGTTATTAGTCATTCTGGTATCTAGACAATTTTGGCTGCTTGACAGAAGTTACCCTGAACTAGATGTTATGATGTTACTGCTGTTTGCAAAAAAAAATTTAAGCTTTTGCAATTGGGGAAATATATCCAGTGCATCTCTTGCTTATTCCAATGGTCCACAAATGTTTTTCTTTTTAATAGAAAGAAGGGATAGTATCTAATATGCTCTTGACAACTTCAAAATTATCTAATTTATCTTTGATTGAGCAAAATGCTCTTTAGGGCTTTAAAAATACTCTTTGAAATATCCCTATATTGGAATTGGGGTTTAGAAGGATATTTAGTAATAGAGTAAATTTAAAAATTTTGAATACTAGTAAGGGATATATAAGCAAAAGCTACTAAAAAGAAATTATCCTCACAACCTTTCCAAACAGGTCCTTCACATTATTGGACAAATCATTGTTTTGATTTTTTTTCTTTTCTTTTCGAAAAGAAAGCTTGTTGTTTAAACTTCCAACCTTATGAATAACTATCTTGGATAACAATTATAATGATATATAGTAGTGCGGGAGAAAGTCTACTATGTGGCAGTTGCAACACATCATTTATATTCAGCTAATCACATCTCTTCTTTCAAAAAAATTATAATAAAAATATTTTTCTAAAAATTATGATCGGATGAGTGAATTCGAGAAGAGCAATTTGATTGGCCGAAGACACCACATCAATAATGTGACTTTCATATTCTAGACTTTTTAAAGTAGTGTAAGAAAGTCTACTATGTGACAGTCACACCACACCATTTATATCCAGTCAATTACGTCTCTCTTTTGAGAAAAAAAAAGTACAATAAAAATATTTTTTTAAAAATAATGATGAGATTGGTGAATTTCAAGAAAGTAATTTGATTGGTAGAGACACTATATTAGTAATATAACTGTCACATTTTAGATTTTTTTCAGTAGCGAAATAGTAGTTTTTCAATCCGTCCTATGGAAGTGTGTAGGATTGTAGTAATCAAGAACGAGGTGGCTTTGCTTCTTCTTTTTTTTTTTTTTTTTTTTTTTTTTTTTTTTTTTTTTTGGGACAACCATGTAGGCCCAATTCGTTATCCTCGTTGACCAGTTACCCCCTATTTTTGAATCTTTTTGAAATAATAGTTATTGAGAAGAAGCCCAATTTGGCCTATTTCTACTATTGAGGCGCCGTAATTGACCTGCCATGATCCGAATTGGCCTATAACGGAGTGTCGATTTTGGAATTGTTAGTTGGGAATTGTTGCATGCACCAGGTGCACCGTGAGCCACAACTCCTATAACCTAGGGACCGTTTGGTTAGATATAATTACAAATACAGTATAGTTAGAGATGCATGCAGTTGAAAATGCCGCAGTTGTAACTATATGCATCCTGTTTGATTGGATGTAGTAGAAAGCGCTGCAACTATAAATAATTTGTTTGGTTGTATGCAGTTGAGAAATAATTTTTACAATTTTATCATTATATATATATATATATATATATATATATATATATATATATATATATATATATATATATATATATATATATATATATATATATATATATATATATAATGGTGAGATTACCTCCAATGTAAAAAAAAAAAAAAAAAATTTGTTTAAAAATAATTGAGGTAAGCATACTTTTTTATTTAAAGTTACTCTCTCCAACTGCTGCAGTTAGAATTGCGGCCAATTTAGACGTAGTTCTAACTGCTGTAGTTGGGCCTCCTCCTGCAGTTCCTATTTCAGTAGTTTGAGTTATACATCAAACTAAACATCGAATTTGTATTTGCCTGCAGTTATCTATATGCAACCAAACAGCCCTTAAATAGAGCTTCAAAATCAAAATCTAAGACCTTATGTGGCATCTTTGTATTTTTTTTGTTTTATTAAATATAAATGTTATATAATTGAAATATCTATAAATAAACTGCTCGCTTAGCGTCATAATTAATTAGCTTGCAATGCATCTCGATAATTCAAATATGAGATGATATCTCATTCAAAAAAATTTAAAAAATAAAAAAGTTTGTTTCTATGCTTTTGGTTTTTTTTTTTTTTGCTCAAACAAGGCCTAAATTAGATATATTTTTATACACTTAAAAAGTGCCTGTAAAAACTATAACCTTTACTAAAAAGTTTGCACAAATGTTTGACCAAAAAGAAGAGTGAAAATTCCTCGTGAACTTTAGCATTTTTGCAACACAAGGCATATGACCCTTTAATTTGGCAATTAGATTTCTTTAAATGTTATCAAATAGTTTAATTAGTTTTTTTTTTCCTGGGGCTAATTTACTAATTGAATATCATTGCCGTAGCATGCCTTGCATGTAATTTTGTGTAACTTTGAAACACAAAAGAGTCTCTTTTTTCGTTTTAGTTTTAAAATGCAAGCATCAAGATTGAAGAACAATTTGAATCTATTTTCAACTTTCATTACTTGTTCTCATCTAATAGAAAAATATCTGTATCCACATTCATTTTTTTTCAAATATGCGGATAATTTTGAAACTCTAAAATTATATCTATATATAGTCGGTCAAAATTCAAATATTTTCTATTTGAATACCAATAATATCGCGTATGAATGCGAATATTTTCGAATAATATTCTGTCCGTTTCATCCCTAATGTGTGCCCCATTCTCTTAAAATAAGGAGAGCTTGGCTGTTTGGTTTGAGGTGGAACTCAAATTTTATCACTTTCGGTATTTATTTTGGTATAAGTCAAAAAAATAATGTAACTCAAGTTACGTTAGACCTTTACTTCACTCACTCTTGACTTTTCCTTCTAGAATGCTGAACTCAAGTTCCACCACACTCAATATTCTCTAAAAAACTAATTAAATATCAAAATCTAAACTCTACTTCCTTTACAATGAATTAGAATTACCTTCTTTATAATGGGCTAGGATTACCTTTAAATAATAACAAAAAATTTAATTATTTAATATGTTGAATTTTGTGGGGATAAATTTATTATTATATTTAGGACAAAAATTTTATGGGCACCGTCCTCAAACTAAATAGTTTGGGGACGGTGCCCATGGGCGCTGCGTGGCTCATCCCATGGCGCCCATCCTCTTGTCCTCTGCCGCTTTCTCTCTCTCTCTCTCACAAAAAATTCAGGGTACACTTTTTTTTTTCCCTTCGATGGGCGCCGTGGGATGAGCCACGCGGCGCCAATTGGCACCGTCCCCAAACTATTTAGTTTGGAGACGGTGCCCATACAATTTTTGTCCTTATATTTAGGAGGTAACAGAATTTATTTACTTATATCAAAACAAACAACAGAACTTTAAAAACTAATTACACTATCACAAAGTTACACCAAAACAAATAAAAGAAGTGCTTAAATTTAATTTTCAGGATATATAAGTTACATCAAAACAAACAACGAAAAAATAACTACACTTCAAGAAAACTCCAACACCACTACACTTGAGTTACGTTGGATCTAAAGTGTAACGACCCGACCCGCTAGCAATAATAACTCGTTTAGCCCAAAACACCGGCACAAAATGCTTAAGTTCAGTTATTATTACTAGCATGCAATGTCTCATATAATCCAATCAGAATTATTTTTCCATCCGGTGTACTATAAGTGTGGTGCATGGGGTGTATTATATGTACGGATGCACCGGATGTACGGATAATGCAGGAGGCACCAGGTCCACGGCGACGACTTTTATCGTCGTCTACTTCAAAGCTTCCGTTTCAGGAAGCTTCGACGAGTCCACGAAGGTGACGACGACGACGACGAGGAGGAGGAGGAGGAGGGAGAAGAACGACAACGCGTTGTCGTTGCCCCCCAAATTCGACCCCTAAAAAGAAATAAATAAATAAATTCCCTCCTTTTCTTTTATTTATAATTTATTAAAACCCTGAAGCATGCGGATTGGTTTCGGAGTCGAGCGAAGACCTTTTGTCGGCGAACGCAAATTTCGGAAACCCTAGCGCCGTCGCCAAGCGAGGCTCCGGCGAGGCTCCGGTGAGGGCGGCAGCGGCGGCGGAGGAGGAGGAGACCATGGGGTGGAGGGTGATGTGGCGGCGGATGCTCCGATCCCCCGCCGCGGTGTTCCTCGTCTCCTCCTTCTTCCTCCTCGGATCTGTCGCGCTCCTCTTCGCTTGGCTCACCTTCTCCCCCTTCACCAAACCCCTCTCCGTCTCCTCCAAATCCTCCTCCTCGGCGTCGGCCATGGCGGCGTCTTCTTCTTCCTCCTCCTCCTCTTTAGGTTGCCGCCCCGATGGCGAGGGCTCGTGGGCCATCGGCGTCTTCTTCGGCGACTCGCCCTTCTCCCTCGAGCCCATCGAACTCGTGAGCTCGAATTCTTTCTCTTTTGTAACTTCCAAATCTACTAGTTTGTTCTAAAGATTGGATTTGGTTAATTTTGAGGTGTTTTGTGGTTTTTGGAGCAGTGGAATGAGTGGAGGAACGAGAGCGCGGCGTGGCCCGCGGCGAACCCGGTCGTGACCTGCGCCTCCGTCTCGGAGGCCGGATTCCCCAGCAACTTCGTCGCCGATCCCTTCCTCTTCATCAAGGTTTGTGTTCTAACTAATACTAAAGATTTGAATTTTCGATACAATTAATGCGAGGATATCACTTCAGTGGCATCATCGAGTGTATAGTTGTAGATTGGATGCTCCATGTTGGGCACTCGTGTAGGCGCAAAAAAGTTCATCTTTGGGGGCACAAAAATATCTTTACTAGCAAAAAGTTCGAGTCTTTAATCAGTTCAGGTGCCCATGTTCTCCAATTCCCTGCTGTAAAATTAGCTTAATGTCGACATTTGACACAGAGGATTACACTACGCGGATCTCGGATATCTCCTATTAGGTGTTGCGTGCTTCTTTCAATCTCGACTAATTGATGCACATATTTATATCTCCTTTGTCATGTGCTATTTGATGTGAATTTTGACTGGAAACAAAATGTGTCCGGACAGGGATCATTCATTATGTATATCATCTAGTATACATATCTTTTTCCTTAGTATTTATGGGTAATTCACATTCACTGTGTTAACAATTAAAGTATTATCTACTATTTATTGACCAAGTCCACTCACCTCAGTTCTAACACCTGTAAATTGTTGCCAAACCGAGTATGCCGAACTATTGATGGTTTCTTTCATTGAGATATTGTGTTACGTCAGTTTATAGCGAGTAACATAATGATGTTGAAAATAATTACATCTCCAGGGAGAAACTTTTTATTTGTTTTTTGAGACCAAGAATTCCGTCACATTGCAAGGAGACATAGGGGTTGCCTTGAGCAAGGACAATGGTGCGACATGGGAGCAACTGGGTATAGTGCTAGATGAAGAGTGGCATCTCTCTTATCCATATGTATTCAGCTACCAGGACCAAGTACGATTCCGCAATCGCCGTTTAAATTCAAATTGCTTAATATTTGCATTCGAGGTGTTCTTGGCTTTATTGAACTTCTCATGAGCTTATGCTTCTTCTTTTGCTCTTTCGAGGTTACAGATCTACATGATGCCGGAAGGCAGTAAGAAAGGAGATCTCCGTCTCTACCGTGCATTGGAATTTCCACTCAAATGGAAACTAGAGAAGGTCATCTTGAAGAAACCCCTAATTGATTCATTCATTATAGATTATGATGGCTATCATTGGCTCTTTGGATCGGATTTCAGTTTTTTTGGTGCCAAAAAGAATGGAGAGCTTGAAATCTGGTACAGTACCTCACTTCTTGGTCCCTGGAAACCGCACAAACGAAACCCAATTCATAATGTTGATAAAACCTTAGGTGCTAGAAATGCGGGCCGGCCATTTATATATAACGGAAGCCTCTATCGAATTGGGCAAGACTGCGGCGGGACATATGGGCGGAGTATCCGTCTATTCAAAATTGAAGTCCTCACAACTGATAGATATGAGGAAATCGAAGTCCCACTCGGTCTGGAAAAACCCCGTAAGGGTCGAAATGCATGGAACGGTGCCCGAACCCATCATCTAGATGCTCAACAGCTTAAATCAGGCAAATGGGTCGCGGTAATGGATGGTGATCGAGTGCCCTCAGGCGATTCAGTTAAAAGGCTTGTTATAGGATACATAGCATTTGGGGCCGCAATAATTCTTGTTATTTTAGCAGGCGTGCTTTTGAGTGCAATAAAGTGCATTTTGCCCCTCAGTCGGTGCCTTCCTATTTTAGGAAAGCGAAGTGATGTTTTTCAGGCAGAGCCACGGGTTTTCCTCTACTTGAAACTTGGCTGGTTTTTTAACCACGTAAATAAGCTAAGCTCTCCTCTTCATGGAAGAATCAACCCTAAAACTTGTAGAGGGCTGTCGGTTTTATGTATTATATTTATAGCTTTAGTTGCTTTGACTTGTATTGGCACTCATTATGTCTATGGCGGCAATGGTTCTGAGGAGGGTTATATGGTCAAGGGGCACTACTCACAGTTCACCATGTTAACCATGACTTACGACGCTCGCCTTTGGAACTTAAAGATGTTCGTGAAGCATTACTCTCGATGCTCTTCGGTGAAAGAGATAGTGGTGGTATGGAACAAAGGTCAACCCCCAAAAGAGAACGACTTTGATTCTGCGGTGCCTATAAGGATCAGAGTGGAGAAGAGGAACTCTTTGAATAACAGGTTCAACGTAGACCCGCTGATAAAGACTCGAGCTGTTTTCGAGCTCGATGATGACATCATGATGACATGTGATGATTTGGAGCACGGATTCAAAGTATGGCGGGAGAATCCCAATAGAATTGTTGGTTTTTATCCACGCCTTGCTGACGGGAGCCCATTGGAATACCACGATGAGAAGTACGCGCGAAGGAAAGGGGGCTATAATATGATCTTAACGGGGGCGGCGTTCATTGACCATAAATTGGCATTTGAGAGGTATTGGAGCGAGGGGGCGAAGGTGGGAAGGGAGATGGTCGATAAACATTTTAACTGCGAGGATGTGCTTCTGAACTTCTTGTATGTGAATGCTAGTTCGTTGGATAGGACAGTAGAGTATGTGAAGCCTTCGTGGGCAATCGACACATCAAAGTTTTCCGGTGTAGCCATTAGTAAGAATACAAAAGCGCATTACCATGTTAGGAGCGAGTGCATTCGTCGGTTCTCGGAGATATATGGGAACTTGGCTGTCAATAAATGGGGTTTTACTACTAGGAGAGATGGTTGGGATTTGTAAAGGTTCCCTCGGAGATTGTTGACAATTATACTTTCCGATAGATTGTGCCGAGCTTGTCAAGTAGGGGGATAAATTATTGAAGGCCTTATTGGATATTGGAAGCCATAAGTTGATACACAGAGCACATTATCATGCAAGGAGAGACTTGTAATGTAGGTTAACAGCAAAGATGGATGTTGGGACCTGTAGCAGTGAAGAGCTGTGTATCATTTTTTTAAAACAATTTTGCTCTACTGCTTGTTGTATATTGTGATCAAGCTTTACAACTGTACATCTTAGTATGTTGAGTAATCCTTTTACTTAACCCTTCTGAGTACCAGTCTATGAGGTAACCTTAATAGTACCTAGGTAACATGGCTATCTATGTGACTTTGAAAGTAAGTTTTGATGGATTAGTTGAGTGAAGCACTCATCTGAGTTGGGAAGATCTAGATTTTCTCTACATTTTACAGACTCTAGGGTGCAAAATCATAGGGCAGTAAAAATATTATTGGGTTATCATCTTATGATTTGTTAAATGTATAGTATTTATTACTTTGTGGTTTATAAAATGTAGCACCCCTTGTTACTCAAATTTATAACAAATTTTTATGGCAAAACAATTGTATTTTTGGTCCTCAAACTATGAGGCACGTGACACTTTGGTTCTCAAATTTTAATTTGTTATAATTTTTAGTTCGAACTTTTTAAATTATTGTAATTAAATTCAAGAGTTCAATTTAAATGAATTGAGTGATGATGTCGGGCTGATGCGGCAATAGTGTGAAATTTGAGTCATTGTTACGCCATCAACAATAATATTGCGTCCTGTTAGTGGCATGTTAATACGTAATCAACTAAATTATAATGTGGGAGCATGTCTTATAGTTTAAAGATTAGAAATACAATTTAGCCAATATTAAAATATTATAGTTAAATTACATAATGGTAAAATGCAAATGTGAAGTTCACCCATAAATTTCAGAACTTTGGGATGATGCTATTTTCTGAAAAGAAAAAAAGTGGGATTTGAATATTTAGACTTCGTGATTTTTGTAAACTCAACTCCGCCTTCCACCCTACCAAAATTAGAAGGACAATTTTTTTTCAAAGTTATGAATGCAACCTTCGAGAATCAAAAAAGAAAAAAACAAATTATTATTATTATTTTTTTTGAGAGAAAAAAAAACAAATTATTGTATAGGTAAAAATGTATAGAACTTATCTGAATTATGTACCTTTTAAAATGGCTTTGATTTACTATCCAACTTTTTAATTTATTTCATTTGAGTCGGTTAATGATAATTAACTTTAAAATTTGAATGTATCGTTTATCTTTCAAATTTAATTAGTATATTTTATACAATTCTCGCAACCATAAACTCATTAAAGTAAGTAATTAGTTTAAATTTTAAAGTTAAAGTGTCGTTGATTGACTTAAATCAAATAAATAAAATTTTAAATAGTAAAATAAAATTTTAAAAAATTAGATAGTTGATTCAAAATAATTTATAGTTCAGATAAGTTTTTACAATTTTACCTATTTAAAATTTAGATAGGCCTTTTTGCAAAAAAAATCCACTGGTTTTGGGCTTTTGCAAAATCGGGCCGCATTTTTCGTTTTTGCAGATTCGGTCCGAATTTTCAGGTTTCTGACCAAAATGCCCTTGTTATTTTTTCTCTCTCCTCTTATTTTTCTCTCTCCTCTTTTTTTTCTCTCGCTCTTTTTTTTTTCTCTCCGAACGGCGGAGGCGGAGGCGGAGGCGGAGGCGGAGGCGGAGGCGGAGGTGGAAACGGCCCGCCTCGCCCCTCACGCCCTCGCCCTCGCCCGCCTCACCTCCGACCCCGCCGAGGCCGCGCCTCACCGCGACTTTTTTTTTTTCCCCCTCTCCGATCCTCCTCCACCCGCCGTCCCCGCCGCCACCGCCGGCGACGAAGAAGAAGTGTTTCTTGGGGCCGAAAAGCACGCCGGCGAGGGAGGAAAAAAATATAGTTACACTCCGGCGAGGGCGGTGGGTCGTGAAAAAAAATTGTAAAAAAAAAATAAAAAAAAAATATATTATTTTCCTACTGAAAAGAACAAAAAAATAGAGAAAAATGAAGAAGATGATGAAATTACACTGTTAAAAAAAATTACACTGTTTAAAAAAATATTTGCACTGTTTTAGTGAATGTTGCACTATTTAGGAGAAAAATTACACTCTTTTGAGATTAAATTTACACTCTTTAGGTCAAATTATACTATTTAGAATAATATTGCATAATTTCTTTCTCTTCCTCTTCTTCTTTCTTCTTCCTCCACTCTTCATCCTCATCCCCTTTCTCTCTCTCTTTTCTCACCGTCCAAAATAATTTTGAATTGCTGCGGTCGAAACCGGAGGAGGAGGAGCGGCCGTAGTCGCGGGGTCGAAGAGGTAAACGGAGAGGAGGAAAAGAGAGGCGTCGGCGACGGCGCGCGGGGTGGTGCGAGCGCAGGCGGCGCGGCGAGCGCAGGGGGCGCGGGCGCGGTCCCCCTGCGCCCCCCCTCTCCCCCCGGGACGCGCCCCCTAGGGGCGCGTGCGCGTGCGCAGGGGGCGCCCCCTGGGGCCGCGTGCGCAGGGGGCGCATGGTGCGCCCCTGCGCACGCCCCTGCGCCGCCCCCTGGGGGGCGCGTGCGCAGGGGGCGCACCATGCGCCCCCTGCGCCCACCAGGGGGGCGGGCGGGGGCCCAGGCCCGGCCCCCGGGCGGGCGGGCGGGCGCAGGGGCGGGGGCCCGGGCCCGGGCGGGGGGCGCAGGGGGCGCCCCCTGCGCCCCGCGCCCGCGCCTCCAGTGGCCGCAGTGGGGCGCGTCCCCTGCGGCCACCGCCCCCCGCGCCCCTCGCCCCCCGCCGCGCCCTCGCCGCCGACGTGCTTCCCTTCTCCCCTCTCCCTTCTCCCCGTTTATCTCTTCGCCCCGCCGCGCCCTCGCCGCCGACGCGTTACTCCCGCTCGCCGAAAAATAAAAATACAACAAATATGTAAAATTGTACAATGAAGATGCAAAATGATGAAAAATAGTGTAACGAAAATCAAAATGGTGCAACTAAGGTGTAAAATGGTGCAAATAAGGTGTAAAATGGTGCAACTAATCTCGGCCGCTCTGCGTTGCACTATTTTACACCTTAGTTGCACCATTTTGACCTTGGTTGCACTATTGTTCATCGTTTTGCACCGTTTTAAAAAATTTTACACTGTTTTAAATAAAAATTACATTATTTGAAACATAAATTACACTCTTTGAAAAAAGAGTTGCACTCTTTAGGCCCACGTTGCACTATTTAAAAAATTTTACACTATTTTTTTTTCTCTTCTTCTTTCTCGTTACACTATTTCTTCTCGTTACACTATTTCTTTGCACTCTTTCTTCCAAACCAAATTTGATCCGGTCACCTCCCTCTCTGGGGGAATCCGAAGGGAGGCGGGGAGGAGGAGCACGACGACGAAGAGGAAGCCTCAAAGGAGGAGGAGGAGGAGGACGACGACGACGACGGGCGCGGGCGCGGAAACGGAAACGGGCGCTCCGGCGGGGCGCCGGGCGCGGGCGCAGCCGCAGCCGGCAGGGGCGCGTCCCCCCTGCGGCCCCCTCCTTGCGCCCGCCCCGGCGGGGCGCAGGGGACGCGCCCCCTGGCGGCGCCGGGCGCGGGCGCAGCCCTGCGCCCACCCGGGGGGGGGCCGGCGGGGGCCCGGGACCGGGCCGGGGCGGGCGCGGGGGCGCACGGGGCGCTCCCCTGCGCCCCCTGGCGCAGGGGGCGCCCCCCCCCTGCGCACGCGCCCCCAGGGGCGCAGGGGGCGCTCCGTGCGCCCCCTGCGCACGCGCCCCCAGGGGGCGCCCCCTGCGCACGCGCACGCGCCCCTAGGGGGGGGCGCGTCCGGGGGGGGGAGAGGGGGCGCAGGGGGACCGCGCCCGCGCCCCCTGCGCTCGCCGCGCCGCCTGCGCTCGCACCACCACCCCCCCGCCCGCCCGCCCCCCCCACCACCACCACCACCCTGCGCGCCGACGCCGACGCCGACGCCTCCCTCTTCCTCCTCTCCGTTTACCTCTTCGACCCCCGCGACTACGGCCGCTCCTCCTCCTCCGGCTTCGACCGCAGCGGTTCAAAATTGTTTTGAAGTGTGAGGAAAGAGAGAGAGAAAGGAATGAGAATGGAGAGTGGAGGAAGAAGGAAGAAGAAGAGGAAGAGAAAGAAATAGTGCAACATTATTCTAAATAGTGTAATTTGGCCTAAAGAGTGTAAATTTTATCTCAAAAGATTGTAATTTCTCTCTTAAATAGTGCAATATTCATTAAAACAGTGCAAATATTTTTTTAAACAGTGTAATTTTTTTTAATAATGTAATTTCATCATTTTCTTCATTTTTCTCTATTTTTTTATTCTTTTCAGTAGGAAAATAATATTTTTTTATTTATTTATTTTTTTTTACAATTTTTTTTTCGCGACCCACCGTTCTCGCCGGAGTGTAACTATATTTTTTTCCTCCCTCGCCGGCGTGCTTCTCGGCCCCAAGAAGCACTTCTTCTTCGTCGCCGGCGGTGGCGGCGGGGACGACGTGTGGAGGAGGGTCGGAGAGGGGAAAAAAAAAAAGAGTCGCGGCGAGGCGCGGCCTCGGCGGGGTCGGAGGCGAGGAGGGCGGGGGTGCGCGGGCGAGGGCGAGGGCGTGAGGGGCGAGGCGGGCCGTTTCCACCTCCGCCTCCGCCTCCGCCGTTCGGAGAGAAAAAAAAAAGAGCGAGAGAAAAAAAAAGAGGAGAGAGAAAAAAAAAAGGAGAGAGAAAAAGTAACAAGAGCATTTTGGTCAGAAATCTGAAAATTCGGACCGAATCTGCAAAAATAAAAAATGCGGCCCGATTTTGCAAAAGCCTAAAACCAGTGGATTTTTTATGCAAAAGGCCATTTAGATATGAACATTCTCACGCGCAATAATTAAAAATTTTTGAAAAACCTTGAATCATTTTCTGTGCGGACTGAGGTGGGCTTGGATTGGGTCAGAACTCCACGTACTAACGTTCCTTCTCTTGGAGTAACCGTACTAGCCCAAGTGACAAAAAAATTATAATTAATTTTTAAAATTTTAAATTTAAATTTTAGTTACTTTATATTGGTAATTAAATTTAAATTTTAGAAAAATAAATAAAGTGAATTTGAGTAGGGTTGGGCCGGCGTCTCCTTCCTGTGTTGACCGAGTTAGGGGAGGATTCGGTATTGACTGATTTTTGAAATAATATATTATAGGAGCAGTTTCCTATATACCCTTATAAAATTTTCCCCTTTCATATATACTCTTTATAGAATCAATTTTTCAAAATACTCTTGAAAAAATTTAAAATTTTCAATTCATCCTCAAAATAGGGGTATATAAGAAAGAAACAGAAACTTTTCAGAAATATATTGAAAATTAAAAGATAAAAAGGAAATATCACAAATTTACAAGGGCAAAAAAATAATTATCTCTATATTATATATATTAGAACCGGTGATGCTAATTTATTGTATATTTTATTTACAGTTTTGCAAGGTGCAAATGTATTTTGGTTGTGATCTATGTACAGTATGACTTCGGTTATATTAGTAGCTTTATTTTTAGTTCTGATATATGTTAGTTGTAATCTCTAGAATTTTTTTTTTTTTTTAGAGAAAGGTAGCACGCTACCCACTTCGTTTATTTTTTTAAACAAATAAACTTAGCTGAAAATATGAATCACCTAGAATTCGAACTCGGAATCTTAGATACCAACCACCAAGCCCTTTGCCACTTGCACTAGAGACGGTCGGTAATCTCTAGAATTATTTAGTTTTGACGTTTCGTGTGCACCAAATTTATCGTCTATGCGGCGTATCTGTTGGCGAGTCTGGATTCCGCTGCAATCGGAGCGTGACAGATTAAATTGATTATCTGTTGGGCTCGATGACGCTGATGTGCTCTCCGTTTGCCGCCGCCGCCGTCGCCGCCGCCGCCGCCACGGGGAGGGAGCCGCCGTTTTCGTTTCGGTGGTGGGCGGGGAAGGATGAGAGGAGGATAACGAGCGTGTCGAATCCGCTGGTGAAGCACTGCGTGAGGCTCCGCCTCAGCTCCTCCTACCGCCGCACCTCCCGCTCCCTCCTCCTCGTCGGCATCACCCCCATCTTGTACGTCCCTTCATGCCCTAACACACACACACCCCCCCCACTCTTTCTTAGAACTTTTTCCACATGCCCACCACCTGTTTGATTAAATTCCCCCAAATTTTAGGACCCGCAATGTGTCTGTAAAGCTATCTCTCTCGATACTATTAAAGTCTGAATTTTTTTTGATTAATGAAAGCGCCGTTGAGCAGAGCTTTTTCGACAAGCCCACCACCTATTTGATTAAATTCCCCCAAATTTTTGGAACCCGCAATGTGTCTCTAAACCTCTCTCTCTCTCTCTCGATACTATTAAATTCTGATTTTTTTTTTTTGATTTATGAAAGCGCTGTTGAGCAGAGCTTTTCCGACATGCCCGCCACATGTTTGATTAAATTCCCCCAAATTTTAGGACCCGCAATGTGTCTCTAAACCTCTCTCTCTCTCTCGATACTATTAAATTCTGATTTTTTTTTTTTGATTTATGAAAGCGCCGTTGAGCAGAGCTTTCTCGACAAGCCCACCACCTGTTTGATTAAATTCCCCCTAGGTTTTGGAACCCGCAATGTGTCTCTAAACCTCTCTCTCTCTCGATACTATTAAATTCTGAATTTTTTTTTTTTTGATTTATGAAAGCGCCGTTGAGCAGAGCTTTTCCGACATGCCCGCCACATGTTTGATTAAATTCCCCCAAATTTTTGGAACCTGCAATGTGTCTCGAAACCCCTCTCTCTCTGGATACAATTAAATTCTGATTTTTTTTTTTGATTTATGAAAGCGCCGTTGAGCGGAGCTTTTTCGACATGCCTGCCATATGTTTGATTAAATTCCCTCAATTTTTTGGAACCCGCTATGTGTCTCTAAACCTCTCTCTCTCTCTCGATACTATCAAATTCTGAATTTTTTTTTTTTTATGAAAGCGCCGTTGAGCGGAGCTTTTTCGACATGCCCGCCACATGTTTGATTAAATTCCCCCAAATATTTGGAACCCGTAATGTGTCTCTAAACCTCTCTCTCTCTCTCTCTCTTTCTCTCACTCTCTTCTGTTAAATTCTGAATTTTTGTGATTGATAGAAGCGCCGTTGAGCAGAGCTTTTTCGACAAGCCCACCACCTGTTTGATTAAATTCCCCCAAATTTTAGAACCCGCTAGGTGTCTGTAAAGCTATCTCTCTTTCTTTCACTCTCTACTATTAAACTTTGAATTTTTGTGATTGATAGAAGCGCCGTCGTGTAGTGATTTTTCGACATGCCCGCAACCTGTTTGATTAAAGTCCCCCACATTTTGCAACCCACAATGGTTCTGTAAACCTCTAAAATTTAAAGAAAAAGGCTCAATTTGAACCTTTTGCTTCTTTCCTTGGCAAAAGTGGAAGCTTTGTCTGGATGGAGAGAAGAGGAAATAAAATAAAGGAGAAAAGAAGAGGAAAAAAAAAATAATTTTCTCTTGCCTTGTTTGGCTAAACGGAAGGAAAGAAGAGAACATAACTCTCTCTCTCTCTCTCTCTCTGCCCTCTCTTTCTCGCAATCAAATTTGGAATTTTTATGATTAACATAAGCGCTGTTGAGTAGAGCTTTTCCAGAAGCCCAGCACCTGTTTGATTAAATTCCTCCAGAATTTGGAACCCGCAGTGTGTCTGTAAACCCTTAAAATTTGAAGAACAATGTTGAATTTGATGAACCCTTTGGCTTCTATCTTCAGCGAAAAAAGTAAAGGAGATAAAAGAAGATAAAAGAAAATAATTTTTATCTCGCGTTTTTTGGATAAATGGAAGAAACGAAGAGAAAATAACATTCGCTCCCTTTCTCGCAACTTTCAGAGATAAAATGCTGAGGTATCACCGAAAACATATTAAACAACCTCAAAGTTACTCTGAGTTACTCTGGTTGATGTTAAACCTTTTTGGTTATTATTCTTGCTCTTTATCTAGGGCTCGTTTGGTATTGAGGGTTATTTTACTCTATTGCACAAAAAGGAGTTGGAGAAAAAGCGATGTGCTTCTGCTTTTTCTGGTGGGACTGCAGAAATTATATCACAATCGAATCATTGTAATCTATACAACGTAATATTTATCTCAGCAGCAAGCGGGATATTTTTCCATTGCACTTTCTCACTATATAGAACACATCCTCTTTGCAATACCAAATGGAGCCTATGGCTTTATCGATCTAAAACTAGGAGATTGCCAAGTTGGTCGGTACTGCGGCCTTGTACCACTATATACTATCATACTACTTGCCAATGCATGATGAACCTGAAAAGGCTCTTTATTTGCACATCTATGTGTGGCAAGTAAATCTATGATCTAAGTCTTAAGTAGGTTATATAGAAGTGGACCAATTATAGACAGATGATGTGGGCTTCTCTTGTCTCAGGATTTTCCATGCTCCTTGTGCACTACTATGAACATTTACAAAGATTCTAGCTCTGAAATGATGTCTAATATTATAACATTTGCATTAAAGTTTGTATCCTCTTGATCATCAATATTCCTCAATATCCTTCTGAAAAAAACTAAAAATTTCACTAAAGTGCAGGGAGATACTCAGATTCTGGAAATTGAAGGACCATGAGTCCTCTATAGTGGATTGTTTGTTTCTGTTAGATGGTGGCGCGGCTCCTGAAGGACTCAATGATTATTCAAATTCTGTTGTGTACACAAATCCTACTGTTATGAAGAAACTTTCTGGAATGCAGTCTGTTGACTCGACTGAAGCAATTGCCGTCATGAAGATGCCTAAGAGCTTCTATGACCTCGAAAGTGATCGAGAAGAAATGGCTTTTCTTAGCTCGTTCAATTCTCCTTATCGTATCTTAGTCCTCGATGGAATTCAGGTGCAAATCATAAGAGTATCGCTGGAATAGTTTTAGTCTACCACAATATATTTATTTTTCTGATTAATCTGTAGAAGTAATTACAAGAGTTATGTAGCAAGTAATGCAATGTTTTCTCTGAAAGTTTTTGATGCATGAGAACTCTTCAAATCAATATCTGTAGTAAAGCAAAGATGTCCTGGCCTTTTTCTCTCTTGAAAGGTATTATGAAACTTAATATGCTGTTCTATTCATGCAACTCATCTGTAATATTACTAGCTCTGTTTTTCCTTTTTATTTAGCATAAATCGGTCAGGAGAAGGCCACAACGAAATCTCATTCTTGTCAGCCTTTAATGCCTCAATCTTGAAACTTAGTGATTCTTCTTCTTCTTTGCCGAAAGTCATAATCAAGAGCTCAATTACTATTATTCTCCTTGTGTTTTCCATTAATTTTGAGTCTGCTTTCAAATTATGCATTTTGTATTTTTAAATTTTAGCAACATTAATATATTGCACAATTTATTTGCAGGACCCCGGCAATCTTGGCACATTGATACGAACAGCTTGTGCTTTCAATTGGGTATAATATTCACTTCCTAGTTTCTTCTAGTTTAGCCTGAATATTTTAAATCTGTGAGTTGACTTAAATATAGATGTAAATGCATTCAACATCACGGATGCTTTTGTTTCCCCCCTTGAACAACTGTTTTTCACACAAAATACTATTTTTTGTTTCAAAATTCTCGAATCCTTCACAATATTTTTTATCTTTCCACTATTTACAGGAGGCCGGTAAAAAGTTACTAACAACATGTTTCAATCTTTACCGCCGGAAAAAACATAGCTATTAGAAGTTTGTCAATTATTATATAAGATCTTGCTAAAAGTTTCTTACTGCCCGGAGATAAGAATTTTGCCATCATTTGTTTGCAATGTCCTCTCAGTAATTGTTTTCTCTATGGTTCCCTAGCATCCTTCTTCAAGTTAAAATTAACTCAATTTTCCAAACGTCATGCAGGATGGCATCTATCTTCTTCCTGGTTGCTGTGATCCGTTTAATGAGAAAGCTCTTCGAGCAGCTCGCGGAGCCTCTTTTCAGCTCCCTATTGTCTCTGGCAACTGGTCTCATCTAATGACTATAAAAACCGAATTTGATATGAAGATATTGGCAGGTCATCCGGAAAATAATGATGATGGTTCTAAAAGTATTTCCTTGCTATCTCAAGAACTAGCAGACACATTTGCTGGTAAGCCTCTGTGCTTGGTTTTAGGCAGTGAGGGCAACGGCCTGTCCAAAGAAGCCTTAGAAAACTGTGATCTAGTGAGCATTCCAATGGAAGGTATGTTCGAATCTCTTAATGTTTCAGTTGCCGGTGGCATCTTCTTGTTTATGTTACAGCCTGTACATCAAAGATAGTACATTTAATGAGTTTTGAATTTCTCTTTCCATATCTTAATTTGTTTATAAGAGCCTACTGATTATATGTTCTACACGTTACTTGTTAGTAAGCAAATTTATTTTCACAGAACATCGAAAGAAATTTGTCCTTAAATCGTTGGATTACGCTGTATTGTGTATAAACAGCGAATCCAACACGAGGAACTAGTATGAAGCAGACTAGACTATGCCAATATAATTTTAGGTTGTAGAATCTGCTCATTTATTTCGGTGTTGCTATGCGACAATGGTATTGGAAGTAAAACCACATTTTAGTTCCATCTTTAGTTTAACTAGTTAGAAGTTCAATTGATTCTTATCCTATAAGAAAGTTCCAGTTCTACCATCCACAGCAATTTATTTGTAGTTGTAAACATGATAAAAAAGTATGCTGCACTAGCTTCTGAGTAAACAATACAATGTGCTGATACCTGCACTTATTGTTAACCGACAACTTATATTCATCTTAGAAGAACTAGATGATGAGTAATAACAAGTTAAAGGCCCATCTCATCACTAGTATTAGCGGACTAGTTGGGTTATACATGTTGCATTAAAACCACACTCAAAATATACTAACATGCTCATATGGGGGCCAGTTAGTTGTGCATATCATGTGTGACCCGTTCTAAGCCTACATACGTTAGGTATACCATATGGATGTGTATTGGGAGGAGACTAGGAACCTGTGAATGTTGTCGATGAGAACATTGGGTTTTCAACTGTGGGAGTATATTGCGGCCTAAATCGTCACACATTAGAATATGATCGGAATATGCTTAGCTATTGAGGGACTAGAAAGCTATAACTGGTAACTTTCTTTTAGATTTTCCACCACATGGGTGACAACTTGTTTCTCTCTGTCGCTAATACTAATGTACTAGTTAGGTTTTACACTCTACAGCTCTGCTTTCCGTGTTCTTCATTCCGACCACAAATCCATCACCTGTCGCCTCCGCCATCATATTCTACTGCCACTATGCAGGCTCAATCGTCTTTATAATGCATGTTTCACATGCCTCGTCTTCTAGGAAAGCTGACATAATGATACATTATTGTTTAGAATTTAGGATTAAGACCTTTGATAGTGTCATAAACACGTGACAACAAACCAAAATCAATAGGCTGTAAAAGTATATCTTTCAAACCAATTAGATTGATTTCGATGGTTTCGTTTTACTTGCACCGATAATTTAGTCCCTTTCGAATTAGAACCGCATCAAACAAGTGCATACATAAGAGGTAAGATAGGGTATTATCTTCCTGCTATTCTACTTGGTTGAGTTGAACTATAGTGAACAAGAAAACAAATATCAGAAGAAGTGGGTCTCGGATACTCGGAACGTGTGTTTTATCGGTACGAAACTTCTCGAGTTAGTGGCTGTTAGATAAGATGAAGATTCTAATGCACATGAATGATAAGTTCTAGCTTCATTTGTGGGAATTGTTGGTGAGGCTTTCATGTGGGTTTGTCTCCTAAAAACATCATGAATAACAGCTGCAGAAGAAGTGTAACATTTTAAGTTTTGATGTTTTCCATGATTAGTAATTATCAGTGCTTAGTAGAATAGCATGTAGTGGAGGGCCTTTTTTGTGTGTGCTTGGTGTTGAAGCATGGACCTATAAAATGAAATTTGTCAAAAAATGGAAACATTGAGATAAGTATGGAGATATCTTAAGGGTTCATTGAGATAAATATGGAGATTTTGTGAATAAAAGATATGGTGATATGATGCTAAAAAAAGTAAAAAATGGTTTTACATGGAACTTCCAAGCTTCTTATGGTTTAAGATAAGGTTTTAGTGGTGCACTTGTACTTTTACTTTAATCTCTTGGTGGTTTTCTGATCTATATATTCCACTTTTGGTGATGATTCATGAAGTTCATGTTTTCAGTGTATTTTTGTTTAAAAAGAAAAGAAATGGATAAATTAGTGTGCTTTTTAGCACCATTCACATTTTATCTTTGTTTTTTCCTTTAATTAGCAACTCATCTATTTTCAAAAAAAAAATAAAGAAACAAAAAGTTACTATTGAATTTTGTTTCTTTTTTTTTTTTTTCTTCCCCCAAACAAAACAACAAATGTAAATAGAGAATTTTGCGAATCATCCAGCAAGAGTAAATTTGTAGAAAATGATTTATAAGTGACTTAACAATGCATCAATAAGGGAAAAACAAAAACACAAGCAAAAATATAATTAATTCCAAAGCCCATGTGGTTTAAAAAAATTATGTATATAAAAAAAGGCATGAAATAAGCACTAAGGCTTAGGTGCTCAATGTAGGACAATTTGTTTCTTGTATCTCGCCTAAGAATTTTTCTTTTTTATTTTTTAAAAAAATGTTAAAATGTTCTAGGACCCCTCAGCTATTGGATATTTTGAAATAGGCCCCTTACACTCTCTTTAACTTTTGAAATTTTTTATTTGAGTTATTTTAGTTAAATAAATAAAAAACTTTTGTTAAATTTAATAGTTTTACTAGCTACTAGTTGTTAATTATTTTAGCTTCTATATGCAAATAAATGACTAAATTTATAAATTAGAGGGAATCATCAATGAATTCGATAAAGTTTTTTATTCGGTCGATTAAAATCGCTCGAATGCCAGAAATTAAAAGTTAAGGAAATGTTAGTAAAATAAATAAAGTCAATGGGGCCATTTGAAAATGAACTATAGTTCAAAGGGTCTCCATACACTTTTACCATATATATAGAGAGTTGAGCTGGAATGCTATCAGTAGCAAACGGCCTCCATTGCCACTCATTTGTTTTCGATGATAAAGCCTCCAAATCGACGATCGACATCGTTGAACATGATCTATGCCATTTGAAGCATATAAAAATTAAATTTCAAATCTTTTTCGATATTGTTCTTTTGTCCATCAGTAGCAACGGAGTTCGTTTGCTACTGATAGCATTCCAGTTGAACACTTATATATATATATATATATGTTTCTGCTTTTTACTCACGTGATCCTTTATTGTGTTTAGTGCTGGCAATCTAGCTCGCTGTTCGCGAGCCAGCTCGTGTTCGGCTCGAAATGAGCTTGAGATTGATTGCTCGTTTAATAAACGAGTCAAACATGAACTAAATTTTTCAGCTCGAAATCTTAATGAGCTGGGATCAGCTCGCTCGTGTTCGGTTCGCTTACAGCTCTTAGTTGCGTTACAACTTGTAAAACTTACATGTAGATGAGCCTACGCTACTAAATAGAAGGGTGGTGTGTTAGGTTGCCCACCTCTTTGTTTAGTAGATAGAGGTGATTAAAATAAACCAAAAGCACCCAAGCCAATATAAAGTGGCCACCAAGCAAGAAACATGGGGAGGGGAGGGGTTTGTTTGGTTTCATTGATGGGGTTAGAGAGAGTATGGTGGCATGTGCTCGTCATGGTTGTGGAACTTGGCCAATAGGATCACTCAAGTTGCTGTAGAGAGTGCCATCTCATGTCCTTTTATTTTTTTTGAAGTTGTCTCCACGTACTTTCCAGAAGCCCCAGGCTTAAATCTTTACTTTTCTGCAATATTTAAACAGAAATTTGAACTTCCATCCTTAGTGATGATAATAACAGATCACTGTAGTGAGTATGATCTTTGATGTTGTGCAAAGTCGAACACGAGCTGACTCGTTAAAATATCGAGCTGAAAAATTCATCTCGTGTTTGTCTTGTTTATTAACAAGCCAAATACGAGCTGACTCGCGAATGACAAGTTAGATTGTCAGCCTGGATGAAAAGTTTAAAAAAATTAAAAAAGTAAAATCTTAATCCAATAATTAAAATTCATAAAATAGATGTGTCTTTATATTTGGATTGGCCTAAAATCTAAATAGTAAAAATTTATAATTATATATATATATATATATATATATATATATATATATATATATATATTCGAGTTAGTAAGCTGACTCCAGCTTGTGTTCGGCTCGTTAAGATTTTGAGCTGAAAAATTCAGCTCGTATTCAACTTGTTTATTAATAGAGTGATCAATCCCAAGCTCACCTGTAGTCGAACAGGAGTTGGCTCACGAACAACGAACAGGATTACCATTTACCAGCTCTAGTGCACAGTAAGGAAGAGAGGCTAGATCACACCTCAATTTTCAACTCATTCTACGCGTGCGCGCGTGCTACATCAGTTTTACCATTGGTAAATGAGGGGGCTAGCTTAGCTGTGTAAATTTTAGTAAAAGTGATGTAGTGAATTCCTTTTATTGGAATATCATTTTATTTTATTTTTTTGGCCAGTTCCCATAAAATGTGGACTTGGAATAACTTAAGATCCACAGTAATATATTTAAATTGTGTTTCGGGTCAGCTTTTGGTCTAAAGTTGATTCAAAATCTGCTAGATTTTGATTTTACATTCGAATTTCAGGTCAAATTTAGCTTGAAATGTGGTCAAAATCCATTAGATTGTCCTTTTATTGATTTTTTTTTTTTAAAAAAAATTTCTTGGACAATGAAATGGAAGTAGAAATATCCATTTTGGCTTCCTTGAAATTGAATACATGTTTTTTAAGTGCGTTCCATGAAAAGAAAGCTAAAATTGATTTATTTTTTTTCCCCTTTCCTTTCAGAAAAAGCCCTGTGGGCCAAAATTAAATACTTTTTCATAGTCCAATAAATAAAGCGAAAATAAAATTTTCTACTTATAGGGCCGTTTGGTAGCATGTAGTTACAACTGCATTACAGTTGAAACTGTATGGAATTATAAATTCAGTATTTGATTTGATGCATTTAACTCTAACTGCTGCAGTAGGAACTGCAGGAGGAGGCCCAACTGCAGCAGTTGGAACTACGCCCAAATTGTTTGCCGCAGTTCTAACTGCAGCAGTTGGAGAGAGTAACTTTAAGCAAAAGTAAGCTTATCTCCTTAATTATTTTTTAAATATAAATATTTTTTTTTTATATTGGAGGTAATCTCACCATCATATATAAAAAATGATAAAATTTAAAAAATTATTTCTCAACTGCATGCAACCAAATAAATTATTTATAATTGCAGTACTTTCTACTACATCCAACCAAACAGGATACATGTAGTTGCAACTGCTGCATCTCCAACTACACTACATTTGTAATTACATCTAACCAAACGGCCCCATAGAGTAGGCCAATTTGCATAAAAAGTATATTGGTTTTACATTTTTGTAAAATCAGACTACTCTTTTGAATTTTACAGATTCGATTCGAATTTTTAGAAATCAGGCTAAAATACTTTTATTTCCCTCTCACCCCTCTGTCCGAACCAACTGTTCAATCATTAAAATATGAATGATTTGACAAAAGTTAAAATCTTTTTAAAATGCTTTGCTTTATTTATTTTTCAATTTTACCCATTTATTTGAAGATCACACAATTATTTATAAAATAAGTATTTTAACAAAATTATTAAATTTTGACTTCAAATTCACCAATTTGAAGATCTTGATGCGGTCAATTTAGCGTTCGAGTTTCTGGAAAAGCACGACTCAACCAAAATGAGCCGAAAATTTTATTGAATTCGGTAATTTTTACAATCAGAATGGAAAATCTCTAAACAGTCATAACTTTTTAACCCATTCGCTTAAGTGTCTAATTTCAGCGTCAAAGAGCGAAGTCGTTCGGGTAGAGTTTGAAACTTAAATTCAATTATTTCGGCCTTCATTTTTGCATTTTTAGATTGTTGTCGAAATTTTTTGTATTTTATCTATTTTGAGTCCGATTATTTGGTTATTTCTAATCGGATTAGTTTTAAAAATATATTAGAATTTATTATCTTTATTTATAGCATGATTCAAATATTGATTCTATATATAGAACTTGACTTTCGGTTAATGTAATTAAGTTTTCAGAGTTGAATAATAATAGTTTTCGTCTTTGTCGAAGAATTGATACTTTATATATTCTTCTCTTTTCATTCTTGTACTTTTTTCTTTTCGACATGGTTTAGGTCTGCATCAGATATTATTTAAAATTGGATGCGCAAAAACGTAGTTCTTGCTCACCAAAAGCACCAAAGTTCGACTCTTTCTATATGTAAACAATATTATCATTGGCTTTTTTGAAACAATATAAAATAGTGTGGACACGTGGGCTACTTGTCTTTAATTTGCTATTATTATTTTAATTACATCTTTTTAACCTTTTACTTAAAGAATCTTTAACCAATTCCGCGTCCAGCACAAGTTGAGCAACAGCTGATTTATTTCCGCGTCGTATTCCCATTAATTTAATTTAATTTAATCAATCATATGCTTAGTGCATGATGCGGATTAAGACACTAAAATTCAAATTTTATATATAAAATAATCCTTTTTTAAAATTTGTATTTGCTCAATGAGGTGAGAGACACGTCTTATATATATTTCTCTTTAAAGGAATCACCCAATCAAAGAGAGATTTGACTTCAAGTAAAAAACCTCTCTAATTTTGGCAAGTTTGGTTGTTAAAATAAATTATCTAATATTAACTCTCTTTTTTTTTTCTATGATTATATGGGCTAGTCAAATATAAGGTGCTTATACAAATCATAGACATTGTTAAGATTCCAATCATAGACATAGAGCGTGTTTAGTTCGCCCATTTTTCTCGCCCATTTTTCATCTAAAATTCGAAATCGGAATGAACGAATTCGTTTTGTGGGTGTTTGGTATGTGAGAGCCTCATTACGATTTCGATTCTCGGGTGAATGAGAATCTCCCAATCATCCTTTTTTTTCAATTCGGCCTAGGAGACTAGATTGGAAGTTGAATCCTGACGGAAAGAATGCAATTTACAAAATTTTCTCAATTATATTTTATAGAAAAATATTTAAAATTTAATTTAATTTTTTGACTTTAATATTTGATTAAAATATAAATTTAAATATAGAAACTAAATTTTTAATTCTAGATTTTGATTTAGAAATTAAATCAAAATATAAATTCAATCAAGCATTTTGAATTTGATCTGTAAATTTAAATTTAATTATAAATTTGAATTTGAATTAAATTAAAAATTAGTTTTATATTTTGAATTGTCCACTCAATTTTAAAGTTTAGATTTTTTAAAAATTACATTTAAAATTTTGATGTAGGTTTTTAATATTTAACTTTTACTTTGAATTTTAATTATAAATTTAATTTTATGTTTTGAGGTGCAAAATCAATTTTAAATTATTTTTGCATTTTGTATTTTAGTTTTAATTTTTTAATAATTATTATTTTTTTAAATATTGAAAGCAGGAATCAGCCATATCGATTTCTATTGTAATTTTGAACTAAATATATTGGAAGATTTTATCATTCCGTTTTCAATTTCTGTCCATTCTAATTCTCATTCCTATTCTATTTTTTATTTTGAACCAAATGCGCCTATAGTAATTGTAATGATGTGTAATTGTAATGATTCAATCCACTAGTATTAATAAGCGGCTAAATTAAAATCACTGACCAAAAATATATAAAAGCTTATTTATAAATTATTAATGCGATAGCCAAGTATTCGATTCTCATACTCTTCTCCTCTTCCACATGATTTGATGTGGAAGTAGTAAGATGTCACAAAAAGTAAATAATGAGTTAAAAATTTTCCAAATTTTATGTTCTCCGATCTAATAAATTAATTTTTTGAGAATTGTTTGGGTATAAAATTAACTTTTTTTACTTTTTACCAAGGTAAATTGGAATTATATTTTTGGTCCTCAAACTATGAGACATGTGGAACTTCTGTCTTCATTGCTCGATTTTTTTTAAATTGTTACAAATTAAATCACATATTCTAATTTAGTTGACTAAAAAATGACGTATCATTAATATAAAAGATATGCGATAGGATTATGATCGATAAAGCAGTAATAATTAAGACATGACATCACTTTCGCATAATATATTTGTATTTAATTAATCAAATTGAATTATCAAAATTAATTATAATAATAATTTAAAACACTAAAAATATAATAAATTAAAATTTGAAAAAATTAAATTTTTATGCGTTTTATAGTTTGAGGACAAGAAGTGTAATTTTAGGGGGTGTTTGGTTACCTGTAAAAGTACACTGAAAATTTATTTTCTGTTGAAAAAATAACTTTTTAATGTTTGGTGGTATGTAAAATTTTTTTTTTGGGAAAAGTTCTTTTACGAATGCTATGAAAAAATTGAGTTTTCGTTTTCCGCTCTATGAGAGCGAAAAACGAAAATCGACAGTGAAAAAAATCGCGGCTCATGACTTTTTGCACGCGGTCCACGAGGTGAGCTTCACCTCGTGGACCACCTGAGAGAGAGAGCAATGGACCTCTCTCTCTCTCTGATTATATATATATATAAAATTTTATTTTTTATTTTTTATTTTTTATATAAATATCTTATTTATAATATTTTATTTATAAATATATACTAATTTATTTATAGCATTAAATATATATTATTATATATTATATTACATACTTGTATAGTATATTTTAAACATATTTTATTTATAAATATAAATTATAATACTAATATATGTAATAGGATAATTATTATATATCAATAATATATAATATATATAATAAGAAAAAATATATGTAATAATTTTTTATTTACAATTATTTTTTTTTTCCTTTCAACCAAACAACCGCAACGAAAAAGTAATTTTTTTTTTCTACAAACCAAACACTAAATACCGTAAAATTTATTCTCCTCCGAAAATTTTTCTCCACGAAAAATTCTGTTTCCATATTTTTATGTGAAACCAAATACACCCTAACCTTAAAAAGAATTTCCGGAGACTTTCCTAATTCAAGTTGGTTGGCTGTTGGAAAAGGAAAAAAGTGGGTTGTTTTTGTTAGAAAGTAAACAGGAAAAAGAAAAAAAAAAAGACATGGAGACTCTTCCACGTAAATCACTTTTCTTTTCTTTTCTTTGTCTCCCATTCTCTCTTTTCTTGCCCAAGCAAGTCAACACGTCAGATTCGTCACAACTCCAAGTCTCAACCAATGAGCCACTGCCACGGCATCTAAGGGGCCGTCTGATTGGATGTAATTATAAATACATTGTATTAAAAATATGTGCAATTAAATATGACTGCATTATGTTTATTTTGTTGAGTGTAGTGACCAGTACGCAATTATAAATAATTTATTTAGTTGTGTAAGATTAAGAAGTGAATTTATAAAATATTATTACTTTATGTATGGGGTGATGATATTATCTTTTATGTATAAAAAAATATTTATAATAATAATAAAAATATTATTATTTTACAGCCCCGCATTTGAGGATTTAGTGATAAAAATATTATAATTAATAAATAATTTCCAACCATGAAATAGTTAATGCTAAAAGATAGAAAATTCTCTGTAACTATTCACTTTTTTACTTTATTTCTCTCACTTTTAAATTTGACTTTTTAAAATTTTAAAAATATTTTCAGAGGATTATAGCGTTAACAGAGAGAGCTCGTCGTTTTATAACAAAAAAATAAATTTTAATATATTTCTATTATTTTTAAAAGTATTTTTTCTATATATTATAAAAAATAGACGAAATAATGACGAAATCCTAACGAATGGAAAGTTAAATGCATCAGCTTAAAAATTTGATGGAATAAAATATAAATTTTTAAAAATCAGAGAAAAAATAAAAAATAAATATTTACGAAAGTATTTCTATGTTTTAGTCAAAAGTTAGATATAAATCTTACACCAATGTTATAAATCAGTAGCACTAGAGAGTGTTTGGTTCGTCAGAAAAGTGTGTAAAAAAATTTATTGAGAAAAAAAATTTCATGAAATTTTTTTTTTCAATTTTTCGTCCGTTTTGTTTCAAAGCAAACAAGTTTTTAGAAAATTTGTTTTTCAAATTTCACGGCAAATTAATATTTTTATTTTCTAAATTTATTTAAAAAATACTAGTTTTTTATAAAATTTTAAAAGAAGATTTTAAAATATATATATATATATATATATATATATATATATATAATTTGAAAAATTAAATGGTTAGGATGATAGTAGTTACTTAGGGTTGAGTGGTCCCACTGAGTTATAATATTTAATCCAATGGTTAAAAATGATCAAAGGGATCGATCCAACGGTTTAAAACTTGATAGCAAAAGAAGCCAAATACTATTAATAGTATTCTAGCTCAAACTCATATATATATATATATATATATATATATATATATATATATAGAGTCCGGCTACTATACTCTTATGAGTATAGGCCATTTTGTACTCATAAATTTTCGGCCGTTAGATCTACCTCTTTGACCATTTCCATCAGTTAGATCATACTATTCAATCAACCACCCACTCAATCCTAGGGGACCACTATCATCCTAATCGGAAACCACTATAATCCTAACCGCACATCATTTTATCTAACAGTCGAAAATTTATGAGTACAAAAAGGTCTATACTCATAAGAGTATAGTAACCATAGCCTATATATATATATATATTATATATATATATATACCGAGTTGAGCTAGAATACTTTTGGAAGTATCATGGGGGTGGTGCTTGTGGGTTTATAGTCATTGGATGGAGATTTGTAGGGTTGAGATGATGGTGGTAGGTGGTGGTAGGTGGTGGTAGGTGGAATAGTGTTTGATCTAAATGTTATAAGTAATCAAGAAGTAGATCCAAAGGCTAGAAATGTGGAAGCACCAAGGGGTTGGTGCTTCCAAAAGTATTCTAGCTCAACTCTATATATACCTCTATATATATATATATATATATATTTTGTAACTAAACAGAATTTTTGATATATTTGTAACTAAACAGAATTTTTGGAGAAACCAAACAGTGGCTTAAAGGAAAAGAAAAAGAAAAAGAAAGAAAGAAAGTGGCATCTTCCGTAATTTAAGGCTTAAACCATGCCCACTCCCCTCCTCCTCCTCCTCCTCTGCCCCAAATTCCCCTTTATAAAAAAACCCACTCCGCACTCTCTCCCTCCTCCTCTTCTACATTCCCCAAAATCCACAAAGAAGAGGGTGTGGGTGTGGGTGTAGAGAGAGAGAGAGAGAGAGAGAGATGGGAGGGGGAAGAGGAGGAGGTGTTGTTGAAGAGGAAGAGGAAGAGGAAGTGGAAGTGGCGACGGGAGCGAGGAGGAAGACGAAGAGGAAGTACGGGGTGCTGATGTGCGCGGAGGAGGAGCCGGAGTACGTGAGGGAGGCGCACGGGGGCTACTTCAAGATGTTCGTGCGGCTGCTGGGGGACGAGGGCGAGACCTGGCACCTCTTCCGGGCGGCGCGCGGCGAGCTCCCCACCCCCGCCGACGCCGCCGCCTACCACGCCTTCGTCGTCACCGGCAGCTGCAGCGACGCCCACGGCCCCGACCGCTGGATCGCCGACCTCGCCCACCTCCTCCAAACCCTCGCCGCCGCCCGCACCACCCTCCTCCTCGGCTTCTGCTTCGGACACCAGGTCATCTTTTTATTTTATCAATTATTTAACCTCTTTTTCTTTTTTATTAGTTTTGTTTATTTTATTTTTATTTGTTTAATAATAACCCTGTTTGTTAGCTCCTGTTGTTATTAGCATTTGTTATTTTAATTTTAAATTATTATTATTATTCTATGAGTTTGTCTCCCTGCTTTGGAAAGCGCAGGGGCCTAGCCCTATACGAGTTCGTCTGACTCCGGCGCTTTTGAAAGCACGAAGATCTTCATGTTTATAAGTTATTTTTGATGATGGGCATCCGATTCGACGATCGATCGGCTTTGTTTTTAAAATAGTTTAATAGTGTAGGTCATGCCTAACGAAGCCGATCGTCGAATCGAATATTCTATCATCGAAAACAACCTACAAACACGAAAACGAGCCTAACGCGCTCTCTCTTTCTCTCTCTCTCTATATATATATATTATGTAAATACTTTTATTTTTAAAAATTTATATTTTAGCTCCTTAAAATTTTAAGTTTATGCATTTAGCCACCCACGTTATGGTTCCGTCACTATTCTATCTATTTCTTATAATTTATACCGAAAATATTTTTAAAAATAAAAAAAAATATTAAAAAATATTAATGGTAATTTAGTCATTTCGTCTTTTTTATTAATACCGTAATTTTTTGAAAATATTTTTAAAATTTTAAATAGATAAAACGTAGATTTTTAAAGATTAAAAAGAAAAAAAAACAGACCTGACCTTTTTGGAATAAAATAAATTATTATTAGTGAAATTGAGTAAAACTAGAAAACTATTATAGTAGCCAAAAAAAAAAAAGTATTCACTATGTATTTTTGGATATCTTTGGTTTAGTAGACTTTAATCTAAAGACTATAAAATTAATAATAAATACTATTTATTTATTAGCAATCGTATTACGAATGGACATAGTAAAATATAGTATCTTATATGGATTATGAATGTTAAAATCTTTCGGTAAGCAAAAGTTAAACCCTTATAATAGGTTGCGATCACAAAGAAATTTTGTTATCCTAATATATAAATATTATTACTTGATCATTTAAACAGACGTCCAAGTAATACTATAACAATATCAGCATGAGCAATGTTACTTGTATATGTGTAGATAAAGTTTATACTCTACTCATCCAAAGATTATTATTTTTATTATTATTCTGATCAATAATTTTTAACACTAAAAATTTTTAAAAAATAATTTATGAACCCTATTATGAGAAGAGTGCAAGGGTATCAGATATTAACAACACCACTAAAAGCAAAATTAATACGTAGGTTGCATATGAAAGGTACAGTCACTTTTTGTCCTTTATGAAATTTTTGTTTGGAGATGCGTGGATCACGTGGTGTCGTACCGTGACACAGCTGGTACGTTATTGTCCGTAGAAAACTTTTTTTCTTTTTTGTTGGGATTTTAGTGAATCAATAACAGGAAAAGGTCGGAATGTGGATCTAAAGAACATGTACTATGACAAATTCTTCAAAAGAATTTTTTTTTTTTTAAAAAATGCCAACATCAATTATTTGAAATGAACGGTTAGAAATTAATAATTGAAAAAAATTCATGTACCCTCTCTCTGTGGTTTATCGCTTTTCGCTTTAATATTATGTAGTTTTAACTGTACCGTTCTTCTTCGTTGAAACTATGATGCATTGGACACCTGGAGATGTTTATACACATCTATAGGAATCGATAAAACAGATATGAAAAATTGATAAGAAAGACATGGAATTACTCCTTGGGATTTAATCCCGATTGTTTTTGAAGAGTTCCTGCGGTCGAAAAAGCAACGACCTATGACGCACATGCGCAGCACGCGACGGTTTTAACAGAAAAAATAACAAGAAATGCAAGGAAAACGAAAATGAAAACCATAAAAACTTTAAGTGATGCAATTAAAATCACATGGTATTAAAGTTTTTTTTTAAAAAGATTTGACTTTAGTTGTTTTGGACTCGCCGCAATCTTTGGTTAGTAGTAGTAATGTGGAGAAGCTGGTGTTTTTGTTTGGTTAACAGTAGTAGTAGCTTAACTATTTAGTATATTTCTTGCTCTTTTCTTTTTTTTCCTTTTTCCTTTTTGGTTTTAGTTGTTGTTGCAAGAATTCCTTAGAACAATTCACAAAACACCTTATTTATTCATTTGTTTATTTTTTTTGTATATGTAGATTTTAAGCCGAGCTTTAGGCGGTAAGACGGGCCGAGCCGTAAATGGATGGGACATAGGAGTGACCTGCATCCACCCTTCGAACTCTACACTGAAGCTTCTCTCTTCCCTCCACATCCCTTCTCATCTCCCTGTCATCGAATGCCACCGCGATGAGGTATCCCAAATTCGACCATTTTAATTAAAAACAAAGTATAACATCTATATATGCGACAATTATTCGCATTCGCCTTTCTATTGCATCTGAGTGTAGAATCATATAATTCATGAATATTCGAGAAGCTCGATAAGTTTCGAAACTTTTTAGGTGTGGGAGCTCCCTCCTAATGCAGAGGTGATGGCTAGATCAGAAAAAACTGGGATAGAGATGTTTAGGTATGGAGATCACATCATGGGCATTCAAGGGCACCCTGAGTACACCAAAGACATTCTCTTGCACCTCATCGATCGCCTTCTCCAGCGCAATCTTATTCAGGTATGATCAAATCATAATGAAATCTTTTGTTTTGAACGGTGCACTCCGATATCGAGCCTAATCATGTGGTGTTAAATTGATGCGCTTCTTGATGAAGCAATTAGTTTTTTATGATATATGGTGTTTATCAAGTCGAGAACATTTTTTCTCTTGCCGAAGCAGCTCCGACTTCGATATCACTACCTTCCTGAAAATATCACTATTAATGTTTATATATATATATTATCTGAGATTTAAATTGCCAGATGCTTTTTGTAAATCTAGCTACTTTGCCGGTGCACTTTATGTATGATGAGTTCTTAGTATCGAAGTAGTGTTTGTTACTTCTTTTGAGTCTGTGTTATTGCTGTAGTTTTGCAAATTTTAATCTGAATTTCTTTCTACCTATGTTGAGACACTTCCTTGTAAATGGAAACTAAATAGAGGTTCGACATTACAGACGTCGCACGCAGAAGACGCGAAAGCGAGCTTGGAGGCGCGGGAGCCGGACCGCGAGGCGTGGCAGAGGCTCTGCAAGAGCTTTCTTAAGGGGAAACTGCCGCAGTTGAAGCCTTTACCCATAGAAGATGAGTAATCGGATGACCATCACTTTTAACTTGTAAATAAACATTTTCCTCAGATGTACCAATAAGGAAAACTAGATTTGATTAATCTCGGTTGATCTTACTGGTTTTCCACCTGGACTGGACTGGAAATTATTATTGAATTAATGAGCTTTTCGGTATTCTGGAACTGAAAGACACAAATATCAACAACTGATGCTGTTTTCTGGGACTTGGATGCATTTACCTGTGCTATAAATCTCATCTCACAAGACACATTTGAGATAACTCAATTACAGGCGAATTCGACGAAAAAGAAGATTCATGCAAAGGTTATGTAAAAATTAACAACCCTCACCCTGAGGACATGGAAATGCAGGTACAAACACTAGAACGGGCCACCACATGGACTGCTGCAGATTACTGCAGATTGTGGAAGGAAATTTGGGTAGAAAAGAAATAGTTCCGACCTACTTAAGAACTGGAAAGAGAAGCGTAGTAAAGTGTAACAGCGTAAAGTGCAATACTACTACAAATGACCAATTTACAAAGAAACTGCAACTCCAAAAGGAAAATATGGTAGAAAAAGCAGACCTAGAAAGTGTCGTTTTCGGAACCCAGAAAATTTAATGGTTCTGTACTTAAAAAGACTCGCATTAGGAGCAATTCTCAAACAAAAGTTCTGCTGGTGCTTCAACCATCTCTAGCTAAGCAGCACTCGTAAGCTCGTACACGACGAAATATTAATACAAGTTCGACAAGGAAATCACACCGTCCACATTTTCAAATCCACGGTTTCCCATTTCCAGTTTCTCAGAGTACAAGTGTGTATTTGTGTACCGTAATTGAACTCAAAATTAACAAGAGTTCAAAGAAATATATGACACACAAGGAGTCATGCGAATAGTTCTCAAAGTTCGACGAAATTATTCAATAAACATCAATTACTCTCCTTGGGCATTAAGAAATGCGCTGCAGCATAAATAATATCTGACCAATTATTTTCTATTATTCAGCTAAACACGAAGCATCTCGCCAGAACCGCCGCGGCGGCACTCGTTCAGCATGTCCAAGTAGAACTGGCACTTACTGATATCGCTTCCGTTGCTGTTGATACACTGCAAGAAGAGAACAATTAGGACGCCCGTAAAAAGAAACATCGCACGAGAAGATACATATATCAGCGCCCGAGTAATACAACTCCCTACTACTAGCAATCAAAAAGTGCGAAAATGCAGATAGGGAAACAGAGAACAGAGGACAAAAGAGGGTACTTACATCTTGGAAGGCCTTAGAATGAAGGCTGCATGCATCACGACCCATAGAACCACTCCTTGGTGCACCAGAGGCTTCCGCTGCAGGCGTAGAAGAGGCGGCCGTTTCGTGCTGAATTACACGAGGGCCGACAATGGCATCAACAGCTCTATGAGCAATAGCACTTCCGGTCCCAAAAGCCATGCCTATGGGAAAGGGCATAGAAAGGGAAATATAACACCCATACAGTAAATTAGAGGTCCCCAAATAACTCTTATTAAGCCAAAATGCAGAAATAAATTATGGATCAACTGCCACATACCATCAGCTATAGCAGAACCAAACCCTCCCAGGGCTGATCCTCCTCCCTGGACAGGAGCCGGTGGGGGAGCAGCTTTAGCTGAGCCAAAATAGATAATGAGAATGTTAGAACAAGCAGAACAAGAAGAGTTAAAATTGTTGCATGCAACAGACTGACTCCACATGGTATCTACAATTACTTTTTTCTTTTTTCCATTTCATCATAAAAACATGAAAAGCAGAAAAGAAATTACCAGGCTGAGGAGCATTCCTGACTGGGGAAGGTCGAGGAGCAGCACGAGGTGCAGCACGTCCTGTAAGAATGAGAAAACACAGTTGGAGACAACAGAGACTAAACATAGTAAAATCAAAACAAAAAAGGGTAAAAGCACAGAGAAGGCACTGGATATTGATAAAGTAGTTAAAGAAATCCAGTTCGTACAACCAAAGAGCGAATAAAGTTTCGCTAATTAGATAACGAATTCAAAGAAAAGGAAGATTTGACACTTGATTAGTCAACCCGTAGCGAACAAGGTCTTTCACGACTGCTTCTGATCCCACAGGCCTACAACTTATTCGATTACATAATACATGTTTCTATTTGGAAAAGAAACTTCACTGATGGCCATAACATTTGCCAATGAATGAAATTAGTAGGCAAAGTTCATGTAACTGATTTAGTAGAAAAAGAATACAGATAAGCTCTCACTTTTCCAAGAAAAGAAGTCTTTTGTGCCTGCTTAGTTAAGTTCTGGAATTGCTTCCATACTCGAGACGAGCATTTTCAAACAAATATTCTAGAGTTACAGGAGTTAGTGGCAAAAGTGATAAATCGAGATGAGCTCCTGGGCTGCAAAAGCAGAAGATCCCATTTGACGCACTTGCTTCTTCTACTTTAACTGGGGTACTCCCAGAAGAAATTATACGAAATATTTGTTGGCGCATCTTTATAAATTCCGAAAGAGCCAACTATGCAGTAACGTAAAAGCTTGCAAACAAGCAGCTTAGCATTTATCTTTTTCTCCAAGTTCTTTGCTGGATAAACCTCCCAAGGATCGGCAAATGGCAAGTGTGATCGTCAACGAAGGTCACCCAACATGAACACGTCGCTTAAAATGATAGATCACAAAAGCGAACAAGATTTATAATGCTCTTCTGATAATTGAAACTGTCCGAGTAGAACCATCCAAACAATAAAATACTCTGAGATGAGTTCTTCGACTTCCATTTGTGAAGAGGAGCGAGTCAATACACTAAGCTTACGTATAGTTGAATAGTGAAATAAATAAAAAGGAAATAAGAGCCTAAATTGGGCAATAATGCCATGGGACTACTACTAACATCCTTTCGTGTTCGCTAACATATCATTCGATCCTTTTCTTTTCCTTTTCCTTGACATCTTATTTATTCACCAAATCTAAGATCCTACTTGGGAAATTATGACCCCAACTCATTCCCTAATAACACTATCGAAAATAACAGGAGTATATTATCAAGAATAACACCATTAACAATATCCTGCTAATGACACTTAACTTAAAACTAGAAATTGAATGAGAAATATTATATCTATAGTCAACTACAGGAAAACCAAAACAGAGATATCAAACACCCATGTTTGTCTTTTTTTTTTTGTTTGGGAGAACAAAATTCGAAGATGTTTACTGGAGAATAGTCAACTATTTCATTTTGAAACAAAAAGAAAAAAAAAAAAGTAACCCCAGAAAGGCATAAAACGAGAAATCGATCACCAAAATCGCGATCGATCCATTTTGCAACCAAACTACTTTCACATCAAAAGCTTTTTGCAACGGAACAACTCCACATCAACTACCTATCTCATGGACAAGAACTAAACCCTAATTCTACCTCATAACAGATTAAAAAAAAAAAAAAAACCCCAAAAAACACATTAAACAAGGAGGGTAAAAAAAAAAAAAAGCATTACAATTACAATCAAATTATGAGAGGGAAGGGGATTGGTTACCTCCGGAGCTTCGACGAGGCATTTTGTGAGATTACGATAAAGAAGAGAGATCGCGAAATGGAAAAAATTGGGAGAGGAGATATAAAAACTACTACTGATGAGAAAATTTTGAGGTCGATGGTGCGGCGGTGTTTAAAATAGGAGGGAGGAGAAGGCGCGCGTTGTTTCTAGAAGAATCATGAAAGGCGAGGAGGACGCGGATCACCGGTTGATGGTGATCGGACGGTTCGGATTCGCTGGAACGGAAGAAATCCTTCTTTGTTCTTTCTTGGGGCCCAAGGCTTTGAAATGCTGTACTGTGTGGAAACAGAATTGTACACGCTTTTTTTTCACAATAAAATTTATAATTTTTTAAAATATTTATTTTGGCCAAATAATTTAATATCTTAAATAAAGCTAAAAAAGGATAAATTATTTGCCCTTTTTTTTAAAAAAAGACAAATTAGAATTTTCTGTTATATCTTTCAAATATAATCCTAATAACAACTAGGGGTGGCAATCCAGCTCGCTGTTTGCGTGTCAGCTCGTGTTCGGCTCGAAATGAGCTCGAGATCGACTCGCTCGTTTAGTAAACGAGCCGAACACGAGCTGAATTTTTCAGCTCGTTTAATAAACGAGCCGAACACGAGCTGAGGTCAGCTCGCTCGTGTTCGGCTCGATAACAGTTCGAACATATATATTTAATATTTATATTAATTTATATATATATAAATAAATAATTATATATAAATATAATTTTTTATTATTTGATTTTTGGTCCAACCTAAATTAAAGCCCAACTCAATTATAAAAAAATTAATTTATATGTAAAATTTCAACCATTAGATCAAAATCTAAAAGATAAAATCTCATAAATTAATTTTCTATATATATATATATATCTTTTCTAATCATTTTAACTTATTGTTCCTGAGCCAGCTCGTATTCGTCTCGTGTTCGGCTCGTTAATACCGAACACGAGCAGACCCCAGTTCGCTCGTGTTCGGCTCGTTGACACCCCTACTAACAACTAAAAAAATTCAACAACTGACATATAATTTAACCCCACAAATCTTAATAACCTACCTATTGAATCCTAAAAATCCAATTAAAATCATAACAACCCACACAAATTTTTTTCTAAAAATTGTGAATAATTTACCGTCTTTAATGAACAGTAAGGAATTCACCGTCTTTCACTTCTCCACGAAAATAAAATAAAATTATTTTACAAATTAAAATTTTGACAGAATTATTTGATAAATTATAAATTTTTTAAAAACTATTTTAAAAGAAAAGTCTTAGTGCAGATGATAAAAATGCATAGAGACCCCTCAATGTTATTGCAGTATGAAAAAGCTCCCTGAACTATAATTTTTTGACCGAGGGCTCTCAATTTTTGATTTTTTTTGGAATTCAGAAATTTTACCAAAATAAATTGAAAGTTATATCAGATAACACAATGAAATTTAATAATTTAAACTGTTTTATAGTTAACAAAATTAGATTAATTAGCTGGCGATAGCTTTGTGAGCTGTATAATTCAACAATTTTTTTTTATAACTTAGTTAACTATAAAGACTCAAAAGGACTGTTGACTAAAAAAAAAGTTTGACAGTCGAAGGTTTTCCATATAACTTTACAGAGCAATATTATCCATTAACTTCAAAAAAAGTATATAATATACACCTCATCTGTCATAGGGTAAAAATATTTTCAGACCGCTGTATTTTAAAATAAGTGGAATGTAGAATATACACTCCTTTACAGGTGTACGTGTACGAATAGCCTTTACTATTTTTACCGGTGAAGGCTCCGTGCCCGGCACTCAAAAACAAAGTTGAATAAATTATTAGTGATAATTTATAGCTGAAAATATGAATCAACTAGGATTCGAACTCGGGACCTCGGATACCAACCACCAAGCCCTTTGCCACTTGCGCTAGGAACGATCGGTGCTGCAATGATTTATTACCAACCACCAAGCCCTTTGCCACTTGCGCTAGGAACGATCGGTGCTGCAATGATTTATTAAGATACTATATTTCATCTACGAGCTTATTTATCTAATTTCGAAAGATTACTTAGAGACAAAATATAGCATAACTTCTTTTACATCTTAAATGAATAAAATAAGTATGTTAAATAAAATATCAGCACATCCAACCAACCATAACCTTCAACTATAGGCGATTTTAATAGGCTTAATTACATATACTATACCGTATTTTACAATTTTTTTCACTTCTTATAATATACTATTTTTTTTTTTTTCAAAGACACCACTGAACTATTCTTTTTTTTTTTCAATTCATATACTATAAGAAATAAATCTATTATTTTATATATATATTTTTTTAAAAAAATACTGGTTAAAAATGACAACATATATTCAACTCATTTTATTTAACATGAAAAATAAAAAAATATATAAAATAAAAGAAATAATTAAAAATAATTTAAGAGAAACTATTAATGAGTCTATCATGAAGATTTATTTTATATTCTTTTTACTACTTAATCAGTATCTCTTAATAAAATTATTAGATTTGTCTAAAGCAATAGATTTGTTAACAGGAGTCCGGCTACTATCCTCTTAAGAGGATAGAAGCCTTTGTCCTATCAAATTTTTGACCGTTAGATCTAACTTTTAATCATTTTCAACCGTTAGATTATACTATTCAACCAACCACACACTCAACCCTAAGGGGCCCACTATCAACCTAACCGTAACCACTCTCATCCTAGCCGCACATCTTTTCATCCGAACGGTAGAAAATTTAGGAGGACGAAGGCTCCCATCCTCCTAAAAGGATAGTAGCTGGATTCTTGTTTAACAGTAATATAGAGATTGGCGAAAAAGTTTAGTTATATCTATAAGAAAAAAAAAATAGTACAAAGTATGAGACTTATAATAACTCACAGAGACTTACATTAAACCACTTCAATCTATGCTACTTTGCCACTATAATCTGATTTCTTTAACTTTAAAGACAAATTTGATCTCAGATCACAAAATCATTATAGCAATAGAAAGATCTGGTAAAGATTTGCTTGCAAAGATTCGTATGACAGCTTTACAAGTAAGCTCAGAAACAAGCAGATAGAAGCATAGATAGACAAAATAATTTTGCTTCTGAGAATGATACAACCCCCTTATACTAGCAAAATATATATCATGTTGATATCACAATTTGGCACTGACAATGGCCTACAGAGCCCTTTGAACCCCAAGTAAAAGGAAGTTCCGACAAATGCCGCAAATTTTTCGTTGCAGCAGAAAACTGACTCTGACAGACGGAAGTCGGGTTAACGTTTCATGCATATGATTCACTCCATCTCTAATAATGATGATTGCAAGAGCAATAATACCAAAAGTAAAGCAGAAAGAAGTAATTTGAGCATTAGAATTGACTAAATAATGCAGGTTTAATTCAGGAGTTCAAGATCTAGATTATTATGCTGACAGATAAAACTGCATTGGACATATTATGGAAAGATTGGAACTTGTTCTTCTCTTTTTATCTTTTGGTACAGTTTCTGCTGTCGGCGGTTTCAGAAATTGTGTCATAAGTTCCTAATACACAAGTACAATAAGAATATGAGACGATGACTTGCAGCTCAAAGAATTAATCCAACTCAAAATTGTACATACACCCTGAAAAAATCTAACATTAGGCAGTTCAGAAAACAAGTTGTTTGGCAGTGAGATTGGAGATCGAATGGCATCGAATCTCAAACACAATACAAATTTCAAGCTAACCTATATTAAGTGCTAAAAATTAAATTCCCTTTTCTCCGCGGCATAGAGAAAACTCTTTTCCAGGATAAAAGTAAAGATTCAGCTTGAACTCCTTTCTGAAGATAAAAGAAATAATACAGGATTACCATCATTTTGCGCTTGTAGACCTTTTAAGTGAGCGCAAGACACTCCACATTACTGTCGACACAAAGAAGAGAATCAAGCCAGTGATGGTGGCATACTTCGGACCGAGATTCATGAGCAAATTTACCAAAAGCCCAGCCAGAACAACCCCTACGAAATTCGCAGAGACGGCCGACCAGAACGGCATGTCAAGGATCGACGCGATAAAAGCCCCAGTCCAAGCCCCCGTTCCGGGAAATGGAACAGCAACGAACAGCATAAGGCCCAACCACTGGAATTCCTCAACCGGCCCGGCCTTTGCCCTAGCTCTCTCAAACAGAAGGTCCACGAAACGAGTAGCTGAAGCACTCTTTTGAGACACGAAAGATGCAAACTTTTTAAAGTAGAGAATGATGAATGGCACCGGAACCATGTTCCTGAATAAGAAGAAAAAGAAAGCCTTTTTAAGTTAACCGTGCTATAGGGCGCGTGCTTTGACAAAAGTGTTGTTTGATCAGAGCTAATCGAACAAGAAGTAACATAATACCCCTCTAACAATCTCACAGAGTTCCACACCTTTTTTTTGTTTTTTTGGCCCAATGCTTAGCTTATGCTTCTCGAGTGAAAAAGCTAGCTCATAGAAACAATATGTCGGATCATTGGCGCTAACCATTAATCCTAAGAACTCGAGCTATTAAAAATACGCAATCAATTCACTTAAAGTGTACAGACACAACGCCCACGGATCTCGATTGTGACTCGGCCCAATCAGTCTCACGCCATTTCAAACATGACTCGGCCCAATCTAGCCTCCCACCACTGGACAGGATGTTGGCCCATTTAAGCCAACAATCCTCCCTCCAGCACCTGGACAAATTCGCAGCATGCAAAATTCGAATCCGCGACGTTTGGCTCTGATACTACTTGTTGGATCATCGGCGCTAACCATTAATTCTAAAAGCTCAAGCCGTTAGAAATACACAACCAATTCACTTAAAGCGTACAAACACAGCGCCTATCTCGATATTGACTCGATCCAACCAGCCCCACGCCACTTCGAATATGACTTGGCACAACCTAGCCTCCTGCCATTTCGAACGTGATTCGACCCAACCTGACCTCTCGCCATAAGACAAGATGTTGGCCTATTCAAGCCAACATAATATACATCAAAATCATCAAGGCTTAACCCAAACATTGAAATCACAGTAAGGTACCTTCAATTGCAAGAACTCTACTATTACTAATGGGCATTTCTTATTTTCTTATATTGGATATATAAGAAGAAAGAGAAGGAACAAACCCAAGAATCGAGAGGACGGTGAGATGGATTGGATCCAATCGCATCCAATACCCAACAGGAATGGCCCCGCGAAGCTCGAGAACAGGAAGGGTGGCAAGAGTGAAGACAATCGCCTCCTCGGCCCAACCGGAGCTCCGCAGCGCCGCCGCGACCTTCAATCCAAAGCCCGAGGCTTTGATAGCATCATCCGCCGCGCGAGACGGCCCGCATACAATGCAGGAAACACAAGAGAGAGCAACCCAAATTGAGCCACATAAAAGCACCCTTTTTGCAAGAATTGAAGTGGGCTTTTCCAATTCTGCTTGCAAAGCCAATGTTGATGATGCTGATGACAATGAACACAATACAGGGGAGGGAGTAGTAGATGAAACCACTGTAGCAGAACCCTGGAAGCAATAATGATAACTAATAAAAACACCATCTTTCACACAACAAGCAAAGGGGAAGGGAATGAAAAGGGGATTAAAAGACCAACCTTTGAGCATAAAAATGGCAACTTCGAATGCGAATAGAGGCAAAAATGAGGAGTAGAACAAGAAGAGGGGAAAGGGCTTCTTGAACAGAGAGATGGAGTGTGGGTTTTCTTTCTGCTGCTGGGAGAAGTGATCACAGCTGCTGATAAAGCGAAGGTTGCAGAAGCCATGGGGGAAAGAAGCAAAGAGGCGAACAAAGATGAGATTTTTGTTGGAATTGAGGGCGAAAAGGGAGTTGGGCTCTTCTTCTATGAGATGAATTGAGTCCCTTTTGGGTGATTTCTCTATTATGGGTTCGATTTGGACGTAGTTGTGGGACAAAAAAGAGTAATTTGGAGTGGGGAGGAGCGTTCGAGGACGAGGACAATGGGTAGAGGGAGGAGACGACGACGAGGAAAGAAAGAGTCCACCATGTAGAGAAGTGTAGGACAAAGGGCGTAGTGGAGTTTCCAAAACTCCGTTGAACACTCGAGGCATGTTTTGTTTAACGGAAGTTCAAATTCAAATTAAATTTTAGGGCATATTTAAAATTATATTTTAAATATTTAGATTTTAATAGAATATATTTTGAAATATGATAAACAGTATAATTGTTTCGGATTTGTACTCCGGATCCTATCTGCTTCGAATTTTAGATTTGATTGTCGGGTTCGGATTCGGGTTTTTGAAAATCCGCCCGAATCCGACCCGTTCACATCGCTAGTTGTAGTCTCAGAGCCATTAACGAGGCACTGCTCGCCGTTACAAATTCTTCTAGAAGGAAAAACCCATACCACCGTTATAAGCCGCTTCCGACCACGACGGAGTTGATGCTCCCTTTACCTCTTCCTCCTCCGCCGCGATCTCGCTCGCTCCGTTGAACCCCGGAGCTGCGAAAATTAGGGTTCCGGCGCCTCCGTCTCCGCCATGGTGAGATCCCAAACCCTTCTTCTCCCTTCTCTCTCTCTCACTCTCTCTCTCTCTCTCTCCTCTTTCTCTGACACGATATTGTGTTCTCTTCTTCGTAGTTCTCCATCGCCGCGATCAACGACACCGACTCCAGAGCCCAATGGGAGCCCCTCGCGCCCACCAAAGAAGCCCAGGTGCGGGCCCTTTCGCTCTCCTCATCCGATTCCCTTTCTTTCCCCCCCCCTTTTTTTTTCCTGGTGCGAATGCACCATATTAGGGTTAAATAATGCGTCCTTTCTTGCCTTTTTCTTGTTCTTCGATTGATTCTTACCTCTCCGGTAAGATGTTCGTCGTAGATGTCTTGAATTGGTAATGTTGTAGGGATTCACTGTACGAAGATGCGAGGAAGTTAAGGTTGGAGATGATTTGTTGTATGGAGAATTAATTTCTTATTAGGATACTGCATGGTTCGCACAAGAATGACGATCTAGGACATGAAATCAAGAAACGTATTAGTATTTTAATTGTGTTGCTTGATATGCCTCTGTTGAGATGTTCATTGTAGAGACCTTGAATTGGTGATATTCTAGCGATTATGATATGAACATGCGAGGAAATTAAGGATTACGATGATTTGTTGTGTGAAGCATTTACTTTCTAGGAATTAGTGCGTGGTTCGCACAAGTATGATGATCTAGGTGTGGAACCAAGAAACGTGTTAGAGTTTTAATTGTGGTGCACGGTATGTTGGTTTCAGCCATATGGAGGGATTTTTGTTGTGGATGTACTTTTCGTGCATTTATCAAAACTGCCTCTTACCACTTTTTGAAGGGTTTATCGTGAGCCGCAAAAGGGATTTTGAATTCTTTAAATTCTTTGTTTTGATTGTTTCTTGTAATATTCACTCTTTTGTAACATAATTTATACATAATGTTATTAGCACTACGTGTATACAATTTATCCATGCCTAGTTATATACGTCCATTCTTATCAGGGTACTACTGGTTTACTAATATCATTCTTTAAAGTTTTGAAACTGATGCAATTCAATTTTCTGATATAACACCACGTTGCTTCAATCTGTGGAATATAAATACCTTAGACATTGTCTTTGATGATTCTTTAATAATATGGCACTTTCAGGAATTTCATCTTTCTCAAAAGTACCATGAGGGACTTCTCAAGTTGCAAGCTAAAGATTATGCAAAAGCTCGCGAACTGTTAGAAGCTGTCTTAAAGGACCCTCTTGTATCAAGTGCTCAGGTAATCAATCTGTTTAAGGGTATATGTATTATGTTTCTTTTTCAGGTTGGTTGTAATGATTAATTTCTTTGTTTGGTAGGTTGATAAAAATGGCAATAGTCACCATCTATTACAATTAAGGTTAGTGGCTCATATCACTTCCTTTTCTTTTTATTTGATTTAAATATTACTATTTTTCTTTAGTCCTGTTTGTATTTGAAGGAAACCTAAATTAGCAAAATCAATCCTTTCAAGAAAGATGTCAATTGAAAGTTGAAACCAAACCAACATGATAAGAAAAGATAAGTCAAGTAAAACCATTGGTCTCTAGTTTTGGTTTAGTTGAATGCTTTGGAACCTTCGCTTTTTGTTCAGGAACCGATCAATATCTTTCTACCCTAGTCATTCAACTCAAGGATTTAAGTGTCGTGGCACGGGGTCATGCCGGAAATTTGCCGGCACGGTGCGTGCCGGGCCGTGCCGATGCGTGTCGGTCACAAAAAATACATGTGTACCGACACATAATGATATGAAATATTTATTTTCTTTAGCAACAAAATATTATAACTGTTTATTATGTATCTTTATCAAATCTTTTGAATTTTATTGAAAATATTATTTACTAATTCAAAGAATAGAGGGTTTTGAGCTGTGCCATTGGTACGGGGGCTGTATCGTGTCGATATCTTGTTGGCACGATACGGTACGGTAGATACGGCCCGTGCCGATGGGCACTTAAATCCTTGATTCAACTGCGCATGTGCAAAACTGGTTGTCCACAATGAATCTTGGCGGACCCTGGGATCAATACATTTTTTGTCCTTCCAACTAGCACAATGAGCATTTCTTGACCATGTCGGCAGTGCTGTGCCGACATGCCTCGTGCCAATGCATGCCTGACATATAGAAAGGTCTTTGTACGTGATTTGTACCAATTGTGCTCAGTATTGCACATACTGCATCATGATACATATGATGGTCGGTAGGGAGTCTAGGGACAAAGGCGTGTTACTGCTAGTAAATCTGGAATTATGATATCAATGAAGATGGAGTTTTCTTGCTTTCTGCTTTTGATGAAAAGCATGCTGTGTCCTTAAAGCCTTTAACATATTTTGAATACGCGATTTGGATTAGGGTTGGTGTTTTCCTAAATCGTAGAATTTTGGCAATTTCAGCGGTATTAGCAGTTTTGGCTTTTGATTTCACTATTTCAGATACTTGTCAGAAGGTTTTCAAACAAAGTTCGAGTAAATATGGAGATTCGAATAGTCATAGCAAAACTTTATTTGACAACAATTTCGTATATTAAAGGGTTTTTTTTATGTTATGTTTGTGTAGAATGAAGGTAACTTTTTTATTTCCATGTATCATAAAACAAAGTAAGTATGTTAAAAGCACATAATTTAATAATTCAGAAAATTTGGATCTACATTTTAAAACTAAGCCTTGAAAATCTAAGTGGTGTCAGTTAGAAAGTACTCACAGTAAGAGTGCCATATAATTAGGCATCTAAGTTAAAGATGCTTTAAAGATGAAAGAAGGAAGTTTGTAAGTAGGATGTTAAGTAGGAAGGACTTTTAAGTTGGTGGAATGAGAAAGGCTGTTTACTCTTTTTACTAACAACTAGAACCAAAGTGTCTTGCAGAGTTGCTAAAAGAGGGGAAAAAAAGGAGTTAACTTTATATCATAATATCATCGATGGAGGTAGGAGCATTTGGTTGAAAGTGAAGGATGAATTTTACATACCAGGAAATCGGTTTGACTTTCCAAATTGGCACGATGGTCAAGAGAAATGTACTTTTTAAGATGATTTATAAGAAAAGTCAACAAGAAGATGCTAAATTTCTTCTTGGCTCATTGTAACATGCTCAACCGTTGTTTGTTATCTTCCCTACAAGATGGTGATTTTCTTTGTTAAATGAACAGGTTTCTGTCCTTGAAGAACCTTGCAACTGCTTTCCTTGAGCAAGGTTCTACATATTACGAGAGTGCTCTACAGTGCTACCTTCAAGCTGTAGAGCTTGATGCTAATGACTCGGTTATTTGGAATCAGCTGGGAACACTGTCTTGTGCCATGGGCTTACTTAGCACCTCAAGATGGGCATTTGAGCAAGGGCTTTTATGCAGCCCTAAAAACTGTAAGGATTTATGCAGCTCCTGATGTGGGGGCATTTTTAATTCTTAACAATTTCATAGTATTTGCACCTTGTATTGAGATATACCTACAATACCTGCGCAATATTATCTATTTTGTACACGTCTCTTCAAAATCTGAATTTCATTGATGCTTTTTGAAAACTTAATTTCTTATGTATATGCCATTGTACTTACAAAAAAACATCTTGGTAAATGTCTTTTCTAGTACTAATTGTAGTTCCCCTACTAAGTTGGGCGACTTCCAAACTTAAGAAAGTTTAAGATAAGGGTATTTCTGTTAGAAAGTAAATTTTCAAGAAGTATATATGAAATTATTATCTTATGAGGGTATATACGTAACTTACTGATTTTGCAGGGATCCATCTGTAAAATATCTATTATACCCAATTAGTCTTAATTATGTACCTTTTGCATGTAGCTATATGTTTCTAAAAATGGTATATATGGGTATGATACCTGTTTCATTCAGGGAACTGCATGGAGAAGCTCTTGGAAGTGCTTATTGCTATTGGAGATGAGGTTGCATGCCTTTCAGTTGCAAATCTAATACTGAGGCATTGGCCATCACATTCTCGTGCGTCACATGTCAAAAAAACCATTGAAGATGCTGAGCCAGTTCCATTTGCACCTCGCGGAATAGACAAACTCGAGCCAAAGCATGTCAAGCTAAAATTTCCTAACAAAAGAAAACTGGAGGATAATGATATGGAAGATAATAAAAACATGGTGAAGAGGAAAAACCAAAATATCAGATTACAGTTAACTGAAGCTACATGGTCTGCCCTTCTTGATGCAATTTTGAGTCTCTTTATTAATGAGCCAACAAATGGTGATACTGGTGCTGGTAAAAGTAGCTTAGGAATCGATAAGAATGCTGAAGGCTTAACATCCACGAAGATAGACATTGAATTGCCTATAAATACAAATATGAGTGCGGAAAATGGAAAAGAGAAAACACATACTGAAGCTCCTGTTGGTGAAAGCACATATACTGATTCTTATACAATGATGAAAGAGAAAAATATCAGTATAGACAAAGAACATCCTCATGAAAGGCGTAGCACTCGTCTTGAAAGGCTTCGAAGCCGCAAATCAGGGAAAGATGAATTGGAAACTACCAGCAAGGATATGGCTAAAGTTGTCTTTCAGTTTCTGGAATCCTTTATACTTGGTAAGCCAACTATGAAAGATAATGATAGTTCTGGAAGTTCAGATGGTTCTTGTCCTGATATTCTCTCATATACATCAGAAGTGGAATATAATGATGTTACTCAATTTATCTCGAAGGTTTCGAAGAACTATTGTGCTCATCATGTAGGACATTTGTTGCTGGAAGAGGTTGCTTATATAGATGTTCCCTTTCAAGACTATTTCATTAAGTTCCTAGAATTAGAGAAATTTACTAGACACTGCGGTCTGGATCGGTCTCCTTTGTGTTGTTTATTTCTTGCTGAAATATGTTATGACCAAGGATCATGTTCTTCTAAGAAATCAAGATGCTCGGAATTCTACTCTGAGGCGTCTTATCATCTTTGCAAAGTTATTGAGCTAGTGGCTTTGGATTCACCTTTGGACTTAGTTGGTAGACAGAACCATTTCTCGCCGACAGAAAATATGGAAGTAACTAAAGGTCCTAAAAGTGCTACCGAGACATCTGTCTCGAGCTCTGTTACAACTGATAATAGTGCATTTTGGGTTCGTTTCTTCTGGCTAAGTGGATGTCTTTCCCTTTCTTCAGGTTGTGAAGAAAAAGCTCATAAAGAGTTCAGTATTGCCTCATCGCTCTTTAGAACTAATGAGGAGCCTAAAGAGAGTTCAGATTTCATCTTTCTGCCTCATTGCAAGCTCATCAGATTGCTAACGGTTGATAGAATTCTGCATGAAATTAACTTAATAAAACTCCATAATTTACTGAGAATAAATGATGAGATAATTAAGAGAGGACCACATATAGAGTGCATAAATTTTCTCTCACCACTTCTACTTTCTACCAAAGATGTCCATCTTGATGTTACAGCTAGCAACTCGGAAGAAAGGGAAACGGCTGTCTCACTTGAATTATCTGCTTTGGATGCCCTAATTTCAGCTTGTGAAAAAGTGGAACCAATAAACATTAGGGTATATCTGGACTGCCTCCGGCGGAAACTGCAAATATTAACTGTTGCAGCTGGTATGGTTGGTTCTTCTGCATCACAGAAGCACGGAAATTTATTCCCAAGAAATGATTTTGCATCTGATTTGGATTTTGGAGAACATGTGAACAAGAATTGGATACACATGGTTGTTGGGGCTGTTAAGGATATATCTCGAAGCACTAGTTTAGTGAGGAACTTTATTGATCAGAGTAATAACTCCGTAAGTTTTTTTTTTTTTTTTTGAGTCCTCAACTTCATGCAATTTTGGCTATTGCATATAAAACAAAAAGTTAATTATGCATGCTTTGCATTTCATCGAACTATAGCTGCAAGGTTTAACAATTAAATTAATGAGCAAATGATGATGAGCATTTTATTACAGTTTTTTTTCAATTTTTGTCTTTATAGTCTTTGCTATGAGTGCACCTTGCCCATGTTTTTTTATCATTCATTAAACAAATTTCCAAATTGATTTTCCTTCATGAAGAATAATTAACACAATAATAGGCTGTCCTTACGTACTAGAATATGTGAGTCGGAGGAAAGCAGCATATAGTGAAAAATGAGCTTGATTTTTCACCACTTTGTTCTGGCTTTTGTTCTCTCTCTCTCTCTCTCTCTCTGTAGGTTTTTGGGGTTTGTACCCCCAATCTTTAAATCATGATTGAATTTATTTATTTGTTACCCCAAACTTCAACTATCTTGGCGTAAAAAATTCGTTCTTTTGCAAATTACCCTGCAGATTTTTACTACCTGAGTTTATCTAGATGATCACCCTAGCTTACTGAGGTCAGTAGTTGAGTGTCTGTTTGCTATGTGTTTGCATTTGCAGGATTGCCATGATGGCTTCAGTTCATTAGTTAACACCATTTCCGATATTCAATCTCTACTCCTAACAGTCATGTGTTCTGCTGTGAAAATGATCCTCATCAGAAGACTTTCAAGCTCAGTGACATCCAATCATGCAGACCAGTTAGACAGCTGGTGCCTTGTGGATTCAGCGATTGCATTTTGCAAACTTCAGCACCTCGACCCTTCTGTTTCTGTCAAAACTCAAGTAATATGCTTCTCTTTCAACCTTAATTAACCTATAAGCTGTTTTCTTTTCTTTTACAGCTATTTGTGATGCTAGTTTGTGTTGCAATGTGTTGCAGGTCGACTTAATTGCTGCGGTCCATGATTTGCTTGCGGAATACGGTCTCTGCTGCGCTGGTAGAGATGGTGAAGGCGAGGAAGGAACATTTCTCAAATTTGCAATTAAGCATCTTCTGGCCCTAGATGTGAAACTAAAATCACAACATTGTAGGTTGCCTTTGAAAAGAAAAATCAAATGGGTGTTTTCATGTTATTTTGTCTTCTATATATATATATATATAGGGTCCGGCTACTATACTCTTATGAGTATGATCGTATTCGTACTCATAAGTTTTTCTCGATGATGGAGCTTTCGAATCGACGATCCATACCGTTAAATATTATCTAGAGCATTTAAAACTTCTAGAAATTAAATTTCATAATTTTTTGACATCATTTGCCCTATGATCAAAAGATCTCAAAGTAGACAATTTTTAACGGCCGGTATGGGATACTTGCTCGTTTAACGGTGTAAAAGAATCGGAATCTGTTGATTTTTGATAGAAAATTCTATTTACTATGTAGATAAAGATCAATAACTCGGATCTTAAATTGAAGAATCCGATCATCCATTTTTAGGACGTCGTTCAATTTTGACCGTTCATTTTATGCCCACTTGATGGACTTTATAACGATTTCGAAAAATTACGAAATTTATTTTCTAGAAGTTTTAAATACTCTAGATCATATTTAACGGTGTGGATCGTCGATTCGGAAGCTCCATCATCGAAAACGACTTATGAGTACGAAGGGTCTTATACTCATAAGAGTATAGTAGCCCTACCCTATAGATATATATATATATATATATATATATATATATATATATATATATATATATATATATATATATATATATATATATATATATATATATATTTATTTATATTTGTTTACACTTATGTAGGTACAAATGGGAAAGAAGAAAATACATCTCTGGACAAAAATACTCTAGAAGAAATCACTACGGGAGACCTTTCTGCTATCGATGAGCAGGAGAATTCTGAGGAAGAAAATGGTAAATTTTGTGTATAGGGAGTTCACTTCCACTTTGATAGCAATAATTATTGCTTACGTTGCCAATTTTCCTCTTAATGTAGAAATAGATAAGGTACAGTCAGCCATTGATAGTGCCCTGGACCAGTCTTTTTTCTGCTTATATGGGCTTAAGATAAATCCAGATTCATCCAGTGAAGATGACCTGGCAATGCACAAAAATACTAGTCGTGGAGACTATCAAACCAAGGAGCAATGTGCTGATGTATTTCAATATATTTTGCCATATGCTAAGGCTCTATCAGTGAGTAGCTAAAGCTTTTTCACACTTACCTGTTCATCTTATTATTATATAATTTTATCATACTACTATGACAACATATCCGATATTCTTTGTTTAATTTCCAAAGCGTATTCTTTTTGCTCTCAGAGGGCTGGCTTGATTAAACTCCGCAGAGTTCTTAGAGCTATACGGAAGCATTTTCCACAGCCACCTGATGATATATTGGCTGAGAATGCTATTGGTAGGTTCTTAGATGGCCCTGATTTGTGTGAAAAGCAGCTCTGTGAAGTATATGAAACTAATGGTAGCCGGGACTCTATCATGAATTTATTGTTCACAAATGGAAGAGGCCCTGAAACCTTCAAGAAAAGGTTTGCTTGTGCAACTCTGTTCAATAAATTTTAGCACTTGCATTCAGAACCTGAAATCTGGTAAACTAATCATCAGTTAATATTTTGACTTATGCTTGCAGTTCTGAACCATACTTAGAGGTTTATGCCAATCTTTATTATTTTATAGCCCAAGCTGAAGATAATAGTGCTACTGATAAGTATGCTGGATTTGTTCTGAAAAAGGAAGGAGAAGAATTTGTAGAGCAAAATGCCAACCTATTTAAATATGATCTGTTGTATAATCCTCTGCGTTTTGAGAGCTGGCAGAAGCTTGCAAACATTTATGATGAGGTATGGCTTTTTTGTTTTGAGTACCAAGTTGCCGCTTGTGAAGTTTCTTTTAGCATCTTTTGAATTTATGTATTCTGTAATACTGGCGATTACATCTATTGCTAATTTTTTATCTGTTCCAGAAATAATTCTATTTCCTGCTATGCAGGAAGTCGATCTGTTGTTAAATGATGGCAGTAAGCACATTAACATTGTAGATTGGAGAAAGAACACCGATCTACCCCAAAGAGTTGAGATGGGTCGAAGGCATAGTAGACGATGCCTATTGATGAGTTTAACACTAGCTAGTACTCCAATTCAACAGGTTTCTTCTTATAGAGCTTACTGTTATCTTGTGATTTTTTTGCACCGCTTTATATGTCTATCTAGTAAATTCTAATTTTCTGCTGTTTTTTCTGTTTTCCAGGCTGAGATACATGAACTGTTGGCCCTAGTTTACTATGACAGTATTCAGAATGTCGTACCATTTTACGATCAGAGATCTCTTTTACCAGCAAAGGATGCAACATGGATAGCTTTTTGTCAAAATTCGATGAAACACTTTGAGCAGGCTTTTGCACTTAAGTATGCTTACTACTATATTCCTTGGTTTCCTTTTCTGTTTTGGTTATTAGAGTGGGCAAATATTTCCTGCACCCGGTGAATCTGTATAACGCATGCACCACACGATGCCAACCATCCTTCGTATCCAGTATCTGAATTTGACAAAGGATTACCATGCTGTGGCATGGTGCTCTGTTGGTCTGTGGTTGACACGGTATGTGCCGTGGCATGTATCATCGTGACATTTGGCACAGAGATGACAGAGTCTCCCCACTGGCACGATTTTGGAGCTTTTTTTGCCTGTAGTTTCAAGGCCCTTTTTAGGTGGCCCTTTTTAGGTGCTTTCAAGTTTCTAAGGCTCATACATCTTGACACCAGTGTCCCGTCAGGATTTCCTCTGTATCAGCCTGTAGCCAGTGCTAGTACTCTAACGACACAGTTTGACATGGATTGGTATGCTATCCTTGATCTATCTTGACCAGGCTTGTGACAGTTATTCTCATTTAAAAATCAAAGTTAATTTCAGCAATGACTCAGGCCACTAGTATAAGCAATTTGTTGCACCCAAGACATTGGCCCAAGCCTAAAGTTATTGATACTAAAGTGGTAACTTCTTAAATACCCGAAAGGTATATCTTTGTATCCAATATGGAACTATTGGGGTGTTACAGTTTCATGGCAGTTGGATAATTGGTATTGAAGTATGGGATGGGATCCATGGTTGGGTTTGGTGCATGGAGTGTACAGTTGCACCTGGTGCAAGGGAATAATTTTCTCTAATTAGATGTTGGATAATTCATTCTTTGTACTTCTGAAACTGTAGGCCAGAGTGGCTCCATGCCTTTTACCTTGGAAAGCTCTGTGAGAAACTTGGTCACTCCCCTGCTAAAGCTTTTTCATACTACAGCAAAGCTGCAGTTCTGAACCCGTCTGCTGTCGATCCAGTTTATAGAATGCATGCATCACGATTGAAGTTACTTTATACTCGAGGAAAGCAGAATTTGGATGTCCTTCAGGTGTGTTTAAGATAGTGTATCTTATGTGACATTTCTTACTTTATTTTCAATTTTTTTCACCATTTGTCAAGTGTGCACTTAAACCCAAGCAGCACATGTACGTTTATCTGCTGTGTTGTTAGTGGAAGAGATGATTGGGAAATAGTAAGTTTAGAAAGTTCTTGTTTGAAGAAGTCATGATTTGTTTGGGTCTTCTCCGTTTTACTATTTAGCTGATATTTATTCTACATAATTTAATGTTTTATCCATTGATCTCAGCCACTGTATATCTACTTTGTATGCTTATATGTAATTAGTTCTTTGTTGATGCTTTCTTCTACCTATTTTGAGACAACCGCTGTTTATGCTCAATTCTGCAATTAACCGTGCTAATATGTATTCTAATTTCTCTATTGACTAATTTGACTTCTATCTTTCTCTTATTTTTCAGATTGTTGCTGCATATGCCTTTAACCCGTTGACAAAGGATGCAATTTTAACGATGTTTGGATGGACGGACCAAGATCTTCTACATTCAACTTCCGAGGTGAAGGATATAAATGTTACAGATGCTCCAAAAGAGAAAAGCAATGTTGATCCTGATTTATTGGGAAAAGCCTGGCATGTCCTTTACGATGACTGTCTATTAGCCCTTGGAGTTTGTGTAGAAGGGGAGCTAAAACATTTCCACAAGGCGCGATACATGATCGCACAAGGACTGTATAAGAGGGGTGAACCAGGTGACCTGGAAAGGGCAAAAGAGGAACTTTCATTTTGTTTCAAGTCCTCTCGATCTTCGTTTACAGTGAATATGTGGGAAATCGATGGTACAGCGAGAAAGGGAAGGTAAAGTTTCTTCTTTGTTTCAACAGTAAAACTATAGAGCTATATTAAAATCCAGTGCTGATCGGTAGCGATGAATGCACTTTTTTGCTTTTTTTTCAGGCGGAAAAATCCTGGTACTGTTGGAAACAGAAAAAGTCTGGAGGTCAGCTTATCAGAGAGTTCGCGGAAATTCATTAGTTGCATTCGGAAGTATATGCTGCTCTACTTGAACCTATTGGAGAAGACCAGGGACCTAGTGACTCTGGAGAAGGCTTATACATATCTGCGAACTGATAAGAGGGTATGTCTACTAACTAGTTTATTACATATAATAAATTGGATTGTTCCTTATCTGTTCTGTCGTTCTTTTATGGAGATGATGTATTATATTAGTTTCTCTCTCTCTCTCTCTCTCTCTCTCTCTCTCTCTCTCTCTCTCTCTCGCACGCACGTGCGCGCACATACACACAAACACACTAACAACTTTCTTTCTGTAACAGTTTTCTCTGTGCTTGTGGGATATTATTCCGGTTGGTCTTGGAAAATATATCCAACTTCTAACGGCAGCAATTCGTAATGCTGAGGCTCATGGTGCTAGTTGTGATACCAATTCTCTCGAGCAACTCTTGGAGAAGATGTTCACTGTCTTCATGGATCATGCAAACATGTGGTCAGAAATAAGCACAATACCTGAAGTCAACGATCCAGAATTATCGGAGAGCAACCTTTATGGGTAAACAGCCTAATCACGTTCTTATTGCATTAAATTTCAATGATTTCTATGTGCTCTCTCTCATGGGGTGTCCTCTTTGTGTCAGCTTAATCCACCAATACATCCACCTCTTGGAGATTGATGCCCGATTAGAAACACTTGAAGGACTAAATGAGAAAATCAGGAAACGTTTCAAAAGCCCAAAATTGTCTCATAGTAACTTTGCGAAGGTATGCAGGCACGCTTCTCTAGCATGGTGCCGTTCAATCCTTATAAAATTGGCGTCAATTACTCCATTACCAGAAGCTGCACATTTGAGCGATCAACTGGTCCCTTTGAACACTGGGCTTCAGCTCTATGTTGACTTGCAACCCGATGAGATTTTGGTTTCACCACAAGAAGGACCTGCTCAATCGAAAGGTCTTGATATGAATTGGTTCGAGACTCTTTGTAGGTTAAAAAATATCCAAATTTGGCAAACATCAGAAGAGAATATGGAGGCTGCTGTTGGTTTAATGAGATCTACTTACAATTTCTATAGGGAGAGCTCTTGTGGGACATTTCCATCAGGTATCAACCTGTATACAGTATTGTCGCCACCATCAGTGGCCGAAGGAGTACAACCTAGCCAAAATGTAGTTGATGCCCTTGACCTAAGTATCCCGAGGAAGCTGCTTTTATGGGCATATACCTTGGTGCATGGCCGTTATTCGAATATCTCAGCTGTTGTAAAGTATTGCGAAGAGATGAAGGTAATTACAGTATTATCGATTTTCTTTTTAGGCGAAAGAAATGGCTGTAAATTTCTTTGTTGTCTACACTTTAAAATATCTTTGAATGCAGTTAAGAGCCAAAAGGGGGATCCCGACCTTGTCTGCTCCATCACAAACAACTTTATCCACCGGTGCTTCTACCGCAGGTTGATTCACATTATCCTACTGCTGCTTTGCTGTGCATATGTTAATTTGGACTTACAGTTGCAGGTGTTGGTAAAGTAAAAGTTGAGCGCGATGAGAACAATGAAGCTGGGGATAATCCCTCTCCTCTGATGGCTTATAATCAGCATCAGGAGGAGCCTGCATGTGGTTCAAACGAGGCTCAGAAATCAACCAGCGTTTCCTCGCAACTCCATAGGTGTAACTCATCTAAGTCGGCAGAAAATGTTCAGGACAGTAGCTAATGGAAGCGAAAAGTACAGAGTAATTCTTAAAAAGCTTTGTTTTTAACTCCTAGTGCTACGCGGTAGCATCGGCAATTATTTTCTTCACTTTGACAGTCCTTCGCATATATCTGAAGCAAAATAGGCTAGTGTCTATAGATCCCATGCTGTGAGTATAAGATAATTTGTAGGGATAATCTCTTCTTTACTGATATATTGGAGTTTTTGCTGGGTGGCTATTGGATAGCGGCAAATGGATATTTAATCCTGTAAAAAAAATTGTCTTGCTTATGTAAAGAATTCCAGTTGGGAAGCCGGGTTTTGACCCGGTTTCTGCTTAAAAAATACTATGTTAAATGTGAATCAACCATGTTATCATGGTATTGAGTTGCACAAATACTATTTTATAGTCTCTGTCACATACTACACTTAAAATTTTGCCAAGGTCATTATTATTATTATTATTATTATTATTATTATTATTTTGAGTCAATGTTGTTCCACCATTATCAAAAAATGTAACATCTGTGTTTCTGTCATCTCTAGTGATATTGTGGTCCTCACTCTTCAACTATGTATATTTTTGTTTAAATTTTTAGATTGTTACAAGTAAATTTCGCCGTCCAATAAGTTGGCTAGATAGTTATTGTTATGTTATTGATCATAATTAAATTATTGTGATGTGATGTTTTATTAGTTATTATTATTGTATTATTAATCATAATTAATAGAGTAATACTATCTGTACACTTTTTCATCATGTATTGTCAATTTTTTTAAATAATACTAAAATTTGAAAGAATTTCTAAACTCTAGAGTATGGTGTATAAGATGTATACATTTTTTGTGTGGATGTATAATTAGTATTTTTCTAATTAATATGACGACATGACTACGACATTAGTAACCTTTAGACATCGAATAAAATAAAATATTGTTAAAGTTTAGAATTTTAAATATCAAATTAAAAAATTTACAAATCAAATTAGTTTTGAGATTAATCGGACGGCACGGATGAAACGGTTAGCGGGATCACTCCCGCGCGACCCTGCCTCGATGGATCGGACCGTCTCGTCCCCGCGTAAACCCTGCAGCGGCTCTTCTCCTAATTTCTCAGTCGAAACCCTAGAATCGCCATGGACGCGCCCGTAGAGGAGGCGAGATCCACCAACGAAGACGACGATCACGACGATGAGCGCGAGGAAGCGGAGGAGGAGGAGGAGGAGGAGGTGTGGGCGTGGAGCTGGGGCGCTGGCACCGATGGCCAGCTCGGGACGGGCGCCGCGCGCGACGAGCATCTCCCCCAACCCCTCTCCCTCAATCCCCTCTCCTCCTCCCACCCTCTCCGTGTCTCTCGCGTCGCGTGCGGCGGCGCCCACGCCGTCGCCTTAACCGGTACCCGCACAAACCCTAACCCTAACGCTGCGGATTTCGTAATTTGCATATTCTCTGTGGTTGGAAACTCTCCGCGTCTCTCTGCGCTTTTCTTGGGATTACTACGAAGAGCTTTGCCTGTGATTTGATTCTACTGTTTCTGCTTGCCGAAAAGAATAAAAATTGCGGTTTATTGATCAGAAATTGATTACAATGAGTGGAGTTTCAAGCAGTTCGGCTTGGGCTGGACTTGACCTCTCAACGGAACGAGTTGGGGTCGGTCGGCCGGCTGTCTCGGGCCGAACTCGGTCCGATGGACTCGTTCCACTTTCGGCTCAAACAGGAGAACTCTAAAAACTTGTAGGCCAAAGTTTTTCTGATGAAGCCTACGGTTGAAATTTCAGGAAATTGTAATTACTAAGGTTTCGCCTACTGTTAGTGCTGCTACTACGTCCGACCTTTGTCGGATTGTTGGCGCTAACTATTTATTCCAAGAGCCAAAAGTTCGAGCTGTTAGAAAGATACAACAATTCACTTATATCATATAGACACGGGTCTCGATTATGAGTCGACACAAACCGACCTTCCATTATTTCCAACGCGACTCGGCCCAGCCTGGCCTCCCGCCATAGGGTTCAATGCTGGCCTCTTTAAGCCAACACTATTACCCAACTCTCTACTGAAATATGGAACTAACTCCTACTTTGAAATCGCCTCAATAGTTGGATGATGTTGTGGACAAAGGTCCCTTCTCTGGTCGTCTGCACGGTATTTATAGCCTTCATAATTCAAATTCTTGTCCGACTCATCCGATGAACTCGAGCCCAATCCAGAAACTGAATTGTGATAATCTCGGTCGAATCCCTGAAGAAAGCGGGACCATAATCTCTTTCTATGCAAAATCCTAACAAATAATCGCCATCTCACTTTTTACCATCTTAGGGATAAGGCCAAAATGTCTGGTCAACAGTTTCTTTTCGTAACATGGTATGCCACTTAGTTGGTGCTTAGTTTCACATAAAAGAAATTTGAATTTATTGGCATAAATTGGAAGAGTTCTCAAGGCATGCCTTTTTGGTTTGCATGAAAGAAAAATGAAAATAGCGGGTAAAGGAGAGTGAGAGAGAGAAAGAGGAGTTTTCAGTTTTTAGTTTGCATTTTTATTAAAAATTCGGAAAAAAAAATGGGTGTTTTCTTTAAAGTACATAAAAGTGCGTTTCCTCACAAAGTATTTTACATGAAATTGCTAAGGGAGTGCAATTTCATGTAGTATTCTGTGCAATACTTAGTCTCGGTGAAAATTTTGCCATGTTGATGAATGCTTAGGTATTTATGTAGGTGATGGTAGAGTACTCACATGGGGAAGAGGCATACATGGTCAGCTTGGTCATGGGGAGTTGGAGAATTGCTTACAACCAAAGCCCGTAAAATTCTTCGAAAGCTTTACTGTGTGTTCTGTTTCTGCTGGATGGAATCACTCTGGATTTGTTACAGGTCCCTCCACCTGGAGAGTAATTTCCTCCTTTGACCATTAACACAAATATCAAATTTGAAAAAAACAGTTGATTCTTGAAAACATATATTCTAGACTAAATTTCACAATTTTACTTCTTCTAGCTGAAAAATGATGTTAGGTTCCTTCTTTACACAGTAATAATACATTTCAGGAAGCAAGAAGGAGAGGCAATTTACTCTTGTTTTATCAAATGGTTGGTACTTTTGGTAGACGCATTGTTATTCTAGTAACTGAATTGATTAGGACTGCAACTACAGAAATATATGAATCATCCATCTTGGAGTTCTATTGTTTAGTGTCCAAATTGGACTCAGAAATGTCTCAGTTACAGCTGATCGTCATGGAGTTCAGAACTGATTTCATTTGGAAATTACGAGCAGTCTACAGAAAGGGCAAACCTTTTAGATTTGTTTTTAGGTCGCATAGGATTCTACTTAAATCGAAAGAAGAGATGTGGTTTTCAACAGAAAGCTAGCCCAATCAATGATGGGCTAGAAATGAATACTGTGTAGAGAACCTTCAACAATTTAGCCATGGACAAAGAATAGAAGAACAGTAAGCAGACCGAGGAAAACAATGACATCATTTTGTAGTGGCACTATTGTAAATCTATTTAAGGGAACAAAGTGTTCCTATGACATGATCCATGCTGGTGCCTATTGGATGGAGGCTGAAGAGAGCAATTCATCATCCAATGTGCTTGTACAGCGGGAAAAAATATAAAAAAGTATATGTATTTCATTTGAATTATGATCTATTATGAAGCTATGTATTCGTTTTTAGAGAAATTATATCATATCTTGCTTTTTTTTGGCCAATAAAATCTCCTAAGTTTTCTGGTTAATCCAGTTATGGTATGTTGTTTCTCAATATCAGAAGTGCTGACGAACGTGTTTGATGTTTTCAATTCTTTCTGCTCAGATGAAGGCCACCTGTTTATGTGTGGAGATAATTCATTTGGTCAGCTTGGGACAGGAAATAACCAGTCATATAACCTCCCTGTTGAAGTATTATTCTTCGCTTCAAAGCATGTTGAACAGATAGCATGTGGGATGCGACACACTCTTGCCTTGGTCACTGGTAAAGTGATTATTTTAAATCTGTTTTTCTGGTTTATAATCGAGGAAATGTAGGTATGCTTTCTGAAAAATTAGGGAAACATAGGGGGGCTTTGTAAACATTATACTATTGGTACGATGTGCAATTTTTATGTCAATTCTACAAACTTCAAAATTTGATCAAGTAGTTATAGGAATTTGCTGGTACCTACATAATATGTTTCTTGGTTTCAGGTGATTTAGTCTATGGGTTTGGTTCTGCTAGACATGGGCAAATTGGCAATTCTGTGTCTAAGCCTCAAAAATCATGTAATCTTCCTGAAGTTATTCAAGGATTTGGGAGCTGTAAAGTAGTGGCTCTTTTCGCCAATGGAGATCACAGTGCTGCATTGACTGGTAGGTGTTTCTGGTTTTTCTCTTATTACGGTTGTTCTCGCACTCTTGTGAACGTCACTTGGGTTAACTTTTGTTTGTATTATATCAGCTAATGGAGAGTTATACATCTGGGGAAGAGGATTCAGTGGGGCTTCCAATGACCTTCACCCTCGTCTTCTGCATTCATCCTTGAGGATTTCTCAAGTTGCATTGGGATGGCATCATGCCTTAGTACTAGCTGGTATTGTGACCTCTGATTTACTGCATGTGCTGCTTCTAAATAAAGTAATCAATTTCTGACATCTGATTTACTGCATGTGGTGCTTCTAAATTATTCGGATTATCTCGCAGATGGTGAAGTATATATGCTTGGTGGATACCGTCATTGGGCAGTAAGTGGTTCCCATGTAGTGAATCCTGTGCAGCATCACTCAGTTCCATCTGCTCCATGTACTGCTGTCTCAGATGGTAAGCCTTAATCACAAAGCTGTTAGTGCTTTTTCGAATAGCTCTTCTGCATGAGCTTCACACCCACGCCAATTGAGCCCTTAGGCAATTCATTTCTTCTGCATTGGTTATTTCTTTGCCGCTCTGTGGTGCTCGTTAAACTATAAAACTAATAAGAATATAAATCATGTTTGAGTTGGTTGTTTATTATTCTTCTTCGAACCAAATATTCCAGCGTATGCCTCATTATTTAGTTTTTTCCAACCTTCGAACTATTTCTGTAGCATGAATACAATTACTAAGGGCTTTATTATATTTCTGAAACTTCTGAAGTGCGGACGCTAGAGAAGGTATCTTGTCTTGACGGGGAGCGAGTAGTGCAAATTGCTGCAGGCGCTGAGCATTCTGCCCTACTTACAGGTATAGAAAATCCTTTCCTAAACCAAAAAAAAAAGAAAAGGAAAAAAGGTAGACAATCCAGAACTTGACTGACTACGAAAATTTTGACAGAGAGAGGAAAGATCATGACATGGGGATGGGGGGAGCACGGCCAGCTTGGTTTAGGAAACTCGCACGATCAAACATTTCCACAAATAGTCGATATATCCAACCGGAGATCATTTGCTTCTACTCTTGGCATTTATTGTGGTAGTGGATTTACAATTGTGACGAAATCAGCTTAAGTTACAAAAGTTTATGCATTATTAACTATTTCAAGCTCATGAAGAACACTTGTCTAATTATTCAGTCATTTATTTTTGCTTTCAGTTTTTAGGAATTTTGGTTGAGAGTTTGTTAATGAAAACGTCCTGGGAGTATTATTATTTTGCTCTAGAACGCAGAATCCAGCGTGTCAAGCGGTGTAGACTATATTTCTAAAGGTATAGATGTAAATTCTAATATTTCTAAACGTAATTTGAAATTCCTTTTTTCTGTGCACGTCCTACTGCTTTGTTTGAAATACTTGTGAATCTCTGATGTATGTGTCATGTTTATGCTACAAAAGCTCATCTTAAGATGCTTGATGGTTCTTTTTTTTTTCTTTTTTTTTTTTAATTTTTAGAAGAAGATGCTTGGTGACATTAGAACCGTTGAAGAAGACACATCACTCATTATTTCAGATTTCTTTTTGCTATTTGTCTACATCAAGGTTTTGTTGAATGTGTTTCATATTTAATGGCAGGAAAATTATTAAGTATTTTGTAAGGAGTATTACTGTATATGTTTATTTTTAAAAAAAGTTCGAAGTGGATCTGCGCTCGGGGTATTTCAGATGCTAATAATATTAGTTTGACAAGGCCAGATTTATTTGATTTATTTTGACATGTTTTAGATGTTTTAAAATCTCAATATATTTAGTATGCATAGTGACTGCATCTTTTCTCTTTTTTTTTAAATAAAAAATCTTGCCCGTAAACAATAAACAATAATTGTGAATCTGTTTGTTTCTAGTAATTTTGAATTTATTAATATCATTGTCCAAAAGAATTACCACTATAATAACCACTATCTAAGAGGGTGTCTGGTTCCTCAGAATAGCATGGAAAATTATTTTTTGGATTTTTTTTAAACAGTTTTTATTTTTTGGATAAAAATTTAAGAAATAAAATACTAATTTTTCATGAAATCCAGAAACTTTTTTTTAAAAAAAATAACTTTTTTTTTTAATAAAATCAGACAAACGAAAATGCTTTTTCCATCAGAAAACTATTTTTTAGAATATTCTTTGAAAAATCAAACACTCCTTTATAAATGCAGTTGATTTATTCCATAAGTAGACGACATGAAATTTTTTTGGAGGTTTCAGATTAATAGTCCGCAGGCGATTTGAAAAAAAGAAAAGAAAAAAGGAAACAGTTTAGATACTTTAATATATTGCTCTTATGTGTTATTGATATTTTGCAATTTCATATCACGCTCCTTAAGTGCGTGCATCAACTAATAAAATTCTTTCGTATTATAGTAATAAAAATATCAACAATATATAAAATCAATATTAAAATAGACATACTAACAAAAAAAAAAAGCCTTTATGTATACAAAATTCACAGATTTTGCGTTTTTGCAAAATTAGATCACTACTTTGGACTTTGTAGATTCGATCCGAATTAGTAAATTGATAAAATACCTTTATTCGTTTTTCTTTTTTTTCTTTTTCCTCTCGTTTGGTCCTGGTTCGTCTCCCTCATCCTTGTCATATTTTACACTCTTTCTCCTTCTGCTCTCTCCTTTCTCCTTCGCCGTCCCCACGTTGACGCCATGCTTCACTCTCTTATCTCGCTCGCATCTCCGCTGACGTCGCGCTTCACTCTCTTATATCGCTTACATCTTTGCTGATGTCGGCTCGGAGATGGCACAGATCGCGAAGTTGAGGCTGCCGCAGAGTGCGTGGCCGTGGATGGCGATGGCGACGAGGGTGCCGTAGGACTTGAGGACGACGGGAAGGGAGAGCGCGTAGGGGCGGGGGTGGCGACAACAGTAGATGGCGATGAATGAGGCGCGATAGCAAAAAAAATTGCAAAAGGTGGAAGAAAAAAAAAAAGAAATTTTTTTTTAAAAAATAAAGAAAAAATATATATTTTTCTTCTCGTGAGAGGACTATCATATATCCTGGTCACTATAGGAAACGTCAAGAAGTAAAGAAGAAAGAAGAAAAAGACGAATTTGTACTATTACGAAAGTTGCACTGTGTGCGACGAAAGTTACACTTTTTTAGGCAAAAGTTATAAAATTTAAAACTATTTGAGCCTAAGTTGTAACATATTAAAAATTGTACTGTTTGAGATTAAGTTGCAATGTTTGAGGTTTAACTCAAATAGTTTTAAATGGTGTAACTTTTGCATTAAAAATTACAACTTTTATGTCAAATAGTGCAACTTCGTTTTTTTCTTCTTCTTTCTTCTTTATTTCTTGGCATTCTCTATAGCGATCACGACATATGATGGTCTTACTAGGGAAAAAAAAATTTACTTTATTTTTTTTTATTTTTTTCTTCTTTTTCTTCCGTCCTCTGCATCTTTTTCTTCCGTCCTTAAATCCTGCGGCACTCTCCTTACCGTCGTCGTCCACAGCCACGCTCTCCCCTGCAGCCTCACTTCTGCAATTTTTGCCATATCCGAGCCGGCGTCGCGGAGATGTGGGCGAGATAAGATAGAGAAACGCAGCGTCGACGTAGGGGGCGGTGAAAGAGGAGAAAGGAGAGGAAGCACGACGAGAAAGAGGGGAAGAACCGACGAGGAGGAAGGAGACGAAAACAAAAAAAAGAGAGAAAAAATAATTAAGGATATTTTGGTCAGTTTATTAAAAATTTAGGTGAAATTTATAAAATTTAAAATAGTGATCTACTTTTAAAAAACTCGAAAACGATGAATTTTTTATGCAAATTGGCCCAAATAAAAAAAAAATACAGAAGAACAAGAGAAATACTGCTGTTTTTTTTTTTTTTGAGAGAAAGGTAGCACGCTACCCGCTTCGTTTTATTTCGTTTAGAAATAAATTTAACTGAAAATATGAATCAACTAGGATTTGAACTCGAAACCTCGGGTACCAACCACCAAACCCTTTGCCACTTGCGCTAGGGACGGTCGCTAAGAGAAATACTGCTGTTATTAACGGAGATGCAACAGATGCCCGTCCACGGCATCTGAGATTCCCTCTTGTTTGCATTCCCAGTTCAAGCTACGACAGCATACGTTTACCAACCTCGGATGAGACGTCCATCTCCGCTATCATCATCCTCGGCATCATCACCCCAATTAGCAAACGTCTCCCATTATTATATTTAGGTAAAAATATAGATGACTTATTTGAATTATGAACTATTTTAAATTGACTGTTAAATTTTTTAAAAATTTATTTTACTATTCAATCTTTTGATTTATTTGATTTGAGTCAGTCATGCAACGATACTTTGACTTTAAAATCTGAATGTATCGTTTATTTTTACAGATTTAGTTAGTATACTTTATGCAACTTTCGTAATTATAAACTCATTAAAGTAAGTAATTAACTCAAAATTTGAAGTCAAAGTAATATTTACCGACTCAAATCAAATAAATTGAAAGGTTAGATAGTAAAATTAAAATTTTAAAAGGTTATGTAGCCGATTCAAAATAGCCTATAGTTCACGTAAGTAATGTGCATATTTTTTTTATTATATTTAGGGTAAATTACACTTTCGGTTCTCAAACTATGAGACGTGTGATATTTTGAGAACTCTCATTAGTTATAACTTTTGGCTCGAACCTTTTAAATTGTCACAGTTAAATTTCACGGTGCAATTTAGTTGGCTGAAGGATGATGCTTTGCTAATGTGATAGTGATATGATATCTTAATCATTCTTACGTCATCATCGCTATTTGGTCAACTAATTATACCATTGATTGAAATTATTTAGAACGTTCAAGCCAAACATTGCACCAAAGAGTTTGACAGGAATGAAAATAATAATAGTACCTGGATGATGTATCGTAAAATTTACACCTCTTGTGGAGTGTATAGATAGTATTGCTCTTATATTTATGTTGAAATTTTTTGAGAATTACCACTCAACTGTAGCACATTTTGTGAATTGTATTGTTGGCTTGGTATCTAAATTGCTGATAAAAAAGTTGAATGGTTTGCAAATTTAGCCTTCCAACTTTTTTGGGGAAGGATTCTTGTAGAAGGGTCTGTGGACTTGTTCAGAACAAATATTTATTTTTAAGGTAAAAAAAGATCATTAACAAACTAAATAAATCATTAATTTATTTAGCTTAAATCATCCACTTTCAAACATAGTTAAACATAAAATATAAGTTAATCCATACTTAAACATACAAAAAAATAAGGTTTTTATTCGAATTTTTCAATAATTCGAAAATAATTCGGGAATAACTCGCGAATAATTCGGCTAGCCCAAAAAATTCGCTTTTTATTCTGTACTTTTGAAAAAAATTAGCATACGGACTGTTTTATTCGAATTTTCAATAATTCGCGAATAATTTGCGAATTAACTAAGAGGGCTTTCAAAATAGAAAATATTAAAATGTTAAAAAGGTATTAAAGAAGTGTGGTGGGCTACTTCCAAACGGGTCTGTAGTTGAGGAGAAAGTTTACTGTGTCACACTTGCACTACGTCATCAGTAACAAGCCAATCATATCTCTCTATTTGAGAGAAAAGTACAATAAAAATATTTTTCTATTAATCATGATGGAACGCATCAATCCAAGGGGGACAATGTTATTGGTTGGGAACGCCACGCCAGCAATATACTCGATACATTCTAGATTTTTTCTTAGTTGAGGGGTTGTGCGTACATTTTAACTTTATAAATACCCCTAAACCTCTTCTTATATGTCACACTTGCATCAAAACAGCTTGTTCTCAAATGGAGGCCTCGGCTTTAGCTTGGTGGTGCGCGCTTCTCCTGGGAGCAGTTCCACTTCTTGTTCAGGTGATCTGGTACTGGAATGATCTGCGATACTTTACTTCTGTAAAGATCAAATCAATGAAGAAGAATAATAATAATAGTGGTGGTAATGATGGTGGTCGCGGTGACGATAACAATAGTAGTAGTAAGGGCGCCGCGGGCCGGGCTAAGCTTCCGCCGGGCCACATGGGCTTGCCCGTCGTCGGCGAGACCCTCTCCTTGCTTTGGTACTTCAGCTTTGTTCATCGGCCGGATGACTTCATCAACTCCAAGAAACAAAGGTCAGACATTGAGAAATTGATACATCTAATTTATCACCAATTTCTCTCCTCTCTCTAATCCCAACCACCCATCAAAATTGATGGGTGACTAAAAACTTTATAGCACAAGGGCTATTGTGCTATTAATAGCACAATAGCCCTACTCTATATATATATATATATAGTTGGGCTGGAATACTCTCAGTAGCAAACGAGTTCCATTGCCACCAATTTATTTTCGATGATGAAGTTTCCAAATCGACGATCGACACCGTTGAACATGATCTAAACTACTTAAAGTATTTAGAAACCAAATTTTAAATTTTTTCGACATTATTGACCTAATGATCAAAGGATTTTAATTTTATAATTTTAATATAGATATGATGTGTTTTCTTATTTAACGGTGTAAAGATATTCAAATCAATTAAATTTTTGTTAGAAATTTTTTTAAACTATTTAAAACAAGATCTATACTCTTGATCTTGATTACAAGACTCCTATCATCACTTTTTAAAGGATATTCATTTTCAGTCATTCATTTTTATGTTTAGATCATGTTCAACGGTGCCGATCGTCGAATTGGAGGCTCTATCATTGAAAATAAATGGGTGGCAACGAGCCCGTTTGCTACCGATAGCATTCCAGCTCAACTCTCTCTCTCTATATATTAAAATTTTAACTTCTATTTCTTGAATAGAAAAGTGAAAATAATGTCCAAAAATAGTAATAACATATGTGCATGTATGTAGATATGGGGAGGGGGTGGGGATGTACCGGACGCACCTGTACGGGAAGCCGACGATCCTGGCATGCGCGCCGGCGGCCAACAAGTTCGTGCTGCAGTCGGGCGGGGAGGACTTCCGGACAATGTGGCCGTCGGCGGAGCTGGTGGGGCCGTCTTCCATCAGCAACGTCGAGGGCCGCCAGCACGCTCGCATCCGCGCATTTGTCCTCGCTGCAGCTAACCACCCCAAATCCCTCAGCAAGATTGCCCCCGCCATCCAGCCCCGCATCGTCGCCGCCCTGCGGTCGTGGGCGGTCGCCGGCACGATCAACGCCTCCGTCGAGACCAAGAATGTGAGAGAAGCACGCGGTTACATGTTTTGAATATCCTCGCTGATTATTCACTATTCACAAGAAAATTTACAATTAAGCTAAGATAACAGAGCAAATCCTAAATCCTTTTCTCTTGTCTATCTATTATTATTTCATTATTATTATTATTATTATTTACTGCTTTCAAGTTAGTACACGTGGCATGCTGATATTCAATGTGCATGTGAAGTTTAAATTAATAATAACAACTAGTGTAGGGCCCGCGCTTCGCTGCGGGTAGATAATATTTCAGCCAATTTAAAAATTTTAAGATTAAAAATATTATATTTTCTTAATTTTTAGTATTTGAAAGATTAAATTATTCTAATAACTTTTATTAAAAATTCAATCATGATATATACATTTTAGAGTCGGTTTACGATGCATCGGCACATCCAAAAAAATTTATTGCACAATTGGCAAGCTCCAATTGGTTAAAATTTTATTTTTGGAGTTGGTTTACGACGCACCCGGTGCGTCCAATATTTTCTTCCGGCACATGGCGCTTCAACATTGGCTCTTGTCCAGGTGGCGACGTGGCACTTTGAGGAGCCAATATTATTGATGTGATGGTATTGAGAAATAATATATTTATATAGATATAGATCGTTTTCTACTGTATTGATTTTTTAGGGCACTAGCTAGTAGAAGCTTGAAGAGTCACGTTCATAAAATCACATTAGTTATCAATATAATAAGCTTTAAGAGAAATGCCATGCACCTCTGTATTCAAAAATGGATATAGATCTTAATTACACTCCTCATTTTTCAATATTAGATGTTGAAAATAATTGTCTAAACCTTGGATAAGTTGAGCGTAAACTTTGCGGCAAACTTTTGAATATACAAGTAGCATTTCTCGATCTTCAAATCCATAAGGCTTCTTTTATGCACGAAGTAGTCTATAATTAAGGACAATTAAAAAACCAACATAAACAACTAGCTAGCCGCTGAAAATTATCTAATCTAATCTAATCACTTGTGTGACACGCCCAGATCGGATGATGAAAATATTGTGTATGGATATATAAGAATTTACTACTCTCGGCTGTTTTGTTGTATATATATATTTGCAACTACAGTGCAATTGTATTTATATGTAGAGATTCAAATTCGGTGTTTAGTTTGATACATTTGAATCTAAATTTTATAGTTGAAATTGCATGACATGAAAAGGTCCAACTGCAGCAGTTTGAACAATGTCCTTACCTCGCTTATTACTTTTTAAAAATAAAATATTTTTTTTCTACATTGATGACAATCTCACCACCACATATATAAAATGATAAAATTTTAAAAATACATTTCTTAGCTGCACGCAACCAAACAAATTATTTATAATTGCAGTATTTTCTATTACATTCAATCAAACAAGATGCATACAATTATAACTGCATGCATATCCAGCTGTACTGGCCAACAGTTTGAGCCAAACGAGTTATTAGTACTAGTGCGCTGAGTCGTTACAACACGAATATATATATTTGTGTTTTACTATCTTATGACAAAAATTTTCAGGTAACATTTAAGAACATATGCAAGATGTTCGTAAGCATGGATCCATCGCCCGTCACCGAAGAGATAGATCGGTGCTTTGAAGGCTTTGCTGCAGGGTTCAGATCAGTGCCCATCAACTTTCCGGGCACTACATTTCATCACGCTCTTCAGGTAGAAAAAATTACATCCTATGTACAAGTGCCAATTATGCTTTCTACTATAGGACTTATTTGGCTCTGCTTAGGGGTGGAACTGGGCCGCCCGATGGGCCCTATATGGGCCGGGCTTTGGGTATCAAAATTATAACTTTGGATTAGGGCCGAGCTTAAAATTTTGGGCCCGAAAACGTTTTGGGCCTATTTGGACATCCAAGCCCGACCCAGGCTCGACCTGAAAGCCCGATACATTAGTCATGAAAATAAAATATTTAGTTATATATATATATATATATATATATAATATTTATCCATATAAGGAATAAATAATGTAATATATTATAAATAGTATAATATTGTTAAGGATATATATTAATATATATATGAGGATATGATATACATATAACTAAATATTTAGTTTCCATACGAGGACATATTATAAAGTATTTTTATATACAATTATACATATTTATAATAATATATATGTGTATAATAATAATATATATACATATAAAATTATACATATATGATATACATATATAAAATTATACATATATATAATAATATATACATTAGTTATATATGTATAATAATATATAATATATGTGTATATATAATATATTATTTATTCATATGAGGATATGAATAAAATTATTTTCTATGAATAATAATTACAACTTCTGATATTATAAGACTTCGAGATTAAATTGAATATTAATTATTCTTTATAGGTAAAAACATATATGTACTATGTGACAAATGCATAAAATGGGCCTCCACAAAGCCCGATGAGTATTAGGCATTTGGCTTGGGCTTGCTCTTGGTCTTAATTTTTTTTAACAATTGGGTAGAAACCCGACCCAAAGCCTAATATTTTTTGTTGGGCTGGGCTTCACAATTTTAAAAATATCTTATTTATTCCGGAAGGATCAAAATATTCTTACTGGTTTTAAAAAATTTCTTCAAATATCTCCATTTCTCCTAGTGTTTACTAAGGTGATTGGGGTTAGAAAGATATTTTAATAATTTCAGGATAAATTTAAAATTTTTGAATAGTAATCAGGGATAAATAAGCAAAAGCCCATAATTTTTAAATCGAAGTTTTTTGAACTACAATATAACGTGCATAAAATCAGAGTACACATATCGTTGAGCACTAAATAGGCTCTGAAAATTTACGAGTAATGGTACATATCCTCCCAATCCCAACAAATATGGTAGAGATATCTAAAAACTACTCTCACTTAGAATTAAACAGGAATGTTATCCATATATCTATTAATGGGTAGTAATTTTATGGACTATGGTGGATTTGGAATATCCCCATGGAAAAGCTTTTAGTTTTCCCAACTAATCCCAATTATTTGAGTGGAGATAACTTCTAAAACTATATATATATATATATATATATATATATATATATATATATATATATATATATATATAGAATGAGGCTACTATACTATCTATATAACCGGGGCTCCGGTACTATAGTTACTTTTTCGATCTTAGGGTGTTCAAATCAACGATCCACACCGTTGAAACTGATCTAGGGCATATGAAGTTCTTAGGAATAAAATTTTAGTTTTTTTCGATATCATTTACTTAGTAAATAAATCATGTCAAAATGAACGGTGGAAATTGAATAATCCTTAAAATTTGAGTATAGAACTTTCGAATTCAAGATCAAGGATATTGACCTTGATCTATATAGTTTAAAGTATTTTCTATCAAAATTTGAATAAATTTAGATTCTTCTCCACCGTTAAACTACAAACGCGCCATAATAACCATTGAAATTTGACAATTTTGAAACGGTTTGATCACAAAGTAAACTACGTCGAAAAATTATAAAATTTTATTCCTAAGAACTTCAAATATCCTAGATCAATTTCAACGGTGTGGATCGTTGATTTGAACACCCTATGATCGAAAAAGCGACTATAGTACCGGAGCCCCGGTATTATAGATAGTATAGGAGACTAGCTCTATATATATATATATATATATATATATATATATATATATATATATATATATATATATATATATATATATATATATATATATATATATATATATATATATATATATATATATATATATGAGCTTGACTGGGCTACTATCGGTAGTAAACCGCCCCGTTTACTACCGATTTGTTTTCGATGCTGGAGCTTCCAAATTGACGATCGGCACCGTTGAACATGATCTAGACCATTTAAACTATCTAGAAATCAAATTTTATGTTTTTTTGATATCATTAACCGAACGATCAAAGGGTTACAAAATCTGTAATTTTAATGGCCGATATGGTGTGTTTGCTCGTTTAACGGTATAGAAGAATCCAAATCAACTAAATTTTTGTTAGAAAATTTTTTAACTATTTAAAATAAGATCTGTACTCTTGATCTTGATTACAAAACTTCTATCATTACTTTTTATAGGATATTCATTTTCAGCCATTCATTTTCTGTTCACTTGATGGACAAGAGAACAATATCGAAAAAGCGTGAAATTTGATTTCCAGATAGTTTGAATGGTCTAGATCATGTTCAACGGTGCCGATCGTCGATTTAGAAGCTCCGGCATCGAAAACAAATCGGTAGTAAACCGCTCGGTTTACTACCGATAGTATTCTAGCAAAACTCTATATATATATATATATATATATATATATATATATATATATATATATATATATATATATATATATATATATATATTCTATAACATATTTCTCACTATTCCTAAGGTATAGTGTGCTTATTATTACTTCATAGGGTATCACAGTTTCTGATTACATGCGCATTGCAGAAGCAAACCTATCTTTTCTTGCTTAGTCTTAGGGTATCTTTGGTTGTCCAAAAGTGGTTGACGTGAAAAAAGTTATTTTTGTAAAAGTGATTTTTACAAAAGTAATTTTTCAGTTCGATTGTTTGGTTAGCTATAAAGTGAAACATGAAAATTATAGTTTTATAATTTTGTTTCTTTAATTATGTTTAAAGAGGTGAAAATATAAACAAACGATTTATACTCGCAATTTAAATTAAAAATATAAATATAAATATAAATTTAGAATTTAAAATTCTATTTTAAAATTTAAATTTAAACTTAAACTGAGTTGAAGTTAATTAAAATTTAAGACATATATTAAATTTATAATTTGAAGTTAAAGTTAAAGTTATATCTTATAAATAAAATTAAATTCTAAAATAAAAGTTCAACATAAAAATTAGAACATTTATTCAAATTTGAATTAATTTAAATTTATAATTTGAATCTTATTTTAATTTACATTTTGATCTCAAAATTTTGAATTCAAATATGAATTCACAATTTAAATTAAAATTAAAATTTGAGTTTAAATCACAATAACTGAACATTTGAATTCATAATTTGAATTCAAAGTTCAAACTGAAACTCATTATTGAAATTAAATATAAATAGCAAATTTAAATTTGAATTTGAATTTCAACTTAAAACTATAAATTTTAAATTCAAATTTCAGTCAATAATTTGAATTTATAGTTAGAACAATTTGAATTCAAAGTTCAAATTGAAGTTCTTAGCTAAAAATAATGTGATTAAAATTTAAATTTAAATTAAATTTAAATTCTAGAATCAAATTTTTAAAAAAATAAATATTTAAATATTTAAATTTAAATATAAAGTCATAAATTTAAATTTAAAAATTATATGTTGAATTTGAATTTACAGATAAAATTCAGAATGTGATCTAAATTTAAATTCTAGAATTCAAATTAAAATAAAAATAAATATTTAAATATTTAAATTTAAATATAAAGTCACAAATTTGAATTTTAAATTTTTTTGTTAAATTTGAATATACAAATAAAATTCAGAATGTGATCATGATTTTAATTCAAATTTAAAGTGAAATTCAATTTTAAAAATAAATTCAAAGATTAAAGTTAAGACCAAATATAACCTTTTAGCTAAGCTCTTCACTTTCGGTGACTTTTGAATTTTTTGAGCTAAAGTTAAAAAAATGAGATTTAGTTATAAACGAACAATCGATAAGACGTTACTTTTCAAAAGTGCCACTTTCAATGCTTCACTTTCGGTCAATCAAACATGCCCTTAAATTCATACCAAAATGTTGCAACCAAAGAGAATTCGATAAACAAAATATTAGGAACATAAATATGGGAATTGGAACAAGAAGAAGGCCACTTATACCAATTTTGTGGTAGTGTCGACGAAAATTATCAGCAATATTTAGAGAAGAACTCGCGAAGAGGAAGGAAAAGAAGCACGTAGTTGATGAAAATGGTGATCTTATGAATGGCTTGATGCAAGTGGAGGACGACGAAGGGAAGCAAATGAGTGACGACGAAGTCATAGACAACATCGTCTCCCTCGTCCTCGCGGGGTACAAAACGACTTCACTTGCTATAACGTGGGCTCTCTATCACTTATCGAAAACCCCGGATGTTCTTCGTAAGCTACGGGTAATTTATCTAAACATTGTACTCGAAAACTAGTCCTACTTGATCAATAGCCTTGTACTATGCATATTAGTTTCTCTTTTTAACCAAAAAACAAATGTAGGAAGAGAACATCTTGTTAAGCAAACAGAAGAAAGGGGAGTTCCTCACATTGGATGATACATATCAATTGAAGTACACATCTAAGGTATATAGTGTCATGTGAAAATTTCCTCACTAGCTTATTACATGAGCATGTAACTAAATGAATTAATTCATCTATTTTTTGCCCTTATGGATCTATAGGTTGTGGAAGAAACAATTAGGTTAGCGAACATTACTGTGTCTGTTCCTCGAGTCGCCAACCGAGACATCGAGTATCAAGGTATGTAACATAAAGTTTCTTTCTTTTTTTTTGGTTCTTCCGAGAGTATAGATAACGTAAATAAGAATTCATCATATATACATGTCGTAAATCAATAGTAGAGAAGTGAATTGTACAAGAATACAGGCTATAAAATACCTAAAGGATGGCAAGTTCTTGTTTGGATCCGATCGCTGCACACGGATGCGAAAAACTTCGACAATCCACTGAGCTTCAACCCCGATAGATGGGACGTAAGTTTGCGGGAATTCGAAAGCCTAATTCTTTTTCAGCTAGTTATGTACTTTTCATAGTGATCAGTTGGACTCTTTCGTGTAGAACCCTGCGAAACCTGGCACCTTTCAAGCGTTCGGAGGGGGACGGAGGATTTGCGCGGGTAACATGCTTGCGCGATTAAATCTTACAATCATCCTACATCACCTCTCTGTCGGTTATAAGTAAATGATCTGCACAAACTTTTATTTCCCTAGATTGTTTAAAGTTATGAAATTATAGTAAAAACTAATTGTATGATTGCTTAGGTGGGAATTGCTCAATCCAAATGCAAAGATATCACACTTCCCTCATCAAAGGCCTGTAGATGGGGCTGAAATGAAATTTAGTACACTTTGAAGCTACATAAAGGAATGAAGTGGATCAAATATTATTGGGCTCTGATTAGTCTTATGTAGCATAATGTGAGATATTAATTGTAAGCAAATAAGTTGGTGTTGATTTGGGTAAAATCAATATCTCAAATTGAAAGAGTGTTTGCTTTTGTTGAAACTACAATGGCCTCTGTTTGGATTGTAAAATTTTCAACACCTAATTGTGTTAAACAATCGTTATACTCTAAAAGCTTAAGTCGTTAAAGAATGTTGTTTAAATATTTTTATATTTAACACCACTTTTAATTCACGTCTGGGCTCGAGATTTTTTGTAGGCCCATGACGTGGACCTGAATTAAATCTCTGATACCATATAAAATAATCGTTATACTCTAAAAATTTATACTGTTAGAGAACAGCATTTAAATATTTTTATATTTAACAAATTGCGCCATTGGTCTCCACTTTATTTTTTTCCTTCTTTTTTCACTTTGGTTCCCAACCCTCCCTTTTTTTTGTAATTAAGTGTCCAAACTCTTCATTTTATTTTAATTTAGTCTCATCAGTTAAAAGAAAGGTTAAATTTGATGGAATGCACCATGTTAGCGCCAGCTAAGCGCCTATGTGACTATTTTTTGGAGGTTAACTTTGTTTGGATTAGAATTCAAAATTTGAATATAAAGAGGTAATTTGATTTCAAATTCTAAGTTGAAATTCAAATTTTAATTTTAAACTAAAAATTTGAATGTTTCCCCCCTAAAGTTTACTAATATAGTTTGAAATCAAAATAGTAGCTTTAGATTGAAATTCAATAAAAAAAATAGGGGCTTTTGCTTATATACCCTTTACTATTATTGAAATTTTTTCAAATTGACCCCTCAATATCCAAAATACCTTTCTAAAAATCGCTTCTATTAGTAAACTTTAGGGGGAAACGGATTATTTAAGGAATTTTTTTGAAATCAGTAAGGCTATTTTGATCATCCAGGAATAACTAAAATATTTTTAGGTAGTGTTTGGTTGGGGTATAAGGAGGGAAATAAGCTCTTATTCCCCTTCTTATACCCAAATGCTTTTTTTTTTTTTTTTTTTTTTTTTAGAGAAAGGTAGCATGCTACCCGCTTCGTTTATTTCGTTTAGAAATAAACTTAGCTGGAAATGTGAATCAACTAGGATTCGAACTCGGGACCTCGGGTACCAACCACCAAGTCCTTTGCCACTTGCGCTAGGGACGGTCGGTCCCAAATGCTATTTTTTGAGCATGAGAACTGTAGTTCCCCTATAGGTAGAATAAAGAGGAATGAGGATGGAACAGCTGTTCCACCCTCCCCCTGGAACAAGCTTGTTTCCATGAGAGAATAAGCTTAGTTAAAGTTTAAAATTAATTTTAATCATTGTATTAACTTATTAATTAATCTAATTAATATATTTATGTCATTATCTATTAATTAAATAGTTAAGTAATTAATTAATTTAATATTTACGATTAATTAGCTTATTCAAAATTAATTATTTAATGTGTTTATCTAATAACTAATATTTATATTGGTTAACTAATTAATTTTTTGACTAATTAAATTAATTTCTTAACTAATCATCTAACTAATTAAATAATTCACTAATAATTAAAAAGTTAAGTTATATTTTATAATTAATTAATTAATATATTTTTTATTATCTTATAAAATATTCATAGCTAATACAATTAATTTATTAAATTATTTTTTATTAATATTTTGATGTTAATTAATTAGATAAAATATTTTTAGTTTAAAATTATAACTCTTATCCCTCTAGTTCCAATCTAACCATCCAAACGCTATTTACTTTATTCCTAGAAACAATTCAATTTTCATCCAAACACAAAATTGATCTAGTTCCTGTAGTATATGATTCTAAATATATAGATTTGAATTATACTTTTTGGACGGTGTCTACCTATCCAAATCGTAATTAAAAATTTCTTTTTTCTGTGTGCGCGCATTTCAGCTGTGTCAATTATTATTGTACTGCTATTTTTGAAATACATGCGAATCTCTAATGCTTGTGTCACGTTTATGCTACAGCCTACAAAGCTCATCTTAAAGATGCTTGAAGTTTGTTTCCTTTCCTCTTTTGTATTTATTTTTGTTTTTTTGCTTTTTTTTTTTTTAAGAAGAAGAAGAATATGCTTGGTGATGTTAGAACCATTGAAGAAGACCACTTCAGTCATTATTCCAGATTTTTTTTTTTTTTTTTTTTTTGGTATTTGTCTACATCAAAGTTTTGTCGAATGTGTTAGTAGTGTATTGGTGCTAAGTCAATCTATATTTAATTTGTAAGGAGTATTACGTGTACATATTTATTATCTATTTTAAGTTCGGAGAGGATTTGGGCTTTGAATATTTTAGGTGCTAATAATGCTTGTTTAACGAGTCTAACTTATCTCAACTATCATCTATTTTGATCTGATTATTTAATTTTTACAAATTTTAATTTTGGTACATAACTTTTTAATTTATTTAATTTGAGGTAGTTAATGACTCTGTAATTTTAAAATTTGAATGTGTCATTTATCTTTACAGATTTAATTAGTGTATTTTATATAATTTATGTAATTATAAACTATTAAAGTAAGCAATTAGCTTAAGTTTTGTATCGAAAGAGTCATCAAATGAATTAATCAAATAAATTGAAAGATTGTATATTAAAATTAAAATTTTGAAAGATTAGATAGTTGAATCAAAATGGTTAGTTTAACATATTTTTACCTGCAAAATAAAATATATAACAAAATATAAGTGGAGAAATTTTGTTGATGGCTTTGGACTTCTTCGTATTGTCCAGACACCATTGAGGTTTTGTCAGAAGTAAATTGATATTATTGTATCCAAATTTTAGGTGTATTGAATCTCAACAAATTAAGCACTAGTGATTAGTTGTTTATTATTATTAATCGTGCCCGTAAAACATAACGATTCATCATTTTTAATAAAACATAAAAACCGATAAATCATTTACCGTTCTCCTCGCACAATTCTAATAATCATACAAAAATTCTAACAACCCACATATAATTCGATTAACACTCATAAAAATTCTAATAATCCACATAAATATTCCACAAATGACAGAAACAAATCAAAATTTTCTAAAGACGATGAATAATTTACCGCATGTAAAGTCTTATTTAAAATATAACTAACATATTTAAAATTCATCTTATCCTAATTTAATTACGATTTGTCTCTGTTTTAAATAAATACAAATTTAAACTAAAATCTAACCGTTCAATTAAATTCTATGTTTTTACCATATATATATAAGAATATATAAATAAGATGCCACAAATGCCTGGACAAGGTAATTGAGATTCCTCCGCTGTTTGCATTCTCAGTTCTCATCTTTCTCACTTCTCACCACAGCACAAAACCTTGAAGGAGACGTTTATCATCGTTCTCTGCATCGATCATCAGCCCATTTGTCGCTCTTTTAGAGTCTCTCCATGCGAATCTCCCAATAGGAATCAACATACGTGTCCCATTATTATATGCACGCTAAATTTCTCTTTTCACTGTCGATACTTTAGTTCTCGAATTTTAATTTATTATAATTTTTAGACTAAATTATAAAAAAAATTTCTGTCAATATCTGCTTTTTTTATTTTTTTCTTTATGTCATTTAAAAATCTACACTTTGCCTTCTTAAAAAATAAAAAATATTCACGGGAGGTACGGTGTGACAAAATGATCAAATTGCTTCTCATCCTGTTCGTCTTCTCTCCAATCCTGCCATCCGCAGCCTCTCCTCGATCCCAACTTCGATTCCGTTTTCTCCACCTGCTCCTCCAGCACCCTCGCCGCCCCTCATTTCGGTGACTATAGGGAGGAGTTCGGGGTGGGCGTGGGCCGAAAGGTGTGGCAAGGGCGAGGGTGAGGCGGCGCGGCGGAGGAGGGCGGGGGCGTGTGTGGGCACGAACAGAGGAGTGCGCGAGGGCAAGCGCAAGGCGGCGGAGTAGGGCGAGGCGGCGCGGCCGAGGATCTCGGTGAGGAAGGAGGAGGAAGATGAGGGTTTCGGAAGTATTTTGGGTATAAAAAATAGGATATAAACGGAATCCTAACGAAACACTGATAGCGGGGCCGAAGTGAATATTTTTTATTTTATAAGGAAACAAATTGTAGGTTTTTGAATGATAGGGAGGGAAAGTAAAAAATTAAATATTTGTAGGAAGATTTTCTGTAATTTAGCCTAATTTTTAATTTAAACTTTTTAGAATGTTACGATCAATATTTTGATGCCGTTCAATTGGCTAAATGATGATGTAATGTTAATGTGATAGTGATATGATGTTTTAGTCATTCTTATGCTATCTATCAGATGTGTGACACTTTGATTTTCGAATTTTAATTTATTATAATTTCTGATTCCAACTTTTCAAAATGTTACAGTCAAATTTCTAATGTGATTAAATTGGTTAAATGATGATGTAACCCTTATGTGATAGTGATATAACATTTTAGTCATTCTCATGCCATCTGATCAACTAAATTATATTATGTGACTTAATTGCAGTAATTTAAAATTTTCAAGTGAAAAATTATAACAAATTAAAGTTTATGTTAATATATAGTCTTGGATCTATTTCCTACTAGATTGATGTTTTGAATAAGGTGAGTGCTGAATGAATATAAATATTAAAAACACTATTTTTTTGATAGTTTAAATTTTTAGAGAAAAATGGTTGTTATATATAATTTGATATTGTACAGAGCTCAGGATCTGCCAAGCTTCTAGCATTATTTAATTTTAATCTATTTATTTAAATTCGTATTTTGAGCCTATCAAAAAGTTTCGGGTTTAGAAGTAAGGTGAGTGTTGAATATAAATATTAAGAATGTTATTCTCTGATAGTTTAAGCTTTTAAAAAGAAATAGCTGTAAATAGCAATCTAAAAGACGGTAGTCAATGCACAATTGGCTGATATCTAAATTGCTGATCAAGAAGTCGGGGAGTTCTCTAATTTTGCCTCCTGACAGTGGGGTTTACGGACTTATTCAGGAAAAAAAAACACTTTTTTCTCTATTGAGATAAAAAAACAAAATTAACAAATTTAATAAATCTCTAATTTATATTAGCTAAATTCATTCACTTTCAAAACATTAAAAAGTTAAGAAGTTCTTAAAAAAAGCTTGGAGGGCTGCTTCCAAATGTTCTCGTAGTTTGAGGGGTTGTTTATACATTTTAACCTTATATATATATACATACATATCCCTGAGCCTCTTCACACACTCACATCAAAACAACTTGTTCTCAATGGAGGGTTCGGATTTGGCTTGGTGGTGCGCGCTTCTCCTGGGAGCAGTTCCACTGCTTGTTCAGGTGATCTGGTACTGGAATGATCTGCGATACTTTACTTCTGTAAAGATCAAATCAATGAAGAAGAATAATAATAATAGTGGTGGTAATGATGGTGGTCGCGGTGACGATAACAATAGTAGTAGTAAGGGCGCCGCGGGCCGGGCTAAGCTTCCGCCGGGCCACATGGGCTTGCCCGTCGTCGGCGAGACCCTCTCCTTGCTTTGGTACTTCAACTTTGTTTGCCGGCCCGACGACTTCATCAACTCGAAGAAGCAGAGGTCAGACATATCTTTTTTTATATATTAAATTTTTAACTTCTGCTTCTTGAATAGAAAAGTAGCAACAATGTTCAAAAATAGTAATAACATGCGTGCACGTATGTAGATACGGGGAGGGGGTGGGGATGTACCGGACGCACCTGTTCGGGAAGCCGACGATCCTGGCGTGCACGACGGCGGCCAACAAGTTCGTGCTGCAGTCGGGCGGGGGCGAGTTCCGGATAATGTGGCCGTCCGCGGAGCTGGTGGGGCCGTCTTCCATCATCAACGTCGAAGGCCACCAACACACCCGCATCCGCACGTTCGTCGTCGCCGCCACCAACTGCCCCAAATCCCTCACAAAGATTGCCTGCGCCGTTCAGCCCCGCATCGTCGCCGCCCTACGGTCGTGGGCGGCCGCCGGCACGATCAACGCCTTCCTCGAGACCAAGAAGGTGATCAGAGACGAAGCATGCGGTTATATATATATGTTTCGAATACCCTCTCGGATCATCCACTATTCATATGTGAATTTCTAACACTCGTTGCAGCTAAGATTACTACTAGAGTGATTCTTAGTGAATCATTTTTTACAGATACTAAAATATCATAACAAGTCCTAAATTCTCTCCTCCTTTCTATCATTCTATTATTTTTTTTATTACCTCTATCATTCTATGATTCACCTGATATTTTCCATACACGTGATGTTAAAATTAATAACAAACTGTTTCCTACTACATCGATTTTTCAAGTAGCATTATAATACATTTTTCTTGAGAACACTAATGCAAGCTTGAAGAGTCACATCCATAAAATCACATTAGTGATCCATATGAACTTTACGAGCAGTACTCTCTACACATTCAAAAGTAGGTGTGAATTTTGTATTTTGTTCATCCAATAACTTATTTTTTCGTACTAGTCTTATCGCACTCTTGTTTTTTTTAATATCGAAAGCCCAAAAGAGTTGTCTATATCTCTAGATGGATATGATGTAATATTTAAATCTAACTTTTGGATGTACAAGTAGCATTTTTCGAACTGTAAATTCGTAGAGTTTCTCTTATGCACGAACTAGCTGCTGAAGAACGATCTAATCAATCGAATGTATTAATATTTTGTGACAAAAATTTTCAGGTAACATTTAAGAACATATGCATGATGTTCGTAAGCATGGAGCCATCGCCGGTCACCGAAGAGATCGATCGGTGCTTCAAAGGCTTAGTTGCAGGAATGCGATCACTGCCCATCGACTTTCCGGGCACCGCATTTCACCACGCTCGTAAGGTAGAAAAAAAATTACAACCTGTATATATATAGATGCATGTCTTTTTTGTTGCAACCAAAGAGAATTGGATAGATGAAAATATTAGGAACAAGAAGAAGGCCTCTTATACCAATTTTGTGGCAGTGTCGGCGAAAATTATCAGCAATATTTGGAGAAGAACTCGCAAAGAGGAAGGAAAGGAAGAGCGGAGTCGAAGAAACCAATGATCTAATGAATGGCTTGATGCAAGTGAAGGACGACGAAGGGGAGCAAATGAGCGACGACGAAGTCATAGACAACATCGTCTCCCTCGTCCTCGCGGGGTACGAGTCGACTTCGCTTGCTATAATGTGGGCTATCTATCACTTGTCGAAAACCCCGGATGTTCTTCGTAAGCTACGGGTAATTTATCTAAACATTGTACTAGAGAAATAGTCCTACTTGATGATCAATAGCCTTGTACTAAAAAAACAAAAACAATGTAGGAAGAGAACATCTTGTTAAGCAAAGAGAAGAAAGGGGAGTTCATCACATTGGATGACACACATCAATTGAAGTACACTTCTAAGGTGAGTCATGTGGCTTATATCACTATAAAAAAATCTCAATATAAAAACGTCTAAAAAATCTCAATATAAAGACGCATTTTAGACGACGCTACAATATAGTAAATACCGATGCTTTAAAAGCGCCGTTATATAAAACCTCTATTGTATCAAACCAATTCATTAAATGTTAAACTTTACTATTATTTTTAATTTTTCGACACTTTAAAGCGTCGGGATTTTAAAAAATTCTAAAAATTTCTAGCGCTTTAAAGCGTTATAATATATTTTAGCGACACTTGGTATAAATGTCGGTACATACGTGGCGACTCTTTATTTGCTGGTGCTTTAATCGACGCTTTTCAAATGTGATGCTAGACTGTATTGTAACGCTTTTAAACATCGTTAAATATAAAGGAAATGTCTTTGCCCTTATGGATCTATAGGTTGCGGAAGAAACAATTAGGTTAGCAAACCTTGCTCCCTCCGTTCATCGAGCCGCCAATCGAGACATCGAGTATCAAGGTATGTAACAATAAATTTCTTTCCTTTATTTTTTCCGAGTGTAAGTAACATAAATAAGAATTCACCAAACATGTTGTAAAATAAATAGTAGAGAACTGAACTGAACAAGAATACAGGCTATAGAATACCAAAAGGATGGCAAGTTCTTGTTTGGATCCGATCGATGCACACAGATGCGAAGAACTTCGACGATCCACTGAGCTTCAACCCCGATAGATGGGACGTAAGTTTGCGAGAATTCGAAAGCCTAATTCTATTTCAACTAGTTATGTGCTTTTCATAGTGATCAGTTGGACTCTTGTATGTAGAAACCTGCGAAACCTGGCACATTCCAAGCGTTCGGAGGGGGGCGGAGGATTTGCGCGGGAAACATGCTTGTGCGAATACAGCTTACGATCATCCTGCACCACCTCTCTGTTGGTTACAAGTAAATGATCAACATGAACTTTTGTTTCTTTGGATTGTGTTTTAATTTATGAAATTTGTAGTTGAAACTAAGTGTCTGATTTCTTTAGGTGGGAATTGCTGAATCCGAATGCGAAGATTGCGTACCTCCCTCATCCAAGGCCAGTAGATGGGGCTGAAATGAAGTTTACTGCGCTTTGAAGCTGCATAAATTAAGGAATGAAGTGGATCACTTATTTGGCTCTAATTAGTTCTCAGTAGCTCTTATGTAGCATAAATGTGAGATATTGTGAGCAAATAAGTGGGTGTTGATTTGTGTGTAATATCAATATCTCAAAGTGTTCGTGTTTCTAGTGGCCTTTATTTGGTTTGTAAAATTTTCAACGCCTTATTATAATGAACTTATTGTACACGATAGATGTTCATGAATGGCAGATCATACAATCCATCCTCCTGGGATGGAACACTATTTGGCTACCGAGTGGTATATATTCTCAATAGATTTCTGTTGAAATTTGTTATATAAATTTACCTATCATTTCTATAGTATTTTGGAGTATATATTTTTAATAACTTTATTGAGCTCATGCATAAAACCCATTTGAGGAATAATTTCAATTATAAAATACAATCTTTATATTAAATAAATTTTTATATTAAGTAGACATCCAAATAGAACTATTTATTGGAATCTACAATTTAGTTAGAGATAGAGTTTATCCAAATTATATATTGATTATATTTAATATTTATGTAATTAAGTAAGATTTGTAATTATTTAAAGTAAAAGTTGGATTTGCCATCTGTTATGACTTTATAGCTATGTATAGCTAGGCATGAGTTAATTAGATGAATAAGCCACAGTAGACATGGTCGCATAAAGTCGAGGGTGTCGTCCAAAGTATTAGTTTAATTATTTTTCTCCTCTAATATCTCTTCTCTATATTATGTTGTTCTATCTTAGATCCAGAGTTATATAATCAGTATCAGAACAAATACCGATTCCAACAATTATATAAAAAAAAAAATCATGCTTCCAACAATTGGTATGAGAGCAAATGACGTTTCCAACACCATCGGTGCCTAAATAATGGATCCCTAAGAACTTATAGGCTCTTTGCACGAGCCAGATTAACATTTGTGCTGCCATATTTCTAGTATTTTTATTTTGGCTGAATTACAGAGAACTGTCCTGTAAGTACTCGCTTTTTTATTTTTTCTTTCAGACTTTCAAAAATCTATATTTTGCTTTCTTAAAATTTCAAATATATTTTCAAGAGGGTACGACGTTAATGGAGAGGGCGAAATGACCAAATTGTCCTTACTTCTTCTATAAGAAAAAAATAATTTTTAATATATTTTTAATCATTTTGAAGAGTATTTTCGGTATAAATTATAAGAAATTGACTGAATAATGATGAAATCCTGACGGAGGGAAGCTAAATGCAATAATTTAAAATTTTGAGAGGGTAAAATGTAGATTTTTGAAAGTTAGGAATGGAAATTAAAAAAACAGTATTTTTTTGTCGTCAAATAACTAAAGCGGTGTATGATATGTACGGATAAACCCGGTGCGCGCAGTATATCTCTTGCATTCCGTGTTAGGCGGGCCCCGCAACTTATCCAAAGCCACGCCACGTGGTCTCTATTCCATTACATCACCTTAACGCACCCCCCCCCAAAATAAAAAAAAAAAGAAAAAAAAAAAGAAAAACCCCTTCCCCTTCTTAAAACCTCCCGATTCCTCCGCCGCAGAAAAAGGAAAAGGAAAAGGAAAAGGAAAAGGGCGGGTGAAGTCGAGATGCGGGAAAATGGCTTCCGCCACGGCCTCGTCTCCCGCTCTCCTCTTCTTCTTCCCACGCCGCCGCCCTAACCCTAGCCCCTTCCCCCCCTTCGCTCTCCCGAGGAGAGCTCGCCCTCTCCATCCACCATTGGAGCCCAAGAGCGACCCCCGCGCCCTAGGGTTCGTGGTCTCCGCGGCGAGGAGGCGCGTGAGGGCCGCGGAGGATGCGTTCGGGATCGGCGGGACCGCCGATCTGGAGGCGGAGATCTACGAATTCATGCGGCGGTCGCCGAAGCCCAACGACTTCCCCACCCGCGCCGAGCTGGTCGCCGCGGGGCGCGCGGATCTCGCCGACGCCGTCGCCGCGCAGGGGGGTTGGCTCGCCCTCGGGTGGGACGTCGACGAGGGGGCGAAGGCGAGCAATGGCGGCGCGAGTGCGAGTTCCGCGTCCGGGGGAGATGATAGTAGGGTTTTGCAGCAGCGGCTTTCGTGTAGTAGTTCGGATTTGTCGGAGGCTTCCTCTTCTGGGAGATCACTGTGAGCTGCGATCCTCGTGATGATTTTGATTGTTCTAGTGCTCTTCTTTCGCTTCTTTTTAGGTTATATTTACTTGCATTGTTTGATATCTGAAGGGAAAGGGAAGAGGATGCAGAGGATGGTGGGATTGAGGGGATACTGAGTAGATTGGAGAAGGAGAGGAACTGGTCGTATGCTATAGGTTCTGAAGGGAGACGAAGAAACGGTCGAACCTCGCGGAGTAATGGGGTTCTTGATCCGGGAGACACAGGTGGATTTTCTTTCTTGAGCTGAGATTGAGCGTTTCTATATATGTTTGATTGCCAATTTTATGTCTATCAACTCGGCGTCATATTATATTAGTTGGGACGAAGAGATGAACCAATGTATGTTCCATTCAGAATGTGGTGACTCCAAACCTAACTTTTAATAGTAATAGAAAAGGCATGCCTTCGGCCAGTGTCTTGCCGTGAGGCAAAGGTTTGCGCCTCCCTGCACCCTAGGCGCAACTTTGTGACTGGTGCGCGCTTTGTGATATGTTCAGTTCAAATGGTCTCCAGTGATACCTTTCCTTTTCTATGGAAGCTACGATTTCACCGCTTAGACACCTTTTATGTTTATGTGTTCGTGCACTGTTACTTTGTTAGTTTACAAAAATATCTAGTATTCACATTTGCTAATTCAGTCTCTTTTTCTTCCGGATGTGCTTGCTTGTAAATGATCACTGTGATAATTTATTGTCCCAGTACTCATATGTAATAGCTTGTAGTCAAATTGTCACTATATTTAAGAGTATCTTATTTTGCTTAAAATTTTATGAATATACGCCCTAACTACTCGAGGCACGTGCCTTTTGAGTGTGCCTCATGCCTTGGCTCCAGGAGCCCCTTGGACCTCTTTGCACTTTGTTCCTTTAAAAAACTTATGAAGTGTCATATGCCGACCGTGTGACAACAAGAAATAAGCTGAAAGTTCATATAGTTTCCCTGCTACATCTTTTATATTTCAAACTAAAAATCTGCAATTTTCAACAGTTTTAATATGATTAAATTAGTTCGACAAGTACTTATGGTGCTTCGCTGGTTCAACCAAAACATAAAAAACTTGAAGTAAGTTCATCCCTTCCGTAATCTGACTCTATTGTCATTATATAGTGAACTTCAATAGTGTTTTAATAGCAATATATGATCTACAAAATCAGGTTTGATTTAAATGGTGGAAGTGCTATGAAAGGTCACTAATCTATATGTGATATCTAAGCAAAGCAGATGTTAGTGTAGTTACGTGGATGTGGGAGCAAAGCATCCCCTAACGCCATATCGTAGGCTTGGATGTGTCTCGCTAGAGGTATATTTGGTGTCTGAGAACACATGTACAAAGACAATACAATAACATGCTATAACAATCTTCATTTTAAGCTACTTCAAATTTTCAATAGTTGTAACTTGAATAGGCAAATTTACTCCACTCAAAGAAGTGTTTTAAGAGACGTCAAAACTGGTAGTTTCAGCAGATCTAACGAATATTGCTCTTTTTCCATAAAAGCAATAATTTTCAACATTAACTGGCATTAGTCTCTTGTTCTTACATATTATGTGGATGGTAATTGACTCAGATACCTATTTATGATTTTATTTTTCCTTGGAAGAAAAATACCTTTTTTTCTTGCTAATTCTTTATAATATGGTTGTGTATCATAATTTCGTATTCTTTATTGAAAATCTATAATTGTAGTTTTTGTCTTTTTTTTTCCTGTAATATTAGCTTAGGATCTTCTGCGAAGCTTAATTGGCATAAACAAAGTTAATATAACTGATTTTGTGAACTTAAATAATTTGACGCAATCAAGTTTATTTGGCATGATGTTTTTCTAAGAAGCGGTGTGTTCACCTGCGTATGCAGATGAGGTTTTGTGACAACCCTACGCAGATTGCAATTTGCATGTCGTGTAACTACTGCATGAAGAGCATGTAAGAAGATCGTATATAGTCATTCACTATAAGCAAATAAGTAGGTTTATAGCATGGTATGACCATTTCCACAAAAAAAAAAAAAAAAAAAAAAAAAAAATGCTGTAAAGAGCTTTGTTGATAATTTTGATTATAGACTACTTTGTACTTTATAATTTTTTTTCCTTAAGAAAAGCTACTTGAATCTTAGATATGTATATTTAAAATGTCCTGGAATTTAGTTCAGTTGTCAGAAGTTCTATAACTTATTTATTTTTCTTGATTCTTTGATGTTTTTTATTTATCATATGTTTTCATATTTCCTTATCTTCGCTATATCTAAAATATCTTACCTGGACACCTATAGCATATTTACTATGCGGTACCTCGGCTGCACGCAGAATGTTCAACTGCATTAGTACATTGCATGCTTGTTTAAGGTTTTTCATTCTAGTGTTTAGTTATAATTTAGGATAAAACCAAGGATGGTTTGAAAATCTAGTTTTCCCACATTTGAATTTCTTATTCCACATTTGGATAACAGTCGTCGCTTATCATTTGGTGTTGAGTAATAGTTGCTTATATGCAGGCCACTTTTTATTGTGCACTCAGAATTTCAGAGATTGCACTTTGCTAGATCTTTATACATTTTTTGTGTGGATTGGCTGCTCATTTTCTTTCCAACCTCTGGTATTCTATTTCCTTAACTGAACCTACACTGTACTATTGAAGATGCAGTTTTAATCAACGATAAAAGCACAGTTGATAGAAGTGAGATAGGAAGTAAAGGTATATTACGAGATTTTGAAAAGTAACTTTTGCATGATTATGGGGGTTCTCATTCGCAAAATGGAACACTAACAGATGTCAATGACACAAGAAATTTAACTTCTAACACGTGGAGAAAATGGAGCACACGAAGGGCAGGATTTCCTGATACTGACTTTCAAGGTTGTCTTTTTCTCTTTTGTTGTCGTTGCAATGTAGAAATTTTAGATATTCATACTATGTCAACTCTCTGGTGCAGCTGCTGAAATTGTTCCATATGGTGACAGAAAGATGGTTGAAAATGGTTCGCTAAGTGATGTTTCACTCGATGGTGAGATGCATCGACTAAGCAGGAGTGTGGTTGGAAATGGTAAGGCAAGCAGTAATTTGTACTCTGAACAAAATCAGATACGTATGCGTCTTCAGCATTTGGAGTCAGATCTTACCTCAGCACTCCAATCATTAAGATCAAAAGCTAATAGTCTTCTATCCCATGAGGTGTGTCATCATTAATAATTTGATTCATTCTGGAGCCTAATGCTCTTTGACTTCCTGAACTGTATCTATCAGCAAAATATTTTAGGAGTAATTTAGTTGTTAATATACATTTTTCATATGGAGATGATTACCGTAAGTTTTATAGTTCGGCTTTCTTTTTTTGTTTCCCAAATTTTGTCCTTGTCTTAGGTGATGTTAAGATACTACATGTTTCTATATCAGGTAAAATTGGAAAATACTTGGTAGGTTTAGCTGCAAAGTTGTTTTTTTGGCTTTTTTTGGTTTTCAGGGCAAAGAAAACTCGTTGGACGAGCTGCATAGGCTCTCCGATGCTTGGGAGTTCCAAGAGACTGAGGTAATGCATGCTCGAGATCAGCTACGGTCTATTCGTGCCAAATTGGCAGTACTCGAAGGAAAAATGGCACTTCAGATGATGTAGGCATTACTTGACATTGATCTTTCTTCCTTCGCAAATTAAATTTTGTACCATTAGCAGCGTGTTGTGTTTTGGACAGTGAAGCACAAAAAGTGATAGAAGAGAAACAGAAGAAGCTTGATGCTGCTCAGAAGGCTTTACACCTTCTTTGTACAGCTAGCATTGTGTGGCCTAATCCTGCCTCGGAGGTTTTTTTGGCTGGATCTTTTGATGGATGGACAAGTCAGGTTTGTATTTGGGATCTTAATTTCACTCAAAAGAAGATATTTACTGATTAGCTTTCGTATTTGGTCTGCTGTTGCTATCTGTATTTAGTCCTTTCCTTTTTTGTATCTTGTACCATTATAAGACTGACTTCTTGCAATTATTTTAGAGCTTGAATTTGAACCTGCTAACTGAACCGGCGCTTTGTTCGATTATTGTTGAAGGGTGTTAATTTTCAGTTAAGAGTCGGAAAAATCTCAATAGGAAAAATGAGCTTGGGTTGAACTGTAGGCGCCTGTTGCGGCTCTATTCTTATTCTCAGAACCATATGTTGCAGGCCCAAAATCTTGGAAAATTTGAACACTCTTATGAGCCTGACGTAGCCATCCTATTACTGAGCCTGTCATTCTGATGTTTCAGGCGTTAGAAGAAACCACTTCCAAAGTGGTTTACTTTAACAAGCATTTCAAGATTAAAGTTTCTTAAGCACATCTTTCAAATGCTCTATCTTGCCACTTTAGATAAGAGCTGGGATGAAGTAATTAACTCTAACTAGTAACTCCAGCTGTGATGAATCTAACCCTTCAGGAATTTCCTTTTAATCCCCACTTTCAGCATCCAATTAAAGACTTCATAGTTCACATCTGTCCATTATATAAGTTGATTCTGAATATTGTGTTGGAATTTGTTCTTCCTGACAAAGTAGACCAAGTCATCTAACAAATTAGCATATTAGCAGTCCTAGTTTTAGTTTGGATATTAGTAGATTAGATCAAAACTTAGTTACCCAACAATAAGGGTGTCAGAGCTTAAGGATAGCCGGCAGCCACCTATTTTTTGTACTAACGAGGGATTGCTGATATGTCGATTGTAATTACTAGCGCCTAAAGACAAGTATTCACAATCAATCAACTTGTCGAATGGCATTACATTTGAGCAGTCAGTTTATATGGATCATGGATACAAGGTTCTCCAAGTGAAATGCATGTAGACTAAAGAGGAAGGAAAATCCATAGATTTATCCATTCAACCTTTTTGGGACTACAGGATTACGATAACTTTGCAATCATGGAGATATCCATGTGCAATTATTGGGGCTATGATGATGCCCTACCTAAATTTGGTGAGCCTTTAGTTTGTGAAGAAGATAAATATTCTCCATATTTGCTCGTGCTTGAAAGCATACCATGTCGCCTGTCTCCTGTATAGTGGAGTCCCGAACTGGTCGCTTTATGCTTACAAGTGCAACTGTGATACCTTACCTAGTTAGGCTCATGATGCATTATTGGTTTCCTTTTTGCAAAGTCAATGCACTTTATATATTTATATCGCCAAATTATTAGATAATGAGCCGCCCAACACCCCCCACTACAGCACCAGAAAGTGATGTGCAGAGTTTTATTTCGGAGTGATTAATTTATTTATATGAAGCGAATATTGAGTGAAAAATTCAGCTCTTATGGAACTTTGGTTTAATCATAATTTACTCTATGAAAATATGAGTGAAGATTAGGTTGACACATAATTCTGTACAAATCAATAGACCACCCTCAATCAACATTTCTTCTTATCACAACAAGTACAAGGCTAAATCCGACACGTTGAACCTGTTAACTAAATTATTTTGTCCTTAATCAAACTTCTCTATATTCTTCCTTTTGTAAAACAATATAAAGATCATCCTAGTTTCTACTATTTTTCATTCTATATTTTTTAAGAATTGAGAATCATGTCAAATATTTTGATCTCTCTTGCGCTTGCTGTAGCTCATTTCTTAATTGCGCAGAGAAGGATGGAGAAGTCAAGAACAGGCATCTTTCTGTTGTATCTGAAGTTGTATCCTGGGCGATATGAGGTAAGTTATAATCTACTTAGTACCGATGATGAATTGTCTACGTTATCGTCGCTAAAATTTTATCGCGATGCTGCAGATAAAGTTTATTGTTGATGGTACCTGGAAAATAGACCCGCTGCGTCCCACTGTGAATAATAACGGCAATGAGAATAACCTCCTAATCGTTCCTTAACTCCAAGTTTGTCGACCTGGTATGCAGTTTTGTAGACGGTTGTAGATGATAGTGTGACTAACGCAACATTGATAATCTGATGTATTCTTTCATAACAGTGGCATTAGATTTGTGAATTCTTAGTAGAAATCATTTCATTTTTAGTATAATGGGGTGGTAGTAGTATTCGGATATTTCTTCTTACAAAGAGCACTGACGTGTGATACTGTAGTCGTACCGTGTACTGTGTAAAACAATTTTTCGTCTGAGGTATAAGCATTGCAAATTCATATATTTGTTGCTAGTTAACAAATTTGGACTTAAGACATTGTACTGCATGTAAGTCATTAAGCTAAAATCCTATGCATGAGCTAGAGCTGCCTCTTTTATTGAACATAAAACAAATTTAGTTGGTACTTCGCAGTAGTCATTTCCCTTTTTGGGATAGTACTCTATCCTGAGATAAAAATGTCGATTCGGATGCTTTATCAGCGAAATTGAATATTTCAGGCTTCAATAGTGCTGCATTTGAGAAATTATTGCCTGCACTTGATTTGGTCTCCAAATTATAAATCTTTTGAATATCAAGTAGAAATGTTTTGATTTTTAATATAACTTGTTTTTTTGCTCATCCAAATGAAATATAATATTCATTGCTGAGTATCCATGTATACAAACAAAATACAAAGCATACACAACTCGACTCCCAACCTGATGTAGGTCGCCGAGTCCCATCACCAAACCCACTCCCATTTCAACTCTTTTGTTTCTCTACACAAATCATTCACCACTCCACTTCTACTCACATTTTCTAGCATTTATATATATATATATATATATATATATAATTATCCTTATCACACTTCTATGCAATCCAAGCAAAGTAACTTCATGTAGGAATAGTAGAAATAGATTCTGCTACACAAGGGTTGCTCACTCTCTCACTCTCCTGCTATTTTAAAAAAATCCCAGCTTCTCCAACAACTTAGAAAGAAGCTTCATCACTACCAATTTTCCTTGAGAATCATTCCCCTACTCTGCATTACTCAGCATTTTGCTCAAGAAACTCAGCTTATAAGAACTGCCTTACCTTCCCTGCTTCCTTCTCCCGCCTCCACCTTCGCCGTCTCCGGCGTGCCCTTGTATCTGTACGAATGCGCGCACGCCAAGAAGTACGCGAAATTCACGACGCCCATACCGGCTAACACGTAGTAGAAGTAATCCAACTTCCCGGTGTTTATGTCGTCGTCCAGCCAGCTCGGCCGCCCGTCGCCTCCCGTGCTCTTGTGTATCACGATGACGACGATGCTGCTCAGGTAGCTCGCCCCCGCCACGCTGCAGTAGAAGAGCGACCCGGCGATGGACTGCATTTGTTCGGGGAACTGCCGGTTGTAGAACTCGATCTGACCCACCGCGTTGAACGCCTCGGCGATGCCCAAGAGAACGAGCTGCGGCGCGAGCCACAGGGCGGAGAGGGGCGACATGCCGCCGTGGGCGAGGGCGGAGCGCCTCCGCTTCTCTTCGACCAGTCCGGCCACCACCATGGAGAAGACGGAGATCACCAGGCCCACTCCTTGGCGTTGGAGCAGTGTTATCCCGCTCTCGATACCTGTTGAATATGAAATATTAAGATATATATGTACAAATATATTTTTGTGATTGTACACCCTAAAAGGGATGTACGTCGTACATCATACCCATCTAATAGATGGGAGTCACTCACTAGTCACTTGATATGACCGGTAAAAATACCTCATCTATTAGATGGATGAGGTGTATGATATAATTCGGGTGTATGTGTAGCATTACTCTTTTGTAAGAGATTACACATACAAGGGATACATGAGAAAAACTAAAGCTTCATAGGGTTACATGTGTAAAATATAAGATTTTGTGGAGTTATATGCATCGAAAAGGTTCGAAGAGTGTAACAGCTCAGCTCAATATTCTAACAGTTTACGCTTTTGGAGGGAAACAATAAAATAGCTTGTTTTACGTACCAGTGATGCGTCTAGCGAGGGGGACGAAGAGCTGGTCGTAGATGGGGATGAAGAGGGTGAGGGTGAGCAAGGCGATGGTGGCGAAGGAGCCCGCGGGGATCTGGAAGTGCGGTCCGAGGTGGCGGTCCATTGTCAAGGCCTGGAGCACGGCGAAGGTCCACTGCTGGGCCAAGGCCACGAAGCAGACGATGCCGGAGGCCCAGACGGGCATGATCCGGATGAGGCACTTCATCTCCTCAACCTGCTGCACGCTGCAGAGCCGCCACGGGTTCGCGACGCTGCCGTCTTCTTTCACCTCGCCGTCGCAGACGATCGCGGCTTTGTTCAACCAACTGAACATAAGAAAAACGAAATAAGACAATGTGTGAGAGCTTAGGTTCAATTCTATCAATTTACGTAACAGCAGAAATGCAGAGCACAAGAATGTCGATCGTTGACGCTAACCATTAATCCCAAAAACTCGAGCAGTTAGAAATACCAACTAATTCACTTAAAGCATACAAACACAGCGCTCACGGGTCTAAATTGTGATTCGGCCCAATAAGACTCACACCACTTCGAACATGACTCGGCCCAAACCGACCTCCCGCCATTTCAAACGTGACTCGGCCGAACCTGGCCTCCCGCCACAGGGGAGGATGCAGGCCCCTTTAAGCCAACAAAGAAGACGATAGTGATCAGCTTTTCCTAACCTGAACTGGAGTGTCAACGGAAGCCGCGTAATCCGCGAGCCCTTAGCGAGCTGTCCGCGATGCAGCTTCGCCTCCTGCTCCGCCGCGTCCTCCGGCGCAGGCAGCTGCAGCCGCCTCTTCCTTATCGCCGCGACGAAAGCGTGCCCCACCCCGGAAAAGGCGCTCCCTTCGGGCAGCACGTATACGTACAGCCTCGTGCCGAGAAAGAAGAACGCGATCGACAGCACCATGAGGCACGTCGGAATGCTGAACCCGAGCGTCCAGCTATACGTATCCTGGATGTAGACGACGACCGTCATGCCGATCAGGACTCCGGCCGTGGAGGTGCAGTAGTACCAGTTGAAGAAGCTGACGAGGCTGCGACGGCCCTTCTCGGTCTCCTTGTCAAACTGGTCCACGCCGAAGGGCAGGCTGCACGGGCGGATGCCGCCCGCGCCGAGGGCCAGCAGGGCGAGGGAGAGGACGAGCGCGCCGATCTGGGCGTGGGACGGGCCCGCGCACTGCCCGGCCAGCGCCGCCGATTGGGTGCAGCTCGGCGGGCGGAGCTGCCGGATTGCTGATGTCAGGGTTAGGATCACCATCCCCTGCAATAATTGTACTCTCTTGCTGCATTAGCCAAAAATTTGGTACTAGGTGGAATTTTTGCATGAAAGTTTTCATTGGCTCTGCACTTACTTCTAAACTGATTTACAAGTTTTTAAGAAAAAGGGGATCAAATCACATAAAGGAATTATTATACTAAGAAGTAATTGCTATCAAAATATCACGGGGCTTATTTGAATGTTGGAACAAGTTTTCTCTCAATAATTTGTGTGATACAAAGTTTTTTATTTTTTTAGTGTGGTTGCAAATTGGAAGATTGCTTTTAGTCCATTTCAAGTTCTCTGAGTTCTTGATTTTCAGAAATATTGTGCTGCGCATATAACGTAATTGATCTTACTCCGAGAAGATGATTTAAAAATTGCGTAAGCTATTCCAATTAATCTAGATGCGTGACTATTCTATTCGGTATCTCTCTTTTGTTTTTTCAGAAAGAATGCATAATTTGATAGATGAGTAGTATGATCGGTCGTCTATAATGGCTCAACTATATCTAACCTTCGCATCTTATTTTTGGAACTAGATAAATCACCTCGTAAGTGTAATGTATTATTCCAACAACTCCTCAATGCCTATCAACATTTTGTATGTAAGGGTTAAACGCAATCTTGAAGGAAAAGAAAAAGGGAAAAAAAAGAAAAACAACCTCACAATACACAAGTTATTACATTATAAATTATTTTAACATCCAAACATGCCTGTAATGAACCAAACAGACAAATATATATGTTGATATAATTAAAGAGCAAATCATCACGGCACACAACTTATCACTAAATAACTTATTTCAACATTCGAACATATTCGAAGCTAGTATAGTACGGGAGTAATGTAGTGGATCAGCTTCGGCAAATGTTATGCCATACAAGAGGAGCTGGACTAGCCTAGCGGGGAAGGAAAATGCTAAGTGTACAACTTACATTCTTAAATTCTATAGTTTAAAAAATCTCTCAGGTTTCTCAGTAAAAGACCAAAAAAAATAAAGAAAAAAGAAAAAAAAATGATAAGTCATAGGAATTGTGGGGGAAGATATTGGTGTACAGCTAGCAATGCTTAGAAGGGAAATATTGGGGTTGGTAGGGAGATTCATACCATGTGGTGTCCCCCAATAAATAAAGAGTGATGAGACTTAAAGCATTGGTGCATTATTTTTGGGAGAGTGAACCTAACTAGGTTAAAGGCCTTAGAATCTTTCCTAAAAGTAATGAAAAGGACATGCCTAATTTATTAGCTCATTTAGGTTTCAAAAAATGGATAAGAGTAATGATATATATATATATATATATATATATATATATATATATATATATATATATATATATATATATATATATTTATATATAGATATATTCTTTTTAACAAGCCTAGGCCCACTCCTCTATCTCCTCATACTTGTTTCCTTCGTGATCTCCAAATTTCAGAATTTATAAAAAAAATTTCCTTTTTTTTTTTGGTTGATTTGACAAGCAGAATTGGCTCACCGAATTTGCGGCGAGCATAGCACTACTCTTCGTTTATCTCTTCCATCATTTTTTATCTTTGTCTTTGTCGATCACTTCTTAGGAACACGTTGGCGGCGCTCGAAGCCATGATGCTTCTACCGGGGTGGAAAAGTTGAAAATTATGCGTTAGGTTGATTGATTTGAAGTTCGGTGATTGCTTTTGTCTATTTTATTTTCTCTGTTTCCTTTTTCTTTTATGATACTAGTTTGAATTTTAGAGCTTGATTATTATTTTAAAAGTTTTTCGTGTTGGGAACTGTTTATTAAAATCTTCTCTTTATTGTTAGTTTGTGTAGGTTGGGATTTCATTTATACTTTTTACCTACTTAATAGATGATATGCTATTTATTGTATCCTTTTATAGCGTCTGAACTTTTGATTTTGACAACTTGACCTCTTAAACTTTATCAACTAAGTCGAACATGTCACTCTCCTTAATCGAAGTTACTAATTACACAACCGTTTTAACTAATATTACGTGCATAATCTTATAAGATAACAGAAACACAACGCCTATAAATTTTCATCGTGACTCGATCTAATTTGGCCAGGATGCTGTCCCTCTAAGCCAACACAGTAGTCCGTAAACTCTCCTTCGGAGAAACAAGAATATATTCGAATCTTTACATGCTAGCTCAAGAAAAGTTTTAAGACCAATTCGAGAAAAACGTGCCCTAGCTCGAAACGAGCCTTTGCACAAGTTTTTCTCGAACTCGTCTTAAAACTTCTCGTCGTAGAGTGTCTCGAAAGCTCTTCTCAAATAAAAAACATATTCGCGGTCACATCTAGCTCGAGAAAACTTTAGAAACTTTTGTTTTCTCATCTACTTTGACCTGATACGATCCGATCCGACCCGACCCGACCCGATCCGACCCGACCTGTATATATAAATACAGAAAAACCCAACCTAAATGCCTGAATTAATCGTTGGGCCCATAAATATTAGCCCCACAGCAATTGTTAGATGTAGCAACTTATTATTGTCGTGTTGCTACAAGAGGAATCTAATTAATATTCACACCTAATTGCAGTGCCTACAACATTAAGAAATTAATGTAAGGTGTGACGTGCATAATAATGTAGCTTCCTCGTTCGTACTTTATTTGTTTATATCTCTCGGGGAAAAGAGCTTCTCCGTACCGCGATTTCACATGCTATGGTGCATGATCTGAGTCAAACTAAACAGTATATCATTTAATACTTTTATTTCTTTATCTTCTTCGTTTATTCAGATCTATTTTTGGTCCTTTTAATTAGTATATTCTACTCTCTTCAAGCAGATAATTAAAATTATATCACCAAACCCAGAAATTCAACAAAAATTCATCGGCGCTGCGTCTAAATCTTGCTTTAAAATTCGTGAGAATCTCTCGCGGAATCAGAAACAAAAGAGTTCGTATTCTACTAAGACGTACGTGAATAATTTAGTAGAATACGTGCGATACGACAGTTAAAATATAAAATGTTAAATGACACTAAGTGCGAATCCCGAAAAAGATTCGTGGTTAGGATAGTGCTTGTACTTTTATTTTTTACTGAACTGCTTTAAAAGAGGGTTTCTCTTTCGTCCCAAAGTTGGTATTCTACTAAAGACATACACAAATAATTTAGTAGAATACGTCTGATACGGCAATTGAAATATAAAATGTTAAATGATACTGTGTGCGAATTATGAAAAAGATTGGCAGTTAGGATAGTGCTTGTACTTTTAATTTTTACTTGAGTGTTATCTGATGACTCATACCTGATAGTCGAAACTAGTTAAAGCAGAAAAAGAGAGAGAGAGGGTGAGTGTGTATGTACCAGTAAGGAGGCGACGGAGGCGTAGGCGAGGGTGCGGAAGCGGCCCCAGTAGGCGTCGGAGAGGAAGGCACCGAGGAGGGGGGCGAAGTTGGCGGTGCCGTTGAAGACGTTCGCGACGTTCACCGCCACCAGCTGCTGCATGTGGAAGCGCTGCACCAGGTACACCGTGAAGTTCGCCGTCAGCCCGTACGACGCCAACCTCTCGAACGTCTCGTTCCCTATTTATTATTATTATTATTATTATTTTTACATTAAAAATTAGTCTAGATAATTCAACACAATTATTGCTAAAACCAAGTTTGAAAATGTTCACCCACTTTAACTGTATTATACTATTTAGTCATTTATTATCATAAAATTTATAGCTATAATATATAATAATTTTTATTTATTGTAAAGAACTAATACTATAACAAAAAGTTGGAAAAATACTATTAGAACATTGTAAAAAAAATTATAAAAATTACACCCTTTCGTTCAAGAGTTCATAAAACTTTTTAATTTTGTAAAAGTAAAAAAAAAAAATTATGACACAAATTCACATCAACTTTTGAAGCGTACCGTTAGCATTACTCTTAATTAATAGTTATCGATAACAACACTATTTATTGTTAGAAAATAATAAATTAAGTTTTACGGGTGTTTGTACACTTTGAACCTATGGGATTAGGATATATAAGTTTTAATTAGTACCGCACTACTCCCAAACTAATTATTAAGCCTTAAAAAGCTTTCCAAAGAGGAGGAAAATTAACTATCATACACGTTAAACAAACCCCTCAAAATCAATTATGTATACATACATAGACTTTTTACAGTAAAATCATATATATAAGGCATCTAAATATAGTTAAAATTAATGGGCTCTGTTTCAAACGCAAAAAAACCCGTAGAAAAATTAAATTGTAAAAATTTTGAAACTACACACACAAGATCCACCCACTCAACCATAGGAGGCCCATATCATACTAACCGTACATTTCTCAATCTAATGGTCAAAAATCTACGAGCACTATATAATTTGATACTTTTAAAAGTATAGTAGCTCAGTTCTATATATATATAAATTGGTGAGAGCGCACGCACCGATGATGTAGGGCATGCATTTCCACCCCCCGGGCTCTCTCTTCTTCGCCTCGACCCCTCCTTCTTCGACGTGCTTGGGCTCGCCGGAGTCGGAGGAGGAGGACTCGTCGTTCTCCAAGAAGGGGGAGCAACTCACGCAATTCACGAAGCCCCGCATAAGAGATCTCATGCGACCACCCATTAGTAATACTATATATATGTTTCGCTGATCCCCTCTCAAATTTCTCTTTCTCTCTCTCTATTTCTCTATTTCTCGATCTCCTCGCATAGAAGAGTGAGTGAGTGAGCTCTCGTTCTTATTATGTATGTAACGAATGAAAATAAAATGGAAAATGAAAAAGTAGGGGTGGTTTATTTAACTACATGGAGAGGGAGAGAGAGAGATGGGGTGGGAAAAGCGATGGGAGAAGAGAAGGGCCACGTGGGTGACGCAAAAGCCGCGTTGAAGCGCATCAAAGAAGGGGACAACCAATGATTTGCGTGCGTGCACCTGGTCCACCACGTCACCTAGTTGTTTTTTAATCTCTCGTATCTTGCCCTTAAAAATAATAGGCTAAATTACAGAAAAATTTCAGGTAAATTCTTGCTTTTTTACTTTTCTTTCTTAATTTTCAAAAACTTATATTTTATCTTTTTAAAATTTTAGAAATATTTTTATGAAGGTACAGTATTAATGGAGAGGGCAAAATGACCAAATTATCCTTATTTCTTTTATAAATATATATATATATATATATATATATATATATATATATATATATATATATATTTTAATATATTTTCGTCATTTTGAAAGGTATTTTCGGTATAAATTATAAGAAATGGACCGAATAGTGATGAAATTCTGACGGAGTGGGACTAAATATAATAATTTAAAATATTGAGAGGATAAAATGTAGGTTTTTGAAAGTTAGAAAGAAAAAATAAAAAAATTAATATTTATAAATTTTTTTTTTTGTAATTTAGCCTTAAAAATGTTATAAATGTCCGTACCAAGTTGTCGACCTTTCAAAATTCATAAACCAAATCATAAACATTTTTTCCACCAACGTCAGATAGAAAATATTTAGTTATTACTGATTAACAAAAAAATTTACTTGAGTTAAAATATGAAATAATTAATTTGTTCCGTTTTAGGTTAATTATATTTAATATTTTGGCCATCCTAAAAGACTAATAAAATTATTTTGCACGCACTTACTAACTAGATTTTCATGCCCGAGCTCTTAAACCTCAAATCATATGCCCAAAAGAACCCTAAAATTCTAAAACCTTAAAAAAAACCCTAAACCCTACAATCCTAAACTTCAAACCCTAAAACGCTCCATGGGATAAACGGACAAACGATCAAAATTTAAACTGAGTTAATTAAAAAGACTAATTTGGATGGTTTCATGGAATTAAAAGGGTACTTTTGATGTTGACAATTTTATAAAAATATCTATATAATTAGGAAAAAACAAAAGGGTACTTAGAAAATTAATCTTTTATTTTTTTTTATTGTTTTTGTTTTTGAAAGGTGTTCGGTGAGTCTGAAACAATCGTTTATCTTTAAAAACTGAAGCTCCTAAATAATGGTGTTTTTATATTTTACATTAACACCCTTTTATTTTTGGACTCGAAAATTTTTAATGGACCTAAACTGTAGGCTTGAATTAAATGAAAAAAATACTCAAACTCCAGATCTCTTACTCTTGATACCAATCACAATTGATCTCTCACAATAGAGGAAGTCTAAGAGTGGTCTGATATCATATAAAATAATTATTTATTGAAATTATAAGCTGCTAGTTAATGATATTTTTATATTTTATATTTTGGACTATAAATTCTTCTAGAATATAGCGAACCAATGCTTAAGGGAAAGGATAAACAAACTACTTTAACTAATTTCTAGGTAATCTATTCTTGTTAACATTACACTCCATCCTAACTTTTATATATTTTTTATATTTAAAAAATTTACAAGGAGTAAAACTTATGAAGTATTGCTTGAGGCCAAATTAAATTATTGAAAATAGCTTCAAGAGAAAGGAGTATATTTTTGGTATTCGAATTATGGGGTTCCTGACACTTTAGTCCACAAACATTAAGTTACTATAATTTCTGGTTCGAATTTTATAAATTATCATACTAAATTTTATAATACAATTTAGTTTACTAAATATTGATGTGTTATTAATGTTGAAATAATGTCATCAGAAATTACAAATAAATTACTGTATATTTAATAATTTCAGAACTAGAAGTGTAATTTATCAAAACGAAAAAAACCTTCCCGCAAATGAATTAATGAAAAACCAAATAAGTGAAAAACTTCTTCTCGGTGTTACGTGCAATCAAATACTGCCTATGGATCTATTTGTTTCACTGAATGTCAAGTTCATATTAAAGTAGGCTTTCGGGTGAACTAGAGTTCAGATAAAAATTATTTTTTTTCATCGTTCATTTCTGCAGTTATTAAACCGAAGTAAATGACGTAAAAGTTAAAATTCAATACCGTTAATATTTTTTTTTTTCCTCCATAATCGACCGACTTCGCTCTGGAATGGACCGAAGTCAAGTATTGTATGTTTGGAGAATTTATGCTCCGACGGAAGGTAAAGTTATAATAAGCTAAGCAATAAAAATAATTATTTACAGTCGAAAATCATGTTGCTCCTCTCCATTTTTTATAAATCATTTTCTGAGGTGGTGGACCATCTCCATAGATTGGTCTTTTTTTGTTTTTTGTTTTTCGTTCTTAGTCGGAGAAACAAACGCACCCAAGTAATAATTAATTCAATTGATGATGATTTCGCCTATGCTTATAATTGTTGTTGTTGTTTTTTTTTCTTTTATCTTTTCAATTGCGACGACGACTCCAGCCGGGCGTTATTTTTGGGTGCTTGCGCTCCCCCCATCCCCTTCTGTACGGTTTGCACGCCAAATGTTCTGATCCTGTGCGGCAGATCTTCAAAGAGAGCTCAGAAAAAAAAAGAGTTTGAATTACTCTCTGTACTGCCAATTTAAGGAGATGTTTTAATCTCTGTACCTGCAGTTTGACCGACCGACCCTAAGCAAAATTTAGAAAACACTTCAAATATCTCACATACAATTTAGCGCTTTTTTTAACTTGGGATAACTTCAAATACCACCCCTGTGGTTTTGTGCTTTCTCACTTTAGTATCCTGTGGTTTAAAATGTATCACTTTAGTACCCTGTGGTTTGGTTATTCTCTTTTTGTTATCTTTTCGTTAATTTTTTAATTAAATTAATGAGAAAGTTAAAACTATAGGATAGTAAAGTGATTATTCGATAAACCATAGGTGAGTTATTTGAAGTTTTTCTGTATAATTTAACGAAAAAATTAACGAAAAGATAACAAAAAAAAGAATAACCAACCACAGGGTACTAAAGTGATACGTTTTAAACCACAGGGCACTAAAGTGAGAAAGCACGAAACCACAGAGATGGCATTTGAAGTTATCCCTTTTTACTTTAGTGTCTTATGATTTATAGTGTTTCACTTTAATGTTCTGTGATTTTACTTTTTCCTTCTATCAGTCTCTCTGTTAACTTCTTCGTTAAATTATATGAAAAAAAAAAAATTTCATTCATGTGGTTTACTGATATTTCGCTTTAGTCCGCTGCTATTTTAACTTTATCACTGATTAAGCGAAAAAGTTGCTGGAGGGGATAACGGAAAGTGAAAAATAAACCATAAAATATTAAAGTGATACAGCTTAAATTATAGGGTATTAAAGTAAAAAAATGCTAAACCATAGGAAGTGATTTGAAGTTTTTTACATAAATTGATATAAAGTGTACACGTAGCATTGACAGGTTAAAAAATAAATCATGACGAGTGGCAAATATATTTAGAGTCATCTTTCTAACCCGGAGCTAATAATTCTACTCTTATCGAGATCTATTTAGTAGTGCGGTGACTAAATGCATTAATTTTATTTTTTAAAGGACCCACAAAATTAAAAAGTATTAATTTTTTTCATCAATATTATAAAATTACGCCGGCAACTGTCACATAAAAAGCAGGAACAATATGCTTCTCTCATAGCGGTTGTCGTCGTAAATTTCATAATATTACTAGAAAAAAGATTGAAAGTACTTTTGATTTTATTTTTTTTTAGTCTTATAAAGTATAAAAAAAAACTATACTTTTTAAACTGTGTTACCAAACTCGGCCTAAGCTTAGAGATAAATTAATTCAACTTTAGGAACAGAACTTGATGCCCCTTCAGAGGAAAGTCCAAATTCAAAAGACGTTTTGGACATTTTGGTTCTTAGAATTTAATTTATTATAATTTTTATTCAAACTTTCTAAATTATACAATCAAATTTTGATAACCTAATTTAATTAACTAAATATTAATATTTAGCTATTATGGAAGTGCTATGACTGTATTTTGATCGACAATGCGATAATAATTAAAATATTTAGTCAATTAAAGTAGGTTGTGGAATTTGATTGTAACAGTTTATAAAATTTGAACTAAAAATTACAATAAATAAAATTTAAGAATCAAAGTGAAAATTAAGATTGTAATTTAACCTAAGTAGAAACAGCGGTCACAAAAATACTAGAGCAGCTGGTTGATACCCTTCATTGAATTGTAAAATCTCAAAAGAGTAAGGATAGATCTGCATAAATCAGTCTAAATAAAAATAAATGGTATTAATTTTTTTACTACATTTGCTGTTTAAAATTACATAAATACGGTGACAGTTGCCCAGAATCGCAGGTATTCTTCATGAGGAAGCCTTGTCTGACCCGGAATTGTGTATTCACACAGAGTGTGAGCCCCAGCCTACTACGATTTTTTAGGACACCTCTAATTTTAGCATTTATTTAGTTTCGCTCCGGAATAGTTTCTCTGCTATTAACATCTGTCTGGTACAGTTGGTTGTTATCCGAAGAATTCCCAAAAGGTCGGGCGGTTTGATTTCCCACTTATGCATTTACGGAAAAGAGATTTCGAGCCTCAGGCTTTTCAGATTAAGGCTTAGTTTGGCAGTGGCTAAAAACACTATTTTCATATTATAAAAAATATAAAAATATAAAAAAAAATATCGACCGTCCTTAACGCAAATGGCAAAAGGTTTGGTGGTTGGTATCCGAGGTCCCGAGTTCGAATCCTAATTGATTCACATTTCTAGCTAAGTTTATTTTTATAAGAAATAAACGAAGCGCTCAAAAAAAAAAAAAAATATATATATATATATATATATATATAAAATTTATGAGGGCTTATAATCTTTCGTCCTCCAATGCTTAAATATTACGGTTGCAATCGCCACCGGAGAAGTATGTGGTTCCATGTTTTTTCGGTGGTGGTTGTAATTATAATTTTATAGTATAAAAAAAGAAAAAATTTAAATTTTTTAAATTTTTTATAGTTTAGAAATAGTGCTTTAAACCACTACATTATCAAACTACGCCCAAATACGTATATAATAGCTTCTGAAGGAGTTTTTTGGGGGTAGGAGCTACTAGCATGTCTGTTTCTCTCGCAGAGATATCATATTTTTTAAATTTGATTGAATTCAATCAGCAAAGAGTAAGTAAATTTAGGACATATTTGGTTTGAATGATTTGAGATTTGAAATAAAATCGGAATGATTAATTCCTATTTTTGGTGTTGGTTTAAGGGGTTGATATTTTGATTCCCATTCTGGGGGAATCGAATCCATCCAAAATGAGGTGGAAATCAACTTTGATTCCACAAGAATAAGAAAAGAAGAAATTTTTTTTTTTCCAATTAACAATTATGTAAATTTAAATATTAATCTATATTTAATTTTAAAATACGTTGTAATTTTACAGTTGATTATGAATTATGGATTCAAAATTTAATTTTTAATTTTTAAGTTCAGTTTTAAATTCTAGTATAATTCAAATTCTAAAGTTTTAATTTAGATTCAAATTTAATTTGCTTACAAATTTGGAAAGTAGATTTAAATTTGAACTAAAATTTTATTTTTTTGGATTTTAATTTGAATATAATTCTGATTTTGATTTTTCTTATGAACCAAACAAATTAGGAGTTTCGGCATTTCATTTCCGATTCTAATCCATTTCTGTTCCTATTCCGATGCCGATTTCCATTTTGATCCCCAAATGCCCAATAAATTAATACGAGTATAAGTTCGAAGCATTTCATTGAAGTCAGAAACCCAAATAAGGCTATGAAATAATAATTTTTGGAATATTCCAATTCAGACAGTATTTCCAAGAAAGCTCTATAGCAGGGCAGTGGGAACAGATCAGTCAATGATTTCACACAATTTAAAGCAGAACCAAGAATAGTAACACTGAGAGGATATCAAATTGAAGCTCATTTTGGAAGTATCTGTATTTAGCAGGAATGTGATTGTTTTGGAATACTCATCTAAAAGCTTTGGTGAATAGTGGGGAGGGCTTCATCTGGCTTGCGTTTGGAAATCTGATAGTGAAGAAACAAGTAAAGAAGTTTCCTTTTTCTTTTTGCCCTAGACGCGATACAGCGTATTGTACTCACAAACCTTGTACTCCTTTTTTTTCATTGTGAAATTCGCTCATTCTTCACCTGTAGTTTTTTACCCTCCAAAGAATTTTTCACGTAAATCTTTATATTTTATTTTATTTTTTGTTTCTAATTTGTCTACTTTGCGTTCGCCGTTCTTCGTTTTTGTTTGTGCGCTCGTCCTAACAATAAAGTATTTTTTTTAAAAAATATTATTAAAAAAAATATTACTTTTGAGCAGAAGCGGAGGTTGTAACGAAAATATCTATTTTTGAACTGCAGAATCTCATTTCTGATTTTCATTATAGAAATTTGATATTTTTTTAGTTTTTCAGTAGAGTCAAGAAGTTAGGTCAAACAAGCCTTAAAATCCAAACATAATGGAGTTTTTTATCTATTGATTCAGAAATTGGTCTAAGGTCTAATTTTGAAATTCTAATTTTCTAAATATGCCTATTTTGATGCTTTAGAGTGGTCAAAAAATTTGAAAGTGCTTTCGAGCTTCCGCTTTATAATAATTTAAAAGGTTTAGACTACTATATCGTAAGAGAAAGGGAGTTTGTAAGTGCTTTAAAATATTTTGAACTTTCTCATGTATTAAACCTTTTAATTTTATTTTTTATTTTATTTTAAAATTGTAGGTGAAGATCATCTAACCCATTAGTGGTTGGCCTTGTCAAGCTTGATTGATCAATCCAACTACATCTTGCCAATAATGACTAGCTATTGGAACCAAGGTAACCTCAAGCCAATAATTTTTAAGTGGCAAGGATAAATTATAAGTGAGAAAAGACCCTTTATCAAAGATAGGGTGCTTTTAGAAGCACTAATGTAATGGTACCTTTAGCTTTTTAACTATCAAATAGGGTTTCTAAATCCCTAATAAAGGATGATTCATAGAGATCTAGCTTTGGATAACCAAGTAAGCACACATAAAATGTGAGAACATCAAAGTTTTAGTGACAATATGAAAGTTTGATGTAGGAAGATGAAGAGCCAACAAGGGAGCATTAATTGTCACCATCTGGTGATTTATATAAATCTTTTTGATGGTATAGTTTTTATTTTTAATGAGAGAAAGGTAGCATGTTACTTTTTTTCGTTCAGCTTTTTTTAGAAATGAACTTAGTTAGAAATGTGAAGCAATTAGATTTTAATTTGAGATTTTGAATATCAACCATTAAGTTCTTAGCCAACTACGTACGCTAGATATGGTCAGTGATGGTATGTATTTATTAAGACTATATATGTTTGATTGAGCTTGATTGGGAGTAAAAAAGTTATGCTTTCAAATAGCATCAATTTTACTACTATCTACACTTGAGAAAGAGCATATCGCAGTTCCAAATTTTTTTTAAAATCCTTCAATTTCTCTTCGTAAGTCATTGTTCTAAACCATTCATTCGAGCACATACTCAGACCCGACATCGGACAAACTAACTATATCTACTTAAATCCGTATGATCCAAAAGCTTAAATCAGTAAAATTAAAATAAAAAAATGTACTTAATCTTTTCTTTTGTAATAATTATTCATGTCTAATTGTTTGTAAGAAGAGAACAACTAACACTTGACCTTTATAAACAAAAGTTACCCATATGAGAGAGAGAGAGAGAGAGAGAGAGAGAGAGAGAGAGAGAGAGAGGGGGAGAGAGAGAGAGAGAATGTAAGATCTCTCCTTTTTTTCTTATTCATCTCATGTGCAAATTCCAGCATAGAAAAAGAAAGGAAAAAAAAAGAAAAAGAAAACCAATACTAATAACTGCAAATCAAAATACACTCCTAATTCCTTTTCACTGTGTGCTTCTTTAAGCAACTACACAACCTTAATAACAGCATCAGTAATTTGCTAGACAAAGCTCAGATCCCACACTTAGGTCATCTAACTAGTCCCTTTGTATCTGTACCACTTTGCGCAGATCACAAAATAAACCAAGTTTAAGACCCCGATCGCCGCGATTAACAAGTAAAAGAAGTCCAATCTCCCCTTATTAAGATCCTGGGCCAACCAATTTCTCCCCCCATTCACACCTGTGCTCTTGTGAACAATTGTCACAAGAAACCCACTCAAGTAGTTCCCCCCTGCCAGGTTCAAAAAGGCCAAAGACCCAGCCACACTCCTCATGTGCTCAGGGAACTCCTTGTAGTAGAACTCTATTTGGCTAATCAAGTTAAATGCCTCAGACACCCCCAGAATCATCAACTGAGGCACCATCCAAAGGCTGTGCATTGAGGAAATTGCGCCCCCGCCGGCCGACAGGCCGAGAGTCGGGTCGTGCAGGGCTACGCTCCTCCGCTTCGCCTCGATCGCCGCGGACATGACCATCGCGACGATCGAGAGGAATATCCCGATCCCCATCCGGTGGAGGAGCGAGATCCCGTCCTCCCTCTTCGTCATCCTCCGGAGCCAGGGGACCAGCAGGCGGTCGTAGATCGGTATCCATATCGTCTGCGCGAGCATGGCGAACACGGTGAACGAGGCGGCGGGGATCTCGAAGTGGTCGTCGCCGAGGTGGCGGTCCGACTGGAGGGCCGACAGGACGACGTAGGTCGACTGCTGCACGACCGCGACGTAGTAGATTATGCCGGTCGACCAGACGGGGATGATCCGGAGCAGGCATTTCACCTCTTCGACTTGCTGCAAGCTGCATAGCTTCCACGGGTTCGCGGCGAAGCCGTTCGGTTTTATTTCGTCGGCGGGAGTTATGATTGCAGCTTTGTCGAGAAACCTGGATCAATTAAGGCGTAGCAAAAGAGATATAATCAGATGTTTAATAGAATAAAAATAGGAACGTACTCTGTCAATGACAATTTAAGCTGGTTGATACTGTGTGTAAAACCCTTGAATTAGGGTTTAGAGCATACCTGGCCCAACCTAAAAGCCCATTTCTAAGCCTTTAACAGGCTAAAATATATACATTGTCGCGTTTTATATAACTCAATTGGATTCTGAAAAACTTATACGACATATTCACCTCAACCTATGAGTGCAAATATATAAATATGATTTGTGGAAAAATAAGTAATGCAACAAAAAATTTGTAGTTTAAGGGGTACAATTTTCAAGGGGGTAAATTGAAAATATTGATAACTTGAGGGGGTTTCGTGCAATTTAGCCCACAAAACAGGTTATGTACCTGAACTGGTCAGTGTGTTGAAGCTTGGTCACTAGTAAGCTAAGATGTGGTGGATCAAAGAGGGCCTGCTTTGGATCCTTGGGCTGCTTCAATTTTCGCTTGTGAATGCACGCCGCGATGACCTGCACGATGCCCGTGAACGGGCTCCCCTCCGGCCGGACCTTCACGTAGATGCGCGAGCCCATGAAGAAGATCACGAGGGCGACGAACATGAGGATGGTGGGGATTGCGAGGCCGATGGACCAGCTGACGGCGCTCTGAACGTAGATGATCACGGTCGCGGAGATCATTATCGCGAAGGTGAAGGTGAAGTAGTACCAGTTGAAGAAGCTGTTGATGCCCCGCTTGCCCGACTCCGTGTGCGGGTCGAACTGGTCTGCACCAAACGGCATGCTGCAGGGCCGGATGCCCCCCGCGCCCACTACCAAGAAGGCGAAGGCCGCAAAGAGGACCGACGTTTGGTATGGGGTTGCACGAAGGCACGTCGCGCCAGGGGCGCAGTCCGGGGGGTGCAAGCCGGCAACGGCGGCCGTGAGGGTGAGTATGAACATGCCCTGCAACAACATAGAAAATCAAGTCTTTTCTTATAAGAACCGAATCTATAACTCAAACTTACTATAACACCCGGTCAGTCCACTAGCATTTATAATTCATTAAGCTCAAACCACCGATTCAAAATGTTTCAGTCCAGTTATTAGTTCTATTATACCTTCACATATAAGCCCCTCACACTTCATATACTCTTCCTGATTTAGACTCCGACATTCTCGTCAATCTAATTACACACATAGCCCAATATCACTAGACAACGTGATGCCCAGCTTACAGTTTCTGCTGATAAACCGAATTTGATACTAATTATAACGACACAGCCCACTAACACTAATAATTCGGTGAGCTCAAATTATCGGACTAAAATATTTAAGCCCAATTATTAATTCTAGTGTGCTCGTCGTATATAAGCTCCTCACACTCCACATATTATCGTTAGCCAAACCCTTTTCGTGCCTTACCACTATTTCGATGTTTTAAATTTCAAAAACTTTGGCATTTATGAGATTAGAATAAGTTACATTCTAACTGAGATTTATGGCTCTAAAAACGAGGTGCCTTCCCACCTCAGAAATCCTTTTTGTCACAATTATTACATAAAAAATAATAATATTTAATTAAATATTTTCACATTATATACAAGTGTAATAAAAAGTTGTTTGAAGTATAATTTTAGTGTAAAATTATCGTATCGTCTCTAATTAGACTCTTTATCATCTCACATAGTAAAATTTAATTAGTTTGGAATATATCCTATATATATTATATTATTTTCGCAAAAAATAGTTAAGGACAGATATAACCTTGGACAAATCCTCCTATTTTAAAGCCTTTTCCATTACAATCAAACCCATGAATTGGGTGTGCACTATCAAAATCCCCAAATTGCCCTTGGGAATAATATGTACTTTGGGTGCATGTGAGGTTGGTAGCAAAGTGGGGCTTTTGATCCATCACTTTCTTAGCTGTCCTAGCACAAACTTCAATATCATAATGTTTCAATTATATATTCAAACTCATGGTTTTATTTAATAATAATACAATAGCCCTTAATCCTATCAAATTATTTTCGGTGGTCGAGAGTTCGTATCAGCGATCGACACCGTCAAATATGATCTAAAACTTTGAAGCGTCTAAAAAAATCAAATTTCGTAATCTTTAAAAATTACTCTCTAAGACATCAAAAGACCACACAATGAACGGTTAACGATAAACAATGCTGTAAAAATAGAGGTTAAAGCTTCTCAGTGCAGAGTCGGAGCTGTTAAACATGATCAAGATAGTAAAAATATTTTTTCTATAAAAAATTCAATTAATTTGGATCGTTTTACACAGTTAAATTAGTGACTGGGTTACATAGGCCGTAAAACGTTGTCAAAATTGAGGCAGTTCGATCACGATATAAATAATTTTCAAAAGGAACCAAATTCGATATCTAGATACTTCAAAAATTGTAAATTATTTTTGACAGTGCCAATCACTGATACAGACTCGTGATCATCAAATGACCCGACCCGCTAGCAACAATAACTCGTTGGGCTCAAACCACCGGCCCAAAATGCTTAAGTCCAATTATTATTACTAGTGTATCCGTCACTTATAAATCCATCAACACTCTTCTATATTATCTGACATGGGACTATTGGGATGTCACAGACTTAATAGCTCTACTCTAGTTTTGTATACCACAAAAGTGTGCCAAAGCATAGTGCAAATGTTCATTTGATCTAACTAGACTTTTTTGTCACTACTAAATGGACAAACCACCAACCCTAGCTCAATAGGAAAACGTGGGCATAAGAATGAATTGCCACCAAATATTAACATCATATTAAGTAAAAATATACATTTTCATTTTTATATAATATATAGAAGGTATTATTTACCCATCAACCTAAACTTTTGAGTTGTTTTCAGTTCATTAATTCTTAATTAATTTGTTATGTGTGGAGCTAGTCAAAGTTGAGGGCTATTTTCTATTTATTTAATCACAAATTGCACAAAACAACAAGCTACGACTAATAAAAACAAAATCTCGTGTACTACACTTCACTAAGTCTAAGGAAAAAATATATATTAAATTAAATGTTAAAAAAATAATAAATAAAAGAAAACGTAAGAGCCGTGTATTATTGACCACGATTGACTTAATCCACAAGCCACGTGCCACGTTGTAGGCTAAGTATTATCTTAAGACCCATTAATATTGCTTTTATCTTCTAATTAAAACCTAGATTATTTTTTTTCCCTTTCTTTTTTTTGGGACATCAATGTATAGATATGCAAGATTTAGTAGCTTATGAGCGTAGATTTTGATGCATGAATATGTTAAATGGCTCTAATCTAATCCAAAAGTTTTAAGTTAGATATTAAAGGGCTCTCCAATTCAAAATTTTAACTTATTAGGCAAAACACCTATCCACATTTTATATATATATGTTAAAATTTCATCTTATGTACACTCTATGACTCTATGAAACAGTGCAAATTAATCATGTAATAACAATAATTCAATGATTAGTGTGACTTTTATCTTTTTTATAGGGAACAAATCTGATTAAAAATTTGTATCTGCGAGTCATAATACATGCCTTAAATGCGTGACAAAAATTAATCAAAGCCACGAAAAATAATGGCAAGTATATAATTAATACATACCCACAAAAGGAATCAATAATTAATGGGCACAATTAAATGAAAAAAAGTCATTTTAAGATCAATTTTCGATTGTTTCCAAATTAATAATGATTCGCTAATAATCAACCTGAGGTTCTTCTTTTTTTTTCTTTTTTCCTTTTCCCAATCAAAGAAGCTTTAATAATTAGCTGTTCATCAACTTTAGTAGGTGTGAATTAAAAAAAGAGACAAGTACTGGTGTTCTATTACCTCATTGTAGGCCACTTCAAGGATTCCTATCCCAAGATCTAAATCATTCACATACCTAAAATTCTCTTTTTTTTAATAATGCTATACTTACGAAAAATTTATAAAAATTTGATCTTATAAATTTATAAAATCGACGAAAAATTATAAGAACATATATAATTTTGGAAAATTAAATAACAGAACACACATTGATAGGTGGAGAGATAAGGCGGAGGCGGGGGACGGACATACCAGGAGGGAGGCGACGGAGGCGAAGGCGAGGGTGGAGTAGCGGCCGAGGAAGGCGTCGGAGAGGAAGGCGCCGGCGATGGGGGCGAGGCTGGTGGTGCCGTTGAAGGCGTTGAGGAGCGCGGCGGCGTCGACGCTGGGCATGTGGAAGACCGCCGTCAGGTAGACCAGCAGGTTCGACGACGTCCCCAGCGTCCCCAGCTTCTCGAACGTCTCGTTCCCGATGATATACGGCATCGCCCCCCACCCCCTGTACTTCACCCCGCCTGCTGCCGCCGCCCCCTCGTCGGCTGTGCCGCCGCCATTCTCCAGCTTCTCGACCACCTTTTCCTCCGCCGCCGTTGCCGCCGCCATCGACGTACAAATATTGATTGATTTGGTCTCTGGAATGATGCCTCTGGGGGGCGCGCGGAGTAATTTAATTTATAAGAGCAATGCTAGATCTACAACCCAAAAGTATGAGGGGTGTCGCAGTATATAGTACTAGTACTATGCGCCCACCTCTTAGTTAGTTAGTTTATGCCTTTCGATTTGACTTCGCAAGCGGGGAAAGAGAGGAAAAGGATTGGAGTAATATTTGTAGGTTAATTTTAGCATGTAAATTCCTGGGAATACATGCGAAATTACATTACCTTTTTAAGCAATGTTAATTACCCATGCGCATGCATATAAGGAAATAAAAACTTATAAATATTTATTTTTTATTCTTTTGAGTTTTAAAAACTTATATTTTGTCCTGTTAGAATTTCAGATTATTTTTAGAGAGTTACACGATTAATGAAGAAGACGAAATGATCAAATTATTCTTATTTATTTTATAAGAAAAAAATGAATATATGTTTGTCATTTTTAAAAGAATTGTTAATACAATTTATATAAAATGAACAAAATAATGACGGAACCTTGATGGAGGGGGGCTAAATGCATCAATTTGAAAATTTAAAAGGGTAAAATATAGGTTTTTGAAAGTTAGGAAAGGAAAGCGGAAAATCAGGTATTTAAAGAAATTTTTTTTGTAGTTTAGCAAATTTTTTTATAGTTGTCGTTTATTTTACAAAAATCACATTTTAATTCGCATTCCACACTAAAATAAAAATGGCCGAATTCATTTATGATCCATTTCGGTTTTGAATTCTAGATTGGTTCATTCAAAAATAAACTACTTAAAATCCAGTTTCACAAACACCTCCTCCTTCTTTTCATCACTCTTTTTTTTTTCTTAACCAATTTTTTTTTGTTTTCAAACTCCTAGATGTCCCAATTATCCATTCTAATAATAAATCAAATATTTTGTGATAATTCATCATATTTTATTTTCTGTTCTAATGTAATACAATTTCATTTTTCATTCTCACGCCAGTTATGATTCAAACATGCCCTAATATAGGTGTAAAGTTTACATCCTATTCTTCTTGTGGCTTATATTTGCTCACTTATTTTATTAACTTTTTTTTTCTTTCACTATTACTAAAATCCAGATCCAAAAAGAAATTTTGTGAATCTTTGAATCTAAATGTGTAAAATATACGCCCTTACATGAAGTGTTAATTTCGTACTTTTTAAAACCTTTTTGGTGTACGGGTTTGTATATTTTGGGTACGGATTTTTGAAAATCTTACTTATTTTATGCATGTGATGGTAAAAAGGCCTGAGTGAAAATTAATTTTGATATAAAAATTTTACGCATATTTTGACCCTAAGACAGGTACAAAGAATCTAGATCAGACTGTCAATTTAATTACTATAAGATTTTAAATTTGGAGCACCAAATTAGACTGAATCATATTTATGAGATTGGATCGGACAGAATTGAATAAAAAATCAAACAGAATCGACAAAGAAAAAATTCACTATATGTTTTCTTAATTCTTACGTTTGGTAGCTAGATCCAACCTAACAAACCGACCCAGAGAGTCAAACGCTGGCTATTTTTAGAAGGACATACATAAATACTTAATTGACAAAAAAAAATTATTAACATAATTTTGATATTTTTAGATGGAATTAATGCAAAAAAAAAACTCAATCATATTAAAACAAAAAAAAAAAATCATTTTCAAGAAATAAAGAGAGAAATGGACTTAAACCGGACTCAAGTGGAAAGGTGAGCTTAAGTGGATCGATGTCGCTTTCACGGACGTGTTATCCACTACCATTAACTTTTTCTTTTTATTTATTTATTTATTTATTTATTTATTTATTTTGTTTAATCAAATCGGTGGTTATCCTAACTACATGCGACAGCGATTGATTGATTGATTGATTGGGTGATGGACGGTGGATGATCGTCCCTCTCGCATGCCACCTCGGTGGTTAGCATATCCACATCTAATTTAATTTAAAATAATAATAATAATAATAATAATAGAATCATAATTAATGGCTAAATTGCACTTTTAGACCCTGATTATTTTATTTTATTTTTTTGTTCTAAACGGTATTTTAATTGAACTTTTTCACGTTAGAATTTAGTTATTTTGCCGAGTTTCATTTTGGTCCTCAAACATTTAGTTCGGTATTCGTTGTAAATTTTTGAAATTTGGCGCATCAAATCCAATCAATCTTTTATTCATTTCAAACTTTAAACCCAATACATAATTTAAAAACTGCAACTCAATGAATAGTAAAATTATATAAAGTTGAACTTTGTAGTGAAAATTTATGAAAGTTGAACTTTGTAAAAATATATCTGTAATTTATTATGTTTGCGGAAACCTGTATAGAATTAATCTTTAAAATTTAGAGTATTAAATATTAAATTTAAGAGTTTATTGATCAAAACGAAGAGTTGGGCCAAAAGTTTAATCATTAATGATGACTCGACGTAGGCACATGCGTACACGGAAGTGATGTGGAGGCAGGAACGCAAACGGGCCGGTCAGAGGCTGCAGACCCGACCCGACCCGCTCCGCTTCCCGCCCCGCATCCCGTCTCTATTACGGAATAAATATAATTTTATTTTTTATTTAAATTTAAATTAAATATAATTAGGTTTTTATTATTATAAAAGTAAGCATCTTTTAAATCACATTCATTTTGGAAAAAAAAATTATATTTAAAACTCAAATAACATTCTGAAAAAAATGAAAAGTTGTCTTATAATTTAAATATTTATTCAGGACAAATTTAATCTTTTCATCACCTCCTGTCCCGTATCGATTTTGGAATATCAAAATACTCCCATTTACTGTCCTGAATTCGTTTATTATTTTTCACTGACTGTTACATTTGGGACGAATCGGGGCGGGAGCTACACGAGTCGGGATCAATTTGCATCCATGTGTGGGGGTTGGTGTAAGTGTAACAATCTTTTCAATGTCATTGTTTTGTTTAAAGAAACATTTGCTCCCCTTGGATCCAGGGTGTAGCCTTGTATAGGAAAAATGGGGAATTAATAAAGGTTCATCAACAGGATCACCAATCCTGACTCCTTAACTTCCCTTTTCTCCCTCGACGAAGTCAAGACGGCTACCTTTCAACTAGGCAGCGATAAGGCTCCTGGACCTGATGGTTTCTCCCTCTCTTTTTTCCAAACTTTTTGGGAAACGGTTAAGGAGGATATCTTCAGGGTCTTCACCGACCTCCAAGAAGGCAGATTATCTACAAGCCCGATCGACTACTCGTTCGTGTGTCTCATCCCCAAGAAGGAAGGAGCGCGCAAAGTTAACGACTTTCGACCGATAAGCCTGATTAATGAAATTCAGAAGATCATCTCCAAAGTCCTGGCTAATAGGCTCGCCGATGCCTTATCACCCATCATCTCTGGAACGCAATCGGCATTTCTCAAAGGCAGAATGCTAGCAGACTCGTTCGTGACAGCAAGTGAACTCATAAACTGGTGCTCCAAAACTGGAAGGGAATGTGTGAGCATCAAAGTAGACTTCGAAAAAGCCTTCGACAACGTGAACTGAAACTTTCTGAAAAGTATTCTTCACTGGTTAGGTTTCAGCGGCAAATGGTGGAATTGGATAGAACAGTGCATCTGCAACGCCAAGATTGCCATTTTAGTGAATGATACCCCGACTACATGGATAAAGGCTAAAATGGGGCTGAGACAGGAAGACCCACTATCCCCCCCACCTTTTTCTTATAGTGGCGGACTGCCTAGCCAGGATGACTGAAACTGCCAAGACAAACAACCTGCTCAAAGGCATTGGACCAACTGACGAAAGTCAGACGGTGCTCATCCAATACGCCGACGATATGATTTTCTTCTGCGAGGCAAAAAAATACATACTGCGGAATGTACAGTTCATCTGGAAGATCTTTGAGAGGGCTTCAGGACTCAGGATCAACAAAGCGAAATCGAAATTGTACTACCTTGGGCCTGACGCTCACAAAGCGGACAGACTGGCCAACATCATCGGATGCAAAGTAGGACATCTACCTTTTCGCTACATGGGGTTACCGCTATTTGACAAACGTCTACGTAAGGAGGACTGGGCAGTGGTCATCAATCATATTAACGACAGAATAGAGGGATGGAAAGCTAAGCTTCTTTCCCACGGGGGAAGACTCATTCTCGTCAATTCGGTGCTTACCAATTTATCGCTTTTCTTTTTATCCATTTTCAAAGCTCCACAGTGGGTATTACAACGGATCGAGGCCCTAAGGCGTGCCTTCTTCTGGAAAGGGTGCTCCAAAATCTCGGGGGGAGCATGCCTGGTCAGTTGGAAATCAATCTGTAAAACTAAAAAAGAGGGAGGCTTAGGAATTCTATATACGAACTCCATGAATCTTGCACTTTTAACAAAATGGTGGTGGCGTTTTTTCAATGAGCCACATCTGCATTGGTGCAACCTAATTAGATCTCTTTACTATACCAGACGAAAGCCACTACACGAGGGCAGAGCCTTCGCACCTTACTCGCAATGGTGGAAAAGCGTGCTAAGATGCCGCGACGTGTTCATTTGCGGCGCCTCTTACGAGCTAGGCGACATTAGACTTATTACGATGTGGAAGGACATATGGATCGGGGAAACCCCCCTAAGCACCTTGCTTCCAGATATCTTCCAATGTTTAGCGGACAGGGAGGTCAGGGTTTCTCAATGTTAGAACACAAACGGATGGAGATGGCGCTTCATTCGTCGCGGTTTTGTCATATCCCAGTCACCGGAGAGACGCAGACAGTGGACAACGCTCAAAGATTTGCTCCGGCATAGCAGGCCTGGTAATGGCCCAGACTTCATCAAATGGCGGTGGACGCCCAATCACTTGTTTACAGTCAAATCGCTCTACCAGTTCCTCACAAATGGTGGACAAAGAGATCTTCTCAATCGACATATCTGGAAGCTGAAAACTCTACTCAAAATTAAAATCTTCACTTGGTTGCTACTCCGGAAAGGCTGCCCACAGCCGACAGACTGCTACGCCGTGGCATGGCCGTTGACCAACACTGTGTTCTTTGCGCATCACAGCCCGAAAGTTGTGACCACCTATTCAGGAATTGCGTCTACACCCGATTCCTACTATTTTGTGCGGATGGTTTAGACGCTCTGGATGCCACTCTTGGAGATCCTCGAGGACTTTGGCAGAACATCGGCGAAATCCCAAACTCCGCGTCGCGGGCAAAATGCTTAACCACTTTGTCCGCAATCTAGTGGGTTGTCTGGACTGATCGAAACAACTCTATTTTCCAGGAAAATCCGCCTGACGCTACCAGGGCATTGGGTAGAACTAAACTTCTAGCGACCGCTTGGAACGAGCTAGTTTGAGCGTCTTCTTCCTTCCCCTTTCTCTCCTCCACCCTTTCTCTCTCTCTGTTTTCCTTCCTTACCCGGAGGCCCTGGCTGCTTCCATTCTGTACGCTTAGTTTATTTTTACTTAATGAATGAAGCAGGTAGCTTGCTACCTTTTTCTCAAAAAAACATAAAAATAAAGGTTCATCAACATGTGCTTATCCTTTGCCACTAGAGTTAGAGTGTGAGCATTTGCTAGGTTACCACAAACTCTCCCCCCAACTCTACACCGAAAAAAAAGGTATTATAATTTAGGGTTGTTTGTGTTAATTAATGCGAAACAACCATTTTCTCTAAAAGTATAATCTAGGAGAGAATGAGTGTTTTTATATTTTTATATTTAATATTTTTCTTTACGTCTGAACTCAATTATGGTAGAAGCCTGGCGTGACTTGAACTTAAAACTTCCTGCTCTTATAGCATACTAAATTATATAAAATAATCGTTGTACTACGAAAACTTAAGCAGGTAGAGAATGGTGTTAAATATAAAAATATATTTATTTAGTTTCAGTTTCAGCAAAACTTTAATTTATGTGCAATAATTATTTGTCACTAAAATTTTAAACTAAACAATAAAAATATTTTGAAGTTTTATCTTCAATAGTATTTGATAAGACAAATTAACCTCGGTATCCTTGAATTTTAAAGGGAATAGTTCTCAAAGACCCCTTGAACTTTAGCTTTTCTATTAAAAAGCGTCTGAACTTTCAATTTTGACTATTAAACTTTCTAAACTTTATCAAACAGCTCAATAAATCCATCTCCTCAATTAAAATTATTAATTACATAATCGTTTCGGTCGTATGTATTGTACATAGTTTTATAAAACTTCAAAACACAAAATATTTATTTTCATATTCTAACACGTAAAGAAAAAACGAATGAAAATTAAAGTTCAGTTTTACCTATTCTTTGATTGCCATGCTTAATTATTAAAATTGGAAGAGAAAAAATTACTTTTTTTTATATTTTGAAGTCGTAGCGTGGCATCCAATCAAAACATCTGCGTAATTAGTGAGTTCATTTGAGAAGAGAAACCTATTGAATTATTGCAAACTAAAAGTTCAGATGCTTCTTTACAAGAGATCTTTTTAAAGAGCAATGTCACTGATACATCCCAAAGAGCATATTCAATGACCATTAATTTTCTACTTGTCATATCAATTTTTTATTTTTTTATTAAAAACTATTTAAAATTTTTATAAATCTTAGAATGAGGTGTAAAACGTACAATTCCTTTTCAGAGTGTACAAGTAAAATTTCTCATTTTTAAATGGACACTCAAAGTTGTGGGTCCATCAATCATTTTTCTTAGAATGTAGACACTCAACTACACCAAAACTGAGGTTGTATAAGCAAAGTAGTTTAATAGGCTACATTAATTGTCCTTAGCCATGAATAGCTACTACTTTGTTGGTTTTGTTTTGTTTTTATTTTTTTTTAACTACTCATCAATCTTTTTTTTTATTACATTTATAATTTTTAACATACATATTTTATTTTTACATCTATTATTTATTAATTATATTACTAAATTCTCCAAGTTAAAATTAAACCAAAGGACAAACGAAGCAAAATCTACTGATGAAATACTAAAAAAAAAAAGAAGAATAATATTAACATCTGGATTTTTTGTATTTAGTTGCAATGCATATTATTTTAATATAATTTTCAAATGGTGTGTTGGATGTTTAAATTTGACCTGTAATTAGATATGGGCATGGCCCAAACATTAAAAAGTGAGGGGCCATTCAACTATGTTTTTAGGTGAGATTTCTCTTTCTTAATTAATTAGTTTCGTTACTTACCTGATTTTTGCTCCTAATGACTGAGACTTTCGACCATCTTTTTTTTAGATTTTTAGGATTTTTTTTTAAAAAAAAACAAGTTCACTGAAATGCTTTCCGACGATGTCTCGTTAGGGAGTCCCTAATCTGCTGCCACGTATTAATTTTACTTCCATCCAGTAATTCGTTGAGTGTTTTCGAACACTAAAACCCAGAACGATTTGATAAAATTTTACAGAAGTTATCTCAACTATGGACCATTTTAAATCTGCCATCCAAACTTTCAAAATTTCAATCTTACTATCAAACTTTTCAATTTGCTAGATTTTAGCCGGTCAACAGCACCTTGACTTTAAAATTGAATGCGTCGCTTATCTTTGTAACTTTAGCTAGTATAGTTTATATATTTCTCACAAGTATAAATTTATTAAAATAAATAATGAACTTAAATTTTGAAGTCAAAGTTTTGTTGACCGACTCAAATCAAACAAATTCAAAAGTTGGATCGTAAAATCAAAATTTTGAAAGTTTAGATAGCAAATTGAAAAGAATTTTAAACTTTAAAGGCAAAGATTATAATATATTGGATAGTGGCAAAACTAATACATAATAATTGATCGAGGTTTCTCAACAAAGCATCGCAATTGGAGAGTTTCCTACTGAATTTTTTTTTTTTTTTTTCCTGCAAGGGGCTATCAAAAAATATCCTCCTAAATTAGTCACATATTTATTTTCCCAAGAGATTAGAGGTTTGATTATTTCAATGTTAAACGGGCATGCACTAATTGTGCTAGACGGTGATGTTCATTTTTTTTTTTAGAGACAGATAGCACGCTACCTGTTTCGTTTATTTTTTTTAGAAATAAATTTAGCTAAATATGTGAATCAACTAGGATTCGAACTTGAGACCTCGAGTACTAACCACATGCCCTCTGCCACTTGCGCTAGGTTCGTATTTTTGAAAGCTATGTTTGGTGGAGAGACAAACTGAAGAAAGCGAGAAGGGAACTAATTATGTAGGTAGGTTTAAATAAAGTGTCATAATAATTAGAAGAACAACTTTAATGTTGAATGATGACAAATTGATACTTTGGAAAAAAAAAAAGAAAAAAAAAAAAGAAAGGAATAAAGTGTTTCTAATAAAGTTGTTTGTTTACTGAAAAAAGATTACCTGATATGAGTAGGGGCGTCAACGAGTGAGCTAGGCCGGTTCGTGTTCTGCTCGTTTCATTAACGAGCCGAACACGAGTTGGCTCGTTAAAGTATCGAGTCGAAAAATTCAGCTTGTGTTCGACTCGTTAATAAACGAGCCGAATAGGAGCTGGCTCACGAACAATAATTTAAAAGAATTAGAAAGGATATATATAGAAAATAATTTTTTTTAGATCTTAATATTAGATTTTGACATAATTGTTGAAATTTTTTATATAAATGAGACTTTTCATAATTGAGTTGGACTTTATATTTAGATTGGACTAAAAATTAAATATTAAAAATTTATATTATATATATAATTATTTATTTATATATATAAATATAAAATATATGTATTCGAGCTGTTATCGAACCGAACACTAGCGAGCTGGCCCCAGCTCATGTTCGGCTCGTTTATTAAACATGCTGAAAAATTCAGCTCGTGTTCGTCTCGTTTACAAAACGAGTGATTCGATCTCGAGCTCGTTCGAGCCGAACACGAGCTGGATTGCCACCCCTAGATATGAGTCTAAGCAAAATATTATTGATAGTAACTAAATAATATTTATTATTAATATTTAAGTTATTGGATATATAATACTACTATCACCCAATAATAGTAAAATTCTAAATATTCAAGGACTAAAAAATTAATAGTAAATATTTTTTAATTTTTACTATAAAAAGTATTTTAGCCCCAATTGCATTGTTTGACCATAATTTCTACACTGGTGTGCACATCGATCCTAACCTTTTAATTTTCGCAATTGTATTTTTAATGTTTACTAATTATACTAATCAAATTTATTCTATTGAAAATCTACTAATATGAACGGAAAATGCTAATATTCGTCTAAGTTCTCTAGTTTTCTGATTAAATTGACTTGATTAAAACAACTAATAAATGTTAGCGAACCAAATACAATAATTAAAAAAAATTAAGAACAAATTTGAAAAATAGAAAAAAGTGATATTTAACTTGCGAGGAATAGAAAAGTAGTACTAATTAAGAATACTATAGAATAGAACTAAAGGGATACAATATTAATTACTTTAGTTCAATCTAGCTACCGCATTACTCAATTAGTGAAATGGAGTATATATATTCTAAAATTATAAGAAAAAGTGACCATAAATGTTGTATTTTGTAACTCTAAAGTTTATTTCCAAACATCTATTTTGTAAAACTTACTAGAGCACTCCAAAATCTCTAGAATATTACTAAGTTATCCTAATTTTTCGCCGTGAAAAATTTAGAAACAAAAGTCGCGGAAATGTATAAGACAAACTTAATGTTGATTTATCTCTCATTTTCACTATGTCATGAGACGGTGGAAATTACATATTTGCCAATACATTTTTTAAAAAAAGAAAAAGAAAAAGTAGCACTTCCATATATATATATATATATATATATATATTTATTTTACTACTTTTAAGTTTAAACTAAAGAAACCTTTGAATCCATTCCCTCCAAAGCAATTTCACCTGCACTGAGTGAGCCCTTGTATCTATACCACTTTGCGCAAACAAGAAAATAGAAGAAGTTAAACACCCCCAAAATTGCGATCAAAAGGTAGAAATAATCCAACCTCCCCTTGTTTAGATCCTGCGCTAACCAACTGTTATCTTCGCCGTCCGATCCGGTCGTCCGATGGACGATCGTCACCATTAAACTGCTCAGATAGTTCGAGAGCGCGAACCCGAGAAACAGCAGGGCCCCGGCTACACTCCTCATGTGCTCCGGAAACTGCTTGTAGTTGAACTCTACCTGGCTTATTATGGTGAAAGCCTCGGAGAGGCCGAGGATCGCGAGCTGGAACACGAGCCACATGCTCGACATCGACGAAATGCCGCCGCCGCTCGACTTGACCACCCCGAGGAGCGGCCTGTGGACCGCGTAGCTCCGCCTCCGGTCTTCGACGAGCGCCGCGACGACCATCGCGACGACCGCGATGACCATTCCGATCCCCATCCTTTGGAGCAGCGTAAAGCCCTCGTCCTTTCTGGTCAGTTTCCGGAGCTGGGGCACCAAGATGCGGTCGTAGATGGGGATCCAGATCGTAAGTGCGAGCATAGAGAACACCACGAAAGAGGCAGCGGGGATCTCGAAGTTGCCTATCAGGCGTCGGTCCGTTTGCTGGGCTTGATACACGACGTAGGTCGATTGCTGGACTATCGCGGTGTAGAAGACAATTGCGGTCGACCATACCGGAATGATTCGCGCGATGCACTTCACCTCCTCGACTTGCTGTAGTGTGCATAATCTCCACGGGTTTGCGGCCTCGCCGTTCGGTTTTAGTTCGTCGGACGGAGTCACGATTGCAGCTTTGTCGAGAAACCTAATCATTTCGTGAAAAAAAAAAAAAAAAATGAAACATAATTTGAATGTTGCATACAAAAATGCACCTTGCACAAGGATTCTACTTAGGCATATAATCAAAAAGTTTGTTACAAACCAAATAGAAGTTAATAAGCTATTCATCGTATTACCAGGATATTTAGACAAATAGAGTTGAGCTGGAATACTATTAATAGTATTTAGATTTTTTTGCTATCGATTTTTTAGCCGTTAGATCTACACTTTAATCAATTCCACCCTTTAGATCATACTATTCAACCAACTACTCACTCAACCCTAGAGGACCACCAATAAACCTAGGGGACTACTATCATCCTAACCGTATAATTTTTCATCCAAAGATTAAAATCTCGATAACAAAAGAGTCCAAATACTATCAATATTATTCCAGCCCAATTCTAAACATATAATCAATAAGTTGAATTAAATTAGAGCTGCAAATATGAAACTAAAGATCTGTCTTTAGAATAGAAAAATGTTCCATGTACACCCTACTTTTTAGTGTGTATATTTTACACCAACTATAAATTATAATATAATAAATAAAAAATAATATAATTATATCCTTATATAATTTAAAATATATAACCTAAAATAATATTAATTTTTTATATATAAATTATAAAAATACAACAATAAAATCATAGAATAAAAAAATATTAATACTCAACTAATAAAATTTCAGTATATTTTTTAAAATATGAGAACTAAATGAAAGAGATACTAACATTTAGCTATCCAATTTTCGTCGTATGTAAAACATGTAAACTAAATAAAAAAGTAATTAGTATCACAATTAAATATATTTAAATATAACTATTATTATCTATTGTATAATATATATTTTTTCAATTCTCTTTACTGTAATTGAATTCTGTCTAGAGTGGGTCGAAAGCAATTATACTATTATGAATAACTCGAATTTCGACTATACATTTAGTACGGCGAATCAAACAACAAAAATAACCCTTTACAGCTGTAAACGACTCCATCCCTCTCCACTTAAAAGATTTATATTTATATCCATAAGTGAAAGAAAAATATTTATATGGTGTTAATACCATTGTTAGTTAATTCGGATTCGGCGAAAATTTCGTACGGGTATAATACGCATAAAATTCGTCTCCTAATTTTTAAATTCGTTGAAAAATTTGGCTCAAAAAACGGATTCGGTAATTATTCGGATACTTTATACGAAAATTATGCGATTTATACGAAAATTATATGTTCATCAATTAAAAATTCGGGATCAAAAATTCGCCTATTAAACTTAACTTTTTTTCTAGATTTATACTACTATCGTAAACAATTATAATTCTTAAAAATAGAAAGCTACAAAATAAAGTAGGTTAAATAAAAAAAATTTATAGAAAATTATATTATACAATATGGCATATAAACAATCAAGTAAGAAATAGATTAAAATAGCTCATAATTAATTATAAAATATATAAAGTTTTTTTTGGGGGGGCGAATGAACATAAAACTTATATTTAAATATAAAATATAGAATAATCTATATTTAAACATAAAAATTATAAATTTTTTATTCAAATTTTCAATAATTCGCGAATAGTTCGTGAATAATTCGCAAATAATTCGGCTGACCCAAAAATTTGCGAATAATTTTGTTTTTTTGCAAAAAATTCGTAAACCGACCTTTTAATTCGGATTTTCAATAATTCGAAAATAATTCGCGAATTTTTCGCGAATTAACTAACTATGGATAATACTCCTGCAGGTCTAAATAGTGTAGTGTCTGACTCTTACCTTCTACCAACCAGTCATGTTCTGGACACTTTTATTAATTAATTTATTGGTGAAAATGTATAGAGATTCCCCCACCTCTAAGCCATTTTGGTATAGGCTCTTTAACTATTGCTTTTATTATTATTATTATTGGTATCCTCTCAATTTGTTAATTTTTTTAATTTAAATTATTTTACTTAACTGTAATAGGGACTTATTGAAATTAACATCTCGATTAGCTATCAGTTATAATTACTAATTAACAAAATTTGTAGTCTCATAATCTGAAAAAACAAAACAAATCAGAATAGTTAAATTAACGAAATTAATTACTATTAAATGTTCAAGTTAATTTAATTTTACTTCATTTGGGTCATTTGGGCACCAAGGTGTTGTTAATTAGTTAGAAAGGAGAACAAGTACAACATATTATGAGAAGTATTAATCATTTTCTTAATCATTGTAGTATTCTAACTTCACCAAAAAGTCTTCTTTAGATACTTTATTTAAGTCACAATAATCTTTTCTCAAAAAATGTCTTCACAATTTGTTCAATTTAACTCAAAAGTGAATGTTTTCTTTTTGCTCAAAAACAGAGTTAAAAGCATAGGTTAATACGTAAGTTACGTGTAAATATCAATCTCTCCAAAAACTTATTGTAAACTAAAAATGTCTTCACAGTAATTATGACATTTTAGTTAATTATTTATATTTAACAACCTATTCCTTTATCTAATTGGATGTGTTGATCAATCCATATACAAATACTAAGTCAACCTTAAGACCTTTTCAGATCCTAATGAATATGTTGAATCACTTCAGGGTGTAACTAAACATGTGCTTAGATTCTTCTGAATCTGTTAAGTATCAAATAATTTTAAATTACTTAATGTAGTGGACTAACTCTTCTATATATTGTAAACTAAAAAACTAAAGCTCCCTTTTAGGCCCTTTAAACTATGTCGGTAATTATTAATAATAATGCAATATAAAAATGACATTATAATTATATTAATAGCATTTTCCTAGGGTTGGAGATCTGTAACGTCATGACGTAGGAATTAAGTAGTTGATTGATATCCTGCTCATAAGGTTATAAGACTTAGACTTGGTGTCGAATTCTACGTTGTGCGAGAATGGATATGTGGAAAAAAAAGAAATATATAATATATTTTTCGTGAGAAAATAATGTTGATGTCTACTTACTAGCATGTACTTTAAGTTTTAAAAAAAGGAAAGGTGTACCCAAATGAGACCTAAGTATACTATACATCACCAATTGGTTGATCATGTTTTGGACCCAAAAGTTTTGGGCTTGGTCGATTAATCCTGCCCATATTAAAACCATATCCCTACTAGCTGGCCCATGAAAAATTTTAAAGGGACCGGTTAGGATTAATCTCGGTCCATTTCAGAGCCAATTCCAGGCTCCCTTCGACTCAAAAGGTCGTGGATTCGATTCCCCATATTTATTTTTTTATAATTACTAATTCTTTTCATTAGTCAGTAATAGATCCATCTTTTTGGATAACAAGTTGATCGAAACCCCTCTGTAAATTAATGGACTACTTGTGCAATTTACGCGAATAAATTCAAAAATTGTTTGGCGCGCACATCAAATATTCCTCACCTGAACTGATCCGTGTAGGGGAGCTTGGTGACGAGGGCACTCCGGTGCGGCGGATCGAACAAATCCCGCCCGCCGGCGCCCTCCTCCTCTTCCTCCTTTGTCAACGGCTTCTGCACCCTCCGCTTCCGTATCGCGGCTATCACAACCTGTTCAATACAAAAAAGAAAAAAAAAAAGTATCAAAATATCGTTCTCTGACGGCTTAAGTTTTTAGAGTAATAGTCAGCTGTTGCACATGACCTGCGCAAAGCTGGTGAAGGGGCTCCCCTCGGGCGGGATGCGGACGTAGATCGGCGTCCCCACGAAAAAGAAGGCGCAGGACAGGAACATGAGGGCGGTCGGGATCGCGAGGCCGATGGACCAGCTGATGTTGCTCTGGACGTAGATGATGACCGTCGCCGACACCATCATCGCGACCGTAAAGGTGAAGTAGTACCAGTTGAAGAAGCTGTTGATGCCGCGCCGGCCCGATTCGGTCCGCGGGTCGAATTGGTCCGCTCCGAATGCCAAATTGCATGGTCGGATGCCCCCCGCGCCGACGACGAGGAAGAAAAAGCCCGAGAGGAGGACGAGTAATTGCAACGTCGTTGGGCCGCGACAGGGGTGGTCGGAGGCGGCGTCGGAGCCGTCGCAGTCGGGTGGGTGCAGAGTCCGAATCGCGGCGGTGAGGGTGAGGATCAGCATTCCCTTTTGTGATAAATAAAAGAACAAATCATTTTTCTCTTCGAAAATAACGAATTGACTTGGACAGTAACACTGACAGAGCAGATCGAATTTAGTTGTTTGTATTAAATTAAACTTAGTAACAATAGATAAATAATGAGCTTTTCATATACCAAATTGAACTTTATGCTACGATGAGAGACTCTCACGATGAAACAGGAATCATTACTGTCGATCAATCCACTGACTTAGAATGTTAAAATAATAGTAACAGTGGTTGTCATTTCCATCTCACCATGAGGAGCCTCGCTGTAGAATTAATTTTTCCTTAGTTACAGTAGTATAAACGAAAGTTAGGGACTGTTTGATTGTATATAGTTGCAACTATACTGTAGTTATTTCTACATGCAAATTCAAATCTGGTGCTTGGTTTGATGCTTTTGATATCAACTACTGTAGTTGGAAGTGCGTGAGGAGGTCAAACTACAGTAGTTGGAATTATACTCAAATTGGCCGCAGTTTCAACTACAGCAGTTAGGAAGAAGTACTTTAAATAAAAGATAAGTTTACCTCTCTAAACATAATTTTTTTTTTCTCTATATTAGAGGTATTCTTATCACTACATATATAATTGATAAAATTTTGAAAATGCGTTTCTCAACTACGTGCAATAAAATAAATTATTTATAATTACAGTGCTTTATACTGTATTTAACCAAACAAGATATGTGCGGTTATAGTTTTTGTATTTTCAACTATATACATCTCCAACTATACTGTATTTTTAATTACATCCAATCAAACGGCCCCTTATTTTTTTTTTCCCCTCTCCAACTATAAATTAAGCCAGTGGGTGAAACTACAATTAGATAACTTTAGTTGGTTTTTATAATTTTGGGCAAAATATTTACTGACATCCTAGTTATTACTACTGCAAAAAATTTGCAGTTAATATTTTTTAACATTTTTAAATTTCTTTATTTTCTTATAGTCTTTCTACATGCTGATCCATGATCCTTTTTACCTCTTACATATATACAAAGGGTCCCATACATCACTAAATATTCCTTGTAGTTAAACCTACTTTACCAAACTTAGATAAATTTCTCTCCCACACAATTAAACCTACTTTGCCCAGTAACATCACTCAACATATATACTTTTTGGTTTTGGACAAGTTAGGTATAACCTATATAGTAAAATCTAATCAATAAATAGTGATGAGTGTTAATTAAGTCCATGGACCTTCTTAAGAAAAAGAAAAAGCAAGTTGATATTTATTGAGTAAAGTTAGAAAACTTCTAGAAATAAATATTTACTTACCCACCGTTTTTGGCGGTGAGATTTCGAATCAATGATCATCATCATTAAACATAATATAGGTTATTTAAATTTAGTAGAAATTAAATTGTATAATTTTTTTGACATTATTTATTTAGTATTCACCGGTTCCAAATTTGACAATTTTTAATGACAAATATATAGTGCATTCGATACCACTTAATCACTAGCTAGGTAAATATTGTCGTAAAATCGCAAGTACAGTTTATATGAGTTCGAATAACTTAGATAATATATAACAATACTGATTGTTCGATTCAGATCCTCCATCATCAAAAACGATGCAAAGAAAAACAACCTCATTTTTATTTTATGCATTATTTTTATATTGAGAAAAGGATCATTTAGAAAACAAAGGACTTGCCTAACACAGTGACAAAGACCATCATTAGGAAAGGAAAAAAAAAAGAAAAAAAAAGAAAAAAAGAAAAAAAGAGTTTCTTTAGAGGGTTAGGCTTGTTATATTGGTTTTATTTGGGCTTCAATTTCTAGTCACATGTTGTGGAAAACCAAAAAAAGTGGAGTGTGTAGTTTCTGGGACACTGCTATACAACTAAGGCTTTAATTATTGCCAAAGGGATTTTGTCATTTTGCTAAGAAATTCTACACATTTAATTCAAATATATCAAAGAGTAAATTACCACAGTTCTATTAATGAAAGATATTTGTAGTAGTTATAAAGCTGAAATATTTTAGAAGAAAGATATACCCCTTTTACTTATACCTCATTTCTCAAAATGCGACATCTTAATTGATGATCAATGTTAACAAATATAGTCTAATTTTATAATTTTATGATATTATTTAACTTAGTGATTAAATAGTCTCAAATTTACCCTATATATATGTGTCGTTAAAAATTATCAATATTGAGACGCCCTTTGAGTACTAGATAAATATACTCGAGATATTATAAAATGCAGTTGTGAGAAAATTCAAATACTCTATATTATGTTTAATAATGTCGATTTTTGATTTAAATGCTTCATTATAGGAAACAAGGTAAAAGTAAAGGAACTTGTAACTTCAAAGTTAAATAATATCATAATATAGACTATTCTACATGCTCCTCTCTCTCTCTCTCTCTCTCTCATATACAAACAAATTGAAAATCTAGCTAAAGTCGACATATCATGGGTACTGTGCTTTACCCATGCACGAACAATCTACAAAGATCTTACAAATGAAATGCTGGATCAATGATTGGATCCATTTGATAAGGGGATCCAAATAAACCACATATAACTTGTTAACTGCGCCGGCCCACAGTCCAAATATTATTTTTAAATATTGTTAATGTATTGGCAACTATTTTGTTGAGACTTTTAATTTGCTGATTTATACACTCTTTTATCAATACATTAATATCATATAAGGATAATATTATAAAATATCTGTAGCAATACTCAAGATACAAAAGTAAAAATTATTATTATTATTATTATTATTATTATTATTATTATTACAAGTGTTTATAGGTATGTCGTTTTCTGTCCATCATTTCTATCATTGAATGGATTATAATTATTTAATCAAACCAATTAAACCATTCATTTTGTATTGGAAGTGTATATATAGGTAGGTTTATCATGACAAATATCTTGAACCAACATAGCCCTACTTCCACTAAGAAATGTTAAAGAAAACCTTGGCACCTAACTTTGTTATTTTTGGTACAACTTCATTTCCTGTTATATATATACTTGAAGCATTAAATAGCTTCTAAATATATACACACAAGTAATTCTGATTGTTTGGTTGAAATAATTAGGTACTTCGAAAATAAAATCTCTATGGTTCTACTATGTTAAAACGTTCAAAACTATTAATGCTTCTGTAAATAACGCTACCAGACAGCGATTGTGCAGAAACTTCAACCAAGCGAAATGATATGCTAAGGAAGGAGGGACGAAGTACCATAAACGACGCGATCGAGGCGAAACCCAAGGTGGTGTACCGGCCCAAGTACGTGTCGCTGAGGAACGCACCGATGACGGGGGTGATGTTGGTCGTGCCCGAGAAGAGGTTGATCATCGTCGCGGCGGTGACGCTCTTGACGTGGTAAATGGTGGTGAGGTAGATCAACAGGTTGGCGACGGTGCCCAGAGTCCCCAGCTTCTCGAACGTTTCGTTTCCTGCAGATTCATAATAATATACGCATCCAATGCTCATTGTCCTTGCTGTAAGGTTTAGTGTTGTTTAAAAGAACTTTTGTTTCTACAAGCAGATCGAGAAGCGCTAAGTTGGTGTTTTTAATTGTTCGAAATAAGCTTAACTGAAAATTCACGAAACTAAAGAATAAACACGAACCATTGAATTGCATATATAGTTTGTAAATTGTCGTAAAATTTGTTAAGAGCATTAGTAGTTAATGTTGCATTACCTATAACATAGGGCATGGCTTTCCAACCACTGTACTTAATTAGCTGATCAGGCTCTTGCTTCTCCATTGTTGGTGTCTTGTGATCATCTTCTGTGGCTCCTGTCATTTTTTTTTCTTTCTTTTCTTCAAATTTTCCTCTTTTTTTTTCTTTTCTTTGGTGGTTCCTCTACTCTCTCTCTAACTCTCTTTAAGATGCACAGCTAAGGAGAGATAGAGAGAGAGAGGGGGTGTGTGAATTGGAATGGTATATACTTGCTCACACTTGTAGTGATATTAATAAGGAACTGAGTTAGGAGAACTATTTGCTCAAATGTCTCTATCTTAAATCACGTACACAGGCCAAAGGAGAGAGAGAGAGAGAGAGAGAGGGAGAGAGAAAGAGTCAAACACTTAAACTGATGAGGTTTAATTTAGCACATACACGACAGCGTACGTGTGGCGCCAATTTGGTCTACTTAATTAGTAAATATGTTGTTCGTTTAGTTCAATGAATGATGCAGTAAACAGTAGTAACGCTTGTGTACATGCATGTGTCGCTTATAAATAATTTAATAATTTTAATCTTTCCTCCTCTAATACTATATATATTTAATTTTATAGTTTTGAAGGAGTTAAAATTAATAACTTCTAAATTTTTAGATCTTCTAAGACATAAAATTAAGCAAATACTTTTAAAAGCGTAATTCCAAACTAGATCTTACGACATCGTAAAATATGTTATTAACGGCACCACTCACGTGCATGATAAATATGAAAGACACGTGAAATAAATAAAGAGGTTTAAAGTTTGTTCTAATATTACCATATTATCTAAAAGATCGACTTAGTAGGAAATGAAACCAGAAATATATATCAACAAAATATAATGGTAAAATACAACTTATATATGTAATATTTTATTGGTTCATCACCATCACGGTAAGTTAAAGTCCAAACCTATATGTACATATATATATATATAGAGTTGAGCTAGAATACTATCGATAACAAACATGCATTTTTGCCACCCATTTGTTTTCGATGATGGAGCTTTCAAATCGACGATTGGTATAGTTGAATATGATCTAGAGCATTTAAAGTATCTAGAAACTAAATTTCATACTTTTTCGATATTATTTTCTTGTCCATCAAGTGGACACAAAAATGAATGGTTGAAAATAAATATCCTTTAAAAAGTGATGATAGGAGTTTTGTAATCAAGATCAAGAGTATAGATCTTGTTTTAAATAGTTTAAAGAATTTTCTAACAAAACTTCAATTGATTTGGATATCTTTACACCGTTAAACAAGAAAACGTCTCATATCGACCATTAAAATTATAAAATTTGAAACTCTTTGATCATTAGGCCAATGATGTCGAAAAAGCATGAAATTTGATTTCTAGATACTTTAAATGCTCTAGATCATGTTCAACGGTGCCGATCGTCGATTTGAAAGCTCCATCATCAAAAACAAATGGGTGGCAAAAGTGTCTGTTTGCTATCGATAGTATTCTAGCTCAACTATATGTATATGTATATGTATATGTATATGTATATATATATGTATATATATAATTGAGCTTCTATATTTTTAAAAGTATCAAGTCATTGGTGTTTGTAGGTTTTCGACCCTTAGATTAAGGAATGTGCGGTTAGAATGATAGTGCTCACCTAGAGTTGAGTGGATGATTGGTTGAATAATATGATGTAACGGATGGAAATGATCAAAGGAGTAGATCTAACGGCGGAAAACTCATAAACATCAAATGCTTTGTGCTTTTAAAAGCACCATAGCTGAACTCTATATATATATATATATATATATATATATATATATATATATATATATATATATAGAGTGAGGCTGGTATGCTTCTGGAAGCACGAAGCCCTCCGTGCTTCCAACTCGTTTTCAGTGTTGGGATTTTCGAATCTAGAGTATTTGAAGTATCTAGAAAATAAATTTCATAAATTTTCGATATCATTTGCCTAGTGATCGAAAGGGCTCAAAATCAACGGCTGAAAATAAAAATCTTAAAAAATGTGATGACATGACTCTAAAATTTTAGATCAAAGATATTGATCTTATTTTATATAGTATAAAGAATTTTTTATCAAAATTTCACGTGATTTGAATATTTCTACACGGTTAAACTTGCAAACGGCTCACTACGACCATTAAAATTATTGATTTTGAGCTCCTTCGATCACTAGGCAAATGATATCGAAAAATCGCGAAATTTATTTTCTAGATATTTCAAATACTATAGATCAAGTCCAACGAAGCCGATCGTCGATTCGAAAGTCCCAACATCAAAATCGAACGAGTTGGAAGCACGGAGGGCTCCGTGCTTCCAGAAGCATACCAGCCTCACTCTATATATATATATATATATATATATATGGATCATTGAAAATATGTGTCTTGGATGTAATAAGTACGTTACATATTCGAGATATTTATGAACAACATGTATAAAGAACATGAAGTAGACATATTATATATAAAAGAGCATCCCCACAAGGGACCTCCCCAAGGAGGATAACCCTAGCTAGCTAGTAAGTGGATATTGGGAGAGGTGAGTGGAATATAGGGTTGGTCTAGACTCTAGTTAAGTCTATTAGTATTAGATAACAAATAGTAGGCAATGAAATCGGACAACCCTAGCACGTTGTCGCGTCGATCAAAAGTCTTTTTTTGTAACAGCTATAATATATAAATAAATAACAATAGGCAATAAAATAGAATAATCTGAGCACATCGCATCGACAAGATCCCTAAACTTTAAGTTTTATTGTGACACCCCAATAGTCCCACATCGGATGGAAATGAGATTGTCATTGGGTATATAAGAGGATTCCACCCTAGTAATAATTATTGGGGTTAAGCATTTTGGGCCGGTGGTTTTGGCCCAACGAGTTATTATTGCAGGTCGGGTCGAGTCGGATCGTTACATTTGGTATCAGAGCCAGTTCACCAGCCGAAAGTGTGAGATGAGTCTTGGCTGGGGTCGGAATGACAGACTAAGTCAGGGTCGGTGACAAAGCTAGCGATGCCTGGTGATCTTGGGCCTAAACGAGGGGAGTCTGTGACACCCTAATAGTCTCACATCAGATGGGAATGAGGTTGTCATTGGGTATATAAGAGGACTCCACCCAATAATAATAACTGGGTTTAAGCATTTTCAGGTCGGGTCGTTACATTCATTTTGTTCCTCAAGCTTTTTTTTCTGAGAGAAAAATAGCATGCTACCAGCTTTATTGAAAATATGAAGCAACACTTGTGTTAAGGAAGGTTAGTGGTTCCCAAACTTAATGATTTTAATTTAATTCCTGAACGTACTCTCAATAATATTTTATTTTAATATTTACCTTAAAGTAAAAAATTGTTAGTTGCACCTAGTTTACCTGTATGTCCGTAAACTATGAATAAATTGAATTTTCATCTATCTCGTACTTGTGATTCAAATGTCTAATTTTATAGATAGAGGCATGGAAATATCAGATAGAAAAAAAAAAAAAAAAAAAAGTTAAAAAATTCAAGGTTTCTAGATGTACAAATGCACTACATATAGAAAATAATTCATTCTCTCGTAGAAAATATAGATGAGGACTGAAGTATAATTTTTTAAAAGTTTAGGTAAGTTCTAATTAGTTTGAGAATCAAAATAAAATTGAATGAAAGTTTGGAAACTAGCGGTGTAATATACACCATATAAAATTAAAATTAATACTTTTTATTAAAGTAATCACATCGTTTCATACATTAAAAGAAATAAAAGGTTTAATTAAAGATAATATGATAATTTTATACTGAACTGATGTTCAAAAAAATTTTAGTTTACACCTTTGATAAGTATCTCCATCTCACTGTTGGAACAGTTCTCATTAAATTTTGGCTAAATTACAAAAATCCTCCCATACTTTAGTCAGTATCTCAATTAACCCCTACATTAAGAATTGCATCAATTTTCACCTTTCACTTCTTTGTATCAAATAGGCCAAAAACTATGAGATAAATATTGAATTTAGTTATCAAATTTCACTAAAATTGGTTACTAAAGACAAATTATACTGAAATGATTTAACTAACACTATCTATAAACTTGTTTCTATATCCGAATTGAATAATTATCTTAAATTTTAAACTTATTCTTGTTAGAGGCAAAATATAGAGTAGAAATTGATGCAATTTTTAATATAAAAAGGTAATTGATACATGAACTAAAATGTGGGAGAGATTTTTTGCAATTTAGCCTTAAATTTTTGTTCGCAACACATGCATGTTAGCAATCCGTGGATATGAATAAATATCCAAGGCTGCGTTTCGTAATAGAACAATATTTAGAGGAATAATATTTTTATTTTTGGAATAACATATTATTTAAAGGACACAGAGAAATAAAAAAAAAATTGTCTTTGGTTAGATTTTTCTTCTTTCTTAGTACAACCAAAATCTTATTTCATAATTTTATTAAAAATAATAAAGAATAGCAAAAAAGAACTTAAAATTTTTAAAATGCCGAGATTGTCCTTGCGTATATCTCTCAAATATAGAATATTTAATATATATACAATAATGCATAAAAAAATAACATATTTCATAAAATATAAAATAATTGCAATATTATTTATATATAACACTACTATAATCATATTATTATATAAAATACTTCAATATTACTATATATAACATACTTCAATATTCAGAAATAACATTAAACAATCCGAAATTTTAAGAATGTGATGAACCATCTCTTACCAAAGCATAAATAATTATTGTGATCTTGTAATAAACTATGCCCAACTTGTATTTTAAAATACCTAAATATACAATGCTTCATTTGTTTCAACACAAACACTACCATAGTAGTTATTATATTCTAATTTATTCTAATTATTTAATAAGAGCATGGAAATAGTATCTAATTAATGCACAGAAACGTACGCACCCATTTCCTCGTTTCCTTGACTTAATTATTTAGCCTGTCCAAATCACTTGCCAACTTTGCTTACGTGCATGACTAAAGCTTCCCCAAATACTATTCTTTATATATGGTTGATGCATCAGTATATGTATATTTAGATTTATCAACATATCAACAATCGATAAATATAAATAGTAATTAACCAGCTAAGTTTGTTGAACTATGCGAGTTTAAAAAGATCGAATCAACAATGATATGATAAGTGTAAGTTGAAAAGACGCTGAAATATACAACTGCCATGTACGTACATAGTAGTAAAATAATAAGTCTGAAAGGATTCAAACTCAAATCCACCTGACGTTTGATACTATGTAAATATAGAACAGGATTTAACTTAAAAACTTTAACCTTTTTAGAAAATTAATATTTTAGTATCTAATATTTTATATTAAAATGTATTTTTGGAATTGGAATGTGTACCTGACCTAATTAAAAAGTCGCCGCACGGTGTTTAATTAGCTGTGTTCAGTTGTCCAAGCGTGCAATTCCCGTCATCTACGTGAGACTTTTTTATGCACAAAAATCGAATAAGCAAAAAAAAAAAAAAAAAAAAAGAAAAAACTTCTACGGGAAATTTATTACTTTGACATCACACTATTTCAAAAATTAATATGTACAAATTAAAAGATCGTTAAATGATTCACAATAAATAAAAGCCCAAAATGTAATCTCAATATAAAATATTTTCAGTGTCATCTAACTCCTCTAGAAGATTAGTTTATAATTGTAGATGTAGGGTTCAACAGGTGTAAGTGTATAAGATATATATACTTAATTAATACAACAGTGCAAGCAATTAATAATCTCTCTTTTTTCCACAACTTAATTAGGGATATATAGGACAAAATTTCTCATCATTTGTTAGCTAGTAATATGTCAAATCCCAAATATCAATTTCAATGGTACTAATGATCGATCGAGCGCATGGATGCATTATTGATGTGCGATTAATTAGGAAATCATATCATCATAAATGATATATAATAGACCCATGGATGCATGATTGATGTGTGGTAATTAGGAAATCATATCATTATAAGTGTCACAAGCATTTTGCATCCTAGTGAAATTATAAGGGAATGATGGTGTTATTAATAATGAGTAAAAACATGCTGGACTTATAAAACCGTCTTTTCAATTATTCAAAAATTTTAATTTTGCTATTATATCTTTTAATTTTTTGATTTAAGTGATCAGTATCGCTATTTTGACTTTAAATTTTTAGCTGGTTATCAAAATTGCATGGAGTATAATAATTAAGTCTGTAAAGCTAAAAGACGTATTAATATTTGAACTCAAAATGCTATCGACTGACTCAAATTAGATAAATTGAAAAGTTGAGCAATAAAATTAAAATTTTGAAAGATAGGATAGCCGATTCAAGACAGTCCATTGTTCAGGTAAGTTTTGTACGTTTGAACCTTAGTAATATAACTGAGACAAGAATGTACCGGGACCCCTCAACTATAAGAACTTTTGGAATGGACACCTAATTTTTTTTTTTTTTTGATTGAAACCCTTCAACTTTTAATTTTTTAGAATTAAGTAATTTTCGTAAAACAAAAGTAAAGATTCTATCAAATTAGTTAGTGATTTCACCAAGTTCAATAACTTAATAGTTTTTTTGATAGTTTTTAAGCAAATAAAACTAGACCGGTTAATGATTAGCCGATAGAGTCATTCAATTTGATAAAAATTTTAATATAACAAAGTATAGAAAAAGTAAATTAAAAAAAATTTATAAGTTAAAGAGGCCTCATTAAAAAATCAAAGTCGGAGGATCCATTTCAAACTTGGCTATAGTTCAGGGGGTTTCTTACATTTTCACCTACAGCTTACAAATTTTTAAATATTTTTAGTTTGACATTATCTATGTACCACTATGCTATTTAATTGTCCATATTGCTTTCATAAATCTATATGGCTGCAAATCTTTACATCCCTTATATGTGGTTAAAAAGCTTTACATCCCAATTTTGTTTTATACTTTTAATCTAATCATTTAATTTTGGCTAAATTACAGAAAACCTCCCTGTCAATACCCGATTTTTCACTTTCCCCCCCTATCATTTAAAAACCTACATTTTGCCCCCTTGTAAAATAAAAAATGTACACAGGGGGATACGGTGTTAACTTTGATGGCAAAATGACTAAAATGCCCCTCCGCCCTTCATGCCTCACCCTCTCCCTCCCGCGCTCCCCCGACCCCTCCTCCGCCACCACCACCTCGCCTCCCTCCTCCTTGCCGCGGCCCTCTTCCTCCACCTCCTCTCCTTCTCCGTCGTCCTCCTCCTCCGCCGCCGCCGCCGCCGCCTCCGCCGCACCTCCTCCACCGCGAGCGGTGGAGCCGCCTCCGCTACGGCGGAGGAGGAGTGGGACGGGGACGGGGAAGCGGTGCCGGCGGAGGACGCCGACGGCGAGGCGGGGGACGGCGAGGCGGGGGACGGTGAGGTCGGCGGCGATGTGGAGGAAGAAGGGACTCGAGGGTATTTTGGGTATAAAAATATATATAATAATATTTATTAACGGAACCCTAACGGAACACTGACGGCAAGGGGCAAAGTGTACATTTTTCATTTTACAAGGGGGCAAAATATAGGTTTTTAAATGATAGGGGGGGAAAGTGAAAAAGCGGGTATTGACAGGGGGATTTTTTGTAATTTAGCCTTTAATTTTTCAATAAAGAGTATACATTTATTAAATGATAAAGATTTAAATATAAGAGGAGATGATAGCAAAATAACTACGCAGAGCACAAAAGTACAAATAAAACTTCAATGGGGATCTGCTGTCGCGCATTAATTTTGCTTCTATCCAATGATTTATTGAGTATTTTTAATACTAAAATTTTAAAAAGAGACAAAAGTGGTGGCACGTGGCAATAAATTGGGGCTCCCCAATGAAGCATCGTTGAGGAGCTCTTCACTGAAGTATTTTTCTAAAAATAGGGATGCAAAATATTTCTTTTAATAGTGTCTAGCTACTCGGATGTTTGAATAATTATTATTTTTTTTTTGCGAGAAAGGCAGCATGCTACCCGTCTCGTTTATTTCTTTTTAGAAATAAACTTAGCTGCAAATGTGAATCAACTATGATTCGAACTTGGGACCTCGGGTACCAACCATCATGCCCTTTGCCACTTGCGCTAGGGACGGTCGGTGTTTGAATAATTAGTTATTGGATAATAACTTGTATATTGTGGATTTTTTTTATTTCTTTTTCTTCTTTCTAGTCATTGCAACAAACTTTGCTTTTTAGTCAATTTGTATGGTCCCAACGTAGGACCATACCTTTGTAGGATCATTCATATCCATATATCTATGAGGTGATCAATTTCATTCTGAAAAAATAACTTAAATGGTTGTACCGTGTCGTTGTAGACATTAAATCATATGGTCCATTTCTTGATTCCTGATGTTGCGCGTCTATTGGTAGGCAAAATAGATTTGTCAAACAACATGTACATGCATGCATACTGAGTACTGACCGGACCTGACTAGCCCGTGACAGTTTTTTGTTGCACCGCAAGAAATAGTTCTGTGGGAATTGCGTAAATAATAATAATATTAATAATAATAACAACACGAAGATTGAGGAAGGTTTTCTAAAATTTTTATTAAAATATAAGGGTTAATTTCATACAGATTCCTGCAAATATAATGAATTGTAAATATATCCCTACAAAGTTCAACTTTCATATGTTGTTCCTGCAAAAGTCCCGATGTTTTCAAATATGTCCCTCTGATTTGTTACCGTTAAATTACTATTTATTTTTTAACAGAAAATAAGTAATATGACCTTTTTCAAATATGTCCCTTCAATAGTCACAACAGCTAATATAAGAGGAGTAAAAGTATCAAATTATCTCATTGACCAACCATGGTTAACTAAATTTTCTAATAGATTCTAACGGCATGAACATATTTGAAAATATTATGACTTTTGCAGAGACAACATATGAAAGTTAAACTTTGTAGGGATATATTTGTAATTCACTATATTTGTAGAGATATGTATGAAATTAACCCAAAATATAAAATGTAAAAAGTAAAAAATAGTTATTGTGCATTTTAATAAAATAAAAAAATAACTAGAGGAATAAACTAGTCCTCCCAACTAGAAAGTTGAAAAATACCATTCTATCCCATTCTTCTTGGAATTCATGATCATTCGGTCTTAATTGATTCTTGGCCTTTTCTCATTTCTTTTCATTATTTTCCTTTTTATTTTTATTTTTTTTGCTTGTTTCTTTCGCTAAAAACAATGAATCTTTTCGAGACTAATCGTTGGAAACGCGGAAGCCAAAGCTCTCGAGAGAGAAAATAAAAAAACCAACAAAATTGAAAAGACTAAAATTTTATTTAGATATATGAATATTTTGTTCAACATTTGTTTTTTAAATTTAGGTTTTATTTGAATGTATAAATTTTTTTTGTTTTGTATTTTCGTATATTTCCTTTATTTACTAAAAAAATATGCTATATTTGAAAAATAAAAAGTGTAATCAAATGTCTAAAATAAATATTATATTCGACCTTTAAATCATCTCGAAGGTGATTATAGAACATCTTGTTTCGACGTGTGAACACGCCTACATTTCATTTGCAAGTGGTTTTAATACTCACGAAAATAATGGCGGCAATAGTAACATGATGTAGTATTGCTTTCGTAGCGTATGTTATTTCGATTCTTAGTTATTAAGATGTGTTCCCACATGACAAAAGACCCTTTTAGTTATGGACGTGGCGACAAGAAGAGCATGTCCTGATAAGGGGTCGGATTTGAGCTGAACTCTGGTCGAAGATTTGATCCAAATACGATGCGGTTTCAATACAGAAACTGGGATTGCGATCTGTATGACATGCTATCATTTATAAAAACAAAAATAATATTTCTCTAGTATGCTTTCTTACTGCATATAACATTATGTCTGCAATTCCTAACTTAAACCATTCGGGCTAAGTTAAAGTAAAAATTTTGTTAAATTGAATAGCTCTATGTAGTTATTAGTCGTTAGTTGTTAATAAAAGGAAGTAGGAGATTTCTATACATTTTTACCATGAATTTCACTTGCAACATTTGAGGTCATAACACTAGAGATCTACACAAAGTGTAGCAGTAAAGTTGCTGCTGCACATGGGTTGAGCCAAGAACCTAACAAACTACTAAACCACATGTTGAGTTTTTCCATGATGAAATTTGAAAAGTCCTTTATCTTATGGATCTTGTGTCCTTCATTTACTGGACATTTGTATGACCATTATACATGAAGCTAAAACTAAGCTCTCACATTTCCTTCTCAACCTCATGAGTCTTATCCTTACTCTTGGATTCATTTACCCTAATTCCACCCCTCTACGTACACGAAAAAAATAATGGTAAATGTAAACCCAAAAGACAACCCTTTCCTGCAGGACGGCCACGAATGACGGGTTATTAACTTATATGTATGAATACGTTAGTGGCAAAAGAATTACGCGATAGCGACCAGAATGCCAGATTGGAATAGAAAATTAAAACTAGTAGAGGGCTGTGTTTACGAATGAATCATACCTTTCAAAAGAGGAGGAAAAGTTTGGAGGGAAGCGGATTTTTCTTTATTCTTGTTTGATTTGAGCTTCGGAACAGTTAGGTTGTGATTGGTAGTAGCAAAATGTTGATTGATTCCGGCTAGAACTTGTCGGCGTGATTAGTCTCCATCTTTGACTGGTTGCAGTTGCTCTCTCAGAAAATGATGGGGAGTGTGCACTTTGATCTTTTTTAAGGGGCTGTTTTTGTCCAACCATTAGATGAGGGAAAGAATGGCCATCATGCAGAAAAGGACAAGCTTTGGATACCATTTATGAGCGTACCTCTTCTTTTGCCCATTTCCAGCTCTGCTCTGTAAGTCAATTGCACGTGTACATTCACAATCTGGTACAGCAAAGATCAATAAAACGTTAATTTATTAGATGAAAACACAAATCAGAGAATTGAGAGAGAGAAAAGAAAAGCACATTAGCATTTTACATTGTTCGACAAGCAAAAAATTCGGTAAGATTGAAAGTGACGAGCAATATATATATATATATATATATATATATATATATATATATATATATATATATATATATATATATATATATATAATCTAGCTCTGGATACACTCAATGCTCTTTTTATCAAAAAAAACTCGCAGGAGAAAAAGGGAGTATAAATATATAAGCAGCTACTACTGATTAGACTTATAGTTCCCCTACAAGACCTTTTTTAAAAAAAAATCAATTACAGTTAGGAAAAAAAAAAAAAAAGTCCTACATATTTCCAGTTTAATTCCACTTCAAAAATTTTCGAATCGTAAGAAAACTCTCATAGCATATCTATTTCTCCGGCTAAACAAGTTATATTACATACTTCCAATCAGATAAGTTGAATACTACTACTATAATATATGTATCCCTCCTAAATATGGTTTTGGGTCCCAGCATGATACTTTGGATTTTATTCCAATCACGTTGGCACACTTCCAAATAGATATGGTTTGTCTGTTTCAGTTTGTCATCCTTTTTTTTTCTTCTTTTTTTTTTTTGTCAGCTAAGTAGTTCAAAATTTCGTCTAATAACAATAGTATTTCAACTATTCAAGTTCTAGGCACTGAATCAGAATTAATTTATCTTCTTTTTTTTTTCTGTCATGAAACTTGATTTCCCTTCTCACAAAACTTTAGACTTGATTCCTTGATTACTTCCACATAGAAGATTACATTTTCTACACTGTCTTACTTCTAGTAAACGACCATTTCAACTAATAAATATCAAAAAGAAAGCTGCTACTACTGATTTTATTAAATTGTTCTTTTCCCAGCACTTAGAATTGCTAGCTCTAATCTGCTTTTTACAATCTGCAGTGGCCAATAGACAGGATTCAATCAAATGGAGATGGACTGCCTCTCAATCCTTCGCGGTCAAATTGCTTTACAATGTTCTTGCAGATGGAGGCGTAAGAGATCCTAACACCCACAAATTTGGAAGTTGAAAATTCCAGAGAACTGAAAGATCAATGTATGGTTAGTCCTGAGGAAAAGAGTTCTCAGATTCCACAACTTACTAAAGAGGGGATGGTTAGGACAACAATAGTGGGTCTTATGTGGAGATACAGTTGAGACTACCAGCCATTTGTTCTCAGGATGCGCCTACACTCAGATCCCTTCTACTTAGCTTGAGTTTCTAATTCGTTACGAACCGGTTTCAGTCTTATGGGAGTCCCTTAGAAATCAGATTAATGCATCAAAAAGGAAGCAGGAGTTAACCGTCTTAGTCGCCTCCTGATGGGTAATCTGGCTTTCAAACAATATTCTATTCCTGCATAAGAAGAGAACCTTAAACCAGCATACTATCTTTTCGTCTTTCTTTTCGTTTTCTTCTGTTTCTTTTGCTTTCTTTCCTTCTTCCAGATGTTGTTGCCTTATTCTTGAAGCTTAGTTCATTTTTCTTAATGAATACAGTGGGCAGCATACTATCTTTTCTTCCTAAAAAAAAATTTTAAAAAAAAAAGAATTGCTAGCTCTACTTCCACCCTATTCTCCTATTCTTGGATATTCTTTCGGCTAGTCTTCATAATCTTCTGCTCTAGAAGAGAAAAGTAATAGCAATAGTGTCCAAATCAAAATCATTTTCACTATGACCCTGATCAGTAGAGTCGACAATACCATGCATCAAGAATCAATTTAGGTGAAAAACACTATTAGCTAGATCCAAATAATGCAAGATAAAACCTCCTGTCTTTGAGAGGGCGCACAATAGCTACTATGTAGATAGTCATAACATGGAAATAATAGCGACTTAAACTTGTATCTAAAGTCACCAAATTGTTTCAGTAATTGCATAGTAATAATAATAATAGTAACCTGGGTTTTATATTCTTCCACTCCCATCTGTTCCTAAAGAAATTACCCTCATTCTAGTGTTAAATATATTTATGAACTCAATTACTTTCAGATTGGTCTTTTGGACAATGCGGTATCAAAGCTAATTCTAACACCTTCATCCTTGAAGTCGTGGTTTTGATTCCCATCTTCAATATTGAAGGGGTTAATATGCTACATTAATTTCGTGTGCCTTTCATCATGCATATAAGGTGCTAAATAAATTCCACGAAACATTTTCTATCATATCGATCTTTAGGAAGATGGACAAATATGAAACCCCATGTATACTGAATCATATAATGTTTTTCTAGGCTCTAGCGATTGCACCACTTTGTCTTTCACTGTGCTTCCAATCTTGATAGAAAAGAAGTGCTATAGTACCAATACTAATATCTAAATTTTAGGGCTCGTTTGGTCCACCTATTTTAGACTATAGAATCAGCATGAGATTCACCGATAGTTGTTGTTTGTTTTACAGGAATCGAATTTCTATTCTTATTCCATTCTGGAATAGAAATGATCAAATCTATTTATAGCCCAATCTGCTTTAAGCCCCAGATTGGCCCATTCCAAGTAAACCATTCAAAACCTTCTCTTATAAACACCTTTTCCCTCCTCACCCTTCTTCACTCTCCTCTCTTTTAACCAAAACACTCTCTCAAAATTCTAAATGTTACATCTGATTTTCATTTCAATAATGAACCAAATATTTTTAAATAATTCATCATTTTATTTTTCATTCCAATGCAATCCAATTTTATTTTTTATTTTTATTCCAATCATAAACCAAACATGCCCGTAATGTGATGCTGAAAAAGCACTAATTCAAAATTCTTCTACTCAGATATTTTGATTTTGTTCAAAGAAAAATCGCCTACTCGTTTTTTTTATTTTTATTTTTATTTTCTTTTTGACAGTTCATACAACACCTCAGTCCATGATTCGATTTCTTTCACCGCATTTAATCCTTTGTCCTTGTCTATTTGACTATATAAAAGATTCTTGAGGCAACTAGGTTTTCTAATGGCTTGTGGCTCCTCCAATTCCAAATCTCCATAATAATTGTGCATTATTCCCACACTTAACTCCTGTAGGAAGAATCTGACCTATTATACTCATTGACCAGTTCAACTATAGCTGATGTGAAATTTATTATATCTAGAAATGACTTACACATAATCGACTTCCTTAAAAACCTCTCATGACTCTTTAATCAAGAGATAAGAATCATCTCCTCCAACCATCCTATTATCCTCGTCTATTTACTGCTTTGGACTAGTGTTTATAAATTTTCCACTTAGCACAAGAAAAAGCTAGCAGTGATGGCGACAACTTTTCCATTCATCAACAGAATAAAAGACAGTAAGATCAAACACAAAACATAGGTATGTTCAGGGATCCAATCTCAAACACAAGTACAATTACCTATCTGTTCAAGAATAGCAGGGTATGTTGGTCATCACAAACTAAGTGAAAGTTAAATCAAAAAATGAAAATAGCAATGTAAGTTCAAGCAGTGAATCTTCACTAGGAGGGTGCCTAAATGTTGTCTTAGTACGAATCACTGATGGAGATACTAGTGATCTAACTTTGCTTAAATAAATGCCACAGCTGCAAACGACACATTTGCGCTAGTGTTTTGTAGAGTTAGTAGTTTATGATGAGAGCAGTAACCTAGGGAATTTCCAATCTCATCTGATCTTAAAGAAATTGCTTTCACCATTATTCTGAAAAAAGTAAAAATTCACATTTTTGCAGACAAAAGTGCCTACTAATGGTACTCTTAATCTATTATTTAATCAGAAAAGAGAATAGATATAGTGTTAAATATCCATATCACCTTTTTTTGTCCCCTTTTTGTTGGACATCTCCCTATCATCAAAACAAAAGAAGAAAATGTTAGGAGTCAATAGAATTTGCACTTAGAACAGAGCAGACGAAATATCCCTATGGGCTACCCTAGCTCCAGTGACCAAATACCCTTCTAAATAATCCTCAATACCCTCCAGCAAGACATATAACGGGAAGAGCATCTTAAACGAGACTTCTCATTAAAAAAAAAAATGCATTCCTTTACCTGTCTTCTTAGAATAGAAATACTACAACCCAAGCATTATTTTTCGAGGCTACATCAACATCTAAAAGTCAATCAAAATCCTCAATCAGAACAAGCTAAAAACTCTTACAACGGATTGCCGCACCATGGCACAGAGCTATGCTGTTCCTGTACCTGCATAATACATGTCACAGTATGTACTAAGCTGATATGTGGCAAAGCCCAGTATGCCACTAGGACGCTCCCATGCTGATACATTTCATTTTAATGCGTACAAATGAATGATTCTTCTAATAGGTAAATATGAACAAATTCTTCTCATGTTTATTACTAATTCCAACAAAATTCATAGCACAGTTTTTCGTTTAGCAGAACTGAAGGTTTCAGATCAGGAAAATCAACCTTTTCCCTAGTTAACTCTCAATTTCATCCAATTGAATCATTCAACTACATAAATAGTAAATTGGAAGTATCCAGAGAGAAATTTCAAGCATTTTTACTGAAAAAAAAAGGTGAGCAAACAGGGTTTGAGGTCCATACCATCATCATGGGGGGCTTATTAGTCCGATACCTTGTTGACATGGCACATCCCTCTCCAAGTCAATTATTAGTAGTATCAACAAATCCACGTACTAAGGAATGACTAGCAACAACAAAGTAGAGGAGATACTCTAAACAATCTAGGCCATCTCTTAACTTTAAAATCAAATTCACTCACTCTGCTAGATGTTTTGAGCCCTGGTCATAAAAGCAAATTCGGTCAAAGACTTCAAGAACATCCAAGTTTCAAAGAAGACTAGTAGCATATTATACAGGGTGTCAAGCATCTAGCAGAAATATAGTTACTTAAATAGCAATTTAGAAGAAATGAACTACATGGTATCTGCAAATCCAGAAAAATGTAAATAAAATGTTCATACTTCAACAAGATCTAACTTTACAGTCAGAAGAAATAACACGTATAACAGAGATTATTGGAATTATATGCAAAAAGGTGCTGCTGCAATTGTGCTGAACCGAGCAGGACCTTTAAGCGGTCAGACATTACATGAAAGTTAGGAAATTTTAGACTTCATTGATGCATGTTAATATATGTGCCTTCTGATAAACTATTTCACATCCAAGGTGGAGAAACTAAATAATGAAAGACAGATATGCAAGTGCTTAAAAGCTTCCACGTATTTTGCTTAGTTAAGGATGTTAACTACCATGCATTATTTGTTTAGAACCATTCACAAAAGGTTGTTGCGTCACTTAAACTTGTACTTCAGGAACAGGATAAAGCCACTACACACTACATATATGCCTTAAAAGACTTTCAATAAACAAGATTCGAGATGAATACTGCAAAGTAAGACAACAGAATAGATAAATCAGAGGCGCATGAGAAAGAGTTCAAGCTCTTGGCTCTAATTCCAAGTAAGCATTTGAAAACTGAAAAACCTCATGAAGTGTAATTCTTAATTGCCAATTGTCACGGAATTTATAAAAGAGCAAAGCCAGCGAGACTTTCAAGAAGATCAACTTCTCTAAAGCTATAGAAAGTTACCAATACAGTACATTAAAGTAAGTGTGTTCATAAACTGGAACAATCATATCTAAAAATGATGATTACACAATAACTTGATCTGTAATAGCATTAAAATCAAATGTAATTCTTAATACTATAAAGAAAGGGTTAAAAGACAAATAAGTCATGGACATACAGACCTGATTTAAGAAATACTCGAAAGATAAGGGGCTTCAATAAAAAAAAATATGGATATAAGTGTCAGTTGTTACAATACAATACTAGTAGTATCAATATCATGCTACAGGGCATTCAACAAATCATCTTACACATTAATAATTCATAAATACAACAATACCACATTTATCCACTTTATTCCTTTTTAATCTATATTACTGCTTACTGGTACTAATCATCTGCACACCAGAGGAAATGCCTCCTGAACAAAAAATAGGCAAAGATATTTCAAGAGATGATTCATCTTGAGTTGTGATCTGCTCACCCTCAACATTCTAAATACGAGCTTCGGAATGCCACTCTCCAACAATATCAGCTGTCTTCTCCTTTTTGTTTGGCCATCGGTATATCATGGATTCATGCTCCCTCCATATCTGCATCAACTCCCACCACATAGCTTTCTAGATTTTGACGGGAGAAAGTCATTTGTATTTGAATTCCTTTTCCTACCAAGATTGCTGGGTAAAGCAATGGATGGAGAGACAGAAGAAATTGTATTTGTCCTCCTAAATCTCCCCATGTTCCAAAAGGAGAAAGGTTCTTCATGCTGATTCATGCAACTGGGAATTTGTCTCTCAGTGTGGCGTGGTATCATAGGAAAGCGATGAGGGTCCTGCTAGCAACAGAAATGAAGACATTATAGCAAGAGAAATTTACAATACTATAGCATCATAAGCCAAAACATCTTCAAAAATTAGTTCCTTAATGACACAATTCAAATGAAAAGGAACAAGATAAAGAAACGGAAGTTATAAAATATGACGACTGACATAGAGGATAGTCTAACAAGAATCATCATGATTAGTGATACCCAGTGTGAAATAATGCTCATACTTAATGACCACGATAAATTTAATCTGCTTGAGCAATTAAAATCAAAGTTCACATGGTGACCTAGTTAGTATATTTTCAACATAGCAGTTGTATATTACTCAATTTATTCATTAAGGTAATGACTCCATATTCCACATTACAAACCCTGTGCTAAGCATGTGCCACGTGCATCGCATCAGTCATACCACCCAATTATTTGCATTCATCTTGTCTCAAACTTTCCATCCAACAATCCAAAAGTAAATAATTTTAAACTTAAGAAAAAGCTGCAAGTGGTGGGGATTGACATGGTGTACGCATGCACAATGCATTAGATGGAAACTTCATTCAATTCTATCTTTTGTTTTATTTCTTGAATTTAGGTTAACATGCACAGACAAAATTGACGATTACGATTCAAATGAGAATGAGGAAAAAAAATATCCCAGTTAAGTCACTGGGGAAAGATAAAACAATTAGGAGCTAAAAAAGATGTGCTCTAACTTGAAAGTCAGTTGAAATAATTAATTTTGGGTATGTATTTCTCGTAATTTTATGTTCCAGAGAGTAGGAGCAGATTATTAATATATCAGGCATAGTTGTTTCATTATACCTAAGAAAATTTAAAATCTGAGATAATCGTGAGCATGAAAGAAATGGTATTAAAAAGAAATAAGAATTAATTAAAGTTGCATCAAGTCCGAAAACAGTTTGGGAGAAATGTCATCATTGGCAAAATAGACACCCTATATGATATAACAAAGCCACCTGTAGTCTGACTCATGAGAAAAGAAGGAAATATATAATTTAGATATGTAAAGCGTATCAATATTTGTCTACAGCTTTTTAACATGGCACTGTTGGCTTCAGGAAGCATTGGCATATACATGTCTCAACCAATCATTACAATAGCTTTGAAGGATATGGCTTCTATATAATTTCTACGTGCATCAAATGTGTCTCATAATACTGTTCGGTTCTCTAAAGACATGCATGGCATAACCAGGCTCTCTTATATTTCGTTAAGGACATTAGAAATCAAGTTATGAATTAATATTTCTAGAATAATAGCTAAAACTGAGATTCAATAATAATTTATAAAAATCCAAAAAATTAGGTGAAACTATGAAGCACTTACCATGTCATTCTCTTTGGTTTGACAAATGAAGTAGGAATCTAAAATGGTATGCTCATAGTGATGATCGGTCCATCATTTCAACAATACAGGCATCAAATGAGCTTGTCAGCTTGCCAGAACTCTGCTTATTCAGGTCCACTTACATTCCAATAAAGTTAACATTTCCAGAACTTGCGCTTACATAAAGCTAACATTTCTAAAAAAACAATCTTACCGTAAGATGTGATGCAATGTTCATTTGTACTAAGCCGGTTTAAGGCCAATGTCCTATAGACAATCCTTACATTTTTGTAGAGAGGAAGTTCGACTGGACAAGAAAAACAAGTGCTATTGCAACTAACATTCAAGATGCAAATATAAACACAAAATAAGATTTTCAGAAGTCAATGAATTTGATATCTCACATACTATCCTAAGTAAATCTACTTTGTCAAATCGAAAAATATAAAGAACAAACAAAATTCATCAAATAAAGAGGAAGGTGAAGTAATCTTACACGAAATGATTGACTTGGAGCATTATTAGCACCATCTGAATGGTAAGGAGCACCTAAAAGAGAAATCACATGGTAAAATTTTTTTACTTTGACTACACACCAGTGAAGCACCATGAGAGTATAATTTGATTATCAAAAAGGAAAGCTTACAAATATATATTACTGCAAAATTTGAAACTTATGTATTTGTCCCTCTAAAGTTGACATCAGCATTTTTATCATTCTAAACTTAACCCTCCTTTCGAGTAAGCATTAGTTGGAAAGAGATTGAAAGTAAACAATGCAGACTTGATAGAGCAGTGTATTTTAAGGAAGCTTGAAAGAAAAGAAAAAAAAAAAAAAAAAAAGGACAAAATCAAGAGGAGGCCATGCATTCAATGAAAGGATGAATGGAAGTTTTCTTTACGGCTGTAATTATCCAATTCCTTCTCTCGCTCTCTTTTCTCTCTTCTCCTTTATATCTCCAATTCTGAGTCATCTTATCACCCAAGATCTACATCATAGGGGGGAATAGATGGAAGATGGTATTGTTATTTTAAGTAGCAAAACATCTTTTTTAACTATATTTTGAAGCCTTTCAAACAGGAGGGATAAATTTTATCTATTTTTAAAATTAGGAGGATAAATATGCTAATATCAACTTTCGAGCTATAAATACGCAATAAATGTGAATTTTAAACATAACATCAACTAAGGGGTTTCACCTATGCTTTGTGATGCAGGTTGAGCAGAGGTACTAGCATGCCACTGATCACCAAGAGGAAGTTGCTCCTGCGGCCTATGCGATGGTGGCGGGTCATCAACATCAATGAACCTCCTCTGAGAGAAAGACGGGAACAACAATGGCGGACCGTTAAATCCATTACTCGAAACCCTAACACGATCAGCCATGTCTACATTCTCCTCTCTCACAGGGCCAAGTAAACCATGTCCCCCTGATAGGTGAAGCGGCTCGTCAACTCTGCCATGAACCACATAGCTAGGGTTTAGAGGAGGCCGGAAACGAAAGAAGGGCGAGAGCTGATACCCACTTTGCCCATCGATCGGCTTCTTCTCCGCTTCCCGCTTCTCCTTATATCGCAAGTAGTTGATCGGCTCCCCTCCTCCTCCGCCGCCGCCGCTGCCGCTGCCGCTGCCGCCGAGATGAGAACTCCTCTTAGACAGCGGAAAGATCTCCCTTCTCCCACCGCCGCCGCCGCCGTCATACGTCTTCCTCGTCGTAACGCGAAAGGGGCCGAACCCGGCGACCATCTCCACCTCCCTCTCCCGATCCGCACGGAAGGCGGCCAACAATGGGGGCCTCCGGCCGCCGAAGGTGCCGAGGTAGCGCAGGTTGGGCGCCGGGGTCGGCGTGCGCGACTCGTCGGTGGAGATGGTTCGCCTGCGGCGTCCGAGCGCGAGCGCCGCTGCGCCGGAGCCGCCGCCAGTGGTAGTGAACGCGGAGGAGTCCACGGCTCTGGAGCACGACGGGGACGACGACGACGACGAGGGGAGCGAGACGGGATCCAGGTGGAGGCGGCTGATCCACGAGGAGCGGAGCGCGCTGGACCTCTCCTCCCCCCCGCCGACGCCGCCTTCGCCGACGCCTCCGCTGCCGTCGTCGGCGGCGGAGGAGTGGGGAGGCAGGTGGAGGGGGGTGCTCTTGCTTCCGACGGAGCTACGGAGGGAGGGGATGCGGTAGAGGGACATGGTCGTCGTCGTCGTCGTCGTCGTCGGAGGAGGAGGAAGGAGAAGGGGTGGGGGATTAGGGTTAGGGTTCGGAATGCGGTAGAGAAAAGGAGGGTTCGGGGGAATCTTCGAAAGGTCGTTGAGTTTGGTAATGGCGGAGGCGATTGATGGGGACGGAGACCTCCTCCTTTTCTTCTGGAGCGGATGTTCACCGAATAACACTTCGGTGCTTACCCGAGAACGGAGGCATTAGTGGGTAGACGATGTGGAGCAATGAAGTTGAATCGACAGTAGGACACTAGTGTACGGTGGGCCCACGCTCTGGGGCCGGAAAAATTCTAGAATGCACCGGGTATATATATGGTGACGTGGCGTCACAAATCAATAAAATATCTTTCTTCTAAGATATATGTCTCATCATGATTATAAATTTTTTTTTATTGTACTTTTGTTTGAAAAGAAAAAAATGTGATTGGCTTGTTATTGATGACGTGATATAAGCGTGACAGTGTAGACTTCCTCGGCGGGCACTTATTATTTCGACAACTAATATTTATTGTTATCAAAAATTTAAAAAGAAAAAAATTATAACTCAAAAAATAGGAACAATTATTTATATAATATCTCTAAAAAATTTCAATTTTTTTTATTTACTCGTTTAGAAGAAGACTAATATTAAAAGTACTTTATTAACATTTCTAGTTTTTTAAAATATATTTTTCTAGAGTTAGATTCTGTTAGTGAACTGTTATTAATAGACACTATCTCTGTGAAATTACTATTTTACCCTTTCAAATATAATTTTTTACATCACCATTTTTTTATTTGTCCTTAAATTAGAGGCAAAAGCGGTATTTTAACTTTTTTAACTCTAGTAGAAAATTAATCCGGATTTAATCCGAAATGACTTAATGGGTACTAACAACGAAATTATTTTTGAATAACGGAAAATTATACTATGAGTATATTTGAAACAAAAGAAAAAAAAGAAATATATAAAGTATTTCAGAAATTTTGGGGGTATATAGATAATTATCCCTAAAAAATATAAAAATATATTATATAAAATAAATCTACATTATAAAAAAAAAAATCTAAATATAATACATTTAATCAGTATTTTTATAAAAATTTATTCAATTAAAAATATCACCATAACGACTATTAACTCAATATCAGAAATTTTCAAAAAAAAAAAAAAAAATTTCTAGGCTGCAAAAATGAGCACCGGCAATACCTTCACACTTTGACAATAAAGTAGGCCTATAGCCAACATTTATCCACTGCACAACCCCTCCCCTGTTCCTCACAAAAAAATCTACTATGTCACACTTGCATCACATTATCAGTAACAAGTCAATCATATTTTTCTTATTGAAAGAAAAGTACAGTAAAAATATTTTTCTATTAATCATGATGCGACGGGTGAATCCAAGACGGACAATCCTATTAGTTGTGGACGCTACTACGTCAGCAATATAACTGATGCATTCTAGACTTTTTCGTTCCTCACTCCAACCCCTTTTCCAATTCTTTCCTTAGGAAAAAGTATAAAAGGAAAAAAAAGAGAAAAAAAAAAGAAAAGGTTTCCTTGTGGCCCCATGGCCATGCTTCTTTGTCTACAAACCATGAGCCCACTTGGCCACATCCAGTATCCCAATGGTGGCAATGTGATCCAAACTCTATTTGGACAAGCACACAGGTACCCAAATGAAGGAAGAAAAAAAAATAAACATACCGACCGTCCCTAGCGCAAGTGGCAAAGAGTTTGATGGTTGGTATCCGAGGTCCCGAGTTCGAATCCTAGTTGATTCACATTTCTAGCTAAGTTTATTTCTAAACGAAATAAAACGAAGCAGATAGCGTGCTACCTTTCTCTCAAAAAAAATAAAAATAAACATCATCTAGGTTTGCTCTTCTTTGCTTCAAATCCAAATGTACCAACTTAGTGTTCTTCCTTTTCTTTTGTTTAGGTCTTGATTATTAGGTACTGGATCTCAATCCAGGGGGTCTTACTTGCTTCAGTATGCAAATAAAGCGGGTCTTGGAAAACTCAGATGCAACATCTCACGTAATATATTCTAACATTTTTAGAAAATTTATCTTGATCAATAAATTCTTTACTTTTATCACGATCTTTCATAGCACATTTTTGAAGAATAAGATATCTAGCTACAATTATTGATGCTTTATGGCGTGAACGGTTGTTTACTTTTTGTTGCGATGTATGCGCATGAGGCACATTTTGAATATATTGTGGCTGTTTCATCGATTTTTTATAAACTCTTTCGACAAATTTATGAGATGAATTTGGTTCCTTACATGCGTGAATTAGAAAGGCATGTTTTTTTTTCCTTCTTTAACCTTTTTTCAATTATGAAAATCATTAATGGTGAAAGTATTTTGTGAAGGATATTTATGCGATTTGTTAAAACATATATATAATAGACAAAATACGGCATCTTTGGCCCCCCAACATTTTCATTATTTTAACTTGTACTATACTTAATTAGGATCTGTTTTATAGTCCTTAAAAACGTGAGAGGGGCCATGGCCACTATGGGTAGGGGTGTCAACGAGCCGAACACGAGCGAGCTGGAGCCGGCTTGTGTTCGGCTCATTTAATAAACGAGCCGAGCCGAACACGAGCTGGCTCGTTTAAGTATCGAGCCAAAAAATTCAGCTCGTGTTCGGCTCGTTTATTAACGAGCCGAACACGAGCTGGCTCACAAACAACATGTTAAAAGAATTATGAAGGATATGTATATATAGAAAATAAATTTATGAGATCTTAGCAATTAGACTTTGATCTAATAGTTGAAACTTTATATATAAATTGGCTTTTTATAATTGAGTTGGGTTTTATATTTAGGTTGAGCTAAAAATCAAATAATAAAAATTTATATTTATATATATAATTATTTATTTATATATATAAATATAAATATATGTATTCGAGCTGTTATCGAGCCGAACACGAGCGAGCTGACTCCAGCTCGTGTTCGGCTCGTTTATTAAACGAGCGATTCGATCTCGAGCTCATTTCGAGCCGAACATGAGCTGGCTCGCGAACAGCGAGCTGGATTGCCACCCCTAGCTATGGGCCCTTTAATTGCTCCATCCCTGTACTATAGCCTTATTAGTAACAACATTAAATAAATATTTTTTTTTACATAAGTTACCAAATAATAGTTTATCAATTGATTATATATATGATTGTGCAATTTATCCTTTATACAATTTATCACACAAAAAATTATTACCACTGTGACAATAGTAACTTGGTATAATTAATGTCAACTTCAAAATTAAATAGATCCTCAAATGCACTACATTCTTCTTCATCTCAACCAACTTCAAAAATGGTGCATCCTTCTTTATAATATATTCTAACTAATTATCATATTGGTCAAAGCAAGAAAGATTAAATCTCCGCAACACTTCTTTAATATTTATTTTGGAAAAACTATCCTTTTTGAGGTTAGCAAGGGTCTTGTTGTAGATATGCTCTTTTATTTTCATCTCCAACGTTTGAATGGTAATCTAACATTTTATTTATTTATTTTTCCTCTCTCTACTAGATCGGCCGAAAGCGATTTTGATCAACTTCAATACTCTTAAAAGAAGATTGATACATATTGTTAATAGGGATAACTTCAAATACCACCGCTGTGGTTTCGTACTTTCTCACTTTAGTGCCCTGTGGTTTAAAACGTATCACTTTACAACCCTGTGGTTTGGTTATTCTCTTTTTATGTTATCTTTTCGTTAATTTTTTCGTTAAATTATACAGAAAAACTTCAAATATCTCATCTATGGTTTATCGAATATTTACTTTACTATCCTGTAGTTTTAACTTTCTCATTAATTTAACAAAAAAATTAACGAAAAGATAACAAAAAGAGAATAACCAAACCACAGAGTACTAAAGTGATACGTTTTAAACCACATGGCACTAAAGTGAGAAAGTACGAAACCACATGAGTGGTATTTGAAGTTATCCCTTGTTAATAAAACCTTCCGCATTTTCACTCTCATTTTGTTGAGTTTGAAATGATTTTTATTGTAAAGAACTAGAAGGAATTTTTCTTTTTAAATTTCTTACAATATTCACTAGCAAAAATTAATAATAAATAAATTAGTTTCTCACAAAACATACGAGATTAATAGTATGTCAACTTACAATAAAAAATAAATAAATAATCATTATCCACATACAACAATAATAATTAAGTACAACTATCTAAAAATAATTAATATACTAATTATATTTTTGTGTATTATAATAACTCAAAACAACTACTATTCACAAATTTAAAAAAAATAAATTCACAATTTAAAAAAGACTAAATAAAGATCAATTTATATATCTAATATTTTGCAACCCAACTAAAAAATTGGGTGGAAAGATATTTAATAAGTACCGAAAAGGAGTTGGATTTAGCCTTTGAAGTCTCAGTAATAATTAATTATATTAAATATAATTAAAAAGTAGCTAGGATTTAAAATAAAAAAAATTGTGTTGTCCCTGCTATTTAAATACTACAGACACGTAGGTTGCATTTCATTCGGGTATAAATAAGAACTATTTATTCCAGAGATAGGTACAAGCTGAGTTATAAGCAGAAACTAGACTAATTTTACGTTTGGATAGAAATTAGGTTGTTTCTGGAAATAAGCAAAATGGTGTTTGGATTGTTAGATTGGAACAGTGAGAATAAGATATAATTTTAAATTAAAAATATTTAATCTAATTAATTAACATCAAACTATTAATTAAAAATAATTCAATAAATTAATAAATCTATTAGCTCTAATATATTATAATAAATTAATAAATTAATAAATTAATAAATATAAATATAAATATTAGTTAATTAATATATTAATTAATTAATTAGTTAATTATAAAAAATAACTTAACTTTTAAATTAGTTAGTAAATTATTTTAGTTAGATAATTAGTTAAAAATTAAATAGATTAGTCAAAATATTAATGGTTGATTAATATAAATATTGGTTATTGAATAAATAGATTAAAGTATTAATTTTTAATTAGTTAATTAATTATAAATAATAAATTAGTTAATTACTTTACTATTTTAAGCAATAGTTAATGACTTAAATACAATAATTAGATTAATTAATAATTTAATACCATAATTAAAATTAGATTAGACATTAATGAACTTTATTTCAACTTGGGAACAAGCTTGTTCCAGGGGAAGGGTGGAACAGCTGTTTCAAATTTATATCGAGTTATACCAGTTTATTTCAGAAACAAGAGAATTACTGTTCTCGAATGCTAACAATAATATTTGAAAACAAAGGGAGGAATAAGAGATTATTTTCTCTCTTGTTTTCGAACCAAACACTATAGTAACAAGATAAGTTAGCAGATGGGACGAAATGTCGGATCGCTATCTTTTTTTTATTATTTAATCTTTTTTTATCCCGATAAGACCTGCCATCTTTCCAATCTTGGTCGGATCTCGAGAGGCGTTCATATGGTAGTGGGGCAACGTGAGCTGACGAAACTTCACGGATGGCGCCAGCACCATCCCATTTGGCATTTGTTGACGTTACTTTGGAGTTAATTTTGGCCCCAAAGTTTGGTTAAGCTGCTTAAGAATGGCCTATAAGGCCTTTTGATTGGTTCGTTAGTAGTAAGTATTTAAGTGTCGTAGCACGGGATCGTGTCGAAAATTGGTCGGCACGATACGACAAGTGCATGCCGGGCCGTGCCGATGCATGCCCGGTCACAAAAAATACATGTGTATCGACATATAATGATATGAAATATTTATTTTTTTAACAATAAAATATTCTAACTGTTTACTATGTATCTTTATTAAATCTTTTAAATTTTATTGAGAAAATTATTTACTAATTAAAAGAGTAAAGAATTTTGAGCTGTGCCATTGGCACGAGGGCTGTATCGTGCTGATATCTTGTTTGCACGATACGGCACCGTAGATACGGTCCGTACCGATGGGCACTTAAATATTTGGTTAGTCGGTCAATAGACCCCGCTGACAAAATAGTGAAACCACCACTAGTGATTGGCTAGGAGCTGCCGGATCATGATCATGATCAACGAAAGTAGGAAAAGTTTTATTGGAGTTGGTGTGTCTATTTTATCCAAATTAATGCGAATTTAGATGGTTGGACCATAATTGACATAAAATAAAAAGGTTAGGAACCTAATAGCAACAGAAAAAAGAAAAAAAAAAAGTAATCAACCAATGGTGTAATTAACCCTTTGATTAGAATTGAGGAGTCTAGGTCAAAATGGCCTATAGTTGAGAGGGCATGCATACATTTTTGCCTAATAATTAGCAAGCAATGCTATCTGCACATTCAAAAAGAGTGTCCTTTCATCCAAGGGCCCATATTGTGTTCTTGCCTTGTCAATTTATTTGTTTATACTAAAAATCCAAAGAGATTTTTTGTACAACCCGAGGTTTTGTTTACAGTAACTTTCATAAAGATGGGGTATTATTATTTAATTGGCTAGTGTTTGATGAAAAGAATTACCACTTTCAAAATCTGATAGTAATATAAGTCATGAGAGAGACTTTCGTGCAATTCTACGCGATAAATTGATGTTTAAGAGATAACGGACGAGAGAGAAACCAATGCAATATAGTTTTATTACGAAAATTATCTGTCAAATCTCGAAGTTCCACAGTGGGAGAGACTCATGTGCAAAATATGCATGTGAGTGAGTTTTGAATTAAAAAATGTAAATCAGCGAGGCTAGAACGCAATTTTTACAAAATTGAAAAAATGAACACTTTGTGAAAAAGTTATTTTTTCATGTGTAAAAAGTGAATTTTTTTTGAAATAGAGGACTCCTACTCGAAGAGGACTGAGAAAGGACTATAATGGGCGAGGAGAGGTTGAGCAGGGTTTTTCTAAAATTAGACTTTCATCGCCTTTAGTCGTCGTTGATGTCTCATTGTTGGAGCATGAAGTTCGGAGCATACGACCTACCCGTGTGCAGCTGTTTGGCTTTCCAATCACGAAAGCCTAGGTAATGGATCAAAACTTCATTTCTTACTGAATAGTTCTTCTTATATGCACCTCTTGGTGTTTCGATGCATTTTTACATCATGTGGTGCATTTTTACGTCATGCATTGATCGGTGTCGATCGATGTCCGGACTAATTGTCTAAGGTTCGAGACCTCTTTCGGAGCTTTCTAGAGCTTTAGATATGTTAAAACATCATAAAAATGGATCGTGATCGCATTTCAGTTTCTAACTTTGAAGTATCTTCACGGTTGATGTCCACTTCGAGTCTTATTGGCTGGTCTAACCTCTTTATAATGATATAGTTATAGTTCTATAATGTGAAATGTAATCTCGGAGTCTTGGATTTTGATCTGCTTTGGGTTTCTCTTGGTAAATGGATTTTCTATTCGTTTTCAAAAATGTTATAATTGTTTAGTCTTCGCTCTCTCATCCTATTGTAGTTGTATTAGGTGTATGTTTTTGTGGTTTGTACTGTTGTTGATCTACTAGCCGTGCATACATAGAAGAGGCTCTGTTCGTTTATATAGGAGGGACTCTGTCCATGAGGCGCATCTGTGAACGTCCGGGGCAGGTTTATATTTTCAAAAAAGAAATATACGATTTTCTCTAAACTCTGCTTTCTATCTAGAAAGAATTAACAAAAGAGGCTCCGGGGTGTGATATTTTTAAACCATAAGATAAGGGAGTGTAAGATTTACACAATCTTTTTTGGATTTATTAATATTTTTCATAATTATTCAGAGGGAAGATGCCGGGGCTTTTTTTGCATTTAGCCCCCTCAAAACTTTTTTTTTACAAATGGCCCTAGTAAATTTATATTTGCATATATGACAGCCCTCTTCTTACCACTCGATCGCCATGTTGGTCTTTTTAAGTTGAATATGGTGATTGAATCATCATGTTTAAATACGGTAATTGAATCACCGTGTTTATATTCACACTATATATAGTCCCTATTTTTTAACTTAGGGGCAATAAAAAATATAAAAAGGAATATCATCATGTTCAACTTAAAAATGTCACCTAGGCGCTTGCGTGGCAAAAAAAGGCTATTTATGTTAATATAAATATGTTAGGGCTATTTGTAAATTTTTTTGAAGGGGGCTAAATGCAAAAAAAGCCCAAGATGCTGCGATGGCATTTAATGGAGATGCCATATTTGAGCTTACATTCTCTTTTTCGATGTACAAATAATATTTTGGTAAAAATGCATGGAACTTACCTGAACCATGGACCATTTAGATTTGACTATCTACTCTTTCAAAATTTTGATTTTACTACCCAAACTTTTAATTTGTTTGTTTGAGTAAGTCAACAGCACTTTGACTCTAAAATTTTAGCTAATTACTCACTTTAACGAGCTTATAATTGTGAGAATATGCTAAGTAAACCTGTAAAGATAAATTATGCATTCAAATTTTAAATTCAAAGTATTGTTAACCGAGTCAAATCAAACAAATTGAAAGATTAGATAATAAAATCAAATTGCTGAAAAATTGGTTAGCTAAATCAAATGATGCATAGTTCTACACGTTTTTACCTAACAGTGTTTAGGGTTAATTTTGCACATACCCTTCCACCAATCTTGACTTACATAGACACCCCTCTAAAAGTGTCAACATCAAAATAACTCTCTAATTTAGAGAAATTATTATAAATACCCAAATTAATAATTATTTATGAAAAAAATATATAAAATTTTTATTTTGCCCATCATCTATTATCTATATCTTTTTAATTAACTTAAACATTATTTTGTTAGCTAACATTACAAATACAATTGAATGTGTAGCAAATTAAAACTAATTAATAGCAACACACTACACTATAAAAATAGTAAATAAAAAAACCATATTAATTTAGACAAAGAAGAAAATAGATTCACAAAAAGGTATAATATATTTTTAGTTTCAGCTAGTTGTTTATTATGACTAACATAAGATCCATATGATATGATATAAAAAAAAAAAAAATATTTGAGTACATGAAAAATGCATTCATAAATTGAATCATAAACAAAGACTGAGTTATTTTTCGAAAAATAAATTTATTTACCCTACGTGATATTACAAAATTATTTATAATTAAGTATAATTACGGTAAAGTTTCAATATTTTTAACCAATGTGATGGAGGAAAATTTTAATATAATTTATTAATTTAAGAGTAAAAATGATATTGATAATTTTAAAAGAATATCTATAATATTTTATAATTTTTGAGGAGTACGTTTAAAATCGCCAAATGGCCGATCCATGTTATCTCAGTGGGTAGCGAATAAGAAAGGCCTTATGCTTTTATTTGGCATGTGGGCCCCGCTTTGGGGCCAAAATTGACCTGGAAGTGGGGTCAACAAATAGAGGATGACAAAAGGCTTGGTGGTTGGTATCTGAGGTCCCGAGTTCGAATCCTAGTTGATTCATATTTTCAGCTAAGTTTATTTTTAAAAGAAATAAACGAAGCGGGTAACGTGCTACCTTTCTCTTAAAAAAAAACAAATAGAGGATGGCTTTCTCTCACAAAAAAAAAAAAAATAATAGCCTTGATGGTTGATTTAATTCGATGATAGATCGATAAAAATTTTATATGCACAAATATATATAATCAATAGATAAACGATTATTTCTGACTTATAGAGAAAAAAAAATATTTGATAGTATTATCAATAAATTTATCATGTATTATTTTCAAAGTATAAAAATATGTCAAGTACAGTATAATATATTTTTTTGAGTTGAGCTGGAATGCTATCGGTAGCAAACGGACTTCGTTGCCACCCATTTATTTTCGATGATGGAACCTTCAATTCGACGATCGGCACCGTTGAACATGATCTAGACCAACTGAAGCATTTAGAAACTAAATTTCATGCTTTTTCGATATTTTTCTCTTGTCTATCAAGTAGACACAAAAGTGAATGACTGAAAATAAATATTCTTTAAAAAGTGAGGATAGGAGTATTGTAATCAAGATCAAGAGTATAGATCTTGTTTTAAATAGTTTAAAAAATTTTCTAACAAAAATTTAATTGATTTGGATATTTTTACAACGTTAAATGAAAAAGTATCTCATATCGACCATTAAAATTATAAAACTTGAAACCCTGTGATCGTTAGGTCAATGATGTCGAAAAGATTTGAAATTTGGTTTCTAGATACTTTAAGTAGTCTAGATCATGTTCAACGGCGCCGATCGTCGATTTAGAGGCTCCATCATTGAAAATAAATGAGTGGCAACGAAGCCCGTTTACTACCGAGAGCACCCAACTCATATTTTTTTATTTATATAATAGTAATGACTAATCATTTACTATATACTAAAGTAGAACCCTTTGTGTAAAACTGACACGTGTTTTTCTATATACTTGCCACGTGTCATTAAATATTTTGCCAATTACATATTTTGCCCATTTTTCTAAAGGTTACCATTTATATCATTTTATTCTATTCAATTTATTGTATACTAAAGATTACCATTTTTCAAATATTATTCTAAAGGTTACCATTCATGTTATTTTATTCTATTCAATTTATTGTATACTAAAGGTTACCATTTTTCAAATATTTTCTATATTCTGAAGGTTACCATTCATGTCATTTTATTCTATTCAATTTGTTATATACTAAAGGTTACCATTTTTTAAATATTATTCTATATTCTGAAGGTTACCATTCACGTCATTTTATTCCATTCAATTTGTTAATCAATAAAATCAAATTAAATGACGTGAATGGAAGACTTTATTATATTATAGTTTACCAAATTATATCTTTCATTTTATGATTCCAAATTTTATTCATTTTTCAGATAAAGCTAATTATTACTATAAATATTGCATGCCACTTTCCTATTATCACTCTTTCTATAATTTTCACTTCGTTCCCTACTATCACTCCTATAATTTTCATTTCGTTTTAACATTATTCAGCGCATTTCAGTTAAGTATCTATTGAGCATTTTTTCTTAATTTTTAGATGTTGATAAATTATAATATAACATATTGTTTTCATTTTATTACTTAAATACGAAGCAAGTACTAACTTTTTTTTCTTGATGTCTTATTGTTCTCAGGATATGACACCTAGGTTTGATTCTATAAGTGACATCACTTCTCTTGGAGATAAATGGAAGATCAAAGTCAAAGTGATTTGTCTGTGTACTATGCCTGAATTTCAGCATCCAGAGGTGGTGAATAGTTTAGAGTTGGTTCTTTCTGATCAAAATATAAGATATCATGACTGTCATTTTCAAATTATATGTAACATGAGTCCCTGCATGCATGTAAACTTGCTGTGCTATGATATTTGGTGAAATCCAATATTTATATTGAAGGCATATTTATATTCTGTGTTACATGATGCACGTCAAATGGGTGATGTTGACTTGAGAGTGCAAAGCTACTTTTAGGATCTTACAACTTTTATTTGCTGAAATATTACTAGCTTCGTTTTTACTACAAGATACTACATAATATGTTTATTTTCTATTTCAGGGAGATAGGATACATGCAACGGTAAGAAGAGCTTTCTTGAACAAATTTAAAGGCCTTTTTACGGAAGGAAAAGTTTATGTGACCAACCAGTTTGGAGTGGGGCAAAGCACTGGCTCCTACATGACCACTAAACATCCTTACAAAATCAAATTTTAATATTCTACGGTTGTTCGTGAGGTGGAAGATGTTTTGACAATATCAAAGTATGAATTTATATTTACCCATTTTGATGAAATACTTGCTAAGGTCGCTGATGACAAATATTTAGTAGGTAAGAGTTGTTACATGTATCAAATAATTAATTTTTAAAATTTAATTTTTGATATGTGTACCTACTATATTGATTCTTACATTTTATTTTTCTAATTTATTAGATGTCATTGGGAAGCTTTCTGGAATTAGTAAAATGGAAGAAAACTGCAAGGACAGTAAAGAAACAAAAAAAATAACAATTCTACTTGAGGATGACAAGTAGGTGCTCATAATTATAAATATGTCTTTTGAATGTTTATATCTTTTTGCTCATTTACGCTTTTAGAGTTTTTTTTGCTAATATATACTTAAATATAGAAATTATCTTTCTGATTAAATAAAAATCAAAAACTTATAGCAACAAGAAGCTGGGTTGCACATTATGGGAAAGGTTTGCTGAAGAACTTCATACTTATAGGCAAGTAGGGGATGAAGGCCCTGTCATAATTATAATGCAATGATGCAAGATAAAAGACTTTGTAGGTATCTCATTTATTCAAATTTGGGATATTATTTATATTCTTACTAATGATACTAATTATTGCATATCTATGGGCAACATAGGTCCAGGTAGTATATCAAACTCTCTTTATGCAACCAAGATTATGATCAACAACGACATACCAGAAATATTGGAGTTCAAAAATAAGCAAGTTAACCAAAAACCTTTTTATTAATTTTTTTTTATATATTGTTCACTTACATTAAAAAAATAAAATTTAGGACTGTAAATGGAGAACTAAGTCAATCTATGGTGCTTAGTGAAATTTCAACTCAGTCCACTATTTCTCTAACTGATGACTTCCTAAAAGTATCTCAAAGGAAAACTCTAGAGTGGTTTGAAAATTCTAATTTGTGATAAAGATGGTTTGTTATCCAAAACCACAAGCAATGTGGTTTTTAAAGAAGTATTTCAGAACTTAAAATAGGTAAGCAGTTTATTTTTCTTCATGTTATTTCAAAATTTCTAATTTTTCACGAATTCACTTTTGTCATTTTATATTTTTAATATATTTAGATTTTTTCCTGAAAAATTCCACTAATATTAAGATATTTTTCATTTAACTTATCTAACAAATTATCTACATTGCTATTGAAGCAGGTACTTTCCATCTTCATGCAATAAAGCTTGCAAGTTGGATGCTTTTAGTAAATTTGGTCATCCCAGAGAAGAGAAACTCTAGCTCTAAATTGTCTTTTAGGTTTTATTGGTCTTTGGCTACACCGAGTGAAATATCCAAAAGTGGTGACATTTAGCGGAATATAAGTGTCTATAAATTTTTAAGATTTGAGTCTTTTTCTATAATTGTACTTATTTATTTTTCTTTGTTGTCAATTGTGATTTTTAGTTACTTACACTGACTTGAAGATAATTAATTTTTAGTATTTATGTATGAATATTCTGGAATTGAAACTTGCATATTGCAAATGTGAACTCCAGTTGATTAAATGTGTATGGTTGAATTTTGCTCTTATTTGGTCCATAATTTTGTTTATCCAGCTTTTATAATTCAGTATGTACTATAATTAATATTGATAGTATATTTATTTATTTGTTAAAAAATATAATATTAGTTTGAATAAATTTTTTTTTATTATTACATAATAACTTTTGTTACCTTATATTATTACATTAGCCGTGCATCGCACGGGTCAAATACTAGTTTCTTTTTAAATTCCTCACGGAGAATCGCTCCCATTTCCCATAATTATTGGAAAAGGAGATGCCGCGATGGCTTTCGGCGGAGATGCAATCTTCGAACTTACATTTTGGATATGCTGCCATGGCCTTCTCTGGAGATGCCACGCTCGAGTTGATCGGAATCCGAGACCCCCACCCCGGCAACGATGGCGATGGCGATGGCGATGACGATGGCGATGGCGATGGCGATGGCGCTGGTGGTGGACCCGACGGTGGCGGTGGGGTCCACAAGACGAACCTAGATATTCGTGCAAATCGCTGACACGAGCCTGTGGGCCGCCAGAGGTGCCCAACTTGAGAGGAAGTCTACTGTGTAAACACTTACGCCACATCTTTAATAATCAGTTAATCATATTTTTTTTAAGAGAAAAATATGATAAAAATACTTTTCTAATAATCATGATGGAATTGGTGAACTTAAAAAAATAATCTTATTAGTTGAAGACGTCACATCAGCAATATAATTGATGCATTCTAAACTTTTTCCCAATTTGGAGGCGTACAGATTCTCTTTGGAGGCCATCCAGACGGCAAAGTATTCGGTACGTAGTTATGTCCAATCGATTTCGTGACCTGAGTTCTTGACTTATAAGTCTACTTATTTTATAGGGTAAATTATATGTTCGGTCATCAAACTATAAAGCAGGTGGCATTTTGATTCTTAAGTTTTAATTTATTATAATTTTTAAATTAAATTTTTAGATAATATTTTCTATTAAAAAAAATACTATAAATATTGGCACTATGTAGTATAAAACAATCTTGAGAAATGCTACCATAGTCCTAAAAAAAATAAGATGTAAATCTTACATCCGATTCTTATAAGAATTAAAACAACTCTTCTGAAACTTTAGGCTCTGTTTGGAATTTTGAAAATATTGCATTGTTTGCAGTAAGTATAATGAGAAAAATATTAAATTTGTTCCGGCACGTGATATGCGCAAGTACTGTATTTTTATTTCGGTATGTAAAATGTGTTTCGCATATTGCAGTATTTAAAATTTTCATAAAAATTTAAACTCCCAAGAATTAGCATTCTAGAATTAAATTCCAAGCGTTACAGAAATATTTTTGCTTGGTTCGTACCTTAAGATGCCCTCTTATATTATACAATATTAGTGTATAGTGTTTGATTCAACATGAAAATAACTCAAGCGTATTAATAAATTTACCATAGTACCCCTATTTCTATAGATATTAAGGGGGTATTTTAGTTCATTAAAATTAATTTTCTATAGGAAAAAAATGAAAAAAGAAGAAAGGAGACGAGTTTTGAATTCTCACGTTTTATTTTGTGGGATAAGAAGATGACAACAAAATCGTATGTTTTTATTAAATCACCTTTGTAGTAAACAAAAGGGTTAATTGCATACAGGTCCCTATAACATGATGAATTACAGATATATTCATGCAAAGTTTAATTTTCATAAGTTATCTCTACAAAAGTTCTGATGTTATCAGATATGTTCCTGCCGTTAGTATCCGTTAGAAAATTTTGGTTAACCACAGTTAAAACACTTAATCATGATCAGAATTGACAATTTTACCCTTCTTCCTCTTTCTCTTCCTCTTCCTCTTCTTCTTTCCCTTCCTCTTCCTCGTCGTCGTGCTCGCGTGGGCCATCGTCACGGGCGCCTTCGACAGCATCGGCCACGCGGGCGGCATCGTCGGCGGCGTCGATGGCATCCTTGATGGGCAATCGCCTCCGCCGCCTCCTCCTTCTTCTTCTTCTTCGTATCCAGTTTTTGGAGGGACATATTTGTAAGGACAAAAATATCATTTCACGAGCTTACTGTTAAAAAATAAACGGTTCTCTAACGGATCTTAACCAGAGGGACATATCTGCAAACATTATAATTTTTGCAGGAATAACTTATGAAAGTTGAGCTTTGTAGGAATATATCTGTAATTCACCATGTTTGCGGGAACCTATATGCAATTAACCCTAAACAAAATATGAGAATTCTCAATTTCTAATCTATATTAGTAGGCCCTAAATTAGTTTAGTGATATCTACAAGAAAAAAGATAGTACAAGATAGACAAATAAAAATTAATTTTAAATATAATATAAAAATTAATAAAATATAATAGTATAATAACATTTTTATTATAAAATTATATAATATAGTAGATAAAAATAATACCAAAATACAGCATAACAGAGTGTAAATCTTCGACAGAAAAAAAAAATTAAATCTACATTTATTTTTAGAGACTTTTGTTTATTTACTTTGGACTATTGTTAAAACTTTTCAAATTATTTTAAAATTACCAAAATGCCCTTCTAATTCTCAAATTGTATTAGTAAATTTTAGGAATTTGGAGGTATATGAAAGAATTTTTAAAATCAATAAAGTCATTTGGATGAACCAGGTATATAAATATTTTTAAAGTTTTTATTTTTTATTTTTTATTTTTTATTTTTTTGCCTGTGCAATTTGCTATTTCTCCTTTTGTCTCGACTCACTTTTCTTCCATTGAAAACAAAAGGGATAACTTTAAATACCACCCTTGTGGTTTCGTGCTTTCTCACTTTAATATCCTATGGTTTAAAACGTATTATTTTAGTACCATGTGGTTTGGTTATTCTTTTTTTATTATTTTTCGTTAATTTTTTCGTTAAATTAATGAGAAAGTTAAAACTACAGGATAGTAAAGTGAATATTTGATAAATCATAGGTGGAATATTTAAAGTTTTTTCTGTATAATTTAATAAAAAAATTAACGAAAAGATAACAAAAAAATAGAATAACCAAACCACAGGGTACTAAAATGATACGTTTTAAACCACAGGGCACTAAAATGAGAAAACACGAAACCACGGGATGCTATTTGAAGTTATCCCAAAACAAAACGATAAAACAAATCAGCTTCGTCTCTAAACGTGCTATCATCTCCTCTCGCTCGATCAAGAACACCCAAAAAAAATACAAAAAAAAATCGAAAAAAATCCCAAACCCAAGAAAAAGAAAATGGGCGCGCTCTTCTCCTCCCACGCCGCATCCGCCGCCGCCGACGACAGCGGCCCCTCCGCCGTCGCCGCGATCCACTCCGCCGCCCAATGGGACGAGCACTGGGAGTCGCACAAGAACTCCAACAAGCTCGTACGATCCCCCTCCACCATCTAGGGTTTCTTCTTCTTGTTTTTCCCCCTCCTTTTTTTTTTTCTTTTGTCCAAATCGATTCATCGATCGTCGGTGGTGGATTCATCATCTGATTGTTGTTGTTGTTGTTGTTGTTGTTGATGATGATGATGATGATGATGATGATGATGATGCGAAGATGGTGATCGATTTCTCGGCGTCGTGGTGCGGGCCGTGCCGGTTCATCGAGCCGGCTTTCAAGGCCCTCGCCGCCAAATTCACCAGCGCCACCTTCGTCAAGATCGACGTCGACGAGCTCTCGGTAATGTCGCCCCTCTTCCTCCCAGCTCTCCCCCAATTTTCCGCTTCTAAATTAGGGTTAGGGTTAGGGTTAGGGTTTTGTTCGTCCGGGTTCGGTCGGCTAGCGAGCATCGCCAAAAATTGGGCTCACTTATGCTTTTGGTTCTCAAATTGTGGGACATGTGACGCCTTAGTGCTCAAATTTTAATTTTTTGTTGCAATTAAGTCTAGCAATCTAATTTAATTGATTGAATGTTGATGTGAAAATGATATGGTATCTTAATTATTGTCGTGTCAGCAGTCATAACGCTGCTAGATTATTTTTACATTAACAAAATTTCAATATTTAGTGAACGAAATTGGGCGGTAGGATTTGATTGTGATAATTCAGAAAGCTTGAGTTAAAAATTATGCCAAATTAAAATTTGAGAGCTAAGTATCACGTGCGTCATAGTTTGAGGACCAAAAATGTAATTTAGCCAGAAAATTGACAATAATTCAAGACCAAAATGCAATTTACCTTCTGGATATATTATGTTTTGCAATCTTTCTAAATACTATAATTACACTCAAGAAGGTCGATGTAGATAGAGATGGCAATTTTCCCTGCCAATGTAGATCCTTGTAGGAATCTGCCCTGAAAAAGGTGGGGATGGGAAGAATTTTGTCCCTGCGGGAATGGGGCGAAATTCTCCCTGCTTGCGGGAACAGGAAAAATACTCCCTACTTTGCAAAATCCCCAATCCCCATGAAATAGTATTATATATTGTTATATAATTCTTAATTTATTTATATATATATAGAATGCTCACTATGATGTGGCATTCTTAATAATTTGACAATGAATAAATGGTAAAGTTTATAAAATTTAAATTAATTTTAATTAAAATTTTAAATGAAAAATTAATTTAGTATATCTTTTAAAAATCTACGGGGTTCCGTGGGGATGGAGATCTCTGCGGGGATAGGCTGTTGGCGGGGTCAGACATGTTAAAAGCCCGCAGGGACAGGAAAGGGCCCTCCATCCCTGTCCCACCCCGTTGCCATCCCTAGGAATGGATGGATTTTGCCTGACGGTTGCTCGGGTTTAAAATGCAAGTTTTGTTAGTATTGATTTTTGTAAGCGTAATTATTGTATCATTCAGAGTGGTAATATGCCTTTTTCTTACTAGGGGGTTATGTACAGTATGCGACGTATTGAGAGTGGTAAATTTTATTTTACCAACAGTTCAATTAAGAAAATATGAACATATCGCACAAAAAATTAGTAAGGCTATAAGACTTTGTTTGCAATTAATGTTGTTTATATATATATATATATATATATATATATATATATATATATATATATATATATATATATATAGTAGGGCTACTGTGCTATTAAGAGCACATCAGCCCTTGTGCTCCTAACTTCCTAACCATCCATCAATTTTGATGGTGGTTAGGATGAGAGAGTGAAGAGAAATTTGGAAGAAATTCAAAGAGAAGAGAAATTGAGACACCTATTTTCTCCCTAATTTTTTTTCTCTCTCTCATCCTAACCACCCATCAAAATTGATGGATGGTTAGGAAGTTAGGAGCACAAGGACTGCTGTACTCCTAATAGCACAGTAGCCCTGCTCTCTCTCTCTCTCTATATATATATATAGAGCAGGACTGCTGTGCTCTCAGGAGCACGAAGCCCTTTGTGCTCCTGAGCCGTTTTCGATGATGGAACTCCCGAATCGACGATCGGCTCCGTTAGACTTGATCTAGCATATTTGAAGTATCTAGAAAATACATTTTGCGATTTTTCGATATCGTTTACTTAGTGATCGAAAATGTTCAAAATCAATGGCTGAAAATAAAAATCTCATAAAAATTAGTGATATAGTACTAAAATTTTCGATTAGAGATATTGAACCTGCTGCAGATAGTATAAAAAATTTTCTATCAAAATTTCATATGATTTGGATACTTCTACACCGTTAAACTTGAAACGGCATATATCAACCATTAAAAGTTGTTGATTTTGAACCCTTTAGATTGCTATGTAAATGATATCGAAAAATCGTAAAATTTATTTCTACATATTTTAAATATGCTAATCAAGTCTAATGGAGCCGATCGTCGATTCGGGAGTCCCATCATCGAAAACGGTCAGGAGCACGGAGGCCTCTGTGCTCCTGAGAGCACACAAGACCTACTATATATATATATATATGTGTGTTGAGCTAGAATACTATCGATAGCAAACGGGCACTTTTGCCACCCATTTGTTTTCGATGATGGAGCTTCCAAATCGATGATCGTTACTGTTGAACATGATCTAGAGCATTTAAAATATCTAGAAACCAAATTTAATGCTTTTTCGATATTGTTTTCTTGTCCATCAAGTGGACACAAAAATGAATGGTAGAAAATAAATATTCTTTAAAAAGTGATGATAGGAGTTTTGTAATCAAGATCAAGAGTATAGATCTTGTTTTAAATAGTTTAAAAAAATTTCTAAAAAAAATTCAATTGATTTGGATATCTTTACACCGTTAAACAAGAAAACGTCCCATATCGACCATTAAAACTACAAAATTTGAAACCCTTTGATCATTAAGCTAATGATGTCGAAAAAGCATGAAATTTGGTTTCTAAATACTTTAAATGTTCTAGATCATGTTCAACGGTGCCGATCGTCGATTTGAAGCTCCATCATCGAAAACAAATGGGTGGCAAAAGTGCCCGTTTGCTATCGATAGTATTCTAGCTCAACTCTCTCTCTCTCTCTCTCTCTCTCTATATATATATATATATATATATATATATATATATATATATATATATATATATATATATATATATATATATATATATATATATATATATATATATATATATATATATATATATATATATATATATATATATATAAATAAAAAGTCTATGTAATTGGATATATTAGCAGATTGACTTTCCGAGTCATTGTAGACTACTTGCTATATAACTTGGCCAGATGCAGATGCCAGAATGTAACTTGTTTATGAATTGAAAGGAGCGGGAAAAAAGTTAGTACTATTGTTTTTTTGGTTCTTGTTGCCAAAATAACTCGGTAGTAAATGTATAAATTGCAAGCGCTCCACCATCCAACCCCACACTCCATTGCATATACTGGGGTTTAAAACAATAAAATGTAGCAAATAATTTATTTGATAATGAATAACATATCAATTTCTTGAAACAGTCGATTAGATCAGTAAATACTTCAGAGAAATATGCGTTCCATTAAAGATTCATGAACTACTCATAATTTTTCTTTTTGGAGTGACCATGGTTGGCAGGAAGTGTCGCGGAAGTGGAAGGTGGAGGCAATGCCGACCTTCGTGCTTGTCAAAGGTGGCCAGGAGGTGAGCAGGGTGGTCGGTGCCAAGAAGGACGAACTCGAGAGGAAGATCCAAATGTTCATCGCCTGAGATCAAAGAGTTTGCTGCTCTTATCTTAATAATAAGTTCAATGATACTTGCTTTTGTGAGCTTCTGCTCCGCATGCATATTGCTGTGTTTGAAATGGGTGTATGTTCCTATATATTGCTATATTTGAAATGGGTGTAAGATCGCTTTTGTTTTGGAGATGAATGAGAGTGATTTGGATTTGGTTATGGGGTTCCAAGTATTTCTTTGTGGAGTTATGCAGTAAATCTATTTAGTACTCTATTTGGTGCCAAATCAAAATAGAATTGAAATGGTTTGAAATTTCAATGAATGCAACTGAATGAACTGAATTTGGGGTTGAAATAGCTGTTTGGAGTAAAATGTGTTTCAGCGAGTTCCTGCTGTTCATTTCCAGTTGCATTCTTAGTTATGTGTAAACTCCATGACAATTAGAAAGGGCATTTTTAGATAGACAAGTTTTTCTTTATGATAAGTCGGATCTTAAATCGTCTGATTTGTTTGCAGTATCTATCAAAATATGCAATTATGGACGAATCAGCTTCGGAACAAAGGAATTGAGAAAAAGTGGATTGGAAATCCATTTAAATGAGTGAGTTCTATGTTGCCAAATAGTGTGGGTGTACATGTTTGGTTGGTTTTTTAGACATGAGAGATCACTTGTTTTCCTTGTGTCCATTAAAGTTGAATCTTACGACATTAATGCAATTAGGGTTACAGATACCAGATGTGCTGGGATACTTATTCCCTTGCATGAAGCGGGATTTGAAACCGAGTCACGCAGCTCAGGGGGACGGGTAAAGCCTAAAATGCTCCTTTCCTTTGTCCTCTCACCCTCCTCTTTCTCTTGTCCATCATTGATGCAGACAAACTCGAGTGTGCGATAGCCGTGGATCAAGTTTGGTGACAGTAGAAATATTATTAATCTGGCGGTAGACCTACCTCCCAGTGTAGGCTACATTTTAGATTATTCCGTGAAAGATAACTTTGGGCTTTTCGCTCCTCTTGTTTCTGTTTCATTCATCTTCTTTAGCGAGAAGCGACAGCGGCATGTGAAGAATGGCCAAAGAAGGAGCATACGACCCTTTTTTTTCTCGCTTAATGGCGGCGACTACATGCGATGGGCAGCCTTGAGTGGAGGGCGCGATCTCTTTGTTTTTTGTCCTTTCCTTCTTCATCGAGCAGATGGCGTGCGAAGGGCAACTAAGAGCAGGAGAGAATGCCTCCTTTTTCTTCCTCTATCTCCTCCGACGAATGATGAAAGGTGGCGCGCGAGGGGCGGCCGCGAGGAGGAGAGTGTCATCTCCTCGACCCCGACGGGAGGTGACCGCAGTATGCATGTGAACCGTGATCACGAGAGAGTAGTTCCCAGTATTTAAGGTCGCGCGGTAAGATAAGGAGTTTTTCGCTGGCACGAGAATTTGTGCAACTCAAATTAATAGTGTCACAAGAAATTCTTCAACATTGATTAAAATTTACGCATCAGCTGCCAACTGTGAGAAGCGCAATTTGAATTTTGTACAACATGGGATTAGGGATGTCAACGGGTCGGATTCGGGGCGGATTTTCAAAATTTCGAACCCGGACCCGACTCCAAACCCGCAGCCCGAATCCGAACCCGAACTCGACGGATTTTAAAAATTCATATCCAAACCCGAACCCGACCAAAAATCCGAAATCCGAACCTGAACCCGAAACAATTATTTCTATTTTCAATATTTCAAAATATATTGCATTAAATTTAAAATTTTTTAAAATACAAATTCAAATATCACATCAAATTTTTATATACATATTATATATAATGTAAAATAAATTTGGGTTCGGATTTGGATCGGGTACCGTTAAAATTCATATCCGAATCCACATCCGTCGGATTTTTATTTTTGATATTCATATCCGAAACCATATCAGCATCGAATAAATCTGCTCCGTTCGAATTCGGATTCGGATAAAATTTCGGTATCCGTAACCATTAACATCCCTACATGAGATAAAGAAGAATTTGGAGAATGAGGGGCTAGAGTTTCTGCAATCCGTATGAAAATTCGTGCGACCCGACATGAGAGGAAAAGCGAGAGTAAATTATTAGCATGTGATTGGATCGAGGGGTTGGTTGTGGCCATCTTTTTGGGTGTAACTCAGAGTTCAAACCAAGTAATGAAAACGGTCGAATACGACCGAATACTTAACAAAACCGTATTCGCATCTATATTTTTCTTAGGATGCAAATTCGAATGCGGACATACGGTGGGCACTAAATATTAGTTACCGTATCCACTAAAAAAGGATTCGGATTCGTATATAAATTGAATTTGTATTTAAATATTTCTTGGATAGTAATATATAATTATGTTACTATACTATCGATAGTACCAAGCGCTTGGTGCTATCGAATTTTCTGCCGTTGGATGAAAGAATGTGCGGTTAGGATGATAGTGATACCCTAGGGTTGAGTGGATGGTTGGTTGAATAGTATAATCTAACGGATGAAAATGATCAAAGGGTAGATCTAACGGCAGAAAACTCGATAGTACCAAGAACTTGGTACTATTGATAGTATATTAGCCGAACTCTAGTAATATATACTAATATGCATATATAATATGAACTAGAATTAGTGCGAAAAAGACAATGCAACTAAAGTTTCATATTCGTTTTCAAACTTAATTTATATGCCTATATTTTTTGAATAAAATCTAGTGTTTAGTAATAAATAAAATTTTCACATAAAACTTATATAAAATAAATGAGAATAGAATAAAAATTATCTTATTTCCCTACAATATGTATTAACATCCTCGCAAATTCAGATAAGAATATGTATCGGATGCTAAACTTTGACATACCGCAATTATATCTTTGAATTTCCATTTTGTCTCTACATTATTTCCTTCTCTCTTTTCTTTAATTAACTTATCTAATTAATTACTCTAATCTTCTTTGCTCTAGAATCTAATCTAGAATCTAATCCAGTATCTAGTCTAGCATAACACATATTTAAAATTATCTTATCTAATTTAGAATTACAAACCTAATTTAATATAATCTAGAATTATCTATTAGTATAAATATATAAAATAATTTGATTTAGTTTTAAATATATTACCTAAATTAATAGAACCCAGTTTAAAGAACCTAATCTAAAATTACCTTATCTAATCTAATCAAAGTTTATTTTTAAACTCCCTAATCAAATTTAATCTAATTTAATCTTATGTAATAAACCAATGTAATCTAGAATTACTTAGCATATCCTATTTCATCTAGAATTTCTAAATAAACGTAAATATAAAATAATTTTTGATTTAGTATTTTTTTTTTCTAATTTTAATTTGTAATTTTTGAGAATCCAAAATGAAAAATTTTAAAAAAATCTAAGAAATTAATATCTACATTCCCCTTTTATAGAAAATATATAGTCCTTCGATAAATTTCATGAAAAGATCTTATAATTTACTTCAGGTGTAGCCTTCTATTGAGCGTGCCAATCGAAGGCCTTCTGTGGGCATTGACACGCTACCGTGCTACATGTCGGCACGATACTGTGCCCGTACGGTATTGTGTCAGCTCGGAATCAGCACGCCACCGCATACCACGGCACTTAAATACTTGTTCAAACCCTCACTAGTGCAATTCAAAAAGAGGGTTAAGCCCTAGCTTCTTAGCTCTATATAGTATTAGCAGTGAGTAGGGTTGGTGATCCAACTCGCTGTTTGCGAGCTAGCTGGTGTTCAGCTCGAAATGAGCTCGACATCGATCCCTTGTTTAATAAACGAGCCGAACACGAGTTAAATTTTTCAACTCGAAATCTTAGCAAGCTGAACACGAGCTAGGGCCAGCACGCTCGTGTTCCGTTTGATATAGCTTGAATATATATATTACAATTTTTTACTATTTGGATTTTATACCAACCCAAATGTAAAGAGACCAATATTTTGTAAATTTCAATTATTAGATTAAGATTCTAATTTTCGTTTAGTTTTTCATCCAGTAGTAAGGCTGACAATTTAACTTGTTGTACGTAAGCCAGTCCGTATTCTTCTTGTTAATAAACAAGTCAAATATAAGCTAGATTTTTTAGCTTGATATTTTAATAAGCTCGCTCGTATTCAGTTCATTTAATAAATGAGTAAACATGAGCAGGCTCCAACTCGCTCGTGTTCAGCTCATTGACGTGGACTTGAATTAAATGGGAGGAAATTAATGCTAGAAGCCTGGTATGACTTGAACTCAGGACCTCCTGCTCTGATACCATGTGAAACAACCGTTGTACTCTAAAAAGTTAAGTTGTTAAAGAACGATGTTTATATATTTTTATATTTAACACCAAAGCCCTTTTTCTTTCCCCTTTTATCTTTGTTTCGATTGCATGCTATTGTTTGGATTTTAACAATTCACTCAAAAATTCATGCTACTTATATAACTATTAAGCCCTTTTGAGCAATCATTTCAAAAGGGTGCTAATGTTAGCGCCGTGCTCAAACTTTGGTTTATCAAATTTGAAACTCTAAATGTGAAATTAAAAATAATTAAGACCAAATGGTGATCACTGAATTTTAAAAAAAAAACACTTAAGGACTAAATTGAGATCAAATTAAACTTTCGGGACTAGAATATTTTGGTTGAATCTCTAACAAGTGAAATTGAAATCTTCGTCAAAATTGAAGAAATAGATATGAAATTAATCCTATTTTGATCTAGCCAAAGCATGCGAGATAAAATGGGCGATTTTACATACTCAAACCCTGAAATAGTTATATATTTATTTATGAGCATTTATTATAACATTACAAATTATTATTATAGACGAGCCACACATAAGATAGAGACAAAGTAACATATACGATTATAATTATTATATTTGAGGTGAGCGAATTCTCTGGCCTCAAATGCAGAAATTTTTTGCACACCAGATTTTACCAATCTACAAGAAAGACGGAGTGGCGGATCTCAACTGCCAGATGGCATGATGGGTAGATCACTGTCGACAGTAGAGATCGGTCCGTATTTTCATTCAACATGTCGAATTAACTGGTAAATGCAAAAAAAAATTCTGCACACATGACTGCAGAGAATTCGAACACCGATATGACAAGTAAACTCTTAGTTCTTTGGAGCCGGTAGGGCCTGATTGATCTTCCTCTCAAGTTCATTCTTCTTGGCGCCGACAACCCTGCTCACCTCTTGCCCGCCTTTGACCAGGATGAAGGTCGGCATCGCCCTCACCTTCCACTTCGTCGCCACGTCCTGCCAACAAACCCTAGATCAATAAACCACTCCTAACCGTAACCCTAACCCTAACTCTAACCACAAGAAATTGTCATGCCAATCAGTACGGTCTGACTACAAATACCCATGGAGACCGTGCTGAATGCAGAACGACAACTCCTTACCTAACCCTAACCCTAAACCTGGGAACTAATTTGGCAAAGAAGGCAAAATGCTTACTTCCATCTTGTCGACGTCGATCTTGTAGAACTTCACATCCTTGAACCTGTCCGCCAGCTCCTTGACAGCCGGCTCGATGAAGCGGCACGGCCCGCACCACTGTGCCGTGAAATCGAGCACAGCCTGGCAACATACATACCAATTATATGAATTGAAATGAATCCACTAGTGAATTTGTAACGCAAATTGCACGCTTTTAGGTTAACACACTCCTTAGTTACACAAGCTAAAATTCAATCATAAAAGTTTTAAAATAAAAATCAGAAGCATTAAAAGTACTGATTTACAATGCTAAAAAGATCTGCATACAAAAAGTTATAATCTGTGGAGATATATCTTGAGTTTTCAATATTGTCCTTTCTTGAAAATTCCGAATAGTTGGTTTTAATAAACTTGATGCATAGAAAGCCGATTTTTAAAATTAGTGAAACTTTATGAGTATGTATTTTAAATATGCTTGATCATATTTAACAGTTTAATCCTAAATTTAGATTTTCTGAACACAATTGCGTAAAAACTTGTGCAATTTACACATCTAGCATCTTGGGCCTACGTACGCTTAACATGAATCTGTTAAACGGAAATTAAAAAAAAGAAGTAAAAGTTCAATTTGCCCTCATGTGGTTTAGTATTATTTTTATTTTCCACTCTGTGATTCCTAAAGTAGCATAACTGATAACTCTCCATGGTTTTATATTTATTTTACTATAACGACCTACTGATTAAACAAAATAATTAAGTGATAGTTTTTGCAAACTAGATGGTGGTAAATTCTATAATTTGTACTCTATACTTTTGTAATTTGCCAGAAACAAAAAATCACTGTATTAAACTATTTAAACCGTAGATCTTTATAGTGAACCAAAAATAAAGTTATTGGATGATTAAGTACAACTTTCTGAACCGCAGAACAGCAATAAAAAGAAAATAGAAAAATAAAAAGACTAGACACACTATGCTGTTTTTCTTTTTTTTTCTTTTTTTTTTAATTTTTTTTCCCTTAAGCTCCTTACTCTTTTTCGAATATATATATTTCCTTTTCGTACGGAAAAGAAATAGAAAGCATTTTTCGAAATATAGAGAACTAGTTTCATTAGGAAGAGCTAGAAGGATCGATCGGCGCGAACGAATGTATAATTACCAGTATAGTGGTGTTGCTCTTCAGAGTTTTCCAGGTCTCTTTCCAATTGTCGGCGCTGGGGACGTCGAAGATGTTTGGCTCTCCGGCGGGGGCGCCGTTGCTCTCGCCGACGTGAATGTCACCATCTACGACGACCTCCCTTTGATTCATTCCTTTTATTTATTTATTTTGTTTTTTTTTTAAAAAAAGACTTCTGGGAGGGGATGCTCTTTTCAGGGCTCTGTGTTTTGCGGGAGAGAATGTTTTTGGCTACACAGATATGCAGCTGCAGGCTGCAGCAGTTCCTATTTATAAAAGAGAAATATATGCTGGGAGGGGGGGTGTGGGGGGCACTGTAGCTTTTTCTTAACGCTTTGCTGTGCACGTATTTTATGCGCGATTTCACGGCGTTGTATGAACGTGGAAAATTTTAACACTCCATCCGCAAATAAAAATAAAGCCAAAATAAAGTAAGTTACAGGGTTGTCCTCAAACTACACGGAGTGCGACATTTTTAAATTCTCAAACTTTAATTTATTATAATTTTTTATTTGAGTTTTTTTAAATTATTGTAATTAAGTAATGTGAAAATACTATAATTAATTATATGATAATAATTAAAATGTCATATTATTTTTACATCAATAATTTGACAATATTTAGCTGGCTAAATTGGATCCTGTAACTTTATTTATTACAAAAATTCAGAAAATTTGTGCCAGAAATTATAATAAGCTAAAATTTAAGGATCAACATGTCACGCTCCTCATAATTTGAGGCCTAAAAGTATAATTTATCCTAAGTCATACATAGCACAGTAACCAAAAAATATTGCAATACTATAACTTTAGATAAAAAGTATATATACACTCAAAGGTGGGTGTACATCATACTCCCCACCCATCCAAGGGTAAAAAATTACCCACAGAAAATCCCACCTTTGGTTGGGAAGGGTGCAGATCCGACTCCCTGGGTGTATCCCTAGTATTGCTCATAACTTTATTATCAATGAGCCCGTTTTTCTCAACTAATCTCATTATTTTTCTTTTTTTTTCACTACAAAAATCTAAAAATTTTGTTTAAACTCTAGGACAGAGGGTTTTTTTTTTTTAGAGAAAGGTAGCACGCTACCCGCTTCGTTTATTTCTTTTAGAAATAAACTTAGCTCGAAATGTGAATCAACTAGGATTCGAACTCGGGACCTCAGGTACCGACCACCAAACCCTTTGCCACTTGCACTAGGAACAGTCGGTAGGACAGATGGTTTAAACCCTTGAAACGGGGGATTGTAGGATTAAAACCTCTTTTGGATTGTAGATTTAGCAGTTTTTCAAAAAAAGAACATACCTCTAAGCAGTATTTTAGGGCGTTTGGTTCTTATCATGTGGATTTACCCAAAAAAAAACGCTCCTAAGTAATCAAATTGATTAATTATTCCCGTAATAAAACATTATCTTACCAATCTTGAATTTCCTTCCACATTTTCAATGAGATAAATCAAACCAAACACCTCCTTACTTTTATATATGTTGGAAGGTATCTTCTTTATGTTATTAATGGGTTGGCATTACTAGTTCCGTTCTTAGGTTTCGGATATAACATCCACCAGGTCGGATCGGTTGCATTGTGAACTAGTTCTTTTAACAGTCTTATTCAATTCATAAGACCAAACGAGCTCACAAATGGCGTTGAACCCTTTAAATCAGTGGTGCGACCAATAAAACTAGTAAACTGTTTATAATTTACGGCTCTACATTTTCTTTGCTAGTTTACGATGTCTTCTTCCGTTGAGTACTCTCTCTCGTATCTGGACTCCAAACATTTCAATAGACCCAAAATATGTACTTAAATTAAATGAGTGAACTCAAAAACTCTTGCTCTTATACCATATATTAAACTATTACTCTTCTACGAAAATCAAAGCCCCTAGAAAATAGTATTTTAATATTTTATCATTCCAGGTGGAAATAAAATGCTTTCATTGTAATATTACATACTAATTTTTTTTTTTTTAAAAAAAAAACACACCTTCTTCTCTTTTCACTAAACACGGCAACATGACATCAATTCTTATCTTTAACACGGAGGAAGAAAATGAAAAAGTAGCAAAGTATGCTGAGGCCACCAAATAAAGCTTAGATAAATTTAAAAATTCCCTCTTATCAATTCAGCAAAGAATATATTCCCCTTTATTTTGTTTACTTTTTTTGATAGTGAGAAAAGAATATATTTTTTAGAGGACCAGAGAACGATGTAGAAGTTGAGAGATCACAGAAACGTATTACCAACAAAAAAAAAAGAAAAAAGAAAAAGAAAAAGAAAAAGCAACCACATGAGGCTTCTGTCAAATATGGCAATTTGATGCACAATTATCAAGTTGGATACATTCCTTTTCCATAGAGTTGTGGAGATCTTGTCGAATTAAACCGAATTTGATTGATTTGACTCAATTTAAAAAAAGTTATTGTTGAATATTGTATATTAAAACATTCATATAAATTTTCTCATAGTTTAAGGTTTCAGAGTAGTCGGTTGCTTCATTAGAATCAGAGTAAAAGATATTGACTTGAAATCCTGCTAAGTTCTTATTAGTATTTATTTTAAATATGATTTAAAAATTTTACTTTGGCCTATGAATTTTTTGGATGATCCAAAATCAAATGGATTACATTGCCTCGAAGCTTGTGCATCACCTATTACATATGAATTTAATTTTTAGATAAAAAAATTTATGAATTATAGTAGCGCTTTATAGTCTCCACCATCTCCGCGTCACTTCCTTAAGTGATAAAGAGAGTTGTGTCATCCATTAATCACACGCACATGCACATAGCACAAGCACGAGCACGAGTCGGGCCTAGCACTATCTTGGCTTCCCGGTTCAGTTCACCTACACTCAAATCTTATTTTTTATATTTTTACTATTGTTTTGTCTTACCTGATACCCACAGGCCGCATTTAATCTGTTTATCTCTATAGTATTTTGATACTAATTCTTGCATGTGATTTTTTTAAAAAAATTTTGATACTTTCTAATCAAAATATTTAAAAAAGTATATTTCTACTAAAAAAATAGACTTATTTCCAACAGTTTTTAGTTTCACACACTCCAAATCTCACACGCCGTAGATGAGGCTTTCGGTTTGTCCATTTGACAACTTGATGCGCACTTGTCAAGTGGAATACATATCCTTCTGATATAGCTGTCGGCATTTCAAAAGAGTTTTTATTTTTATACTTTCGAATCAAAATATTTAGTAATAGTTTCAGGTTTCAAAATCGCTTAATTTATGTGATATCGGAGCAGGAGACGTTGAACTCCTAGTTTCTTAGAATCCAATTCTCAGAGGTAACAATTTGAAAAGTACAATGCGCGAAAAATCATTAAACTTTTGACAGGTTGCGCGGGATTCAGTTCGAAGAGAAGGTTCCCAGAAATTTCAAAGATAGAGTAAAGTAGCCCTAACGTTGTACGAAAAAGGATGAAACTACGTAATCGGCATGTTAGCAGAGAATAAAGGCGAAACTTCTAGGCCTCGAATATATGTGATCGAAAGATAAGGGTATCAGCCGACCAAGCGATCTTCGCTCCTCCTGTCTTTGTAAGTTGTAAATGCCCTGCAACTTCCACATGCACCTTTGCAAAAAGTCATTCATGCTTTATGTTTTCTTATTGTACACAAACTAGGAAGAGATTAAGACCTTGTGGTGCATACCGATCGTCCCCAACGCAAGTGACAAAGGACTTGGTGGTTGGTATCCGAGGTCCCAAGTTCGAATCCTAGTTGACTCATATTTTCAGTTAAGTTTATTTTTAAAAAAAATTAAACGAAGCGAGTAACATGCTTTCACTCTCAAAAAAAAAAAGACCTTGTGGTGCATGATGCATCTACTAGGATGTCTATAAATATGTCCACCTAATCTTATTCAAATCAGAATTTGCCACAAAATAGGCCTGCTTGGTATAATATGGTTTACAATTTTCATCTATTTAAATTAAATTGAATCCTAATCAGATTTTGATAAATAGTCAATCTAGATTCTATATAAAAAGGTACTGGTCCTCCCACCTTGACCATCTCAATGTGCAATATTCCGGTGACGGATATCTGCCATCAGTTCTACACCATACAGAATAGTGCCAGAGACAGAAGGAAAAATCAGATCATTCAAGATTCAGTTGATAGCGCTCAAATCACAATCAGGCTTCTCACTTCTGCAGGTTGATCATAATATTCTTCTCTACGACACTCGAGCTTTGAACAACTCTCGCTTTAGCTTCGAAAGGCGACCCTCTTATTCTTTCTAGCATTGAAGCCTTCGTCGCCCTACCTTAAGAAAGGGACCCACTGTAAAACTGCTAGCTTTATTGAAATGCCAATAGGCAGATTACTCCAGCTCGAGTATCACACATGAGTGTCTTGAAATTGTTATTCTGACTTGCCCTAGCAATTATAATCTATACTTGTTTTACATGTAACTCCTATTACATTCAATGAAACGTATAGGCAATATCATATACATTTCTTTCAATTTTTTTTTGTTATTCTGACTTTCTAGAGGACCTTTCTGTCATCCCTGAAGGAATTTGAGTTGGTGTGGTATTTTGATCCTCCCAGCCTAGTTTGGTTTGCTTTGGAGGGCATGATTCTAATCTAAACTCAAACAGAGAGGAAATAGGGCTACTATACTTTTCTAAACACTTAATCAATCTTATTCATAAGCCACTTTTGATGATGAAGCTTTCCAATGGACAATTCATATCGTTGGACATGATTGAGAGCATTTGAAACATATGAAAACCGAATTTCATAATTTTTCAAGTTCATAATAAATTCTATCAAGTGGGTGTAAAATGAATGGTCAAAATCCAACGATCGATCTTCTAAAAATAGAGAAGTGGGTTGTTCAATTCAAGATCGGCGTTGTTGATAGGGGTGAAAACGGATAGGATATTATTCAAAAATATCTGTATCCGCATTCGATAATATCCGGATCCGGATAGAAAATATTCGGATCCGAACGGATACGGATACGGATATGATTTTAGAGAGTTAAAAAAATTTCAGATATCCGAAAAAAAACGGATATGAATATGGATATCCGGACTTTAGTATTATTATTTTTATATTTTTTATATTTTTTAATCTGCCCAGCCCAATTTCGCCCGCCCGCCCCGCCCAAATCTCTTTCCTTCAGAGTCAATTTTTTTTGTCTACTCCTCTAATTTATTGCCAATCAAGATAATGAGGATGATTAATACATGTTGTGAAAAAATAAAATGACTTTTTGTATTATTCGATTATTTTATAATAAGTTACATATTAAAATTACATATTTTATTTATGAAGAAATATAGTTAGGAAACAAGATAGAAAAATAAAGTATTTTCAGTATATGTGCATATTAGTATATATTATTATTTGAATACATATACGATTCATATTCGAAACTGAAAAATATCCGACCATATCCGAATCCGTTTTTAACGGATATGGTAATAAAAATTTAGCATCCGACATATATCCGTATCCGAATCCGTATCCGAAAAAAATATATGGATGCGGATATGGTTTCGTCAAATATCCGACCATATCCGATCCGTTTTCACCCCTAAATGATGAATATAATTTTTTTTATCGAAAATTCAACTGACTCTGATTCTTTTACACCATTAAACAAGAAAGCATTTAAGACCGGCCGTTAAAATTATCAAGTCTGAGATCTTTTAATAACAAGGAATATGATACCAAAAATCATGAAACTTGGTGCCTAAAATGTTTAAATATTTTGAATTATATTCAATGTTATGGATCGTCGATTCAGAAGCTCTATCATCAAAAATAATTTATAAGTACGAAGATGATCATACTCATAATAGGAATTGAGCTGGAATGCTATTAATAGCAAACGGGCTTCGTTGTCATCCATTTATTTTCGATGATGGAGTCACCAAATTGACGATCGTCATCGTTAAATATGATCTATACCACCTGAAATATTTAGAAACCAAATTTTAAATCTTTTCGACATTATTGGCCTAATGATCAAAGGATTTCAAAATTTGTAATTTTAATGGTCAATATGAGGCGTTTTCTTGTTTAACGACGTAAAGATATCCAAATCAATTAAATTTTGGTTATAAAATTTTTTAAATTATTTAAAACAAGATCTATACTCTTGATCTTGATTACAAGATTTCTATCATCACTTTTTAAAGGATATTCATTTTCAACCGTTCATTTTTGTGTCCACTTGATGGACAAGAGAACAATATCAGAAAAATATAAAATTTGGTTTCTAAATGCTTCAAGTAGTATAGATCAATTTCAATGGTGGCGATCATCGATTTGGAGGCTCCATTTTAGAAAATGGGAGGTAACGGAGCCCGTCTGCTACTGATAGCATTCCACCTCAACTCCTCATAGTATAATAGTTGGACTCTCTCTCTCTCTCTATTTATATATATAATAATATAATAATTTTTTATTAATGCCGATTGCTATTTGAGAATATGGATTCCCAATCGAATTTGATATGATCATATTATTGGTCACTAAATATAACTAAAGTGAGCTATATATTTGATTATCATCAGTAAAACGAGAAACTGTTATAGAAATTAGAGGCAAATTTACTGAAGTTCGTAAACTATAAATATTAATATAGTTATTTAAAAGTGACAACGTTTGGCGACTAATCAGTTTGTTGCTACTATGTTGTCTTTAGCAACGAAATTATATTAATTATTGGTCCCTAAGACTATCAAGTACGATAATTAAACTACGAGTCTACGACTAGAATGTATCATTTGCAACAAATATTCTGGCTACAGCGACAAAAAATGGTATCACTAAATTCATATTTACAGCTCATGTGATAGTCGTGATAGGGTAGTGTCAGTCTTAAGCCAAGTTTAATGATAGTAGAAACATTAATTTTGCTGAACACGATGACGGCATCAACAAAAGTCGACCTCTTATCGTGAGCGACATTTTTTTTTTCTTCTTTTTCAGTGAAAGACAACTTCAATTGAATTTTTTTTCCAGGAGATGATGTTTTGAGAGAATTGAGCCAACGGTCGTGATCGATAATATGTACTGGAACTAATATTTTTAATCTCATCAAACTTTGCATCGCAAAGCATGCATTTCCTCGCACATTATGTGTGCTTAATTTTTATTATGTGTTACGGTTTTCTTTTGTTTGGGTTCTATGAATGCATATTCATCGTGTGCCCATGCATGTTAGGGTGTCATTTGAGTTTTGTCTAAGTCCTTGGCTCGAAACGTTAACTCAACAATGGCTCAGCTCAATATGTTGTAAACCATGTTAACTTGAGTTTTATCTAACCATGCATATAGGTTAATTGCTCGTATTTATAAGCTTGATATAGCTTAAAAATATATATAAATATTTCACAACTAATATTCTTAATTTGTTGTTATTCATGCGCTGACTTTTTCTCGAAATAATTGAGGAAATAGTTCTGGTTACGTACACAGGCCTTATAATTTGAATTATAGCAGTTTCAAATAGATACCAAAAGTTTAAATATTTTTATTTAATTGTCTAAACATTTGCTGCATTTTTAGAATAAATATCTCAATTTTGAAAAAGTTGGTAAATTGCTCTGATGCTTTTTTATCTTCCCAACCATCTAGCAACTCTGGTCTCATAGATCTTAATTATGTTGGGAAAATATATCTATTCTTTCAGTATAAATATACTTTTAAAACATTTAGTAATAAAAATAGTAAAGAAATCTATTTGAAAACTGCATATAAGAAACAATATATTTTTTTTTTGAAAGAAAGAAATAATATTAAACTATTATAGAGATCAAGAAGAAAGATGAGGTTTGTAGGTCGAGACGTGCTATGCACTGTCCTATAAGCGAGATTGTTCTTTCACGCATGAGGCTCCGACGATCACTTCTGACGGTACAACGACCACGAGCTATATATCCCGTCAGCACGTTTCCAAGATAACATGATGTAAAACAGCAGGGCTTTCAGGGACCCAGCAAATAGAGGAAAGCTCAGAGAAAGAGTAAAGCCCGAAAGAAATAGTGTAAAGCTTAGGGAAGAAGTGGGAAGATCAAAAAAATAGAAGGAAGAAGATAATCACCCACCACCACCGGAACCTTCTCCTTTATACGCAAGTGGCAAAGGGCTTGGTGGTTGGTACCCGAGGTCCCGAGTTCGAATCCTAGTTGATTCACATTTCTAGCTAAGTTTATTTCTAAAAAAAATAAACGAAACGGGTAGCGTGCTACCTTTCTCTCAAAAAAAAAAAAAAAAAACAAAGGCACCACTGCTGGTGGCCAATGAGGACCGCGGCAGCAGGTAGCCAATAGGAGTAAGGGTCCCACAGCTAGTTAGACCATAGAAACAGCTGCTCTCGAATAAACTAATTAAAATGCAATAAGTCTAAAATACAAAAAAAAAACGGATAAAGTTCAAGGGCCATGCACACGTGCATGTAATAAGTGACTAAGATATGGTAGAAGATCTAAAAATCACATACTTCTCATTACTTTTTCCTCTAGAACAAAATCTATGAGTTGTATGAAGTAAAGCCGTTCAAAATACTCGATATTTCATACCCGATTCGGACCCTACCCGAATCCTATCCGGACCCGAACCGGACCTGATAAAAAATAAATAGTAAACGGGTAAAAAAAATTACTCATTAAAGTTTCGGGTATGGGTCCGGATACTTTATACCCATACCCGACTTAGACCCGACCCATACCCGATCTTTTAATGGGTAGGATCCGGAAGAGTTTTCAAATCTGGACCCGAACCCAGACCCGGACCCGGTGAAATACCCAATAGTAAATAAATAAATAAAAAATTAAAGTTGAGGGATCAATTTTAATAGGACTTATAGATGAAGGGTCTCTATATATTTTCATCCTAGTGAAAATCCTAATCGCTATGTTTTCTTCCTTTTTAATTTTTTTTTATTTTACTCATTTTTTAACCCTAATTGTTTACTGCTTAAATCTTTCTTTTGAAAGAATTTTATTGGATTGGATGCAACTAATTAAAACGCGAGTTTTTTATAATGGAAAGTTTATGGTTTGTCCATAAACTGCTTAATAAAATTTATATGCAAACGAGTATTTGTACCCGATCCATACCCGGTCTTAAGCGGGTAGTATACGGGTAGTTACTATCCAAACCCGCTCAAATAGACCCGATGGGTATATTATTAACTTAAGTACACAGACCCGGACCCTATCCGAAATTAAATGGGTAGGGTATATATTTTTTTTTCTACCCATTTATATTTAGGGTACGCGCGGGTACAGTATATCAACTATCCAGACCCGACCCGGTCCACGGACACCTTTAGTATGAAGTAAACAAACAGAACTCTCAAGCAAAGTCCATTTGATATTGGGCTCCTCGAAAAGGCCCAAAGGCAAAAATAAAAATTTAAATTAAATCTTTTTTTTTTTACAAATTAAAAATTAACATATCACAGTGGTTCTAGTGGCTATATTTCAGAAGATGTTTTCATCCTTAATTATTAGAATACTGTAGGCACTATGAAGGGCTGCTTTCACCTTTTCATTGAAAGATGTGTAAAGAGATGCCATTTGATGAAGTATAATATCTCTTCCTGAATGCAACCATCTGAAAGTGAGTGCAATATAAAAAGATGTGCCTCTTAGATTAATACACTTTTTTTGGAAATATACTATATGAAAAATTGTGTCTAATTAAACAATATTTTTTCCTCTCGAGGGATGTATATTCTTATGAAAGATTATAACTAATTCTTAGGATGTTTTTTTATTTATAGAAAAATCATGGCATCCAACATATAAATTTGCAAATTTATAGTAGAATATAATTTATTAGCTCATGAGAGAGACATATATATATTGCCATAGATTGAGTGTTTAAGATATTTGAACATTTTTTTGTGAACGAATTCTGGCCACGAGTTAAAAGATATAAAAGTTAAGCATAATCATGATATATAAGTGTTCAAATTTTGCTTGAATATTTAAATATATAATTTAGTGTTATTATTTAGAAGCATTCCAGCCTAGTTCTATATATATATATATATATATTGCTAAGCATTTGTGGAATGGATAATTAAAAGTATAATTTGAATGAAAATTAGTACAATGTTAAATAAACATTTAAGCAATTAATGGGACGTGAGAATTTTCGTGATCCCTATAATTAATGCATTGTGTAACTTCGCTAATTACTTCGTCTAGCATGATATGTGAGTGGATTCATTATAATATTTGCAAATTAGAATAAAATTTTGTATAGAAAATTTTAACGTGGTCCAAACATGCAAAGCCCAAAAAAAAAGGGTTTTGCATGTTTATCCTCTGATTTAATTATAATTGGTGGAAATATTTTACTCATCTCTGATATTGTCCAATGCCAATTAAAAATGTTTTAATTTCATAAATTTCAATTGTATTCCCATAGTATGAGGTTTAACACTTTAGTCCCTAAAATTTGTTTTATCTCTCCAAGTCCTTTTAAACTATCAATTCACGTGGATATATGTATGTCAGCTTCATGCTTAAATCTTTCTTTATCAAATTTAAAACTCTGCATGTAAAATTAAAATTAGTTAATGGAATTGTTTCAAAAACAAGCTTTAAGAACTAAATTGAAAAATCAAATTAAACTTCAAGAACTGCATGCATTTATAGCTAACCCCCACGTATACGTACCCAATAATATTTAATTGCAATTATGCCATACGTGAAGCAGTGTTATATCAGATGAGAACAACACATGCAATGCTAGAATATTCAAACCATGTAAAATCATTTATTTATTTATCTATATATGCGTGTACAGAAATTATAAAAGTAGAAAATACCGTCAGCTTCACACTCACGAAAGAGAAACATTCTATAAATACGATTAGATACGTAACACCAGCTGATCCAACCATCTAATGGAAAGACTGAGAATATTAATTGTGATCTCAACAAGGGGGTGTCAGCAATCGAGAGATCAGGGTCAGATCGACCAGCGCTGCAAAGAAATTTCCTGCGCACGTGGCTGTAGAGAGTTTGAACACTGATATGATAGCGTAAACTGTTAGGTCGCAGTAGATTGAGCTATGACCATTTGGATCTTCCTTTCGAGTTCGTTCTTCTTGGCGCCCACGATCTTGTGCATCACCTGCCGACCTTTGAGCAGGAAGAAGGTCGGTATCGCCCTCACCTTCCACTTCGACGCCAAATGCTGTGCCAACAAATTAACCGCAGATCAATAAACCACCCCTAACCCTAACCCTAACCCTAGGTATCACAATAGGGAACTAAGTTGATGAAAGGTGATGCTTACTTCAAGCTCATCGACGTCGATCGTCACGAATGCCACGTCCCTGAACTGGGCCGCCAGCTCCGCGAAAGCTGGCTCGATGAAACGGCACGGCCCGCACCATTTTGCCGAGAAGTGGACCACCATCTTGCAGCACGTCAAGTAAATTTCAGATGAAATAAGTCAGGAATTGTCATCAAGCGAAAAGCAGGGCATTAAGGAGCTTATGTGTTGAATATAAATATTAAAAAAGCAATGCTAGATTTACAATCCAAAATAGAATATAATTCTGCAATATTATTGGTTATCTAAAGGTCAAGTTTTATACGAAGAAGTCTACTGTGTCACACTTGCACCATATTATTAGTAACAAGACAATCATATATCTCTATTTGAGAGAAAAGTACAATAAAAATATTTTTCTATTAACGAAGATAGGACATATATATTAATCCAAGGGGAACAATCTTATTGGTTGGGAACGCCACGTCAGTAATATACCGGGTGCATTCTAGATTTTTTTCGTTTTATACACAAGTATGATCAACTTTTCTTTTTTTGTTGTAATAGTAAAATATAAAAAGGGTTGGCTCAACCCTACAATGTAGAGTGGTAGGATTTTAATCCCTCTTAGATTGTAGATTTAGCATTTATCACATTAAAAAAACACAAGATATATATACTAAGTCTACAGCCGAAAAGGAACTCTAATTCCTACCGTCTCTCATCTTAATTAAGGTGCTTAGAATTTAAACTCCTTTTTGGTTAAAAAAAAAAAAAAAAAAAATCAAGTGATAAGACTAGTGGAAAAAAATTATCCTCTGGATAAAGATGTTTAAGATCGTAATCCTAGCATTGTTCTGAAAACAGCACTCTCCGGTAGCTTTAGTTTTTGGGAGAAAAAACGTTTTTTTTTTAATCTAATATAACAAAAAATCTTCTTAGCTTAAATTGTTTGAGGAAATTAACTGCAACGTAAGTTCAGCATATTTTCTTCTCCTTTCTACCTCAACCTCAACTGTAGGACATTTTATATAAAAAATATATATATATAACAATATTTTCGAAATATTACAAATCTACAAAGCGAATGGACTCAGAGCAGAGAAACGACATGATAGAAAGAGAAAGATCGGCGAGCGAACGCAGGCATGCATGCACGTACGTACCAGCTTGTTGGAGTTGCTCTGGGCTTGCCACTTCGATCTCCATTCGTCCAAGGAGTGGATCTCGATTACGCCGTTCTCCGCGGCGGCTCCGCCTCCGGCGGCAGCAGCGGCGCCGGTGCGGGAACCGGAGACGGAGGCGCCAGAATGTTGCATTCTTTTTTTCTCTCTTTTACAGAAAAATTCTTTCGGGCTTGTCAAACACTGCATAAAGAAGGAGTGTTTGGTTGGGCACGCAGATTCCATTTGTATAAGAATGCATGCATTTATATAGAAATTGAAATAGATATAAGAGGTGGAAGCACAATGGCTTTTTTATTTAGTTATTTATTTTGCTTTACACATGTTGTGCGAGTTATTTAAGACGCTTGTCCCGAGTAAAGGTGAAGGGATCGACGTGGAAAATTTGTAGTACGTTCTCGGTAAATGTGACCAAACCAAAATGAAACTTGTGGTAATATTGCATGTTTGATTCTCTTTTAAAACGTATAATCCACATAATACATGTATTTTGCGTAACATGCCCACTGAACCAGTGAGATGAGAGGTTTCTTAAAGTTAGGGTTGAAGGTTAGTTAATCTAGTCCATACATACAACAAAATTTATGCAAGTTTACCTCATGCGAGCACTTTAGCGTTAGAGTTTTTAGAAAAAGTATGACACAACTAAACTAGGCAGAAAATTTCGTTGTGCTCTGTAATTTTTACAATCGGCACGAAAGATTTTTAAATTGCCATAACTTTTCGCTCGAGTATCCGTTTTCAGCGTGCAACTCTAATTCCAAAAATATTTTTCGAAATCTACACGTCGAACTGTAAAGCTACTCCAACCGAGTTTAATTGGGATCCAAATTCAACTGTTTAGACCTCTATTTTTGCATTTTTAGATTATTGTGGAAAAGTTTTTTTCTTCTTACTTTGAGTCTGGTTATTTGGTTATTTCTGATCGGTTTAGATTTAGAAATATATTAGAATTTATTATCTTCACTTATAGTAGGATTAGGGTATCAACCATATATATATACACGTAATGTGCAGTTAATATAATTAGTTTTTAGAGTTGATTAATAATATTCTCGTCTTTGGCAAAGAATCGTATTATTCGCATATGTTTCTATCCTTTGCTTCTTCTCTCTCAGCGCGGCTTAGTTCTGCGTCAACATGAGCTTAATTGGTTAGTTACCTGTTGGATATAAATATTAAAATATTGTTCACTGATAGTTTAAGCTTTTAGAGAAAAATGATTGTTTTATGTAATTTAACACAATATCAGAGCAGAATTTGAGTCCCATCAGTCTTCTAATTTTATTTAATTTCTACACTTTACACTTTTGGAGAAAAATGGGTTTGTTGTTCGAGTCCTATATGGTTGATGTTTAGGACATGTTTGGCTCAATATATTCTTTCTATTCTAACCTTGCTTACAAACCAGTTACTTCACGATCTGAATCTGAACTTGCCATCAGACCGATTTTCAATTAACCTTGTCCGTCCGATGGGTCTAGTTCGGTTCTTTAAACCTTGTATATTAAAGCAAAAGCTGAGGATATACGCAGATGTGTTATTAATGAGGTAGGATTATTTGTTAGTTTAGCTTTTAGATTCCAGTCTTGTTTAGAAGTATAAATATCTAATTCGACATATTTGTTTAATTAACTTAAGAAGCATGTAGCATTCAGTAGAAGCGGAGTGTGATCAAATATCTAAAAATCTATATTATATTTAGTTTTTAAGTCATTTTTTTCAGAATATAATAAATCATCACATAGTTGAAACATGTTATCCTACCAAATCAAGAATATATTAAGAACAAACACAAAACAAGCTCCTAATTCGTAATCACCAAAAACAAAAAAAAAGCACTCTTTATAATGAATAAGTTATTATTGGATATCTTAATCTGATATTCAAACAGGGCCTTCAGATATAGCGTGTGGTACACGCATCATATCTAATTAAATAAAACAATTACCAACTGCCATTCTACAAACTATCAACTCCAAGCATTCTTACTTTTATTTTTCAAATGTCTTTTTTCTGTTGAGTACGTACTCTTCCTTACTTCCTGACTCGAGATAGGCTCAAAAGGTGTATTTGAAAGAACTTAAACAACCATTTTTCTTTGATTAATTACGCCGCTAAAAAACGACATTGGTCATACATTCATATCTATTATATTCTCCAACTAATTAATCAGATTACACTGAATCATGCATGAATGAATTTGGAAAATGGCAAAACAAAGAAAAACTTGATTGCTCTTCTGCTTTTACAAAGGAAAAGAATAAGTATTGTGAAAGAAACGAAAAGGCAATAAAGTCCCTGTGCAATGACGCAAAAGAATATATTCGTTCTTTCTTTTTTCCTTTTTCAAAAGTGAGAACAAAGATTATACTTGAGAGGGCCAGAGAGATATAGAATAGATGAGATGAGAGCACTGTATTGCATAAAAAAAAGGTTGTGGCATTGTAGATTTGACGAAGAAAGATTCGTTTCTGATAGAGTTTTCGAGCTTTTGCTGAGTCAAATCGAGCATAACTTGCCAATTGGCCACAAATGTCGCATGGCCCTGCCAATTCAAAATCAATCTGCGTCGATTTGACTCAGCGACTTTCGAATCTCTGTCGAAACTTATTCTTAGTGTTAGAATTTGAGAGGTATAATGTTCAGAAAAAATTCTCGAACTTATTTTAATTCAAGAGATTGCTATTTAGCAATTGAAATTTCATTTGACCAACAAAAATTTTGAGGCGGCAATAAGCCTGAATTACGTTTACACGCCGTTTGGTTCGGGGTTAAAGAGGGGGTTAAGGGGGTTAACCCCCCCCCCCCCCACCTTAACCCCAAACAAGAAATTGGGCGGTGGGGTTTGTTAACCCCACCCCTTTGGGGTTATCCGGGTTATCCCACCCCTTTGGGATTATCCGGGATAACCCGGATAACCCCAAAGGGGTGGGGTTAACAAACCCCACCCCTCCCTCCAGAATTGGGGTGGGATTAAAGTTAATCTCACCCCCAATTTAATTTTTAATATAAATTTAAATTTTTAAAATTTAAAATTTGTAATCTTAAAATTAATATTTTAATTTTTAATTTTTAAATTGTTATTTTTAATTATTTAAATTTTAAATTTAACATTTTATATTTGAAATTTCAAAATTTATAATTTGTAATCTTAAAATATAATTTTTATATTTTTAAATTTTAAATATTAAATTATTATTTTTAATTATTTAAAATTTAAATTTAATATTTTATATTTAAAATTTTATACTTGAATTTTTAAATTTTATAAAAGGTATCTATTTAAATTTTAAATTTTAAATATAAAATAAAAAATTTAAATTCAAATATAATAATTAGGGCAAAATTATTATTTTTTATATATAATTATCCACTATTCTTCTTATTTCATCTAATCTATTTAAACGCTATTTTTCTTATTTCCGGGAATAACTCAATTTTCATCCAAACGTAAAATTGGTCTATTCCAGACTTAACCCTGAACTTAACCATATCCCTGGAATAACCAATTCTTACTTAATCCCGAACCAAATGAAGCCTTAGCGACTAAATTGTTCAAGTGAAAGATCAGAAACCAAACTGCAGTCCATCACATGTCCAAAGGCTTCATGCGCATTTTACTCGCATTAAGGGGGTGTTTGGTCTAGATTTTAGAAAGTGACATTAGGGTGAAAGTGAATTTTTCTTTAATAGAGCCTGTTTGATAATTTTCTCTCCAAAATCTAATTCTGATTTTTAATATTAGTTTTCTGATTTTAAGAACCCAAAATTAAAACCAACTAAACCTTGTTTTTTGAAATTGGATTATAATTTTGGGCTCAAATTTTAAATATATTTAAATTTCAAACTAAATTTAAAATTTAAAATCAGATTTTAAATTTTAAATTTTAAATTATAAATTTAAAATTTTAAGTTTTAAGTTTTAGATATCAAATTTTAAATTTTAAATTTTAAATTCAGACATTAAATTTTATATTTTAAATTTTGAATCTCAAATTTCAGAACACAAATTTCAAATTTCAAATTATTTTGAGTTTAGGTTAAAAAAAAAAAAATCTTGTGCTGCTTGTGTGTATTGTAGTAGAATTAAAGTTTCTCCAGTTTTATTATTTGTTTGACAGAAAATGAATGGCTTAAGAATTAAAAATTTGAGAGATTAATTAAGATTTTTATTTTTCATAATTGGCTTGGGCCTGAGTAGGCCGAAGTCAATTAAGCTAGGTTGAAGAGTTTGTGTTTGGACCGAAGATGAAGTTACAATAAACCAAATAAAAAAAATTAGATATTTATAGCTGAAAACAAGCACACCCTTAAATCATTACAAAGGAAGCCCTAACGTAGTACGGAAAAGGATTGAGATGTGTACTGTGCAGCTAACCAAGAATAAAAGGGCGGTGTCTAGGCCTTGAATATGATCCTATGCTGATAATGTCTATTTCAGCCAACTATCAGCCGCCCAGGCCTTGAATATGATCCTATGCTGATAATGTTTTCAGCCAACTATCAATCTTCCTTGTCAATGTTCGGGAACATCTGCTTTACGCTTTTCCAATGTCGGCAGCTTTCAAAGAAAGGCTCTAGGGAGTTGCATCTTCATATCAGAATATTTTATGTCATGTACACTGATTAAAAAGATAATAAAAAAAGTTTTGTCGGGAGTCTTCAAAGAAGGGCTCTGGGGAGTTGCATCTTCACATCAGAATATTTTATGTCACATGCACCGATTGAAAAAAAAAATTTGAGAAAAAGATAGCAAATTATTCGCTTCGAACTTGAAACTTCCAATACCAATTAATTACCAAGTCCTTAACCAATTGCACTAAACACGATCGATAATAGTAACGCAAATATTAAAAATTAAATTCAGAATATTCTGGCACAGTACGTAGGACTGGGTTTGATACCGCGCGAGTTATTCAAATGATAAATGATTGATTTTTAGAAACAACTCAAAATTAGTCTTAACGCATACGAAATAATTGAATAGTTATCTAAGTGCACCTTACTAATACATATGAAACTCCAACGCATGGATCAATGTGAAAATATGCTAAACATCGGGGTGTCGTTGTCAAATTATGCGCCATGGCAAGATTCTTTTTGAGTATTTTCAAGTTTATCCTTATAGAGAAAAAAAAGCTTAGACTTATTATGTCAAGCGAATTAGTAATAATACCATTTCCCTTTTGGGAAGACTGTGGGCGAGCAGGGATTCGAACCTCCCACACCGTTGTTCGTAGCCACGGGCTTTAATCCTCTAAGCTACAGGTCCCACCCCATCTCCACTAAATCTGTTTCCGGGAGTATCCTCAAAAAAGAACCTTTTCTTTCCTCAGCCATTTCGGGTTTTCAGCTTATACCAAGTTGGTCTTCAACACAGACTACGGGTTCACCACCTAAACCAAACTGCAGCAAATCATGACGTACGTGCTCACTTGAATGATACTCAGATGTATCTTCAATGACATGTGAGTAGGGCGGGCAATTCCGCTCGCTGTTCGCATTGGTTCGAAATGAGATCGAAGACAATTGCTCGTTTCTTAAGCGAGCCGAAGATGAGCTCAGCTCGTTCGCGTTCGGCTCAATATTGCTCGAATATATATAAAAAAATTTGCTAGAATACTATCGGTAGGAAACAGCTCAGTTTACTACCGATTTGTTTTTGATCATAGAGCTTCCAAATTGACGATCGGCACCATTAAATATGATCTAAATCATTTAAACTATCTGAAAATCAAATTTCACACTTTTTCAATATTGTTCTCTTGTTCATCAAGTGAACAAAAATGAATGGCTCAAAATGAATATCCTTCAAAAAGTGATGATATAATTTTTGTATTTAAGATCTACAGTCTAGAACTTGTTTTAAATAGTTTAAAAAAAATTTTGACAAAAATTTAGTTGATTTGGACTCTTCTATACCGTTAAACGTGCAAACGTACCATATCTGTCATTAAAATTATAGATTTTGTGACCCTTTGATCGCGGCCATTAAAATTATAGATTTTGTGACCCATTTCGGGTTTTTAGCTTATACCAAGTTGGTCTTCAACACAGACTACGGGTTCACCACCCAAACCAAATTGCAGCAAATCATAACGTACGTGCTCACTTGAATGATACTCAGATGTATCTTCAATGACATGTGAGTAGGGTGGGCAATTCCGCTCGCTGTTCGCATTGGTTCGAAATGAGATCGAAGACAATTGCTCGTTTCTTAAGCGAGCCGAAGATGAGCTCAGCTCGTTCGCGTTCGGCTCAATATTGCTCGAATATATATATAGAGTTTTGCTAGAATACTATCGGTAGGAAACGGCTCAGTTTACTACCGATTTATTTTTTACCATAAAGCTTCTAAATTGATGATCGGCACCAATTAAACATGATCTAAACTATTTAAACTATCTGAAAATCAAATTTCACACTTTTTCAATATTATTCTCTTGTCCATCAAGTGAACAAAAAATGAATGGCTCAAAATGAATATCCTTCAAAAAGTGATGATACAATTTTTGTATTTAAGATCTACAGTCTAGATCTTATTTTAAATAGTTTAAAAAAATTTCTGACAAAAATTTAGTTGATTTGGACTCTTCTATACCGTTAAACGTGCAAACGCACCATATCGGTCATTAAAATTATAGATTTTGTGACCCTTTGATCGTTCGGTTAGTGATGTCAAAAAATCATGAAATTTAATTTCTAAATATTTCAAATGGTCAAAATCATGTTCAACGGTACCGATCATCAATTTGAAAGCTCTATCGTCGAAAATAAATCGGTAGTAAATCGAACCGTTTACTACCGATAGTAGCCTAGTCAAGCTCTATATATATAGATTAGAGAGAGAGAGAGAGAGAGAGAGAGAGTCCAGCTATGGTGCTTTTAAAAGCACCAAGCACTTGGTGCTTGCAAGTTTTTCACCCTTAGATCTATTCCTTTGACCAATTTCATTTCTTAAATCATACTATTCCACTAACCACCCATCAAACCCTAGGAAACCACTATTATCCTAACCTTACAAATCTTCATCCAAAGGCCGAAAATCCACAATTACCAATGACTTAATTAGATGATTTTAAAAGCATAGGAGCTTATATATAGAGTGTGGCTATATCGCTTTTAAAAGTACTAAGCAGTTGGTGCTTGTAAATTTTCAACCGTTAGATCTATTTCTTTGACTAATTCAATCCCTTAGATTATGTTATTCCACCAACCACTCACTCAATCCTAGAAAACACTATTATCCTAACCCTATAAATTTTCATCCAAAGATTGAGAACTTACAAGCACCAATGACTTAGTGCTTTTAAAAGCATGTGAGGCACTTACGTACACGAGTAGTCCCCAGACTTTCAACTAATTGCAATTTCGTTATAATTTTATTTAAACAAATTTATCCTTCGACAACTGAATTTATCTAATTTCTTCGAATTGCCACATCCTTTGAGCATTTTTTGTCTAAAATTATTAGGTCAAATTACAAAAGCAATCCTACCCACTTTAACCCCTTTCTCACTTACCCCATTCGGTTTTATTGCTTCAGTTTGAACCTTGTCTTTTACTCGTCTCAAACAAGTCAAAAAATTTAGAAAAACTATCTTCCTATTTTTTTAAAAGGAAAGTTATAGAAAAACTCCGTTAAGAGCATGTTTGATTGATGAAGGGTAAAAGATAAAAAGATAGACTTTTGATAATTGAATTTATTATGATTGTTTGGTTAAAAAAAGATTTGATTGTATCTCATTTTTTTCAAAAAAAATAGGATCTCATTTTATAATAGAATTATCTCCAGTTGGCTTTCTGTTTAATAAAATAAAAGGTCATAAAAAGTGGGCTAACGGAGTTATCACGACTTTCTTTATTTCCTTCCCCGCGCAATTATCCCTCACGTTACACTTTTATTACCTTTGCCCCCCACTGCATCAACTATTTTCCTCCGCCCTACAACATCAACTTTCTTCCGCCTCTCCATCTAATCCAAATTTTCTCTCTATCTACCCCAACACACCACCACATACCCACACATAATGCATTGTTTTCAGAAAAGAATATAACATAAACAATGTGTTATCAGAATACAAAATTTTATTTTAATTATCCAATAATTTGTAGGCAACCAAACATGAGATATCAAAAAAATTCAAAATTCTATTAACTACTTATTAGACAAATCAAACAATAAAAGTGGCGCTCACTTTCTAAATAACTACTTTATCAAAAATAACACTTCTGAAAAGTCAGATTTTAATTTTTATATTTTAAAATTCAAATTTATATTTTGAATATAAATTTTAAAATTTTAAAATATAATTCATATTTTGAATTTAAAATTTAAAAATAAAATTTAGATTTGGAATTCAAATTTTAAATTCAAATGGCATGTATGTAACTAGGAAACCAAATACAAAAATAATACAAAATCTAGTAATCTTATTATTACAAATAAAATTTTCCTCAACCTTTCAATACCTAAGAATTTTAAATAATGTGTTCCAAGCACCCCTTAGGCCAAACAAAATGTATAGAAAAAATTATTGTAGATATCATTATACATGACAAACAGGACAGAATCTGGATGCTCATGTTAAATATATATAATATTAAAATATTATATGTTAAATAATATTAAATAATTATAATTATTATTATTTTCTAAAATTTAAGCTATCAGACAAGATATTTTAATATTATATATTTAATGACTCATGCCATTCTTTAGAAGGATTAACATACAATTCAAGATAACTCCAAAATCATGCGTAAGAAGAGAGGATTAGCACTGTTTCCGATGCAGTGCTAGCAAATCGTATAGAACTTTATATTTTGTGGTTTAAGTTTGATTAAAATAAAAAATTGTATGATTTTACCGGATTTCATGACTCTATTTTAGACCTATGTATCACGAACACTTCTATAAGCATCGCGTGTCCGTGTCGGACACGTGTCCGATGTGGACACTCCTTAAACGCGCGTTTAATGTCGATCCATAGCGCAAACAATTAAAATATATATATATATTATTTTTTATGCATATATAATATAAGATGATAAATATTTTAGCTTTTTAATGAGTACATATAAGTTTTTTTTGACAATATAAATAAATTATGTATGGTGGAAAAAAATTTTCTTAAAATATATGAACTATCAATGAAAATTTTACTAACTTTTATTTGTATGAGAAATATAATAATATTTTACTAAAATTAATATTTTATATATAATAAATATATATTATTATATTAATCATATTATATTTTATTAGCGGTGTCCATGCTGTGTCCGTGTCCTAATTTCTTAAAAGCTGTCGATCGAGTCGCCGTGTCCCAGTCGTGTCGTGTCCCGTGTTAGTGTCTGTGATGCCTAATCTTAGACTATTTGAATACACACTATTTGAAAACAATGGCAAGATAAAGGGCCATGGAAGAGGAAGCAAAGACTGGCCGATAGAAGGAGAGGGCGGCGGAAGGAGGGTGCAGCGTAGGAGGCGCTGGTGGAGGAAAATAAGGAAAATACTATTTGTACACCTCAATCGGAGTGTACAAGTTACACCCCACCCATCCAATGGATGAGAGTCACATCAAGTGACTGGTAAAAACATCTCACCCATCAGATGGGTGGGATGTAGGATATACACCCATTAGGGTGTATTGTAGCATTGCTCGGAAAATAAAAAAAAGAGATAGAAGAAAAGAAGGATTTTTTTTAAAAAATGATCCTATGAAATATCGTAATTGGGTAAATAACTTTATAAAAATAAATTTGGCAAACTAATCATCCCTCTGTCATGTAGGAGCTACAGTGAAATTTTTATTCTGAAAGTGGTGAATCGCTCACCGCCTTCATGAAGGCGGTGAACGATTCACAGCCTTACCAGGTATATTATGAAGACGGTGAAATAAAGACGGTGCACAATTCACCATCTTTACAAGAAATTTTCATCCTCGCTCCTATATAGCAAAAGGAGAATTAGTTTGACAAATTTATTTTTTTATAGAGTCATTTATCCAATTACAATATTTCATAAGGTCACTTTTAAAAAAGTCTCGAGAAAGATTAGAAAAGAACAGCGAAATTTTCTGATGTTTGAGTAAATTTTACTTTATTTTTTTGACTCACAAATTAACAATATTCTAAATTTTAGATATTATTTTAAAGTATCGAAACACTCTATAATAATTAATTTTTTTTAGGAATACAATATTGTTATAGTGTACTCTATTTTATAATATATTAAAAATAGAGCCTAAATAAGAAAAATAAGAGCAGAATCTAATGCCAATACCTTTAAAATAATTTAACATAAAATTCACATGGCTTCACGTGGCACATAGAGAATCTGAATAAATCTGTGAATAATTTTCAGATCATATCCGTACGTAAGTATAAATGAATTATTCTGTCTGTTTCTATGCTTTTCAGAAAGATGTCAAAATTTTTACGCTTTTTTTTTTGCGTAAAACATATTGAACACATTTTATACAGAACCATAAATATGTAAAAATTTGACCCGCAACTCAAAATATTTAAAATTAGTTAATATTATTTCAGTGTGTAGTTTTTTATATTCCCAATAAAAACTCTTTTTTCATCTGATGTGGGACTATGTAAAAATTTAAAAGTGTCTTCTGTGGATTGAAGATGTGGCTCCTCGTGATTTAAAATAGTATTATGTATAAGGTATAATATGACTAAACCTGTTAACTGCGTTTAAATATTTTGGCCAGTAGTTTAAGACCCAACGAGTTATTATTGTTAACGGGTCGGGTCGTTACATTTGGTATCAGAGATGAATACCAGCCGGACGTGTGAGAGTGCTATACAGGGCAAAATGTTATACCACGAATTTAGTAGGAAACACCTCTTCAACCTGCAAGAGCCACATCTAGAATCTCATATGACCTGATAGTTTTGATCTATACGTGTGATTGGATTTGGGCCTGACGAGGACGTCAGAGTCTAAACGGAAAAAATCTGTGACACCCCAATAATCTCATATCGGAAGTAAACCGGGCTGTGATTGAAAATATAAGATCGATTCTAATAATTATAACTAGATTTAAATCTTTTGAGCTGGTGATTTGAGCCTAACAAGTTCTTATTGCTAGTGAGCTGGATCATCTATCAAAATATATAAATTTATTCGAATAAAACTCATAATATGTTTTCGCCTATTCCATATCAGTAAATTATATGTTCAAGTATTTATTATATTAATATTTATTTTTATTATTATTTATTAGCTGAAATTTTATTCATATCTTTAAAATAATCTTTGAATTATTTCTGTGTAATGTTTGTACTGTACATTTGTCAAATTTGAATTAACTAACCACCAAAAGACTGAAAAATTATGCAGCAACATCTGAAGTCTCTATCTTTTTAAATTATATGAAACAATCATTGTTCTCCAAAATCTTTAGTTATCGAAAAGCTATTGAGAATGATGTTTTTAATTTATATATTCAGCACTTTCCTTGCGACATTTTTGATAGGTCGAAAATGTACGAATTTGAATTAAATAGGAAGAAATTAATAATGCTCTCATATTACTCGTATTATGTTAAATCATGTGAAAGAATCACCCTTCCCTAAAAACTAAAAATATTAAACAATAGTATTTTAAATTTATATATTCAACACACTAATCATTTAAAATTCATCACTTGTGCGCTATTTAAGTGTTACATGTAAGTGAGAAGTAAGCTAGTCTACTTAACTACAATGAAAATAAAATTGATTTTTAGGGTATTTAAAGAATGGATGCATATATCTACGACGATGATTGCTCACCTTCATATAGAAATATGGCATTTGATCATCCTATAATCTGCACTCATTATCTTATTATTCGCAAAACAATATTATTTCACGAGTCCGGCTGGGATACTATCGATAGCACCAAGGACTTGGTGCTACCGAGTTTCCTACCGTTGGATTAACCCTTTGACTATTTTCACCCGTTAGATTATACTATTCAACCAACCACCCACTCAACCCTAGGGGGCCCATATCATCCTAACCGCACATTTCTCAATCCAATGGCTAAAAAACTAATAGCATCAATAGCCTGATACTATTGATAGTATTCCAGCCTAATTCTTATTTCACTATCTAATTTTATAATAGTTCTGGCAATAATATATATATATATATATATATATATATATATATATATATATATATATATATATATATATATATATATATATATATATATATATATATATATATATATATATATATATATATATATATATATATATAACTAGGCTGGAATACTATCAATAGCACCAAGCTATTGGTGCTATTAGTTTTTTAGTTCTTGGATTGAGAAATGTGCGGTTAGGATGATGTGGACCTCCTAGGGTTGAGTGGGTGGTTGGTTGAATAAACCACGGAGGTGACAAATTAAGGTTTATCCAAGACAAAAAAAATTGAGGTGCGAGTTTGGATGGAAACGGGCCCGATTCTCAATAAGGCCTAGTGGGCTGGGCTTTCTTTTGATCGGGCGTCGAGACAAAATAGCCGATAGAAATACTTGGGCTCTAATAAAAAATATACAAAAAAAAAAATTAATGTTAGGATAAAAAATATTTATGTTAGGATTCAACTATAACAGGACAACTAACGGAGAGATATTAATGAAAAAAACGAAAGAATGAAGAGAGATTATTTATGAATTGTGCAATTTAGATGGATATTTTTGATAACTTAAATTTTATGGGGGCAATGGAGCGAAATGTGTAGCTTCACTATCTTTTTTTGAGAGAGAAAGGTAGCATGCTATCCGTTTCGTTTATTTTTTTAGAAATAAACTCAGCTGGAGATATGAAGCAACTAGGCTTCGAACTTGGAACCTCGGGTACCAACTACCAACCCCTTTGTCACTTGCGCTGGGAACGGTAGGTGTAATTTCACTATTTTGCAAGAACATAGATGCAATTAATTATATTCTTGAGGATAGTATTAATTCTATAAAATATTGTGAAATCATGTTGATCCATGGCTAGACTCAGATCCTGTTTGGATGCATGAATATATTTTATTCCGTTTACCTTTTTGACTTATTACTCAAAAAGTTTTCAGTATTTGGTAATATGGAGTGTGATCAAATGCTTAGAATGGCTGACCATGTTCGGCTTTCAAGTCATTTAGAATAAAATATATCATCTTATAGATAAAACATGCCATCCTATCAAATCATGAATTAGAAAATCTATTGGCCCTAATTGGATGTTGAGATATATTTATCCAGTGTTAATTTGTTGGCTATGAGAATTTCTTTTTGTGATTGGAAGCTAGAAATTTGATTTTTGTATATTAAAATATCTTCATATAAATGATCTGGTAGGGCACTATCTAGCTTAGCGTTTTAAAATTTATAAAAAAAATTAACAAAATGATCTAATTAAAATGAAAATTAAACTTTTGTCACTTAATTAGAAGAAATTAAAGTTCAAGAACCTAAATGATTTTTCACTGACAGTTCCAGCAGTATAATTTACCCATATTTATGTAGAATGTACTTTCAAAAAGGTTGGGATGAAAATGAATTGAATATAGATGGCTATTTGATTAAGCCATATCTGCATCCATATTTTTTATTTTTTTCGATATGAATTCAGATACAGATATGTGTCGGATACTACCATATCCACTAAAAACAAATTTGTATACGATCATATAATTCTTCGGATTCGAATATAGATCGGATATGTCTCGAATAATAATATACACTAATATGCACATATAAATATGAACTAGAATTAGTAGTAATGCAACTAAAGTTTCACACTCCTATTTATATCTGATTGAATAAAATCTAAAGCTAAAGTTTCACACTACTGTCCAAAATTTTATATACCTATATCTAATTGAATAAAATTTAAAATTTAAATAACACAAATACAATTTTATATAAAATACATAATAAAATAAATAAAAAATACAAAAACTCATCTTATTTTCTCAAAACATATATATTAACTGTCCTCCTAATCTATCCACAAATAGCAATTCTGCCGCCTTTATCTCAAAAAAAAAAAAAGAAGCCCTCCTTATCTTCTCATGCATATTGGCAATCAAACAATTTAGAAAAATTTTGTTCTATCAACATATCTAGAAACTTAAGAGCAAAATACTGAAAACAGGGGAATTGGATCAGGAAAATTGGATATTGAAATGCAATATTGTAATGTAATTTATTAGTATAAAATTTAGTACTACTAAAAAAATTCGGATAATATGTATCCATATCCCTTTTGTTTGGATATCAAAGATAATTTTGACTCTGGAAAACTATATCTGTATGCATATCAGACCGGATCCTGATATTTCTTATCCGGATGCGAATAAGATCGAATATGGAAACAAGACCCGATGGGCATCAGTCTTTGGGCCTTGTTCGGGCCGTAGCCCGCCCTAATGTCCACTAAATTTTGTGGGCCGGGATTGGACTTATTCGAACCCGGTTCGGTTAACGGAGGGTCCAATAATTTAATGAAATAAAAAAAACCAACCTATTCGGGTCGGGTTGATGTGCCAAGGCACCGAGTCGAACCAATCATTTCTCTCGCCCTTCCTCACGCTTCTTTTTCCTCTCCTCTTCAATCCACTCTCTCTCTCTCTCTCTCACTTTCATAAAACCCCCGCTCCTTTAAATTCCCAAACCCTCTCCGCCGCCGCTTCCTCGTCCTCCTCCTCCTTAAACCCTCTCTCCCCTCGGGAGATCGATCGCGTAGGAGGCGAATTTGGAGTAGAGAGGAGGAGCAAGAGGTCGAGCAATGGCTTCGGCGGCTCCATCGTCGGCGGCGGGGGCGGCGGCGGCGGCGGCCGCGGCGGGGGTGGATGGGCCGGTGCTGAGCGTGGTGGCGAAGCGCATCCGCGCCCTGCGCAAGAAGTACAACCGCATCCTCCAGATGGAGGAAAGCCTCGCCCAGGGCAAAACCCTAAACAAGGAGCAGGAGGAAGTGCTCCGCTCCAAGCCCCTCGTCGCCGCCCTCATCGACGAGCTCGAGAAGCTCCGCCAACCCCTCTCCGCCGCGCTCGCCGAGGAGCTCTCCCGCGCCCCCCCTCCACCCCCCCTCGAGGCCCCGACGGAGGACGACGAGGACGACGAGGGCGACGAGGGCGACGAGGGCGAGGGGAAGCCCTCGGATCGGGCCGTGCAGGACCTGGTGACGATGCTCTACTTCGGGTGCCTGTTCGACGTGAAGCCGCAGAGCGAGTTCGCGGCGACGATGCTCACCAGGACGCACGAACGCGGGTGCTGCCTCACGTACGACTACGTGACCGACGACGCCACCGATCTGCTCGGGGAGAAGGATCTGGACGCGATCTCGGCTCTCGGCGCGCACGTCACCTCGCGCCCGGCCCGATCCGGCGTCTCCCACCGGGACGCGCTCAAGGAGTGCGTCGAGCACGCCAGGCTCTGGCTCCGCAAATCCGATCGGCCCATCCATCCCGATGCCCCCGTGACCTGTATGATCCACCTCAGAACAATGCCTTTTATTTGTTGGTTTTAATGGTTTTAGGGTTTGACCTGAGCTTGGTTTGTTACGCAGATGCTGGATTGAGGGAAAAGCTGGACAAGATCTTGTCATCGGATTATTTAACCACGACGCCGGAGATGAAGGCCCCGGTCGATGTAGCCGCCGCGGTGGAGAACTTCGGTAGCGCATCCCATGTGCAGATTTCGGAGAGCACCGCGGTACCGACACCAGCTGTTGATGCCGAAGGTGGCCCGACCCACGGTTTCGATAAGGTTGACTTTCACCACTTTACAGTGTGAAGTCTTACATTTATTTATTTTGCTCTTTTGTTCTTAGACTATGGCTGTGTTATCTGATTGGTTCGAGTATATTTTCTTGCTTTAGATTTTTGAAGGTTTAATTTGGACATAATGCAATGTTATAATTCGTTTTCTCTCCACCTATGCTTTCTAGTTTAATTGTACTCGAATATTCTTAATAACAGATTGTTGTGAAGGAAGAACTGTTTCCATCTTATCCAGGTTTTGTTTGTCAAATTTTGCTTGACTGTCACTTCTGCACTTTGAAGAAGGTTTTCGGGCTCGGGCTTGTAGTTCGTCTTGCATTCTTTCATTGAACTAGTGCAATAGCTATTGTCAACTCCCTAATTTTATCTAAAACAAGGACCATAAGTAGTCCTGATCATGCAGTTCCTGGAAAGCTGCAAGTATGCCAAATAGTAATAGTTTGCACAATCTTGGAATTTTGTAGATAATTACTGTGAATTTTGTCATTTAGTTAGTTCATAGCTTGTAACTCATATATGTGCTATCGTCCCCCTTCTCTCCAGAGAAAGGGAACCTTTTTTATTATAAAGAATTGCGGGGGCAAAAAAAAACCACCTTCCACCTACTCCTCGTCTTCTTCTTATTTTCTTCTTCTCTTTCTGTGTCCCTCTTGCTTCCCATGCACCCTCCTCAACCAAGTTTTTTCTCTTCTTTCTCTCTCATGTAATTAAGTTTTGTTCCTGGTCCTGTTTCTCTTTGCTTTTGGGCTGGTGGATCTCCCGCTACATTCTTTTGAGGTCGGGATCCTGTTGATTTAGAGTGTTCTTCGTTGGTCTTGCCGGGAGGGCGAGTTGCTTTGACAGGATGGTTGCAGGCTTGGTTGCCGATTGGCCGGAATTGGGTTCCGGCACTGGCATGACGAGGGCCGATGGTTTGTCAGCGAATGCAGCAGAATGATTCTCTAACAAGCGCAAGGCAACCATGCATGTGTGCTTGTGTTCTTGTGCCACATTGTGCTAGATGAGCTATGGGGCTTGCATGCATTGAGGTGCAATTGCGGTGATTGCGGCCTTTTCCTGCTTTGCACTCTTGTATATGGCAGTAGTGATTAGACCACTTTGTTGTTTTGCTGTGTTAACTGTTTTGAGGTCGTGTCATTTGGTTTAGTTGTGGGTTTTCGCATTGGGACTGTGTGCACCATGTGGACTTTTTATTGGTCACTTTTATGTTGGGTATTGGTTTTTCTCTCTCTTCTTACAGACACATTCCACTCTTCTCTGGGTGTAGTGCCCATTTTCTCCGAGGCTTGGTACTCTTTTTCTTGGACTCTTGAGTCCAGGTTTTTAGGCGGGCTTTTCTACTTATCTCCCCTTCAGCTAGGTTGGGTTAATGGAGCCGTTCTACTATATCTCTCCACTTTGAGGATTTCTTTGCCACTTAGATGGCTATATTATAATCCTTTTGATATCATGTGCTGTAATATATAAAGCTTCAATGAATTTGCCTACAAGCATTTCTCTCTCTCTCTTTAAAAATAAAAATAAAAAGACCCTCTCATATTTGTAGTTTGACGAACTTGTAGTTATCTTAGTAAGTTGGAACCATTTCTTTGTCTTGTTGTGCCTTAGATTCAAATATTCCATCCCTATGTTATTATTTTTAGGGAATTGGCACTTTCTTCTGTTGGTTTTCTAACAAATCTCCTAATTCTTCTCTTCATGATTTTCACTGCCGACCAGGTCTTATAAGAAGATTTGTCCTGAGAAACTTCTACAGTTATTGTTATGAGTATATTGTGCATTAAGGGCTTGTTTGGGAATGCATTGTCCGAACACATCTGCTTTGATGCTGTTAGAGGGTTAAAAAAAATCCATCAGGTGCTTTAGAGTTCTCCTCAACTGATTTTAAAATGGTGGTGAAACCCGCCATTGGAGGAGCATTAGCTGGATGCCTCTCTCTAGAGGCGGTCTACGCCACAATTTGAATGCAGTGGAGGAGGAATGTCTTAAAGCACTTTTGAATTTTTGAGCCATTTAAAGCATCAAAGCGCATGCGTTCAAAGGCTACTATAATTTTCTTGATAATGTTTACTTTTTGAATTTCTTGTATCTTGTCTTTTCTTTAATTTTTGTCATGTACCTGTTCTTTCTTGTTTAGTTATTGAGATTGGTTAATACACGCTTGTTGATAATTTAAACTTTTGTTTTAAATTTCTTATGTTTACCAGCTACTTTGATTGTTGGAAATGCTATTGTATTCTATGACCTTGATATTCTTTGTCTTGTTTGATATTCTTGTTGGAACATTGGATGTCTGTGAAACATTCTGAGTGAGTTGCTTGTGTCAAATGATGATTTATCAAATTTTCACATCTCTGCTGATGTATCACATTCCAGGTAGGTAAACAAGAACAAGATGTTGATTAAGAGTTGTTCACCCACTTTTGCTTCCTGTTTCTTTATAACAAATTAACAGCTGATCATTATCCTTTGCCTCTAACAAGTCATAGGCTATCCTGATAATTAAGCACTTTGACTCTTGCTATCATAGCAGAGAATCGATATATCCCATATCTTAGTTACCCTTAAATCAATGCAATTTTCATTGCCTGTCTGGCTACTTAGTGCTAATTGTGTACTTAATTTTGGTCTTATCATCTGACTAACTCATTCAGTTTAGGTTCTGAGAGATGACTGGTCCTATTGTGCTGATTTGTTTTGTTACTGCTGTCATTGTTGTTTTCTACTCTTTCACTGCATCCCACATGACTGTGGCTGCAATGTTTTTGCAAGCTTGAAAGATGCTCCCAGCATTAGTATAGGAAAATAGACCTATAGCATCTCCTGTGCATCAAATAACAGCCAGGTGTGTATATACAATTTCCTCTTTTTTTTTAAAACCCCTTTTGATCTAACATCTTCATCCTCATTAATTATATGTTGTCATGGTAAAATTTGCCTCGCAGAAACATTAAATTTTCCTGGAATTTCAGGCTTAAAAACTTTTCCTGAAATTTCATGCTTAAGTTATTTATTATTTCTTGGTATTGCAATTTGTTGCTTTTCATAATAGTTTCTGATTGGAAAGTTGGTTAATCTTAACTATTACATAGCAATTTTGGCAGTCTTTTCGAATCTTTATGTATTCAAACACTTGATGTGAAGGCTGAATCATCTTGAGAAGGCGGTGTTATAACACTTGCATCAATTTCAAGTAGGAAATTACAAATTCAAGATGCCAGTAATTGCAAACTAAGAGGCTAGACATAACCAATGGGATAAAATACAAGAAATGTACGATTCAAATAATTTGTAAGCTAATTGTTTTCTTCTTCCCCGCTTTTGAGCCAGTGTTACAGAGGGTCTTGTGATTGTATCACATTATCTGCTGGCATCAACATTTATTTTATTTGATGTAACTTTTTGTCATGTCCACAGGAATTTTGATTGCTCCCTTTATAATACTTTCCTTCTTTTTTCCCTTGAATTAGAGTGACTATGCTAGTCTTTGTGTTTCTCATATTAGTCGCAAGTAGGAGAAATGTTATGTGAAAATACTTTCACATAAAATAGTCAAGCACTGTATCTTCTGTTTCTCTGTACTATTTCCTGGAGTGAAATGCAAATAATAGCTTGAAGGTTTTTAGCTTGTGAAGAAAACACTATATCTATAATTGAGTTGTCATGTGATACGTAGAAACTTGTGATTTGTTGTTCTCTCTTCCAGGATGAGAGAGAAGATTTTCAAGCCACGGATGTTCATTTGGATCATCATTCTACTTTAGTAGATGAAGCCCCAAAGGTGGTATCTACTAAAAACTTAATGACAAACTTTGATTTCTTCTACGATACTTAGTCCCAAACTCAAATCAAATCTTGCCTTTGCAGGATGAGGTAGCGGATTCAGTAAGTCCGTCTAGTGATGATGTTTCCTTGCCCCAGAAAGAGCACCAAACACTTGAACCCGATGTAGAAGAACAGAACCAGGGAGATGCAGATCCAAAAGATCAACAGTATGTCCCTCGGAAGTCTTACCAGGGTCAGCGCCGTGGCACCGGAGGCGGTGGGGGGCGCAGGGGCTATGTGAATGGCCGTGGTGGCCGTGGAGGTCGAGGCGGAGGCGGTGGTAATGGTTACCAGAACGGCCGGAGCCAGTACTATGAACCCGGATACTATTCGAGAAACTATTATAACCCTAGGGGTAGGGGAGGACGATCTGGCGGTTCTTCCATGTACAACAACAATTACGGAGGAGGGCCTCATGATGGTCATGCACCACCTGCAAGTGTTCACTTGGGTGCTAATTCTTAGCTTTCTATTTGTGTTGCTACGGAAAGTTGCCTTGATCTGATGGAGGTATGCATTTTGTGACGCACTTCTTAATTAAAAACTTACTAATTCAGTGTGTCATGGACTGTTTGTCTGTCACATGGGATTTTTATATAGCGCTCAATCGAATTTTCATTAGGGGGTGGTTTTCGGAGATCTGTTGCATGCTCTAATAGTAAATTACTGCCTCTTTTAACTTTTTTGCCATGCAGAAGTTATTTTCCGGTTGCGTTCCTTTCCTTCCATTATTTGAAAATGCTGAGCGCCATGTCCTGCTGTTCAATTTGTGGGTAAAATTTAACATTGTAAAGTTGCTTTAACTGCTAGTTATTTTTCTCTCTCTTCGGTTCCATTTCTAGCATAGCTGATAGAAAACTTAGAGATTTAGAACTGTGCTATTTGTCACCACAGGATAAAGCTTCCTTCAGATCATTTTGCAAGAAAACTATATAAGATTCTTGTTTGTTTGGACTTTTTTGAGTTTCTCAGTAGGTGTTACTGTTGCCCATGTGAGTAAAAGTAGGTCTATGCTATTTGACTTCATGTACGGAACTTGATAACAGAATCTGCAGTCCTAGCAGTAACATTGAAAGATAGAAAGGGATTGTGCACTATTCAACTTGATCCCAGTAGATTATGGACCTTTGTGTGTAAACTAGTTTGTTGTTTAAGAAAAAAAAGGCCATTTTGGTGCAATGCGATCATTTTGCAAGGTTATACTTAGAGGGGAAAAAAAGGGTTAAAGGGCAAATAATTAATTCGGTTTCTATCACCTCATCAGACAGCTGCTTAAAGGGGGGAAAGTGGGACTGATTTAGTGCACAAGCTTTCACTTTTTTTTTCTGTTGGGAAAAGAATTATTCCAATTTCAAACATTTTCTAGTCATATTGAAATCTATGCTGTCTTTGCCTTTTGCTTAGGGGCTTTTTTTTGCCCCTTGTGATTACTTAGCAGCACGGTGTTTGTAAAGGGGCTTAGTGTGTTGTTGAGAGACTGAAACCTCCTGTAGTCCATGTTTATCCTGAGCATACTGAATTCTTTGCTTTACCTTCACCAAATTGTTGTAGGCACCGAAGCTAAACAATGCAACTCGGATGTGTTGTTTCTCTTCCTGCCCTTTTTCTCAGTCTTTGAATTTGAATTCTTGCAAACTTATGTTCTGGACATGGCAGCTGTAATAAAATGATACACTCTCTCTCTCTCCGTTAGTTTCTAATCTGAAAGATGGTCTCACTCTATTTGAATGCTCTGCAGAATTATTATTTCTCGTTTATCCTGTGCCTTACCATTTTTCTGTTGGAGCTGTTCATTTTCATCGACAAAGCAAGTTTCTAGACCCTAAAGAACATGGTTTTGGAAGTTGATGTTACCAGAGCAATATCTACCATTGCCATAGCAAAATGGCTCGGAATATGGGTAGATACCTGTGAGACCCCAGGTAGTCCTATATATAAGATATAATAGGGCTAAATTTTTAATCCGGCTTAAACATTTTGGGCGGTGGTTAGGCCCAAGAGGTTAAGACAGTTAAGCGGACGGGAGTAGTTCTAGAATGGGTGACCCTCTGGAAAGTTGGGGCGTCATAGTTGGTATCAGAGCCAATTACCAGTTGGAAGTGTAAAATTAGTCTCGGCTGAGTCAGAATTGTACAGCGGGGAGAGCGAGGCTCTCATGCTGTTGACTGTTGTGGATGGAGCGTGGTTCACCACAAGCTCATTTCACATCGCCTGGTACTTGTGAGTCTGAGCCTGACTAGGACGTCAGGGCTTAACGAGGGGGAGATTGTGAGACCCCAGGTAGTCCTATATATAAGATATAATAGGACTAAATTTTTAACCCGGCTTAAGTATTTTGGGCGGTGGCTAGATCCAAGAGGTTAAGAGAGTTAAGCGTGCTGGGACGGGAGTAGTCCTAGGATGGGTGACTCTTTGGGCCAATTACCAGTTGGAAGTGTAAAATTAGTCTCGGCTGAGTCAGGATTGTACAGCGGGGAGAGCGAGGCTCTTATGCTGTTGACTGTTGTGGATGGAGCGTGGTTCACCACAAGCTCATTTCACATCGCCTGGTACTTGTGAGTCTGAGCCTGACTAGGACGTCAGGGCTTAACGAGGGGGAGATTGTGAGACCCCAGGTAGTCCTATATATAAGATATAATAGGACTAAATTCTTAACCCGGCTTAAGTATTTTGGGCGGTGGCTAGATCCAAGAAGTTAAGAGAGTTAAGCGTGCTGGGACGGGAGTAGTCCTAGGATGGGTGACTCTCTGGGAAGTTGGGGCGTCACAATACCATATATGTGATCTAGCAGTAGTTAATATTGCGTTGCGAATATCATGCTACAGCTGATGATTCATCACATATCACTGTTCAGAATTATTACTTTTACATCTGAACCCTAAGAACAATTTCTGTGCTCATTGTATATTTGTTAACTTTCTTGCGGTTGAACAAACGGAGTGTCCAATTATTATTGCTAACCTATTTGAGAAGTTAATCTATATGTGATAGATATGAACATGCGAATGGTTTTAAGGGCTTTTTTAGATCCATCAATATTTATGGTCATTGTGTACGAAAAAAGATAAAAAAATGTAGAGCTCGACTATTATGCTTTTTGAAAGTACGAAAATTTCTGCGCTTGTAAGTTATTTTTTATGATTTAACATTCGATTCAGTTGTCGGTTTTATTAAACATGATCAACAGTATTTAAACTATGTAGAAATAAAATTTTATAAATTTTTGACTTTGTTTACCAAGTGAATGAATAGTCTTCTCTAAATGAACGATTGGAAATATAAATTTTATAAAAAAGAGTGATAGAAGATTTAAATTTTAAATCGGAAGTATTGATTTTGTTTTTGATGGTAAGTAGAATTTCTATTAAAATTTTATCTAATTTGAATTGTCCGAATTTACAAATGTCCCACATTGTTCATTAAAATAATTATTTTTTAAATCATTTGATCACCTAGTAAATAATATAGAAAAATTATAAAATATAGTTTTTTAAATAATTTTAATAACGTAGATTATATTTAACAAAGTCGGTCATCGAATTGAATATCTTATCATCGAAACTGAAGCGCGCATGTGTGCGCGTGTATTGCAGTGGGAAATAGAGAGAAAAGTGATTTGCATAGCTTTTATGGGAAAGAGAGTTTTGACATGAGGAAGTGGGTTGGGTTTTACATGTAGAAGAACATTGTAGACGGATAATTCTAGCATAAAAAGTCACAGATATTTTATCTCTTATCCATTGGATGAGATCTAATGATTTAAAATCTGTCTATATATTATTATAGAAAATCTAAAAAGATTGAATGATTGTCACATATATAATTTAGATCAAACCACATTTGAGACACGCCTACTACCATTGGATTCACTGTCACCACCGTCACCGCATGCTATTAGGGATGTAATTTAACTGGGTTCATGCCAACAGTTTCTCTCTATTTAGTCTTCTTTTTACGAAAGTAAGGTCAAGAAATTATGACAAGGTAGTTATAGCAGTTGAGAAAAAGTTTGTTTTGCTAACTTATCCAACCTGCAGCAGCATACTAAAATTCGTATATGGATTGTTGGAATTCAGATGTGATGTAACGCCCCAAATAGTTTCACATCGGATGGGATACTGATTTCGATCGGTTTATATGAGACTCGCACGCTAGTAATAATAACTGAGCTTAAACATTTTGGGTCAGTGGTTTGGGCCCGACGAGTTATTGTTGCTAGCGGGTCGGGTCGTTAAATGTGATCAATTTACTGGTTAGGTTTCCCTGTTGCTCCAAGTGAAATTACCATAAAAAATGGGATGACATATAATTTATAGTATAGTTAGAGAGATGAAATAACTCGGGGTCGTCAATCTATTGAGATATGGTATGCTACAAGTGAATATTTGAGACAAGAAATGAATCCTAATTTTCGGATGACTGATCCCTCTAATCCAGTCTATCTAATGTCTTTTTCGGGAGCTAGGAAAAATGCTTCTAAGATGAATCTGTTCCCATGCAATAGTCAGGAATTCTTTGCCGGGCCGGGCTGGGCCGGCACGGCCCACATTAGCCGGGCCAAATCGGGCTTAGGGCTGGCCCGGCTCGGCTCCAAATCCGGGCCGGAGCTACCAAGCCTCCGGCCCAGCACGGCCCTTAAGCCCGGAAGGCACGGGCCGGCCCCTTTAATTTTTTTATTTTTTTATTTTTAAAAAAAAATATGTAAAATTTAAAGTATAAACAATAAATTATTTCTATTTAAAATAATATTTTGATTAAAAAAATTTAAAATTTATAAAAATAATTATAAAATAATAAATATTTAATTTTTTTGAAAAATATATACATTTTTATTTTTGTTGATAAAAAAAAAAATTGAGAGGATGGACCAAAATTGTTTGGTCCATTGGACCAAAAATGCTCCAGACCTTGGGAAGAGAGCTCGAGCTCCTGGGGAGAAGGGGAGCTCAGACCCATTTGGGGTTCGGGCCGTGCTGGTGCGGCTGGCACGGCCCAAGAGGACCGGGCCCAGGCCCATTTCGGGTCGTGCCGTGTCAGGCCGTCGGGCCCAAGAAAAGAGGCCCAGCACGTCCATAAAGTTTGGGCCGGGCCGGATCGCATGGGTGCTACAGTATCCTGCCGCGCTTCAGCCCGGCCCGAGGCCGTGCCGGGCCGCCCGGCCTGTTTTTTACATCCCTACTGCCATAAATAAGTCGCTAACCACCATCAAGATAGCATTATTATTATTGTTATTGCCAACTATCGTCGTGTTGCCGTTACTACGCCCTTTATTATTAGCAGCCCATTATTACCGTTGTTTTCTGTCAATCCAGCATAACCATTTTACTCAATTTGCTCATTTCATCGTGACATCTCTTATCAGAATCTATTGGTTAATTCATACAGTAATATTATCCCAAATTACTAAAAATATCTACTCAAGGAGTCCGGCAAAACACTTAGTGCTTGCAAGTTTTCTACCGTTAGATCTATTCTTTAGATCAATTTCACATCTTAGATCATGATATTCCACAGACCACCCACTCAACCCTAGGATACCACTATTATCCTAATCATGCAAATCTTCATTCAAAGATCGAAAATCAACAAGCACTAATGACTTCGTGCTTTTAAAAGCGTAGGAGATCAATTCAAATAATTACATTTGGATAATGCATTTTCTATATAGTAAACCAAAAGAGAGGGCATGGCTCTTTTTCTTTTAGGGCATGTTTGGTTGGAAGGATTGGAGGCTTGAAATAGGAATCAAAATCAGCCATTTTCATTACTGGTGTTTGGTTTGAGGTATTAGTATTTCTATTTCCATTCTGGAGGGAATCGAACACCTCCAAAGTAGGGATGTCAATGGGTGTGGGTATCCGAAATATTACCTGAACCCGAACCCGAATAGGGCGGATTTATCCGAACTAAATGGATATGGATTCGGGCATGTATGGGTATAGAAAAGAAAAATCCGACGGGTATGGATACGGGTATGAATTTTGTATGTACCCGACCCGAACCCGAACCCGAACCCGAATAAATTATATATATATTATTTATTTAATTATATAATATATAAAATGTCTAATAATATTTTAACCATTGGATCTTCATCCAACGGTCAAATTATATATATATATATATATATATATATATATATATATATATTATTTATTTACTTATATTTGCTTGTGTTTAGAAAAGTTTTGATTTTACTACAATATATTTTGAAATATGGTAAAGAGAAATCATTACTTCGGGTTTAGATTTTCGGGTTCGGGTTCGGGTTCGGATTTCGGATTTTTGGTCGGATCGGGTATGGGTATGTATTTTTAAAACCCGCCGGGTTCGGGTCCAGATTTGAGTTTCAATTTGATTGTCGGATTCGGGTTCGGGTTTTTGAAAACCCGACCCAAACCCGACATGTTGACATCCCTACTCCAAAGTAACTCCCAACATGAAGATGAGAGTCAATTTTGATTCCTGGAGAGTTGAGAAAAGAACTCATTTTTTTCAATAATAATTATTTAAATACAAATATACATATAAATTTAAATTTAGATTAAATTATAATTTTAAATTTAATTTTGTAATATAAATTCAAAATTTATTAATCTTTAAATTTCAATTTCAATTTAAATATATGTTTGATATTTGAATTTAGATATAGTTTTACCTTTGGAATTTGAACTTAAATTTGAATTTCAATTATGAATTTCAATTTAAATTTAAATTTTGATTACGAATGTAGATAGTATATTAAATTTTTCTTAACCAAATAATAATAATAATAAGTTGATTCCGATTTCAAATCCTATTGTGAACTAAACAAATTAAGAGATGCATTATTCCCTTTTTTTGTTCCAATCCATTCCGCTTTCCATTCTATTTTTAGCCAACTTATATATATATTCATGATTGGAAGCTAAAATCCCTTCTCTCCCACTTACTCTGTTAAGAGTGTTCTTAATTCATAAATCATACAAGGACGAAAGAGGTGGACTCAGCAACTTTAGAAAAGGTGAGGGAGATAAAGGAGAGATTATTATTATCAAATTAAAGCTCATTACACTTTTTGGTGTGTGGGATGACAAAAAAGTGCCTAAGATTTCCTTGACACCTGACTATTGACATTATGGGCTAGTGCTTCTTCTTTAAGCGCTTCTTTTCCGTGGACTTTGTTATCCACAGCATGTACTGAGCCTTATCTTCTTCTTCTTCTTTTTTCTTTCTTCTTTTCTCTCTACTTTTTAATTTTTAGATGTTACATCTGATTGTGTCTTCAGTTTTACGTGCACCTGATATTACTAAAGAGTAATACTATTTTCGCTCCAAAGTGGATTTGTTTGAATCTGAACGATTCAGACTAAATTGTCAAGAGTTATAGAAATTACGAAATAGTGAACTCCGCGTCCCATCCGGAAAAAAACCCGATGTACATTATGCTCTCATCTACTTCTGTCTCATAATTTAACTCATTAGATTATGAGATCGATCTTCCACTGTGTTCTTAGTATAGATGGATTTCATAACTATGCTATCACAAAGTGACCGATAATGCATTATTCTTTTTTTCTTTTTTTTTTCTTTTTTTGACCATAGTTGTTTTAAAACTCTATACTAAAGGAGAAATCAAACGCGCTCCACGGTTGAGCCGCATCACGTATCTTGATATAGAGTTCCTATGGGTACATTATATACTTACCTTTATCACTTTGGGATGCACCTACATCTCTCTCTCTAATATATTTGGTTTTTCTAAAATGACAAAGTGAAAAGTGTCAAGATAAATATTCTTTTCTTCGAGAGAGAGAAAAAGATAGCAAGCTATTTGCTTTCATTCAATAAAAAAAAGAAAGAAAAGAACTTAGCAACATGAGAAAGACAACTGGGGCCTCTAGAAAAGAGAGAAGTGGAAAAGAAAAAGCAAAAGAAAAAAAAAATCAAGAAAAAGAAAACTGAGAGGGAAAAGAGAAAAAAAGGTGGTTAGGAAAGGAAGGGAAATGGTTGAGTAGGTATAGTCGTAAAAGAAGTAGTTAATAACAAAACTCTAACCAAGAATTCAAGAGCCTCCGATCCCTATTAAGACTTGTAATGGGTTAGAACAGTAATTGCTGAAGATAATATTGTTTTCTTCGAACCAAATCACCACCAAGTGGATGCTAATATAATGAAGGCCACGAAAATCGTCCATTATTTTGCTATCACCTCTTCCGTGTTTTCTAGTATATGAAAAAAAAAAAATCTAAGCAGAAGAACATAAACCTGACGTATATGCACTTTATGAACAAATGGTCGCATGTTTCTGACTTGGTCCTGCAAGGACACAAAGTTAGTCACCTAACCAACCCTTTTTTTGGAGATTGTCAGAAGTTAGGAGTTTCTTTCTTAATGCTAACCATATGAATATTTTAACTTTGACAAAAATTTTAAGCTTGAAGATTCACAGGCTATTCACATCTCTCAATCCACCATCCACTAGGAAGCTAAAGAGAGTAAACTTATTCAAGCTACACCAATTAAGCTTTCTCAAAATTAAGTGATTCAAGTTGGTCCTTTGAAAAGTGACATTATGCATAATTTGGTGTATTTTAGGAATGAAAAAAAAAGGAATTTTCAAGGTTTCAAATTCTATTATTTGTCGTTAATCATTTAATCCTCTGCAACCTATTAAATTATATCTTTTATATTTAAAATTTATTTATTTTTCTAAAAGTTGTTGTAGATTGTGATTAAAACTATTAGATGAATTGAATGTGTTTTCATACCCAATACATTGGGGTCACAAATTTGTTGTTTAGTACAATCGGAAATCCTGACCTCAAAAACTACAATTGGTGTAACAATCACTGGCCTATTTAGAAAATTGAAATTGCATATCTTATCTTTCTATTGGTTTCATTCAATCCGAAAGAGGGAAAATACTCTCTATATTCATCAGATTTAGGGTTTAAAATTTAGAATTTAGGATTGTAGCTTTACTCATATTATGTAAAAGTATTTTAGATCTCCTATACATGAAAATTTTGCATCAACAACCCATCTAATTCAATCAACCACTTAACCATAAATTTTATTTATCCACCAAGGCTTTTGAATTAATAATAACTTAAGGGTAGGTCAACGTGGACCCAGATGTTGACTAAATCTTTACTTTGTCTAGTCAACAATATAAAAGTCAATCCTACTTCTAATTCTGGTTAAACTTAGTCCAACAATTAATTTAATTGGGAGGAAGAGAATTTGTGGTCCAATTTTGTAAAGGGTGTATACAATTTGAAAACCGGATAAATCTTGCATAATATACACTACACCAGAGATGCAAATGGATCTGGGTTGGTGGAGCTCCCGCCTCCAATGGATTAGTAAGTGAGGACCAAAGATAAGGAAAGAAATAATTCGTTCCGAATTCATCTCGATCCGCAAAAAAAATGAAGTACAAGGTGGGGGATCCGCTAAAAATTCGCTAAAAACTCCCTCTTGCCCCCACTAGTTCCACATTGAGTGGTAAGTAGCGACGTCAAAAAATAGAATAAAAATCAACTCGTCAAATTCGTCCTGACTCGTCAGGAAAACGGAGCTGAAGGTGGACGACCCCTCCTGCCCCTATATCTGCTCTGTTTGCATCCCTAACAATAGCAAAGGATAACAATAATGGACGGAGAAAAAGAAAAAGAAAAAAGAGAAAGAGAGAGTTTTTAATAGATGAAAATCATATAACAATTTTAGGAGGATAACATTGTCTAATGAAGAAAATGCAGAGGTAAGCACTAAAATTAAAGGCAAAATCAAGTGAGGTGGAGGAGGGCTCACTTGTGCTCATAGTTGAAACAGTGAAAGTGATAGATTCAAAAGGTGTAAAAAGAATAAAAAGTGTTCAGGTTTAGTAATACAAACAGTAAAAATTGTCTCTTTTGGATGGATTGATGTATACCATACCATAGAAAAAAGATTCAAGTGATTCCAAAACAGTAACTAGTTTCATGTTGGCAATATTTTAGGGGAACTTAATTATTTGCTGAACCTGGTCCACCACGGTCGAGGACTAGCTAGTCTATAATTGATGATCTTTTATCGATCTTAAAGATGCCGCTGTAACTGTATTAAACGAAATATTATTCATGACAGGAAAAAAGACTTTTAAAATAGGCTAAATTATATAAAACTCTTCTGTCAATAACTGCTTTTTCATTTTTTTTCATGTCATTCAAAAACTTATACTTTACCTCCTTAAAAAATAAAAGATATTCACAGGGGTACGGTGTGATAAAATAACCAAAATGCCCTCATCTTCTTCATCTCCTCCTCCCCAATCTTGCTCATCCCGCATCCCGCACCTCGCCCACGCCTCCCTTGACCCCAACTCCGACTTCGTGCGAGGGGGAGGCGGCGGAGGGCGAGGCGGCGGCGGAGGGTGAGGTGACGGCCGAGGGCATATGTGTGGGCATGAATGAAAGTTTCAGGAGTATTTTGGGTATAAAAATAAGATATAAACGGAACCTAACGGAACACTGACGGCGGAAGGCGAAATGAATATTTTTTATTTTTTAAGAAGACAAAGTGTAGATTTTTGAATGACAGAGAAAAAGTGAAAAAACGGATATTGACAGGAAATTTTCTGTAATTTAGCCTTTAAAATAATCTAAATTTCAACATTTAGATTTTTTTTTATGCGGTAGATCACAACCAACATTTTAAAGATCTTACCATACAAATTGCTGGTTATTATCATTTTTAGTGCAGATCCTTTGCGCCAAATTCAATACTCAACATATATATGCACATATATTTGAGGCATTGCCTCGAATGCTGCTTAGGGAGTATTTGGTTCCTCGAAAACCTTCGTAAACTATTTTTCATAATTTTAATGAAAAATACTATTTTTTAATATTTTTATTTTTCAGATAAAAAATATGAAAAAGAAAGTTACTATCTTTTCGCAAAATCTTTAAAAAAATTTCTAGAAAAATTATTTTTTTGGGGGGATCAAAGAAGCAAAAAAAAATATTTTTCAACTAGAAAACTATTTTTTGAAATATTTTTCGAAAAACTAAACATCCTTTTGGCACTAACAGAGGGATTTAAGCCAGTTTTGGTTAGGGGTGGCAATCCGGCTCGCCGTTCGCGAGGTAGCTCGTGTTCGGCTCGAAATGAGCTCGAGATCGGCTCGCTCGTTTAGTAAACGAGCCGAGCACGAGCTGAGTTTTTCAGCTCGTTTAATAAACGAGCCGAACACGAGCTGGGGTCAGCTCGCTCGTGTTCGGCTCGATAACAGTTCGAATATAAATATTTTATATTTATATAATTTATATAATTTATATTTATATATATAGATGAATATTTATATATATATATAATATATATTTTTATTATTTAACTTTTAGCAAAAATTAAAATATAAAATCAAATTTAATTATAAAAGACTCATTTATATACAAAATTTTAATCATTAGATTAAAGTTTAATATGCAAGATTTTATAAATTTATTTTTTATATATATCCAAATTATTTTTTAAAATTTATTATTCGTGGGTCAGCTCGTGAGCCAGCTCGTGTTCGGCTCGTTAATAACCGAACACGAGCTGAATTTTTCGGCTCAATACTTTAATGAGCTAGCTCGTGTTCGGCTCGTTTACCGAACACGAGCCGACCCCGGCTCGCTCGTGTTCGGCTCGTTGACACCCTTAGTTTTGGTTGAACAAAAATTAATGGTGAGCCTCTCCATGGATCAATAATATACAAATTGGTTAAATCAGCTCTGCACGAGGAGACTCTTCTTTTCTCTTCCTTTTTTTTCTTCTGGTTTTTGAGGTCCCTGATGCTTAGGGTTAGATTTAAAAAAAAGGTTATGTACTAGTGTACCCTTCTAAAATTTAAAAATAATTTCTATATGCCTCCAAAATTTAACTCTTATAAATAACCCTTTTAATTTAAATTTTTTCATTAGATTTTCTTTAGCTTCCAGCCCCACCGACCAAAAAAAAAAAATCCAAATAAGAAAATAATCTCCTACCAAATCACACCTCTTTTTTTTATTTGATTTTAAATTATTTCAAACTGAGAAGAAAATCTGTTATGAACGTTTAACTTCTTTGCTATTAGAAAGCTAAATTATACATCAAATGTTAAGGTTATTAAAGAGGTAAGTAAATAATTGTCAAGATGAAAATATCAAAGAAAGAGAAGATAGAGAAGAGGGAAAACAAAAAAAATAATAATAAAGATTGATAAAAATTTAATTGAAAGAATATTCTTATAGGTATCGTTTGGTTCGGGGATAAACAAAAAGTGACTATTCCAGGAATAGATATAAATTAAGGTATAAGCAGGGATTAAATCAATTTTGCGTTTGGATGAAAAGTAGATTTTTCTCGGGAATAAGAAAAATAGTGTTTGGATGGTTTGATTGGAATTGCGGGGATAAAAATAATTATAATTTTAAACAATAATATTTTATCTAATTAATTAAGACAAAATATTAATTAAGTAATAATTTAACTTATTTAATCTACTAAATAATTATGAATATTGCTAAAAACCCTTAATATTAATAAATAAATTAATTGGTAATTAATAATTTAATTAATTACAAATAATTTAATAAAATAATAAATTAATAAATAAATTAGTTAATAATAGTCAGATGATTAATTAAGAAAATAATTAAATTACTCAAAATATTAATTAATTAAACAATATAATTAATTATTTAATTAGTAAATTAATTAAAATAATGAATTAATTACTCAAAAAATTAATTAAATATTTATTAAAGTAATAAATTAAATAGTTAATTAATTATCTAGTTAATTAGTAAATAAATTAATATATAAATTATTAATTAAATAATATTTATTATAAATCTAGCTTGGATATTTTATTCTTTTATTATTAATTAAATATATTATGTTTATATAATTTATGTTTAAATAAATTTATAATCTTAATTAAATTTAGAATTAAGCTTGGAATAGCGCTATTCCGTCAAAACGATGGAATAGTTTATCCCAGCTATTCCGGAATAACCGAGAATAACGAAGTTTGACCGGGATAAAATATCCCGGCCAAACTTCGTTTCGTTTGGCGGAATAGCGGGGATAACTTCGTTATCCCTGCTTTAACCCCCGAACCAAACGGGGCCATAAGGTATTGGCAGTTTAGAGGGATGCAAACTGACTTATTAAAGTTTGAAAAAATATATAAATTATTTTAAAGTAATTTAGAAACGATACATCAATATTTAATTCCGAAGAAAAAGAAAGAAAAGACAGTTTAAAATTTCAGTTTAAAGAGACCGGTTGGCAGTGCACAGTGGACCAGGTCCAGGGAGTAATCTCTACGGGTCTAGAGGCTTCAGCTTCAGTTACTGGAGGGCAAGTGAATGCAAGGAATGACTAAAAAAATAGGGAAAACTTCAAATATCACCCCTGTGGTTTCATATTTTCATATTTTAGTGCCATATGGTTTAAAGTGTATCAATTTCAGATAACTCACATCTGATTTATCGAATATTTATTTTAGTATCATATGGTTTTAACTTTCTCACTGATTTAACGAAAAAATTAACAAAAGAAATAAAAAAATAAGAAAAATGAAACCACAGGATACTATAGTAATACACTTTAAATCATAAGATACTATATAAGAAAGTGCGAAATTACATGGGTGATATTTGAAGTTTTCTCAAAAAAATAAAAATAAAAATAAAAATAAAAATAAAAAGGATACGGATATGGACCGGAAAGACATTCCACGTGGCCCACCCGGTCCGGGTCTAAAAAGGAGTACCCTTTCTTCCGCTCCCTCACTTGGATTCTCCCGAATCAACGTGGTCCCTCCTCGGCCACTTTTTTTTTTTCCTTTTTTAAAAAAAATATATTTTAAGTGTGAAGTTTTCCTACGATGCTTCTTTAGAAAGTCCTAATCTATCACCGACCGTTCTTAATACAAGTGGTAAAAGGCTTGATGGTTGGTACCCGAGGTCTCGAGTTCTAATTCTAGTTGATTCATATTTTCAGATAAGTTTATTTTCAAAAGAAATAAACGAAGCGGGTAGCGTGTTATCTTTTTTTCAAAAAAAAAAAAGAAGAAAATCCTAATCTATCGTCATATATCATTTTTTATCTCTATTCAAGATTACAATTTTTTTCTTTTAAAATTTTAATTTTTTAGATTTTATTTTAAAAAGTATCTAACGAATTCTTGGATAGAGGTAAAATTAATACATGGCAGCAAATCGGGACTTTCCAATGAGGCATCATTGGTCCCTATTGAAGTTTTACCTTTCTGATACCACCCCAACTAAACAATAACAAATAGGAATAATTATCACCAACTATCACGTGACAAATGATTTGATTGTTTATATCCCAAGTCTCAAATTCAAACACAATTTTAGTCAAATTTATTTCTAAAAAAAATGAACAAAACGGTAGCATACTGTCATTCTCTTAAAAAAATAAAAATGAATAAAGCGGTAATATTCTACCATCATGTCTTAAAAAAAGAAAACAAAAATAAAAAAAGCGATAACACACTACCATTCTCTCTAAAAAACACAATTAGTAGGAATAATTATAGACTCTCTCACAGAAAAAAGGGGATATTAATAAGGATAATTACCAACTGTCATTGGCATAAGTAAGTTGCAAATAATTTGATGATCGGTACTCAAGGTCCCAAGTTCGAAGCATAATTGCTTTACATTTCTAGCTAAATTTATTTTAAAGAAAAAAAAATAAATGAAGTAGGTAGCATGCATGCTACTTTTCTCTCTTAAAAAAAGAAAACGAAACTAGCAGTTTTGGCTAAGGACTCGATGGTTCGTATCAAAAATCCAAATTCGAATTTCAGTTGTTTTATATTTATAGCTAAATTCATTTCAATAAAAGAAATAAAAAATAAAAACAAATAGAAATAATTACTGACTGTATCTTGCACAATAGACTGCCAGCTTGATGATTAGTATTCAAGTACCTAAGTTCGAAGCCTGCTTTATATTTTTGGCTGAGTTCATTTTTAAAAAAAAGCAAAGCGGATGGCAAACTTTCTCTCAATATAACAAATAGGGATAATTTTTTTAATTATCAAGTATAATTTCCTTAAAGTTTTAAAATATACAAATACATTTCTAACCGTTGACAACCGTCAGTTGGCAATTAATTTTAACTGTTTGGATCGTCGTGCCCTAATAAAAAATAGTTTTTGTAAATTTTTAAAGATTTATAATCTATAGTTCACATAAAATAATATAAAAGTAGAATAAAAATATTAAAATTGATAAATAATTTTAAATATAATTTAGAAATATTTATCTAAAATTACAATGGTTATATTATAGAAAAGAGAAGTGATTTAATTGATCAACTAATAGAGAGAGATAAATTTGCAAACTATACTATTTTGGAGGGACATTTAGAATAACTAAAACTTTGTGGGAATAAATGTGCAATTTTATGACTTTGTAGGAATATACATGCTATTAACCCTAACAAATAATGATAGGAAAATATATCAAATCTTGGCCTTAAAGATTACAGTGTTTTAAAATCCGGTTTGATTACTGAATTGTAAAATTTACCAATTTAATTGAAATGGTAAATAATAAATTTATAGGTTATAGAATTATAAAATTAAATAGGAAGTGAAAATCGAGCTAGAACGATTGCGTTGGATGCGATTGTGAGCATTGAGAAACCAATTCAGTAGAATATGTATCAGTAACTTTGCGATCGATAAAAACTGAAATGGTTCACTAATTTATTTGTTGAGCAGCCAGTTTGAAAAGATCCATATGATTTACTAAGTCAATTAGTTCTATGAATTGACTTTAACTATTACAAAGCTTTTTTCATAATTTAACTAATCCAATCAGCCAATCCAATTAAAATTTAAATATTAATAGATTATTATTATATGAATTGGACTGGAATACTATTAATAATATTTGGATTCTTTTGCTATTAAGTTTTTAACCCTTAGATGCAAAATTGTAGGATTAGAATGATAGTGGTCGCGTAGGATTTAATGGTGGTCCCCATAGGGTTGAGTGAGTGGTTGGTTGAATAGTATGATCTAAAAGGTGGAATTGATTAAAGTGTAGATCTAATGACTAAAAAATCGATAACAAAAAAGTTCAAATACTATTAACAGTATTCCAACTCAACTCTTACATATTGACAAACTTATACAGTTACCACCATAAATATTAGCCTAGCAATAAATGTACAAAGACAATATTTTACAAGACCAATAGCAACGGTTATTATTATAATAATGAATTCCGAAAACAAAGTCTAATTAAAATTATAAGCATTGCCCAATATTTTAATTGTTTATTTAGTATTGCATATATAAAATTTATACCAAAGAGTGCGTGGAGAATAGATGGTGGACTGTTTATAAAGTTCTTACATCCAACACTTCAGAATAGTAACAAAATAACAAAAATTTGAATGTTATTTTTTAATTTAGCTTTCTGGTTGTCCCGAATAAATTATCACACGTTATTCGGCCTTACAAGCTAATCAATTTTGACAAAAAATAAAAAAATTATTAATTATATTAATATTATTATATTAAATTTATACATAATAGAAAATATGATCGTAGCATTATCAATGAATCACGGGCACTTTTATAAATTTCGCGTGTTCGTGTCGGACACACACGTGTTAGTGTCGGACTCGTGTTTGATATGAACACTTCTTGGGTGCGTATACAATATCGATTCATAGCCCATACAATTAAAAAATATATATATACATATTTTTATTTTACTTTGTTTATGCATATATAATGTCAGATATGCTAAATATTTTAGCTTTTTGATAAATACATACAAATTTTTTTAACAATATAATATAAATTATGTACAGTGGAGAAATTTTTTCTTAAAATATATAAACTATCAATAAAAAATTTACTAACTTTCATTCGTATGAGAAATATAATAATATTTTATTAAAATTAATATTTTATATATAGTAAATATTTTATTATATTAATAATATTATATTTTATTAGCGGTGTTCGTGTCGTGTCCGTATTCTAATTTTTTGCAAATTGCCGAGTTATCGTGTCTGAATCGTTTTGTGTTTCGTGTCAGTGTCTACGACGCCTAGAGTGTTATAAACAACAGTCCTACCAACGCGCAAAAATAATACGTTGGGGACATTTTCAGGGAAGTTACCAACTTACCACCACCCGGTCAAAAGAGGGAGCAAACGGAAAGCGGAATTTCTGCGGCTGCGGCGACTTTGTGCAGCTCTCGTTACCCTTTTGACTTCACCGCCCCATAATTCCCTGCGATCAGTTCACCACATCATCCCATGCACCTCACGCTCTTTTCCATTCATTCAACATCCACTCCAGTTAGGGATGTCAATGCGTACCAATACCCAAAAGTAGTGTTTGGATCGGGGATAAGAAGGGGTATAACCCTTATCCCCTCTTTATATCCAAACATAAATTTTTTATCTGAAAATAGTAGTTTTCGAATATTTAAAATAAGCTGATATAACTATCCACACATATACCTTCATTTTCTATATATAACTACTCACTATTCTTCTTATTCCATATTATCTATTCAAACGTTATTTTTTTATCCCCGAAAATAATCCAATTTTCATCTAAATGCTATTTTTCTTATCCCCATACTTGTACCTATCCCTAGAATAACTAGTTCTTATTTATACCCGAACCAAACGAAGCTTTTTTATCCCAATACAGATGAAGTGGATTTATACGATGCTAAAGGTATATAATTTTAAATATGGTTATAAAAAATAAAAATTTAACTGATTTAGATTCGGGTATAGATTTTGTCTGCATCCGAACACAATCCGAATTGATTTTACATTATATAATACATATATAAATATTTGATATTATACTTGAATTTGTATTTTAAAAGTTTAAATTTAATATAATGTGTTTTGAAATATGGTGAAGAGAAATAATTGTTTCGGGTTCAAATTTTCGTATTCAGGTTCGAGTTTCGGATTTTTGGTTGCGTTCGGATTTGGATAAGAATTTCTAAAATCCGTTGGATTCGGGTACGGGTTCTGATTTTGGGTTTGTAGTCGAGTGCGGGTTTGGATTCAGGTTTTTGAAAAATCCGCCCTTACATCCCTAACTCCAATACTTCTCTGAGAGTAGGTTAGATGCAATTGTAATTACAATATAGTTAAAAATATATACGGTTAAAAATATAATAATTATAATTATATGTACTTTATTTTGTTCAATGTAGTAAAAAGTATTGTAGTTATAAATAATTTAAGTAAAAACGTACTGAACTTATATGAATTAGGTAAAAACGTACCAAACTTATATAAACTACGGATCATTTTGAATCGGCTATCCAATCTTTCAAAATTTTAACTTTACTACTCAGCCTTTTCAATTGTTTGATTTGAATCTGTCAACAATATTTTGACTTTAAAATTTAGACTAATTACTTACTTTAATAAATTTATAACTGCAAAAATTACATGAAGGATACTAACTAAATATGTAAAGATAAATAACATATTTAAATTTTAAAATGAAAGTGCTTTTGACTTACTCAAATAATTTTTTTTTTAAAGATTGGTAACTGATTCAAAATAATTTTTAATTTAGATAAGTTTTATACATTATTATCAATATTTATTTAATTGCGTGCCGTTAAGAAATGTATTTATAGAATTTTATTACTTTATATATTGAGTGTGTGATTGTCCCAATGTAGAATTTTTTTTTTTTTTTCGGTTTAAAAGATGTGTAGATAGTTTGTTTAAAATTACTTTTTGCGACTGCAACAGTTAGATTTAAATGTATCTACCCAAACATCAGAATTTGACCGGCATGCAAGTATAAGTGCACTATAGTGATAAGTACACTCAACCAAACAACCTTTTAAAGTAGATAGCGATGCTTACTTCTGTATTATTTTAGATGATAAGACATATGAAATGACAAACGATGCGATTAAACAAGAACTTGATTTTATGAACTTTTTTGAAATCTAATTACTTAATATATTTACTTCATTTATTCGGTATTTAAGAGGTTTTCAAAATTGGCAAATTTTAATTACTAGTATAATATAGATTTGCTATCAATTAATCAATAGATAAATGACATCGTAAATCGTGTTAAATTTTCATAAAATTCAAATAGTGTAAGTCATATTTAACTATGTCTGATTTAATACTCCATTATGAAAAATAACATGAAATTAGATACCAAATTAGGCATTCTCTTTTATTTCTAATAGTAGTAAAGTTTTATTATGAAAGCAACAACGTATAGAATATATTTGAACTATGGCCATTCTGATTTGACTATCTAATATTTCAAAATTTTAAATATTACTATCCAACTTTTTAATTTATTTGATTTGAATTAGTCAGCAGCATTTTGACTTTAAAATTTAAATGTGTCGTTTATCTTTATAAATTTAGTTAGTATATTTCATACAATTTTCGTAACTATAAATTTACTAAAATAGATAATTAGCTTAGATTTTAAAGCCAAAATACTGTTCATCGACTCAAATAAATTAAAACGTTGGATAGTTGTAACGACCCGACCCGCTAGCAATAATAACTCGTCGGGCCCAAACCACTGGCCCAAAATGCTTAAGCCCAGTTCTTAGTACTAGCGTGCGAGTCTCATATAAACCGATCGAAATCAGTATCTCATTCGATGTGAGACTATCAGGGTCCAAACCAGATCACAGACAGACAAACGGACCAGGACCAGAATTACCGGGCGATGTGAGATTCTAGAGGTGGCTCCTACGGGTTCAAGAGGTGGCTCCCACCAAATCAGTTGGTGGCGATGTGAGATTCTAGATGTGGCTCATACAGGTTCAAGAGGTGGCTCCCACCAAATCAGTTGGTGGCGATGTGAGATTCTAGATGTGGCTCCTACGGGTCCGCATAACACTTAGCTCTCACATTTTCGGCCGGTATTCGGCTTTGATACCAATTGTAACGACCCGACCCGCTAGCAACAATAACTCGTCGGGCTCAAACCACTGGCCCAAATGCTTAAGCCCAGTTCTTAGTACTAGCGTGCGAGTCTCATATAATCCGATCGAAATCAGTATCCCATTCGATATGGGACTATTTGGGGCGTTGCAATAGTAAAATCAAAATTTTAAAAGATTAAATAACCAATTCAAATGTGTCTATAGTTCAGGTAAATTTTATTTTTTTATTTATTATAAAAAAATAAATTAACAACAAGCTGCAGTGTACGGGATGTAACCATGCACCCGGTTCAGGGAGAAAAATCTCTCCTTCTATCTTAGATAGAGCCAAAGCCTTTCTCCCACCGATTCCACGCGTTGGATAAAGAAGAAGCCTCTCCCCTCTCCTCTCTCTTCTAATAAAATCATAACCTGTACCAGGTTCACAGTAAAATAAAATTATAAATAAATTAAATGCAAAAATAAATCATATAAATAAATGCAATTACTACGTTATAATAAATAAATAAATAAATAGTCTCTAATTAATGCGTCCGTGATGAAAAAAGAAGGGCAAAGTGAGAACACCTGTGACTGTGAGTGTGCTCCGCTTTCTCTTTTGTCTCTTTTTTTTTTTATAAAAAAAAATTATCATTTTACTTTTATTTTATTTTTTAAAAAATATTTTTTTGGGGATTTTCTATAAATATCTTCGCTTACCGAGGCCTCAGCTTCTCCTCTGTACTCTTCTATGTTTCCAGTGCTGTGGCGGCGAAACTCTTTTATTTCCAGAATATTCCAAGAAGAAAAATAAATAAATAAATAAATAAAGAAGAGATTTAGAGATTTGGAGAGAGAGAGAGAGAGGAGAGGAGAAGAGGCGACTCGTTAGAGAGAGAGAGAGGGAGGGAGAGTGGGGGGAGGAGAAAAATGGCGGAGAATGGCGGGGACAAGGTCACGATCGGCGTGTGCGTCATGGAAAAGAAGGTGAAAAGAATCGGATTCCGATTCGCGTTTCTTTTGATCCCCTTTTTTTCTGAATTTTCTGATTCTTTTTTGTTTTTGTTTTTGTTTTGCAATGATATGCGGCGATATTGGGAATGCGGATTATATTTATCTCTTCTTTTCATCTCGGATTCTCGTTTCTTTTAATGTTTCCCCTTTTTTTCTGATTTTTTCTGGTTTTTTCCCTTTTTTTTTTTTTTTCATTGATATGCGGCGATATTGTGAATGCTGTTGCTATTTATCTCTTTTTTGTGGATTCTTGATCACTTGTTTGTGGATTCGTAGGTATCCTCCGCTCCCATGGAGCAGATTCTTGAACGGCTACGAGCGTTCGGCGAATTTGAGGTATCGTCGGATTTGTATCTTATTTGAAGATTCTTGAGAGGAATATCCAATTTGTTTGTTCTTAGTTTTTGTTGATTATTCTTGTTGCTCGTCTAAGAATAACGGGAATAACTTTTTGGTTATTCCAATCTTTTATTCACGAATCCCTTGTTTTGTTTTGTTTTGTGTCTTGAAGCGAATCTTTGTGTTCGCATGATTGAGACGTGTGAGCCTTTTAGCTCATACTCAAATATAAGTTGTATATGTGTACAGTCATGTATGTATTTATGTATTTTTGTGCCTGAATGGATGTGCATGTGTAATTCACATTCATATGAGTAAGATCATTCAAGTTGGAGATTTGGAATTAAATTTTTATTGGGAGTAGTACTTTGTGCAGGTTGGACAAACAGTATTCGAATTTGACTATTCTTTTTCTGGGTTTCTTTATATTTTCTGGGTTTCTTTAGATTACAGTAATTACTGCGCTCGATATGAATTGGAAATTTCTTGGGTGATGTCCTTAAGTTTTGGTCACTTAAATGAGTTTTTGAGGTGTTAATAATAATAAATATCTGACCAAGGTTAGAATACTTCTTGAAGTCTCCAGGCCTTAGTTCTTCTTTAAATTGACGAGACGGATAGCAATTGCAAAGCCATTGTATTAACTTTTAACTATTACATATTAACTTGAATATTTGAAGTTTCTTGAAGCCAAAATCATAATTTTTGAATGAACTTTTCAGTGCATCAGTTGGACAAAAAAGAACTGTGTAAACAAGGCTTTAAAAAATGAGAGAAGATTTTTGATATGAAAGAAACATCCAGTGATCTTGATTTAGATATACAAAACTATTTTAAAATAAAAATCAAACAAATTGGGATTGCTCCACAGTCCACACTGTGTTAAATCTCCTCATATAAGCCATTAGATTGTTGATTTTGAGACAATTGATCTTTAGATAGGAGATTCTCACAATTTTGTAAATACGAGTGATCATGTGGTGATGTAGACCGTCCATTCAAATGCTTTAGTATATATATCTAGAAGTATCAAGGTCTAAGTGCTTCCAAATTTATGCTAGCTTAACTGTTGTTCTTTTTTTCTTCCTATATAAATGAGTAATATGCTGAGATTTTATTGCTGTTATGGTTAATGAGTTGCTCACGATTGCTGTTCTCTAAGCTAATTGGTGTGTTTATTTTCTTTTTAAGATCTCAGTTATGCATCATTGCATATGCATGTGCACGCAAGTACGCGTGCCTATATTTGTGTCTGCATGTGAGAGGCAATGGTGTAAAATCGCGCTTTGATGTGGGGACTTCGTGGTTAATAAAGTAAAGCACCTCAACTGATGTCTGTTTTGAGGGAAAGTCAGTGCAGTTGATTTGTTGACATGGAGGATAAAGATTGTAGTTCAACATCCGGATCATAACTTTTGTAGGTGAGAGTAATGATCTCTAGGAAAGAACCTTGATTTAGAAGGAGAACATACTGATCTTTCTGAATTCTTGAGAAGGAAAAGGTTGCACTTCACATTGAATTAGAAAGCTAACCTATTAATTGTCAAAATATTGCCTTTTCTGGTTCCGGATAATATACTTATTGAATTTTGACAATTAGGTGGATTTGCATTTCTTTGACACATGGGCAATCTGAGCTTATTATGAAATGATTCTCATTTATCCTTATGGTTTAAGAATCTGTTGGGTAAAATTTGAACCTTTCTTAGTTGTTGGTCCTGTTCATGATGTATAGATATTTGTCTTTTTCGTGACGTTTTGACTTGATTGAAGTCCTTATCTTGTTGTTTCGTGTCGAATTCTAGTTACACATGTCATAGTTTGGTTCTATACTTTCTTGCTCAAATATCTGCCTCCACTTTCTCTAATCTACTGATTTTTGTTATTCCCAAGTTAAAACTAGGTTCTGTGAATAGGTACTTTTATCCCTTTCATGACATGTTGACACAGTTGAAGTCCTTATTTCTTGCTTGGTGCTGATTTCTAGTTATGCATGTCATGTATTGGTTCTGTATCTTCTTGATCAAATATCTGTCTCCACTTTCTCTAATATACTTTTCTTGTGATTGCCAAATTAAGCTAGGTTTTCTGCCTAACTTTATAACTATAGATCTTATGTTAGTTAGGCAGGCTCAAAGCATTGACAGACCACTCATAATTGTATCCGCATAGTTTCCAAACTTTAAACCAGTGAATGTGTATATATCATGATAACACAATAACAACTATATTCTATACTTCTATTTTTTTGATTTTGTGTCATGTGACCAGTAACATATTTCAGTTTTGTCAACAGAAAGATCATTATCATTCCAGGCATATGAAGAGAAATCCATTAGTTGTTGAACATTGGTTGCCATCTTGCTTCTGTGGTTTGGTTCATCAAATTAGTTGTCTTTGATTTTTAATTCCTCTAATTAGAATCCTGACTAAATTAAAGGTAAAAGGGCATTTTTGTGGTTGTCCTAGCAGAATTTATTTCTTTTCGATTGACTTGATGAATGAAGATCAATGGCTGGTTATTTATTTTCTTCCTATCCAAATACTTCCATCTTTCCTCAACATTGTTTTAGTAACTGTGATATTCACAATTACCTTTCTAGTGATCATATTACATTACAACTATGCCTTTTCTTTCTATAAAGTTGTTTTAATTAATTTTGTGAAGCTCTATGGTTAACAACCGCCCCTTTGAATTAGCATGGTTTATCATTCATTACTAAATAATAATGCGTACAAATTGCAACCAAGTATACGAGGAGCTAGAAGGATGTCCTCCCTTTTCAGATTGCCTTAATATGCCAATTCCTTAAAATGTCATCCAACTTGTGTCTTATACATACTGGACAAATGCTAGTATCTTGACAGATATCAGTAATAATTATGTATTTCTATGGACATTATCCACACAATGAAGTATCTGTGCTTTGTGTATGGACTAGATTTCCTGCTTTTTCTATAGGCAGGTTGTTGCATGGAACTATCTCTTTTTGGATCTCACAATGTATTTGAAGCTAAAAAAGGCTGTTTACCATAAAGATGATAGTAATAATAATATACGTTTGTATATTGCTTTTTGAGGGGAAAAAATGAAGAAAAATGGCCTAAATTTTGTAGAATTGTGAATTGGTGTTGAGGTGCTGAGTTTGATTTTGGTGCTGATGGTAGTGCTTATGACAAGTTTTCATCCTTCACCCCATCCATTTCAACTTCTGGAGACACAATATTAACTGACAGAATTACTTTTCTTACCTTTTGTGGTTGAGAGGTCATTTGGCACATTTTCTTTTCATTCTATTCTTTTTCTTTCTCTTAAGGGCAAGAAACATTTTATTACATTCTCCTCACCATTTATTGCATTTAGATTCTTTGCTAATACTTGTTGTTTCTGTTGTAGATTATATTCTTTGGTGACAAGGTTATTCTTGAGGATCCAGTTGAGAGGTACTTACTCAGGACAGAGCTAGAAAAAAATAGTTTAGCTACTTTTGTTTTTTCAGCTATATTTTTACTTCCTATTAATGCAGAGGGAATAAGGGCACTTTTGATTGGTCGTCCATGCTACTGCTTCCCATATACTTTACATGCTCAATTAATTATATTTTCACAACAGCTTTTCCAGGGCTATGTTCTCCTACTAAAGTCCTGTGGGTTAAGACCAGAGTATTTATCTATGATAACAGAATGTGCTTCCTGTTTTTTTGCATTGACTATTCCTTCAGGGGAACGGTCCGTACATAATGCTCGAGAACTAGGATGAAAAACACAATAAGTATTGGTATATGGTTTGCGATGCAAAATAGAAATTGTGGCACAAGGGATGATTCTTAAGAATGTGAAATTTCTGATGGCCGACATGCCTTCTTCATTCCTCTGCATCTGCAATATTATTCTATTCAACTTTTGTATGCAGTTATTTTTTAATTGGTGACTTTGTCATATAGATAATTTCTTTAAATATTGTTGGTTTTTGATAATCGACTTGAATTCAGATTCCTGTATCTATGTTTCAACTTATCCATTTCAATATAAATCTTAGATTCAATGTTGCTTTTGGACTGTCCATTGCATTTTGAGATTTTATTTTAGCTCTGGGTGTTTAGGGGCCATGCAGCAATAACTCACAATCAGAAAAAGGCTTATTTTCTAGCAATGAATTCTCATAATATGGTTGTGATTTTACAGCTGGCCAATTTGTGATTGCTTGATTGCCTTCTATTCATCTGGTTATCCACTCAAAAAAGCTGAGAAATACGCAGCCCTACGAAGGTGCAATACTTTCATTCTGCCGCAAATCCTTCCCTAAGTTAGCATGAACTTTATTGGTTTTTGTGTCATTATTCAGATGATTGCTCTAGCTGTCACAGATGTTAAAGATAGAAATAATTACATATCACCATTTTTCGGTTGTTCAAGTTACTTTTACCATCCATCTATTATGGACTTTTAAGTCTAACATTTTTTGTTTGGAAGTATTACAATAACACTCTCCCTTAATACTACATTCGGTAATTCTTAGAAGATGCCATTGTTCTTCTCTTTTCCTTTTTTTCTGTAGCCATTTATTTTGCCCTTTGCTTTTAGTTCTCATAAATAGTTGTTACAATTTTGAATTCGGATTTCACTTGGTGCTTATTTGGCTCGTTTTCTGGAACTTCTCTACTCTAGAACATTTCTGAAACAAAAAATGGATATCATATATTCCTTATATGTTTCAACAAAGGCATTAGAGACTACAGAAGAGCATGTTAATATACACATTGTTGAACTTATATATTATATTTGGTTACATTCTAATATACGGTGTAGATATACGTTTAGATAGAGTACTTAAATATATGTCTATATCTGGAAAAGTGTACCCCAATACAAGTAGGTATCTGGATTTAATTATGGAAACAGAAATCTAGACCCGTATCTGGCAAAAGCGTAGATTTAGATGCCAGATTGGACCGATATTTTCCAATCTGTTTTAAGCTCTAATCACCTACTAGTTTTTGGTTTCAGTTAACAGAAGCCATCGTTATTAGCCAAGTAAATTAGCATTCTTGCATAAATCATCTTCTATTTTGAGTTGAAATGAAATTTACTTTTTTACTTTCATTAAACGTTATGAACTTACAAGTATATTGCGGTCTGCTGTTTTTCTGAATAGAGTATTAGAAAGGTAACTTTTTTGCAGTTTTGTTATTATTATAATTCATGACTATTATATCATACTTAAATACAATTTAGGCCTTTTCTAGTCAATGAATTGGAGGCGCAGCACCTTCTTCATGATCGCCGCAAAGTTTATGAGGTACAGCTACTATGAGGTCCTTGTATTTGATGTTTAGCTTTTTCTGTGCAACAACATGCCTTTTCTTGTTATCTCATGAGACTTCGTAGATTCTGGCATGAAATTATAAGAATTTATAGTTTCATATTTGTAATATCCAATTAAAGAAATCTGATTCCTATTAATTTATAGTTGTAATCAGTAATCACGTTACTCATGAGATCATTATTATATTTTGCTTACGTTAGTTAGTTATATATTTATTTACCAATTTTGTTTTCCCATTCTTAACTCAAAATTTAGAAGAAACCAGAATATCTATACTATTAGTCAATAATCAGAAAATCTAGTTGTGTTTTATTTGTTTTTTCTTTTAGACATTGGAACGCATATGCGCTAAAGTTGAATTATTTATTATTTTTGAAGAATTCAAATGGATGGAGACTCTAAATGCCCATGTTAATGAAGAAGTCTTTTTGAATTATTTACATATGTTGGATCTAAAATTTACATCATTTTTTTTTTTTTGAGAGAGAAAGGTAGCACGCTACCCGCTTCGTTTATTTATTATAGAAATAAACTTAGCTAGAAATGTGAATCAACTAGGATTCGAACTCGGGACCTCGGGTACCAACCACCAAGCCCTTTGCCACTTGCGCTAGGATTCGAACTCGGGACCTCGGGTACCAACCACCAAGCCCTTTGCCACTTGCGCTAGGGACGGTCGATAAAAAAATTTACATCATTGAGATTATAGAATACAGTTTTCCAGTAAACAATACTTATGTAATATCGTGAGACTTATGGCATGAATCTCATGTCACTTGTTGGGATATAGGATTGTCCTGTATATGCTATCAACAAAAATAGACGAACAAAGAAATAACGAAAAATAATAGAAAATAAATACATAAAAAAGAGACGACGGTTTACGTAGTTCGGCAACTTGCATACGTCCACGGGGAGAGCTAGAGAGATATATTCTTTATGTGAAGAAACCAGAGTACAAGCCCACACTTTTATGCTTCTCTCAAACTAAATACAAGAATCTTATGTTTATTGCCACCCTTTTCTTGTTACAAGAAAAGTCCCAAATAAAATATCCTTAATAGACTTCTCTAAATACTAAAACAAAGAGAAATGATGAACTTTCGCAACCTGCTAATTAAGTTTTGTGGGCTTCGTGCCTTTTATCTGGTGCATGGCATCCCTTTATATAGGGCATGCGTTAGTGCATATGCACATATGACTGACAATTTGAAATTGCCAACTTCTCCAAAAGTCTTCATGTATTTAATAGCCTGTGGCTTTTGAAACAAATGCATGCATATGTTTCATGCATGCATGAATCATGCATGCCACCATGGTCCAAAGAAAGATCAACCCATTCACACTTAAAAGATTTTGGTAGACAGTGCACCGTGAACTGGCTTACATATATCCATGCCTCTTTTTGTCTATAAAAACCTTATGGGCCAAATAAATACCTCTATGCCCTATAGAAAAGAAGACATACCCAACACCATTAATATCTTTTTATTTTCCAATACGAAAATATTAAACTATTGATATTAATGATCTACATTACTGGCAGTAGATATAATGATCATGCAATGTTCTCTTGAATGTAGATCTTTACTGGCAGTAGATATTAATTGAATTGTTTTGGTATCGTTTATTTCATAGCTGAAAATTGGAAGGAACTCATGGGCTAGTGCAGCTGCCAAAAACAAAGAATTTATGGTTCGACCACAGCAGGAATTAAAATTAAATACACCGTGATTTCAATGAATATATCTGTTCACGTGCAACATGATGAGTTTCTGAAGATACAGCTAAACTAGTTCATATGGCTTATTCATGTACTTCCTCATTAAGAAGGGTTGATAAACTTTTTGCGTTTCATTCTATTGGTTATACAAGTTGTGATTCTTTTCTATTTCTCAAAATTTTTGCTTGTCGTTTCTTGGGACTGGCCAAGTAATTATGGCCTGTTAGTATTAAGTATTATAATTTTTATAAATTGTACATAGTAATCATGCAACCTGATCTTATTTTCTTTCTTTAGTGCTTGGACGCATTTGGTATTCCCGTTCCAAATTATGTTCTGGTGAATAGAGAGTATCCTTATCAAGAACTAGACTACTTTGTTGAGCAAGAAGATTTTGTTGAGGTTCATGGGAAGCGGTTTTGGAAGCCTTTTGTGGAGAAACCTATCGATGGTAGGATTTTGTCCTCATTACTTCTCTGGATTTCTTTTTTTCCTTTATGGTATTGCGGCACTTGCTTTTGCATCCTGCATACTATATTTTACTTGTTTGTCTTGTTATCTGCTTTGCATAAAGTTTTGCTTTTCTACCATTTCAAACAGTCTGAAGTTCAAAATGGGTGAACGAAGGTTTTGATAATACATGTTTAGTCCCGAGCTTTGTTATTTTCTTTATCAATACTTTGTTCTCTTGATAAATAGTGAAACAAATGTTGCACGATGCTCTTCATAGAAGTAGTAGCATCCATGAGACAATGACATTTTAGTACATCAGGGTGTAGATTAAGTTCATTATGATTATTCTAATCTGTGTAATCTATATAAAGTTGGAGAATCTCGAGTGAAATCGTGAAGCCATTTCAACTTTTAAAAGACGTGTAATTTTTTGATAGAATTTCAATATGTATTCTGTATGTGAATACTTCGATACATTTTACAGTGCGAGTGCAAATGAACTGAATGACATGAACCTGTGGACATTATGTGTCTAGGAATGTGTAACTGTAACTACCAAATCAAATAATGAGATGTAAAATTTTCCATTTACAATTATTTTTATCTGAGTAATCTTCATTTATGAACCCTGCTTTCTAGCTTCTGACACATCATGTTGTCTCATGAAGGGGATGACCACAGCATAATGATATACTATCCTAGTTCCGCTGGCGGAGGAATGAAGGAGTTGTTCCGAAAGGTACTGTTCATTTTCTTTTCCTTTCTTTGAAAGGAGTTGTTTGAGAATCGTGTGCTAGATTCCTCATCAAATTCCTGCAACAGCGACTTGAGACCGCAACCTCTCCTTTAAGCAATGGGGGGTAACAACCACTCCCGTGGTCATTTAATTAGAGTTATAAAGTAAAAATGAAGTGAAAGTGTCTAATCTATATAATCTAATTATTTTGTTAGATTTTTGCACCATCTATTCTTAGAGTGAGAGACTTTGACCCACTTTAGATGCTTTCACGTTATGATTTGATGCTCTGATATGTCTTCTTGATGAACATGATTATATGAATGTTTAAGTTAGTACATTTTATGTTGAGATTTTGATCCGTTGGTGAGCAATCTACACTTAGGTTATAAGTAAAAATAAAGAAATTATTTAATTGGAACTTGTTTTAATTTTTAGTAGTCCATATCATGCTGACTTTGGAAAGTTAAGATAGCTCTTGTTGAGATTATGTTTTGTAGGTCATGTTTTCAAAAGGCTAAGATGGTAATTTATTAGATAACAATTGAAGATAAAGAAATATTCTCTAGTATATCTCTTTTGTGTTTAACTTTTATTGCGAGCTAGTTATCCATTTCATAAATATCCTGAAAAGTTATATTTCTGCAACATGAGATTCTTTCAAAATGCATATATGTATAGGTTGGCAATCGCTCCAGCGAGTTTCATCCAGAGGTTAGGAGAGTGCGTCGTGAGGGATCTTACATTTACGAGGAATTCATGCCCACTGGGGGAACAGATGTCAAGGTTACATTAACTTTCTTTATTTATTAACTTACATTTGGTTAATCTTATCCTTTTTTTTTTTTATGTAGAAAGTAATGCATATTTGTTATTATATGTGACATCTATATATTAATTGCTTCTTAGACTGTGACATGAAGTTGCAATCTCTTAGATTATATGAGCTAAGAAATTGAAGCGTTGCCAAGTTGAATTCTTTTGGCCCTTCCTTTTTTACTATTTATGTGCACTACGAATAACCAGCTTCCTCTGGTTGCGTTACTATGCAAAATTTGTAATAGTAGTTGGGACATGTTGAGGTATTCGTAGAGGAGTAGCTACTAGAGAGCAAAATATGTCATTGCCTTAGGTTGTAGGCTACTATAAATCATCCATGCACTGCAATCTGTATCATCTCTACCTTGCAATTTCTCATGCTAACTCCTTTTCATACTGCATTTATAAATATTTAAGGACCATGTAGCTAGATTTTGGGTTATATTTAAATATTCTATAGAGTAATGACCTTGCCATGTTCTATTTTTCAAGTGATGTGTTTTAAGTTTATATTGCATTGTCCTCACTTCCAAATTGTTCTGTTTAAATATTTCATTTCATTTAGGGGTTGTTTGATTGCATGTAGTTGCAATTGCACTGCAGCTGTAACTGAATGGGATTCAAATTCGTTGTTTGGTTTGATGCATTTGAATCCAACTACTGTAGTTGGAATAACACCTGGAGGCTCAACCGCAGTAGTTGAAACTATGCCCAAATTGTCCGTAGTTTCAACTACAATAGTTGGAGAGGGTAACTTTAAACAAAAGGTAAACTTACCTCCCTATTCACCTTTTAAACAGAAAATATATTGAAACTAGGGTATAAAATTTTATAAATGCACTTCTCAACTGCATGCAATCAAACAAATTATTTATAATTGATATGTTTTCTGCTACATCAAACCAAACAAGATGTATGTTATTGTAACGGTTGCACTTCCAATTGCATGCATCTCCAACCACATTGCATGTACAATTACATCCAACTAAACAACCCCTTATAGTAGTTACTCTGCGAACACTGGTCGACATGGGTACGTGCCACGGCACCTAGAATCTTGATTGAAATTGATTTCATGGTTGACTTCAATAGTTTACTCAGGTTCTTTTATAAGAATGGTTCCATGAAATTTGCTTGGCAATTGGCAATCCTATTTCATATTTGACTACTATTATTATTCCTATTTCTTATTTGACTATTATTATTATTACTATTATTTTGCATTTTTCTGTTGCTTCTATTTGTTGCAATAGGAAATCTAGTTAGTACATCAAAATCTTGAGTGGTATATCTATATTTGTCATATTGTACCACGAAGCCATGTTCTCGTATACTAATTTTCATGCTAATGTTACTAGAACCTAGATGTTTACTTCTATTATAGGTATATACAGTTGGCCAAGAGTATGCACATGCTGAAGCACGGAAATCTCCAGTTGTTGATGGCGTTGTTATGAGGAACCCTGATGGAAAAGAGGTAAATATATTGGGATTTTTGTGGTCCTTTCATTTGTTGGAGTTATATAGATTTTTACCTTTTAGTGGGGTATGCATTGAATAACACTTCTGAAATGTGTTGTGGGAGTTGGTTCCTAATATTTAGCCTCTGTTGGTACCTCATCAGCAAATCAATTATAGCTCTTTCCCTGCATGATAGTGATATACCAAAAGAATTTGGTTAATGAGCCTTCCAAATTATAATGTGAAAATCCTAAGTGGAGGAAAATCAGGGATGAAAACCGGGCTTTCGGTGAAATTTTTGAGGTTTGTATTGATGGAGAGGTCCCTTGGTTTTCCAATTTTGGCTAATGTAATGGAGAGATCCTCTTAAAGTTTCTTCTAGACCTTGGAGGAAGGGATCTGCCTTCAACTCTGGGGGACAATTTGACCTAAGATCTTGATTACAATTGATATCATTTGCTTCTAGTCTCATATAAAGGAAAAAGACCAAACACGTCATCTGCATTAAAATCTACACCAATTTTAATATGCTTTAATACTATGTGGAATGGATGGCTTTCTGTAGTTCTCTGGCTCTCATGATGGTGTAATATTTTTTTCTTTTTTATTCTTCACCACACTTTGAACATCAAAATCTAATTAGACAGGAGTAAGGATTAATTATATATTTGTTATAGTACTTGTTGATCTCAACTCTCAACTTTTGGGCAGGTTATGAGTTTGCCATGAAATCAAGTGGCAAAGGACTAATCCTGTTTCTTTCATTATCGATTTTTGGCTTGTGAAAACAAATTGGCCTTAAAATTAATGATTTTGTCTTTGGTTTAGTCATTTGATGCCATTGCTTAATTTTTGTGGTTTTATTTTGATGATGTGTATTAGATGTTTAATAATGCATTATTCTTGAAGGTGAGATATCCTGTATTATTAACTCCGGCAGAGAAACACATGGCAAGGGGTGTTTGTCATGCTTTCAGGCAAGCGGTAATTTTATTAACATTTGATTCTTACACGTGCTTCTTTCTTCCTGTCTACATGCAAGGGAGTTTTCCTCTCCATTTAGCAGGCATTTACCATATAATTGTTTCCGTTGTTTCACCATGCTATGTTGAAGTATGCGATCCATGTATCCCTCTACTTATTGCATGTGTAAGTTATAAATTGAGGGCATAATTTGTAGCATTGAAGATAGCAATGATAATTATCAGGTAATTTTCCCCATACTAATATTCTTGAGCCGCTGAATCTTAGTGCGATTGCAGATCGCCACCCAGACATTTTTGGTAAATATAAACCACCTGTACTTTCTTTCTGTTTCAATCAATCAATCACTCCACTTCAACTTCTGTTAATTTTCCTTAACACAATTGTCTATCACATGAAAGCCAAATGACTCAAATGTGCCTAGAATCATCTAACCATTAAAAAGAAGGGTAAACCAGAATTTGATGGGTATTGTGACAGTCCCCTGCTAATGGTACTGGATTTTTTTCCTCGAAGTGTGTCCTGGATGTATTGTTCAGTTCTCTCTATTAAAATTTCTCCCTTTTTTGTCTCTTTATCTACCGCGTAGGTGTGTGGCTTTGATCTCTTAAGGTGTGAAGGAAGATCCTATGTGTGTGATGTGAATGGGTGGAGTTTTGTGAAGAATTCGCACAAGTAAACACTTCACTTAAATCTTTTTAAATTAGTTACTATTCATTTTATGTGTTTTGGTTTAAAAAAATTCCACCGTAGTTATTGCTGCCTTACTTCTAATATACAATATCTTATCACTTAGATACTATGATGATGCTGCATGCATTTTGAGGAAAATGTTTCTTGATGCCAAAGCTCCTCATCTGTCATCTACTATTCCTCCTAGTCTTCCTTGGAAATGTAATGAACCAGTCCAACCATCTGAAGGCCTGACACGACAAGGAAGTGGAATTATTGGCACATTTGGTCAATCGGAGGAACTCCGTTGTGTGATAGCTATTATCCGCCAGTAAGGACATGCCTTTCTGCATTCTAACAAGCTCCTGTTTATTGTTTCTTTTTCCTGACGGTTATCCAAAATTTTGTTAGTGGTGATCGGACTCCAAAGCAGAAGGTAAAATTGAAGGTTATGGAAGAAAAGCTTCTAAATTTGATGTTGAAGTATAACGGTGGAAAGCCAAGAGCTGAGGTACTTCTTACTCCGAAATTGGTTCATTAACTCTTTTGTAAATTTGTTAGTACTGAATATAAGTTTATTTTACTGAACCTTTGCTTGTAGACAAAGCTCAAAAGTGCTGTTCAGTTGCAAGATCTGCTAGATGCTACAAGAATGCTAGTTCCACGTACTAGGTATATGCTTTGCAGATTTCTCTAACAAAGATGAGTAGTTTAAGGTTTATTTTGCATTAGTTTTGTTTAAATATCATTTTTGTACTCCTGTTAATAGGGTTTGCTATTACACTTCAACTTGATAGGCTACTTCAATCTGGTCCAACACACTTATACACCTAGTCACACTTTGGCTCAGTTTTGATTTGCCATTATATGTCATATATTAGTATAGCTACTTCAATCTGCAAATCAAAGGTAGCTTGTGAAGTTTTTTTTCTTTTTTTTCAGATTTAAAACTTTTGAGAAGAAAAAGATTCTGCTATATATTGAATAGTGAACACTTTGTGTTGTCAGTCTAGCTTTGATAGGACTTTTTTACAAAATAACCCTCTAAAATTTTGTAATTTACGAAATAAACCTATAAAAAAAATAATTGAAAAACTAATCCTCCTTTTGCCACGTTGGAACCACGGTAGAATTTTCTCTTAAAAGCGGTAAATCGTTTACCGCCTTCATAAAGGCGGTAAACGGTTCACCGCCTTTTTAATTACAAAAGCGGTGAATCATTTACCGCCTTCTCAAAGATTGTTTGTTATAATTTTTTAGGTTGTTAAGATTGTATGTGATTTGTTGAAATTTTTATATGGCTATTAGGATTATATATGGAAAATAAAAAAAAAGTGAGGTTGTTAGGATTGTATGTGGATTATTAGAAATTTTGTTTAATTGTTAGGATTATATGGATAGATTATTAGGATTTTTTTGGTGTTAAGATTGTATGTGATTTGTTGAAATTTTTATATGGTTGTTAGGATTATATGGGAAATAGAAACAAATAATAAAAGAGAAAGACGGTGAATGATTTACCGCATATATGGGAAATTAGAAAAACGGTGAATCATTTACCGCCTTCATGAAGGCGGTAAACGATTCACCGCCTTTAGAGAAAATCCCGCCGTGGCTCCTACATGGCAAAAGGAGGGTTAGTTTCCCAATTATTTTTTCTTATAGGGTTATTTATCAAATTAGAGAATTTTGTAGGGTTATTTTGAAAAAAAGTCCCTTTGATATTTCAAGTCAGAGACACTAAGTTGTAAATTTCAATAATTTTACATATTAGCACAGAATCTGCGCTTTTCCTGCAGAAAATAATTTAGAAGCACAAAATTTGTGCTTTGAATTTGTAAATACACAGTAACTTCATTAATGATGTAATTTAAAATAATTATGAGAAGAACATCAAAGGGCCTGAATATGCTTTTGAACAAACTTCAATTACCCTAGATGGTAAAATATTATATGTTACTAATCTGTGATTTTTAAAATGTATTATCTACTAATTCAATGCCACATCCTTATAGCAAAATATTTAAAAAAAATGAAGTCATAATATGTCAAAGTATTACTTTTTAAACTAAAAGAGGGCAAAATGCAAATGCTCTAAGCCATAGGAGGCTAATTCAATTTTGCTATGCTACCTTTATATCTAAGGTTTATCTTCAGTTGAATGGATTTGTCATTGTGCATTTTATATATATCTAATACCAAAACTGAGGAAAAGTTTGTTTGCCTTTATTATAGTACAATCGTGCATACACACTATACATTGTTTTACTTTAATATTCAAGTAATATATAGGGTGTAAGTATAACGCCCCAATAGTTCCACATTGGATTGAAAAGGGATTATGATTGGATATATAAGGATTAGGGGCCCTAGTAATAATAACTCGGTTTAAGCATTTTGGGTCGCTGGTTTAGGGTCCAATGAATTTTTATTGCTTGCGGGCCGGATCGTTACATTTGGTATTAGAGTCTAATATCAACCGGAAGTGTGAGAGCTAAGTGCTATGCAGGACAAAGTACTACACCACGGGTTTGGTAAGAGCCACCTCTTGAATCTGCAGGAACCACTTCTAGAATCTCACATCGTCTAGTAATTCTGATCTATATATGTGATCGGGTTTGGGCCTGACTAAGACATCAGGGTCTCAACGAGGGGAGTCTGTAACACCTCAATAGTTCAACATCGGATTGAAAAGGGATTATGATTGGGTATATAAGGATCAGGGAACCTAGTAATAATAACTGGTCTTAAACATTTTGTGCCGGTGGTTTAGGGTCCAGTGAGTTATTATTGCTAGCGGGCCAGATCGTTACCGTAAGTCTATAGAAAACAAGGATTTTTATTTAACATTTGACTGTTCTTTGTGAGATATGTGGAGAAGACCTCGAGAATCTATCTAGAATCTATCAAATACCTAGAGGAGGGTGAATAGGTATATAGGCGAAAAATACAAATCTCGATGCTATAGAAATAAATGCAAAAAATAAAATCAGCACACCAAGATTTTACGTGGGAAGACTCCAACTAGGAGTAAAAACCATGGGACCAACACGCGATAACTGAAGTTTTATGGGCATACCCCGAGGATCTATCTAGGATCTATCAAATACCTAGAGGGGAATGAATAGGTATGAAGGCCAAAAATATAAAAGGAATGCCATGCTCCATGAACAAGTGAAACAAGAAGTGTGAGGTGAAGCCTGGGAACTTAATAAGTAGCTTGTTGAGTTTCTCATTGTTTTAGAAAAATCCATTTAGGATAAAGATTAGGATTTTTTCTTGCAACAAGGGGAAGGTGACAATAACTATAAAGCTTTTGTATTTAAGTTGAGAGAAACATAAAGGTGTAGACTTGTACTCTGGTTTCTTCATATAAAGCATATATCTCTCTCGCTCTCCTCGTGGACGTAGGCAAGTTGCCGAACCATGTAAATCGCTGTTTCTTCTTTGTGTATTTCTTTTTTATTATTTTTTGCTAGTTCTTTGTTAGTGTACTTTTTGTTGATAGCATATGCAGGACGATCTTAAGCCCTAACAGATGGCACTTCAAAAACTCTATTTGATAAAACTCTAAAGCCTATGTCATTTATCTAGGCCTGGTCGTGAAAGTGATAGTGATGCTGAAGATTTAGAGCACGCTGAAAAACTTCGTCAAGTCAAAGCAGTGCTGGAGGAGGTAAATTTGCTAGTATTATATTTCATATTGGCAGGTCCATATTGTTTCAGCACTACGTAATGCAAATAAATTGTCATGCCTTATTGATATTTCTCATGTATTTACATGATGACAGATTCTAGAGGACCACTCTGTTATCTAGACTAAGCAACTGCGGTCCCATGTAGTTTCTGAAGTTATGTACCCACTTGTAGAGCAAACAATAATCCTTCTTGATGTTAATACTAATGCAAGCACCTTTATTCTTTTTGCATACGGAAGAGGGGACAATGTAACAAGGCATACTTTTTTTTCCCCCCTAACTTTTGATTTTCTTTTCATTCTGTTTTCTAAAATACGAAATGACGGCAAACTCTTCTTATCCCTTCTCTTTACAAGTTTAATTTTATTTGGACATATCTTTAATGAAGCTATTTTTCTCAACATTCTTGCGAAACGAATCGTACCACTGATATCTTGCACATCACACGTTACTTACAAATAGTAAGATCCTTCTATGAGGCTTTTGGTTGTGGCCCAATAGTCCTATATCAGACTCTCTTGCTAGTGTCAGTAATTTGTGCTTAAGCATTTCGTGTCATGTTGTTGATCTTATTCCACATAAGTTGTTTTGCTGATTATCTTAATAGGGTTTACATTTGGGCCATGTTGTCTCTTTCTCTCTCTCTCTCTCTCTCTCTCTCTCGTGCACGCGCGTGCTGGGTTGGTCATTGGGTAGACCTTGCATCGGCATCTTTATCCTTCCTTCTATGTGCTTCTCAAGTTATCCTAGTGAGGAATAAGCTCTAAGATAAAAGCCTAAGACATTAGAGAAGGTTTGAACTAGTTAAAAAGTTTTTATATAGTTCAAAGATATTAAGAAATTGCCTTAGATTTCAATTCATTGAGCTTGAAGCTTGGATGGTAATGACTTATCCCTTGAGTCCTGCTCCACCTGCCTAACATAAAACCTTAATACGGGCCTTTCTTCTTTTGTTACTTCTGCTTAAGAGGTCATGTATAACAATTTATTGTGCAGGATTAGGATTTCGTAGCTGTATTCCACGAGTCACATGTAAGGTCTGGCGTTAGTACTTTGTTATATATTCATAAACGCCTGTATAGGTTGAGTATATTTGTTGGTTATTCCTTGATCTTTATAAATTGACACCCATTTCACGCATTGGAATAATGCCTATTTGCTCCTGGGTGGATGCCTGATGAGGAAGAATTTAAAGTGCATGGCTTTTTAACGGTAGTAAAGTAAAACGGAGGTTTTGTGTAGTAGAACTGCCTACCATGTAAGTCTATATTTTGTTGTAAGGACTGCATGTTTACATGTTTTGCATATCCACATGTGTTTCCAAGATTCTGCCAAATGGTGCCTGCATGTATACTTGATTATTTTATTTTATTTTTATTTTTATTTTTTCCTAATGGTAAATCTTCCCATATGGACGCTGGCTGTAATTTTATCTTCTAAGTGCACCAAGTTCAGAGAAATGTTTGTGGTTGGAAATACATAAGCTAATTCTGTCATTTTGGCATTTAGGGTGGACATTTCTCCGGAATTTACAGGAAAGTTCAACTAAAGCCTTTAAAATGGGTTAAAGTTCCCAAAAGTAATGGTGATGGTGAAGAGGAACGTCCTGTTGAAGCTCTGATGGTTCTCAAGTACGGTGGGGTGCTTACTCATGCTGGAAGAAAGCAGGTCGTTTCTTTTCTGTTTTGTATTTCCCTTGTATCATTGTTTGTTCTGGGCTTTCGTTCATAGGTCAATGCACATTTCACCTTTTACCTGTATAGTAGAGTTTCTTTTCTAATATCCAGCCTTCTTACTCTTGTGGTGGAGGAATATCTGCAATTGACTTTTCAGTGCCAGTAGATTGTTTTCTGGCTATATCAGCTATTAGTTGTTCAGTTAATGGTGACAGAACCCTTTTACAGCCTTAGTGCCTTTGACTACTGAAGAACATGAGATGTTTTGGAAATATTTAATGCACATGCCATAGTTTATCAGACTGATGGTGTTCCATTCTTTTTCTTTTTCTTCTCCATTCAGGCTGAAGAGTTGGGAAGGTTCTTCAGGAACAATATGTATCCAGGTTACTTGTCAATCAAATTTACATTTGACCATTTATTAGAAAAGATCAGTGCATATATCACTAGGAGGAATCGTACAGCTGTTCATTATATTTCACTGTAGACATGTAGTCTTGGCTCCAAAATCTTGTTTCAAGTTATTTGTTTTAAATATGAAGATATTGTAAAGTACTGTACTTCTCATCAATGGAAGCTCTTTTGTAAAAATGACCAGGAATTTTTATTGGATGCTAAAGGAGTACATTGAACTAAATGATCCATGCTTGGTTTAATTAAATTATTATTTTCAATTTACCAAACTGTATAAATTTCTTTCCTATGAATAATTTATTTAGATAATTGAAAGAAATAGTGATGCTTCTTGTCATTTTTGACATTCTATGGATAAATGGCAAAAAGTTATCCTATTTTATAATAGTCTCTTTCTTTTCCTTTGGTGCACTGCTTCACCATATGATCTGCTGTTTCAGTACATTCTATAGCTTGAAAATTTGTCCCACTAGTGGTTTTGGTAACTTTAGGTGAAGGAACTGGCTTGCTTCGCCTTCATAGCACTTACCGACATGATCTGAAAATATACAGCTCAGACGAGGGCCGTGTCCAGGTATATTCGGATCATAGCTTCTAACTTAGAGTTTAGCCTTCTCTATTTCCTATTTGTTAATGTCTTTTTACCGATTGCTGAGGTTGTTATAACTATTTCGGTTAGTAGGACTTGTGTGCTATTAGGAGCACGGAGTCCTCCGTGCTCCTAAACCGTTTTCGATGATTAAACTTTTGAATCGATGATCAGCTCCGTTAGACTTGATATAGCGTATTTGAAGTATCTAGAAAATAAAGTTTATGGTTTTTCGATATCATTTACCTAATGATCGAAAGGGTTCAAAATCAACAATTTTTAATGGTTGATGTGTGCCGTTTGCAAGTTTAATGATATAGAAGTATTCAAATCAAATGAAATTTTGATATAAAATTTTTTATACTATCTACAGCAAGATTAATATATCTGATCGAAATTTTTAGTGCTATATCATAACTTTTTCTGAAATTTTTATTTTCAACCGTTGGTTTTGAGTCCTTTTGATCACTAGGTAAATGATATCGAAAAACCGCAAAATTTATTTTCTAAATACTTCAAATTTGTTAGATCAAGTTTAACAAAATTGATCGTCGATTCTGAACTTCTATTATAAAAAACGGCTTAGGAGCACGGAGGAGGTCTCCGTGCTCCTAATAGCACACAAGTCCTACTCCTATTTCGGTTTTTTTTTTTTTTTTTTTTTTTTTTTTTTTTTTTTTTTTTTTATTATTTATTTTAATTAGCACTGTAAACGGCCAATCCTACTCATATGCCTGAACTGAAAAAACAGGGTTTGAACCAAGGTTTTAAGTGCCCATCGGCACGGGCCGTATCGTGCCAACAAGATATCGGCACGATACAGCCCCCGTGCTGATGGCACATCTTAAAACCCTCTATTCTTTAAATCAAGGATTTAAGTGCCGTGGCACGGGGTCGTGCCGGGAACTTGCCGGCACGGTGCGTGCCGAGCCGTGCCGATGCGTGCCGGTCACAAAAAATTCATGTGTGCCGACACATAATAGCATGAAATATTTATTTTCTTTAGCAACAAAATATTCTAACTGTTTAATATGTATTTTTATCAAATCTTTTAAACTTTATTGAGGAAATTACTCACTAATTTAAAGAATAGAGGCAAGGATTTAAGTGCCCATTGGCACGGCCCGTATCTACCGTATCGTATCGTGCCAACAAGATATCGACACGATACATCCCCGTGCCGATGGCACAGTTCAAAACCCTCTATTCTTTAAATTAGTAAGTAATTTTCTCAATAAAGTTCAAAAGATTTGATAAAAATACATAATAAACCGTTAGAATATTTTGTTGCTAAAGAAAATAAATATTTCGTGCTATTATGTGTTGGCACACATGAATTTTTTGTGACCGGCACGCATCGGCGCAACCCGGCACGCACCGTGCTGTACCGTGCCGGCAAGTTTCCGGCACGACCCCGTGCCACGGCACTTAAATCCTTGCTTTAAATTAGTAAGTAATTTTCTCAATAAAGTTCAAAAGATTTGATAAAATTACATAATAAACAGTTAGTATATTTTGTCGCTAAAGAAAATAAATATTTCATGCTATTATGTGTCGGCACACATGAATTTTTTGTGACCGGCACGGCCCGGTATGCACCGTGCCGTACCGTCCCAGCAAGTTTCCGGCACGACCCGTGCCACGGCACTTAAATCCTTGGTTTGAACAACCAGTTGAACAAATCTGGTTGTTGATGAACCAATTTCAGTGAAAAATTGGTTATTTAAACCACTCAAACTGGTGGTTGATCCACTGAGATCCACCAGTTGAATCAGTTTTACTCTTGACCTGAACATTTCCCATTCATTGCCAGTCCGAATTTTTAAGACATCGGAAAAAAAAGCTCATATTGGTCCTATTCCAGTTATATGACTGATCCATCCTGATACTTGCTTGCTCAATACTGGATAAGACTCAGAGTAGCAAAATTGCAAGAATGAACTGGATCATGAGATCTTGTACCAAATACTTACATGAAGTTGAGCAGGATTTGAGCGAAAGTTTCAAAAGCCGGGCTCAGTTCTACCAAGCCTATCGTTAAATTATTGATGCACTATTTTTGTTTTTGTCTATGATACTAATTCAATCGCTGGACAGATGTCTGCAGCAGCATTTGCTAAAGGCCTTCTTGATTTAGAGGGGCAGCTAACTCCCATTCTGGTTTGTTACCCTCTTCTCAGCAATAATTAAGTTTGAATTTATGCCAAATTTACATTTTACCAGCCTTTTCAATTTTCAGGTTTCACTCGTTAGTAAAGACTCATCCATGCTAGATGGACTGGAAGATGCTAGCATTGAGATGGATGAAGCAAAGGTTTGTTTGACACTGATTTGCTATACTAACCATGGTAACGTTAAATGCTGCTTGTAGTATTTTTTTAATTCATAATCTTTGTAAATTGCTTATAGCATAATGGCTTGAAAATACATAGGAAGTAACTACTGATAACCATAGGACAGTACACAACTTATTATGTTGTATCTTAATTAATTGGTTGCTTGCTATGTTTTTGGTGGTTTAGTACCCTGCAAGCTCGTTGCTACTATGATGATTTGCTGTGGAAGATAAATTATTTGGTCCTATTTTTTTCGTTGAGCTACTCTTGTGATCACCAGAAATAAGCATGATGAGCTACTCTTTTGTTGTATCGGCTATTTGGCTTTGATTCACAATTTAACAACCATATACGCTGTTTCTTTTTAGCAAAAAATTGTTAGTGCCTCAACATCGATTTACTGTATGATAATTCTGTCAAGTTGTTTCATTGGTACCATGATATAGAGTACTCTAGATTGATCAACTTCTCCAAGTAATTTCTTTAAAAGTGTAATCCATGTCAAGCTGAATGGTTTCAGTGCTTGTTCAATTTCTGTGATGTCATATCTTTGTAATCTGTTAAACTTTACAGGCTAGATTACATGATATTATCATCTCTGAATCTAAAGCACTCAATGGCAATGGATCTGTGCAATTTCCATGGATGGTTGATGGTGCTGGCCTGCCTACAAATGCATCTCAACTTCTTCCCAAATTGGTACCGTTACTTTGGACTATTATGTCTTCGCACATTCACCATTAGATCTGGCACCTTGAATTTTATTTAACTTTTGTATAGGCACAGGGTTTGGACAGATTTCCTAGTTGTGCTATATTTTCCTGCTCTTACTGATCATTGTGGGAATACTGATTGCTCTCTCAAGAGATCCCGTTCATTCGATCTTGTAGCATGCTGCTGCTTTTTCAGTAACTTACATATTTTGATGATTATCCATTATCCATAACTGTGAAATGCTATATAATCTGTTGGACCATCAAGATTTTCAGCAAGCTGTAACTACAAGAATGGTGCTAATTTGTTGTGGCGTCTCGTTCTACTAGTCTCAATATGGCAATATGCAGCTCTATCTAGCAAAAATCTCTCCCTCCAATATTGAAATAGTTGAATAAGTGTAATCTCTTTCTTCTTCTTCTTCTTTTCCTTTTTTTTTTGACTTGAGTATTATGCTGTCTTCGGTAGGCTACATTGACAAAGAAAATAACTGCACAAGTGAAGTTGCTTGCTCAAGATGAAGATGAAAAACTTGCGAAGACAAGCTCCTTGTCTGCATTATCACCGTATGACCAGGCAAAGGCTCTGGGGAAAACAACAATTGATGTGGCTCGCATTGCTGCTGGATTGCCCTGTGGTAGTGAAGGCTTCCTCTTGATGTTCGCTCGCTGGAAGAAGCTAGAAAAAGACTTATATAATGAACGAAAAGAGTACGTGACACCTATAAGCAGATAAAATTTTTCCACATTAGATTATCTTATGAGAAATTAGATGTTTTCTCATCCTTTTTTACATTTATGAAAACTATTGTAAGTTTTTCTGTCATATAAATAATCTTCTCACTGTTACTATGCAGCCGATTCGACATTACACAAATTCCAGATGTGTATGATTCTTGCAAGTAAGGATCCCAAGTTCATCAAATATCTGATGATTTAATATATTTGTTGATAATATGGTAAAATGCAGTATTGAAAGTCCAATTATGGAACTGTTAAATGCTGGAATCTTCTTGATCTGCCATGAGTTTAATACTTCGACAGAGAAAGTTTTTTCTTATAATACCCTTCCATTATTATGCTTATGTAATCTTCTTAACTGAAATTGTTGTATCACATGATAGATATGACCTCCTACATAATGCCCATCTCAATCTTGAAGGTCTAGCTGAGCTCTTGAAAGTCGCTCAGGTAAATGCTTCATTTATTCTTTTGTTTTATACAATAATGTACTCACTAGTTTAGATAATAATATTTACATCCTGATTACAGTTCATTGGTGTCGTGGGCAAGTAGTTACTGAATATTAATGTAGCATACGCCTCAGTAAAGTCGCCGTTTACTGACATATTCTGCATGGTAGGATGCTTTTTGCATCCTTAGATTACATGTTAAAGAACAGAAAGCATAACTTAAAATAGTATTTGAATCATCCAGATCGACCATCTTCTAATTTTTTCTAATTTTCATACCCTTTAGAGGGGCTAGGGAGGAAGAAATTTCCTATCCCTTGTCCATGTTGCATCACAGTATGGTCCTCCCTATTCCAACTGGATTTAGCATAGCTTAATATTACTATTTGCATGGTAAATCTTGATATATGGATTAATAAGTTGTAGAATAAGAATAGTAAATCATACATGGAATTCTCGGCTGGCAATCCAACTTATTAAGCATGCTCATGTTGTGTTTGTCGTGTTGTAAGCAAGGATTAAAGTATCGGCCGTGCCGGCCCGTGCCGCCCGTGCCGTACAGGGGGGGTCTCGGGGCCCCCCCCTGTCTCGCGGCACGCCGAGGCGTGCCGCGCGAGACAACGCGGCACGCGCGGCATGCCGCGCGTGCCGTGCCGTTCGTGCCGGCAATATATTTTTTTTTTTGCTTTTTCTCTTTAAACTTTGTTTTTTTTTTTTTTGCTTTTTCTGTTTTTTTTTTTTGCTTTTTGCTTTTTTTTCCCCCTTTTTGTTTTGTTCTTTGGGAAACCAAGAAACATCCCAGTACCTCACATCCCTCAATATATGGGCAGATTAATTTGTTTGTTTATCAATATATGGGCAAATTTTTAATTTACATGTCCGATCCTATTGGCCCGAGCCCTTCGCTTCCACCACAGACATCCATTTTTTCTTCACAAATTATTTTATCAAAATTTGTCACACCGCGAAAATTTTTGCGAATTAGGGGAACAAAATCGAACTCAATTAAACAAATTTTGAGGCACAGCAAGCATAAAAATTTTATTTTTACGTTAGAAGATTTAAAATACTGATAAATTAAAAACTAAATTAAATCAATTGATACTTAAATTTATTTCATTTATTTGTCATATAATTTATTGCTTAAGTTCTTTGATAGATCTAATATTTTTTGAAAAAAAGAATTAAAAAATAATTTTTTCAAATAATTTTTAAAATAATTTAAAATTATTTTTTTGTATTTTATAAAAGAAAGACTGTAATATGGTCATAAGAAAGAAAGAATGAATGATGTCTTTGCATTTTAAAAATTTTAACCTGTAAAAATTTCTATTATGCATCAGGTATAGTTGTACTTTACATACAAAAAACTTACAAGTATGTTAATTTGATGAGTATAGTAAGCTATACATTGCAAATATTTATAATTATTTGATTAAATCTTTCCAAATAACATTATAAGAACTTATTGGAACCATAAAAACTGAAATAAGTCCGTGCCAAAGCATGCCAGTAGGAGGTCATGCGTATCCATCGGCACGCAAGCGTACCATGTGTCGGCACGCAAGCGTGGCCGTGCCGTACCGTGCCAGGCAGACAGCGGCACGCCCCCGTGCCACGGCACTTTAAACCTTGGTTGTAAGGTTTATAGCATGTATACAATAGTTTAAAAAGTAACATTTACTCCAGTATTTTTCTCTTGATTTAATCTGTACATAGCGATCATAGACGACTTGACTGTTTGCTTTGATTTTTTTCTTCTATTTTGTTTTCTTAATGCAAATGATTACTCGGTTATTTCTTTTGTGCTTGCGATTTAATTTTTATTATTTCCTTCCTGCAGTTGCTTGCCGATGGCGTTATACCAAACGAGTATGGGATTAATCCAAAGCAGAAACTCAAAATTGGCTCAAAGGTACAATTGGAGAAAGTGTATATAGTAGGAAGATTTCTAATGTGCAAAATTTAATTTTGTAATTTCTATAACTCGTGAAGATTTCTTCTGCTGCACGGCTCAATATGTTAAGTTTTTCTCTAAAGTTTAGCCATAAGGTTTATTGATTTCTGGAAGAATTATTAATCACTGCATCTGACACAGCACCTTCTGAAATAACACTTAAATGACAAGTCACCATCATTAGTAGTAACAGTTAAAAAAAGTGGGGTTGTATTGTTAACTCCTCTATTATGTTTGCTGTTGGTAAGGTTCTGGGCTTATTGTTATTCCTGTAATATGTTATTATGGATTATTCTGTTTTTCAGATAGCCCGTCGTTTGTTGGGCAAGATTTTGATCGACTTGCGTAACACTCGAGAAGAGGCTATCAGTGTTGCTGAGCCAAAATCCAATCATAGTCAAACTTCAGCCTTATGTAAGACAAAGAAAGAGGAGACGGATAAGCAACAAAAGCCTACAAACAAGAATGAGGATGGCAGAAGATCTAGCTCCACAAGTGAAAAGTCACTGGACCAAGATGACGACGATGATAAAGAAACCCAATATCGCTTAGATCCTAAGTTTGTAATCTACCTACTAATTTTGTTTTTTTGTTTTTTTTTGTTTTTGTTTACTAATCATTTGATGCATTTAAATTGTCATTAATTTCTTTTCAGGTATGCGAATGTGAAAACACCAGAGCGACATGTTCGCACAAGGCTTTATTTCACATCAGTATGTATATATGTCCATATTTCTAACTTGTTATTAGTCTGTCATTAAAAACGTCTTTTGGCTAGAACTGTTGAATTAATTACTCTCTCTTGGAAAAGGATGCCCACTTATATTTAACTAAAATAGGTATGAAACATTGATGCTAAATCAGTAAATTGCACATGAAATCAATTTTTTGGATCTCATGAAATCAATTTTTATTTATAAGACCGATTGTCATTTTTTGGATCTCATGAAATCATTTTTTTATTTATTGTCTTAATTGGCAGGAATCTCATATACACTCTTTAATGAATGTTCTTCGCTATTGCAACCTGGATGAATCCCTACAAGGAGAGGATAGCCTTGTTTGCCGGAGTGCCTTGGAGCGGCTATTTAAAACAAGGGAACTTGATTACATGAGCTATATTGTTTTAAGGATGTTTGAAAACACAGAGGTATGAAAATTCTGCTTCCATCCTAGTTAAAGTTGGTAATCAATAAGAATCTGTGAGAATATTACAAAGCGTAGCAAAATTCTCAACATCCTCTAATTTGCCTCTAGTGTTAGGTCAGTCTGGCGGATTCAGCAATTTTCCATAATACAGTCAATATATAGCGAAGAGAAAATATTAAAAAAATAAAAGAAAAAAAAGTAAACTAGTCATTAATATTGCATAAACAGAAAAATGTACCATTTCTATTTACTATTGTCTTTGGCGTGTTTTCATATTCTAAAAACGATGCAGGATAGTCTAATTGGTAACACCGTCAAATACATCTTTTTCTATAGTCATCAAACGATTAATGTGCTAATTATTTTTATGTACTATAACAGCGCAAAACAAATAAACAAAAAGAATAAATTCAAAATTAAAGAAAAGTAAATAAAGATCAATGCAAATACCTTATACTTTACAACCCAATTAAAAAATTGGGTGGAGAGATTTAGTGAGCACCTTAGTGGGGTTGGGTTTGGCCTTTGGAGTCTTAATAATATACTAATTAGATTAAATTTTGTTGAAAAGAGTGTAAGAGAGAGTGGTGTAGGGTCAAAAGAATCTAAGATTTTTTTTTTCCAAAAAAAAAAAGCTTTTGGCCCTTTGTGATGATGCTGCGGCTACTTATGTAGGGAAGAAAAAGAAATTAGTAGGTCTGACGAAATATCGGACCTGTTATTTTTTCTTTTTTATTTCATTGTTTTATCCTCCCTTTCGAGGTCTTCTCGTGGGCCCACTACCAAGTGGGCCCACGAGATTATAGGATGGCATTGTTTTAAAGCAACACCTAAAGAAGCACCATCCTACTTATCGACCCTACTTCAGGGTCAAATTTGGCACCGAATTGGGGTCAACATGACAAAAGGAAGGCGCCATAAAGGCTTTTCTTTGGCTGCCTCACTGGGGTCTACGCCATAAAGGCCTTTCTTTTGCTACCTCAGTGGGGTCAACTGAGGTTGCTGTGGATCCGCCATTGAGGTTAGTAGAGGTTAGACTTAATAATTCCTAAGTTGTATCTTTTTTCTTTTTTTATTAGTTTTTGCTATTTATAAAAGTTTAGGTACAGATGGATGTACATGTAGTCTTATTACTTTATATACAAGGCTTGCCGTGCCACTGGCATGACCCATGCATTGGCACAGGCACAGCAGCACGGGGCGTGCCAATGTCGGCACTCCCCCGTGCTGGTGGCGCTTGGCATGCATTGGCATGGATTTTTTTTTTTATTAGATCATCACAAAAATTAGTTTTTTAAAGTGTTTAAATTTTTCTATTTCTAATGATTATAAAAATACTTTATAGTTTTTATTTCACACTATTTAGTAGAAATAGAATCATAAACATCATAATAGCTAAAAAATTATTTTATATATATTATTAAAGTATATGCAAGAAAACAAAACCAAAATCATAATTGGATAAAAATTTGTAGGAAAATATTACCATGGTGAATTCACTATTTCTAAAATGACAAAACAAATTGGAGGAAATCTTTTTATTTTTATTTTTTTCACTTAAAGTTGGTCTTATTATGCAATGGAGCTTTGCTCCAAATGTAAGTAGATTTACAAGATCTACATATTTTAAGTATGACAAAACTTTTATAAAACTTTTTACCTCAAAAAAACTCTAAAGATTTCTAAAACTATATAAAAAAAAAAATCATTTCGTCAATATGTTATCAGCACGATCACGTGCCACATGCCGGCAGAGTCTTGGTACATCACTGCACGGGTAGGATGGGCAATCCCTGATTATATGTAAATAATGTGTGCTATGTATGTGTTACTGTACTTGCACAATTTATAGATTTGCCAGTAGCTGCTTGAGAGTGTAAATGTTGAGTGTATTTATTGTATTATAGTGAGTGTTGTTTTCAATTATAGGAATGAAAAAGTATGGTCTTGTTAGATATGGATGGATGCAATTACTGACTCGATAAAAGTCCAGCATACCATCTCTTCAAATTGCCCTGCGTACCCGTGATGTCAAAAGAAAGCTTCATATTTTCTACAACGAGTTACTAATTTAGTATTAAAATCAAGGATTAAAGTGCTGTGGCACTGGGGCGTGCCGGTAGGTAGTTGGCACGGTAAGGCACGGGCACGGTTCCGTGCCGACACATGGCATGCTTGCATGCCGATAAGCACGCGTGGTCTCCTAATGGCACGCGTCGGCACAGCCCTATTTTAATTTTTTTGGTCCCAATAAGATCTTATGATATTATTTTAGAAGTTTAGAGTAATAATTATCTCATATCAGATTTACCAATTTGCTAATCTAAAATTAAATAATGAGCTTTAATTTTACGGTTGTATTTGGTAAAACCACCTAATATATTCTTGGCTAATTCTATATTAAATTATTTAAATATAGCTAGATTAGTTAAAGTATAGAGTAGATTAGCTTATATGGATTAGATCAGGTAATTCTAAATTAGATTTTATATATAGTAGATTAGAGTAATTTGGATAATCTAGAAAGAACAAATTCAAAGCCAACCAGTAAATAAAAAGTATTTATTTTTAATATAATTTAATCTAATCTAGCCAATTCTAGGTTATATTACCTTAGGTTAGGTTATTCTAGATTAGATTAGATTATATGAGATATCGGATTAGGTTAATATAAGTACAAACTACGTTAAATTTAGTAATTCTATATCAGATTAAATTAGACATTATATTAGATTAGAGTAAGTAATCTGGATTAGGTAAATTTAGGAAATATAAAATCACCTAAATCAAATCTAATTTTAATTCGTAATATTTATATTTAAACTAGTTTAATGTAATCTAGGCTTCTGAAATTAGATTACATTAGATTAGGCTACATGATTCTAGATTAGAAAAGATTAGATTAGATATTGGATCTGATGATTTAAATCTACAGTACATTAGATTAGATTCCAAGTCCATAATTAGATTAAATTACCTAGATTAGATAAGTTATTTTAAATTTGACCAAATTTTAGATTAGCTTAATATATTAAAATAGATTTTATATGTAAATCAAATGATAAGGGGGAGGAAGTTAGAGGGTATAGAAGCAAAAAGAATAAAAAAAACAAAAAAGAGAGAGAAACTCACCTATTATATAAAAAAAGGGGAAAATAATAACAAATATTAAGATATAGTCGGCACGCGCAGTACGTATCGCGGCACCCGCGTGCCCAACTGAATGTATTACAGGGTACCATAATACGTATCGCGGTATTCTACCCCCTGCAATAAAGGCGTTGTACCGTGCCTCTTATTTAGGGGCATAATACGGCACGGCCCGTGCCGTATGGCACGGACTGGCACTTTAATCCTTGATTAAAATAATCAAGCAGGGTATGTTGTGCCATGATACTTGACACAGCTGTTTGGATTTGTACATCACCTTTTTTTAGAGGGAGGGGGGAGAGAGGGAGGAAAACCACCCAAAATGAGATGGGTGATTGGACGTACCTCTCTATTTAGAACTATTAAGTAACTTTTACATTGCTACCGGGCACGGGCCGGCACTTTAATCCTTGATACAGGGTAAGTTGTGCCATGATACTTGACACAGCTGTTTGGATTTGTACATCACCTTTTTTTAGAGGGAGGAAGGGAGGGAGGGGGGAGAGAGGGAGGAAAACCACCCAAAATGAGATGGGTGATTGGCCGTACCTCTCTATTTAGAACTATTAAGTAAGTTTTACATTGCTACCACCATACAGAGAGTCAAATATATACAGGCCATGTCAAAAGTCAGATTCAAATATATACAGGCCATGTCAAAAGTCAGATTCAAACCCAAGAAAAAGCTAAAACATCAGCCAGAAAGACCAGAAAAGATCAACATTCAGGCTTGATAAATTTATACAAACGGAGACATCACGAGCAGCCAGGGACAAAATATAACAGCAGCTGCTTCTCCCTAGCGTCTGCTGACTGGTTCTTCCCAGTCCGTAGTTTGCCGCATCCTCATCATCCTCTGTATTAGAGGGTAAAGGCATATGAGCACACGCACAGGATATCAAAAGCTTTCTTACTCTAGCTTGTAGAAATTTACAGTCTTGTTGACAGTGTTAAGTCACCCTTTCTAGCCTATTTTTCGCTCCTTCGAATATCTTTTCCTTTCTTTTTAACCTTATCACTCAACCTGTAGACATGGCGACAGCATAACAGGTGCTATGCCTTTTTTCCTTTACGACGTTGGCCCTTCCACTCAGATATTTTGGGTGAATTAACATTCATTTACATAACACCTGCAGATACATGTATTTATAAGATTGAAGTCAACATTATGTTCTGATGGATGGATTTTTGTGTTAAGATGCTTGATTGTTGTTCTGTTATCATATTTCTGCTGATTGAGTATATATACACTCCTCACTGCAGGTAGCAGCTCTAGAAGATCCGAAGAGGTTCCGAATAGAGATGACATTTAGCCGTGGTGCCGATTTAAGCCCTTTAGAGGTGATCTGATTCTCTTTCTACTGGAAAGTAAAATATAAAGAAATAATTCATCTAGAGTTCTTCGATCCTTGTAAAGCAAATTATCTAGTAATGCAGTATAATCTATAAAAAAATTGTGTGGTGCAGAGTGATGGTGGGGAAGCTTCTTTGTTGCATCAAGAACACACATTGCCTATAATGGGGCCAGAGAGGTTGCAGGAAGTTGGGTCATATCTCACACTTGACAAGTTTGAAAAGATGGTCCGACCATTCGCTATGCCGGCTGAGGACTTTCCGCCTGCTGCCCCTTCCCAAGCTTTCTCAGGCTACTTCTCGAAAAGTGCCGGAGTGCTAGAACGCTTGGTTAATCTCTGGCCCTTCCATAAGAACCAAACTGCTAGTGCAAAATAACTATCTTTTACTTGATATCTTTTCTCAGACTTTACTATCTTTCACTCGATCTCCTTGCTCAGACGTTTGTTGTTTTTCTCTTTGCTCTCCTGGAATGTGAGAGTGGTCTCTTGTGGTTTGATCTTTAAATTTGTTCTTTTTGTACATGATAAGCAGGTTAAGTACTTTTTTTGTCGATTACACAGGCTCAGTTTTTCACTTTCATGGATGATTTACCTGATGAATTTTGACTTTTCTTTCCTTTTGTCGTTTTGACTGTTCTTCGGTGAAAAAAATTGTTCGCTGCTTATGGTTGTTGTTGTTTTAGTGAGTATTCATTTTGTGGTGTTAAAAAATTTCTTTGCAATTTCCTTACAGTTTGATCGATGGAAAAGGCGGCATTAAGAATCACGCAGTTGAGTTGAGACAGTACCATCATTCTGAGATGTCTGGGAAGTTTCCCGTTTTCCACTGTCGGATGTGATCTTGTTTTCAAACTGCAGAGTGCTTGTGAGGAGGACTGCAAATTGAACACCAAGAGGAAGTTTGATTCCCGGACTTTAGGTTTCCCGAAGGAACCGAAGAAAAGTTGAGCAGGTCACTATTATTAGAAGAATATTCACAAATTTGGAATTTCTTGTAACTCAACTGATGATCCTTTAAGTTTCTATCTCATGAAACTTTTGTGAAAGCAGTTTTGCTGAAAGTGTACTTTTGTTTAGGTATGGCCATTAGGGGAACTGAGATATACATATCCTTGAGAGACCGGTGTCGACGAATGTAGAGCGAGGATAGGCTAAAACACTCGGTATCAAACAGCAGTTTGAAGGCAAAGAAAGCATTATAGGCTAGTGAAATTTGGGTTGCTCGGGTTACTCAGGTTCTTTCGCTTCTGTTAGTAGATTTTTGTACAAATAACGAGCATGGATGCTTGTTAAATGCTATCGACTGTTTAAGTTCGTTCTGCATATTGTTTTGTGCTTGGAATTGATTATAGTTTGTGTCTTGCATATATTGTTTGATATCCAGTGTTTGAAGGTGCATTTTAACAGTCTTCTCCGTGGGCCCCATTCAGGAGCGCAGTGGGCCTGCGAGCGATTGTGGTAGTATGGGTTGGAGATGGTCCAGTCGGTATTTATACAGTTTTTAATAGCTCATAGGAATATGTCTGCGTCAATTTTTGCTTCTAATGCCTCGATCTAACTCGTAGAATATGCCGGTGCATACTCCTTGACATGTGTGGTTGATACTCATATTCTAAAGCTTAATGATGGATAATAATTTCAGAGGAAAGAAAGATGCTTGATTATGGATGCTTTGATCTAGTTGTCGAACTATTTATTTGATTCCTCACTGTCTTACATGTTGTCCGTATCCATTTTCACCTTCAATTTGGATGGAAAATGATGGACTTAGTTTATGTTTCTGCAGGGAAACATAATCATCGAAAACAGATTTGGTAATAAATCTCTCTGAATTCTAAAGTGGCATTTGCCCTGGAGTCCTTGGGGAGGCCTAGCTAGGAATTCACCGGCAAGGGACTTTGTTTATGCTCGAGGGAACTTTCTCTACGATGGAGGCAGAGGTGCAAAAACAACTTGAATGAGGAGCATCCTATTCAACTTTATTGGGCCTTTCTCTAAATCTGATTTTAATCTAGTATTTCGATTTGAAAAGAAAACTTTTATATTAAAGGAAAATGAATCTTGTACACCCCCGCATCCGCCGCCCCTGCCAACCTCCCTCTTCTCTCTGCCCCTCCCTCTCCAGGAGCCCTCGCCGGTCGCCGCCGGCCCTGCCGCCGTCGCCCCAGCCGGTCGCCGTCGCCCCCCGCATCCGCCGCCCCTGCCTACCTCCCTCAGCAACCCACATTGCAGGTAGCTCTATTGCTACTTGCTGGATTTTCTCAAAATTCTGATTTGTAATTTTTAGCTAATTAAGTTAGGTTTATAATTTAATTTTATTGCTCCATGACATTATTAGTATTGTAGGTAATGTTGGCATTGTTGGCATTTTTTGCATTGTGGCAATATGTTAGACTTGTAAAAACTAGATTTAGAATGGTGAACCATTTACCATTTGCTAATTTTATAATTGGTGTAAAAAGTAGGTTTAGAATGGTTAACCCTTTTTTCTGTTGGGAGTAGTAGCAGTAGTCCTGATCAGATGCAACTTTTATTAATTTTTTCTATTATATTCATTAAATATTTTTAGAGGAGATTTGAAAGTTTTTTCCTGTGTAGTTAAAATGGCTAGTCGTCGGATGTCTCTAATTGTTCATTGGGATGGACAGTTAGTTACGGATGGAAATGGTCCCCAATATGTCGGCGGTCGAAAGAAATTGATCGCGATTCGTTCAGATACGGCACATGCTAATTTTGAGACGAGAATGTATCGTTTAGCAAATTGTAGTAGAGAAGAATATCATCTCAAATTCACAATTCGATACCCTACGGGAGCGAATGAATATATAGCTCACGAAATAGTAGATGATGAATCATTGGAGGGATTAATTAGATTGTTTGAACATTATGGATGTGTGTCGGTATATATCGAGAAAGATTTATATCCGTCGGAGACACAATATTAGTCGCAAGGCTAGCTTCATAATGAGATCAATGTGGATTTTTCAGATAATCCAATTGGTGACCGCGAAGTTGGTAACGAACCACGCGTCGGGATGACACAGTAAGTGAAATCTCTACATGTCGGTGAATATTTTCTTTAATTATTAAATATTTTCTTTAATTATTAAATATTTTGATAAATTTAAAGTATAAATACTGCAGACAGAGTCAGTCTCCACGAGCGCAACCCTCGACCTCACGTGCACAACCCTCGACGTCACGTGCGCCACCCTCAACGTCACGTGCGCCACCCTCGACCTCACGTGCGCCACCATCGACCTCACGTGCGCAACCCTCCACCTCACATGCGCAACCTTGGACCTCACGTGAAGAACCCACAATATTTCATGCACTACCGACGAACTCCGGTGTAGAACCTAACATATCTAATATACAATTGGAACCTTATGATTGGGGGTAAAGACAAATTTGATTTTTTAAATTAATAGTATATGAAAATGTACCTAATATAATAAAGATTCGGGACCCATTGCAGGCTATTTACGTCTGATGATTGGAATGAAGTTCCTAATATTGTCGATGAAGAAGATGATAATGACAGTAATCAGGAGGATGCACCCATTCATAATGATGATCATTATACCAGTGAGGACGACGATGTAGCTGCTGACGTTGAAGATGATCACGATGGTGGCTTAAATTGCCTTGCGAATGTCATTTACAGTGTGAACGATGACCCACATGTAAACAACGAATATGTTGACAATCCTGACGAGGAACTTGATTTTATTGACCATCCGGATTAATTTCCTACAGATAACAATTGGATAAATCAGTATGTTGTCAATTCGACTGAGTTCGATCTTAGACGGACCAATACCGGTCTACCTAGCATTGACGGGACTTGGCTTCGTCGAATATTTTATGATAAGTCATCTTTAGTGGACGCTCTAGATCGATGGCACATTGATCACAATGTTCAAATGAAGGTTTTGAAATCCACCAAAACGACATATACAGTAAAATGCACGGTTGCGGGATGTCCTTGGAGATTGCACGCTTCGGTGCCTAAAGATGCAACATATTTTTTATTTAAGACATATGCAGGTAAACACACTTGTGTTATTCTAATGCTAAATGCGGCGCACCGTAATTGTACTTCAAATATCATTTGTCAAGTGATTCTCCCGTTAATGAAGGCAAGACTTAATATGACGCCAAAAGAAATACAGGAAACGGTGCGATCCATTTTGCATGTTGACATAAACTATTAGAAGGCATGGCTAGCAAGGAGCAAAGCATTAAAAATTATTTATGGGAGCTGGGAGCAGTTATACACAGACTTGCCTCGGTATCTTACTATGGTCCAGAGTAGTAATCCTGGTACTCTATGGCGCCTTGAACATAGATGGCCATCAGACGGAATATCTCGGTTTGGTCGTATTTTTTGGTCATTTGGTCCTTCTATTCGTGGATTCGCACACTGTCGGTCGGTAGTGAGCATTGATGGCACTCACTTGTATGGCAAATACGAGGGCCATGCATTGATAGCGACGGCTGTAGATGCAAATGATAGCATTTTTTCTTTAGCATTTGTAATTTGCGAAGGAGAAAATGGTGGAAGTTGGCGTTGGTTTATACAGAACTTGTATCATTATGTTACACGCAATCGACAGATTTGTTTTATATCTGATCGATTTAGTGGCTTAAAAGAAATAGTGGCTAAAATATATCCTACGCGACAGGGGCATGCACACCGGTGGTGTTTTCGACATATGAAAGCAAATATGAATAAGTGTTTTAAGCATGAATCGTTATTGGACAAATTCTATGCCATTGGTAGTGCTCCTACAGCGGTAGGATATTATAAACGTAAAGAAGAGTTACTTGCGTTGGATCAGGATGCTTGGAAGTGGGTGGATGATCTCGAAGAATACAAAGAGTATTGGGCGTGGGCATTTGATGGAGCACGACGCTTCAGGTTGATGACCACTAATATGTCAGAAAGTTTAAATGGGGTCCTTAAGGGAATTCGTGTTTTGCCTATCACGGCATTTGTCGCGGGGATATTTTACAAACTTAATAGTTATTTTTTGGAGCGTCGTGAAGATGGTGAAAGTATGACGAGCACGTTAGCACCGAGAATACAAAGTCGGATTACAATGAATATGGAGACAGCGCGGGGACACATTGTCTTTCGATTTGGGGCTGTTGAGTTTGAGGTCCAAACTGGAGATTTCGATTACAAGGTTTCCCTGAATGGACTAGATGCGGATTGTGATTGCGGCGAATTCCAGCTAACTGGAATACCTTGCTCGCATCTGTTAGCATTTTGCAGTACTTCGCAAAGAAGAATAGACTTTCATAATTTTTGTTCCCGTTGGTATACCATTGAATGTTATCGCGAGATACGCACCATATTTTCATCATGTTCCAGATAGGCGACACTGGCCACGACCCCAGGGCCCACCAATTGTATCACCTCCCGTGAGAAGGAAGAAAGGTCGGCCACGATCAACTCGTATTCACAATATAATGGACGAAACCGCAGGGCGACGAACAAAATGTAGCATTTGTAAACAGGATGGCCATTATAGAAACACATGTCCACAAAATACAGAGAGAGCACAACAAGGACGTCGACGTACGACTTGTTACCTAACTTAATAGTAATTGTAAATCTTTTCATATTTAACGCATTTTCTGCTAATATGTTACTAATCAGCAGTGCTTTAAAATTACAGATGGCAGATCTAGAGGACGCGGGACCGGTTGATTCGTCCGTCCTGACGGAGCAGCATCTCCATAGGTTTGGATTTATCAGGACTGAGGTGAGAGGCATAAAATGGAAGTGAAAGTTATTATAGTATTAATAAATAGAAATGTTGATCTAACTAATTTTTTTTTACTGTAGGGGTATCGTGCTGTTCAGTTCACAGAGCATGACCGTAAGTTAAACCAGTGGGAACTTGATCATCCAGTGGTGCTCGATCTTCTACGACAGGCTGAATTCTACTATATTTCACGACTTAGGCGCGTGCAGCTGGATCAGACTTTATTAGGAGCTATGGTCGATAGATGGAGACGGGAGACACAGACTTTTCACTTCCGCCACGGTGAGATGACGATTACACTTCAGGATGTGGCGGTTATTTCTGGTCTTCATGTCGATGGAGAGCCTGTGACTGGGACTGCATTGCATCCGTGGTCGGACCTTTGTCAGGGGCTTTTAGGAGTTGTGCCGGATGACATCAGAGCGGGTCAGATTAGACTAGATTGGTTATTCCAGCACTTCCACCATATACATTTGGATGCCCCTGCTGGATTAGTTGCAGCTACAGCACGCGCCTACATGTTATATCAGATTGGATGTAGCATGTTTCCGAACCCCACCGGATATAGAGTTCACCTGAAGTGGCTGTCACTTTTGGAGGATTTTGATGAGTGTGGCGGGTTAGCATGGGGAGCAGCAGCTCTGACCTATATTTATCGAGCGTTGGGAGCGGCTTCATTGAAAGGAAAGGCTGAATGTTGTTGCTTCGCGATATTATTACAGGTATAATAAATAATATTATAATTGTTATATGAAGCTTCTCATTTTTAATTTATTGTAATTTATTTATAGATTTGGGCGTGGGACCATATTCATATCGGGCGACCTACTGGCGTTGGAGCTATTCCCGATATAGCAGATTGCCCTTTGGGTTGCCGGTATGACATATAAATTTGATATATATTGTATTTCTATATATATTTGCAACAAACACGTATACTTTTCAAATTTTAGCTGGGCGAACGCTGGTGGGTTACGATTTGGAGCTAATGTTAGGACCACCGATATTGAGTTTTATCGAGATGAGTTAAATAAGCAGAGAGAGTCCCAGGTACGTCTTAATGCAACCATCTTTTTCAATATTATACAAACGTATTAATGCATTCAGCTGACTATTGGCTTGTTCACAGATTATATGGAGGTCGTACACAGATACTATTATAGCCGCGCTATCGCCATTTTGTGTACAGGGCGGTCAGGTCTGGCGATCGAGGACGACGCTGATTTGCTTTTATATTGTAGAGATGCATGTACCCGATCGAGTCCTACGATAGTTTGGTCTTCTCCAGCATATACCCATTAACGTGGAGACCATCCGTCGTGTCACTTCTCAGGAGCGGCCAGATGAGGATTGGGCAATCTTTCATGCTGCACACATCGAGAGATGGGGACAGAGATTAGAGCATATTTTTTACCAGCTGCCGATTGCCGGTGATGACCCGATACAGGCGACCTCCATTTATATGCAGTGGTATTGGCAGATAACGAGAAGATGGATTTCTCGTCCAGTACAGCGTCCATCGTTGACTTACCAGCCTCGTGGGCAGACCGAGAGAGCTTTGGTATAATCACTCATATATTAATTATTATTTTAATCTTATATTAATATAGATTGAAAAAAGTGAGTTTTAATCTATAATGCAGGTGGACACATTACGACAGACTCACCACAGCTTCAGACAGCTAGTTGATGATCCCCATGTGATCCATACAATGCTGGAGTCTCTGACGGGCATTTGTGCCCGTATTGAGTCGGTACTGGAGCATGCTCCTGCCATACCTGTAGTCACGGATATCGGGGGTCGAGATTTTGGTCATACCTCGACATCGGGTCATCATATGCGACAGTCACCGTCTCCTATTGGATCATATTCGATATCGAGCCAGCGGGTGTCACGGTCTCCATCTCATACTGACGTTGGAGTTATGGCCGCCGCCCCTTCGACATTTCCTTTCTTGACTTTGGACTTGGACTCGCTTCCGTCACCAGTCTCGCGAGCGTACTTTAGATCTGTCTATTCTCGTCGTCATGGCGTGTCATCATCACAGCACCGCCCAACATCTACACCAGCCACTGTCGAGGGTGATCGACCGGAGCCAGAGGAGACTCAGGCGATTCCGGAGCATCCTGAGGGCATCATTATCGCGGATCTCGATCAGATAGCCGGTATCGAGCCACTTGATGACGTACCTCCTGCTGAGCTCGATGTTGATCGTGGCCGTAGACGTGGACGTGGATGTGCACGCGGACGTGGCCGAGGACGTCGAGGGAGAGGAAGATCGAGAGACTGACATTTATATGATTTAGATCGAACACATTGTATAATATTACTATCTATTTATTTAGTTCATATTTGTATATCTTTCTGTGTTTTTTTTTATATTCCGACACTTTAATCCTTGGATAGAAGGATTCTCATTTTATCGTAAATCGGAATCGAAATAGAATACCCACATGCTAACCATCTAGAAACGAAAATTGTCTACTCCTAATTCCTGGGTGACAAGAAAGCAAACAAAAAAAAAACCCCACGATGCTTCTACAGATAAGCAGGAAACGTAAAGTTGTTTACCCTGATAATGAACAAATGTATAACTTACAAGCGATAGTATCCTCCCGCCTCTCCATGGAGGAAATCTACTATGTGGCATCATTTATAACTAGTCAATTACATCTTTTCTTTTGGAATAAAGATACAACAAAAATATTATGTTTAAAAATTAGGCTAAATTACAGAAAATTTCACTGTCAATACCCGCTTTTTCACTTCCCCCCCTGACATTCAAAAATCTACACTTTATCCCCTAAAAAAATGAAAAATGTTTGCTTCGGTCCCTACCGTCAGTATTCCGTTAGGGTTCCGTTTATATCCTATTTTTTATACCCAAAATACCCCCGAAATCCTCATCTTCCTCCTCCTTCCTCATCGGTATCGGGGAGAAAGGAGGCTCGCCGCCTCGCCCTCGCCCTCGCCCTCGCCTCCGCGCACCCTTCTGTCCATGTCCAGACGCACGCTCTCGCTCTCCTCCGCCGCCTCACCCTCGCCCTCGCCCACTTCTCCGCCCATATCCACCATGATCTCCTCCTTACAGTCACCGAAATAGAGGGGCGGCGAGCGTCCTGGAGGAGCAGGAGCAGGTGGAGGAAACAGAGTCAGCAAGGCTGCGGGACGTGCAGGATCGGGGAGGAAACGAAGAAGATAAGGGTAATTTGGTCATTTTGTCACACCGTACTCCCTGTAAATATTTTTTTATTTTTTAAGAGGGCAAAGTGTAGATTTTTGAATGACAGGAGGGGAAAGTGAAAAAGTAGGTATTGACAGAAAAGTTTTCTGTAATTTAACCTAAAAACTATGATAAAAATTATGAAATGGGTAACTCTAAGGGATGCAATTTGATTAGTTAAATATATTATATCATAAATGCGACCATCAATTTTTTTTCCTCTCGGTAAAGATGCGCCCCTCAACTCCTAATCATATTTTTTCTTTTAGAATAAAAATACAATAAATTTTTTAAAAAAACTTATAGTGAGATGAATAATTTTTATTAATATAATTTGATTAATTAGAGACACCACATAACAATATGACAAACATATTTTATACTTTTTCCTCCGGACGAGGAGTCCGCCTTTCAACTCCCAAACGAACGACATCTAATCTAAACCTTTTTTTTATTAAAAAAAAGAAAAAGCAAAAAGTAAAAAAATAATAATATACCTAAACTCCGTTGGCATTTGGTCAAATTACTAACCGGTCAACCGAGAGAGGAAACCGGTAAACCGCTTCATACTACGGATGACGTGGTAGACCCGGTCCATACGATTCTAACGAATTCATTCCCCTTCTCCAGCTCAGCATCTACAAACAAACCGAAGCACACCCCCAAATAAGGAAAAAAAAGAAGAATTCAAAAAAAATAAAAAAATAGAAATCTTTTGATCGTCTCCTACATCTCCTCGATCCAAGAAGAGGGTCGTCGAGCGAGAGAGAGAGAGAGAGAGAGAGAGGGCGAGTTCGAGGGATCCGAGATCAAGTGCGGCGGCGGAGGCGGCGGCGGCGGAGGAAGGATCGGCGGCGGAGATGTCGCCGGAGGTGGGGGCGGAGGACGAGGAGAAATGGCTCGCCGAGGGCATCGCCGGGCTCCAACACAACGCCTTCTACATGCACCGCGCCCTCGTACCCACCCCCCCTAACCCTAACCCTAACCCTAAGCCTAGCAGCTCCCTCTTCGGATTCTTCCTCATGATCTCATTCTCCTTCCTCGTAGGATTCGAACAATCTGAAGGACGCCCTCAAGTTCTCCGCGCAGATGCTCTCGGAGCTCCGCACCTCCCGGCTCTCGCCCCACAAGTACTACGAGCTGTGTACGCGATCGATCTAACCATCATGATTCTTTCGATCGGGGTGGTCGTCTAGTGTGTCTTCGGGTCTCATTCGTGTTGAATTGTGTGTTTAGATATGCGGGCATTTGATGAGCTGAGGAAGCTGGAGATGTTCTTCAGGGACGAGACCGCGCGCGGCAGCTGCTCGGTCATCGCTCTCTACGAGCTCGTGCAGCATGCCGGGAATGTCTTGCCCAGGCTGTAAGTTCGATCGCAGCGGCAGCTGCTCCCTTTTCGTATCGATTCTTGGAATTCGCCAAGTTTGTGATCCAATCTCCTGTTTTGATTGATGAGTTAATTGTGTACTATGTCAATACTGTTTCTCTTTGTAGGCATTTGTCAATGTGCAAACTAATTTAAAACTCACCATTGGCTGAAGCCTATGTTAGTAGTGTTACAACTGGCCTGGTAGTTATGAATGCACAAATTATTAATTAGATTGAAAGTTTTGTATATAGAGCATAAGGTGCGTTGTATGCAGTAGTTAAACTCCCCAGTAAGGTTGTGGAAGGATGGAAAGATTTAATATGAACTGATATAGCTTGATACCATGTTTACAATAGGTTTTGAAGAGGTAACGTAGAGAGTTACAAAGATTTTGAATTTTAGAATTTGAAAATGCTAAAAACAACATTGTTGGGCTTGTTTTCTCACTTAGTTCCTAATTTGTGAGTCTTGGTTCTTTTTTGTTTCATTTTATATTCGAGACTTTAACCTTTCCATGTTAATGCGTCCACATCACTAGATACGCATATCACATGCACTAGCATGCTTGCACACGCATTTCAGCACAAGTGTCCCTGCTTATGCATGCACATTTGCGCGTCTGTGCATCTGCATGTGTTTTGTGCATGTGCATGTGCATGTGCGGCTGTTGGAGTGTGTATATAAAAGATCAAAAGAGGTTTGTCATGCAAGTCAGGTTCTACTTAAAATTCTCTATGTGAAGTTCAATAGTTTTATTTATCAGGTATCTCCTCTGCACAGTGGGATCTGTATATATAAAATCAAAAGAGGCTCCTGCCAAGGATGTTCTCAAAGATCTTGTAGAAATGTGCCGCGGAATTCAGCATCCACTTCGTGGGCTTTTCTTGAGGAGTTATCTCTGTCAAATTAGCAGGGACAAGCTGCCAGATATTGGTTCAGAGTATGAAGGGTAAGGAGCATTTATGATATCTATAAGATCCAAATGGTTACATTTTTCATCAGCAATGTTTGTACGTATGCATGTATATATACATATATATATATATGTATATATATATATGTATGTATATATATATATATATATATATATATATATAAGACGCGTACATATGATTCATGCAGAATGTGATGTGAATAAAATGATTTTTCTCTATTTGTTTCATATGTTTCCTTTACATTAAAAGCGATCTTTGTTCACAGTACTAGGAGTTGATTATGGTTTTTTTCCGCTACACTTTTGTTGAAACTGTTATAACAGCCTAGGCTAGTCAATGCTCATTGCTGTTCATTCTATAACATTTCTCTGCAAGAATTTGGGGCCCTTATTTTGCAACTTGACTTTGGTCTAAGAGTGACAGCAAAGTAAATATAGCTTGGTTGTTGGTTTACGTGGCCCATGACAGGTTAATTCTGAGCGTAACTGCCTAGCATACGTACACTCAATTTGACATACATGTCCATCTGTTTTTGCATCTAACAGACTAGTTGTATAGAGAGCAGTATTCGTTCATCTCTTCATGCTTCTATATTATTTAGTTTTTGTATGTTTGGATATCTATATTGTCAGATATTAATACTTGACAATATCGTCTTGCGTATCACACTATTAATCATGAGTGTTTGCTGTTCATATACATCATTGGTGTACAAGTATGCACGCCTAACCCAAAGGCAAATCGTTTCCCTTGATGTGGAGTGGCTATTTATATTTAAATTCATTTAATAATTAGATTTTCCTTCGCCACCCTTTCCCTTTACCCAAAGAGAGATGTTTCTCTTTTTTCCATTCTTCTGGATAGTAAGTGATGACTCTTGAGTCCATGATGTTCACCATAAACAACTTATTCCAGATAATTGTTTCCGTGTATCAAAATCAAGGTCTGAAATTCCTAGCAAAACTCGAGCACTATACTTGGTGCGGTAGATTCAGGTTTTTTTTGTCAAATTTTGGAGAAAACATCCAAAATGGCTCAGTTCAGTCCAAAACCTAGAAAAACAGGACTTTAGGATCCATTGTAGAAGAACTATTTTTTTTATTTGGAACTACAGTATTGGTTTACCCATGAATGTCCATGATGCTGATATTTTGCATTTTGACATGGTCATTTTTTATATGATAGTTATTGACAGCATTACCGCAGGTCAATTAGGGTTTATCTAATGATTCAGGTTACATGAGTCTGGGCCCTGGAAACAGTCTCTTCAGTAGTAAGACCAAAGCTGCATACACCATGCTTAGTTGCTTACTACGCACCCTGCATTGACGGGAGTCATAAACTTTTTTTAACTCTTTTAAGTTTAATATGAATCAATTTTAAATCATGCTAGCATCGTCTCAAGTTATTTTATCAGCAAGTAAACATTAAGAACACAACTTTTCTCTGTTAATATTACTTTATGCAAACCTTGCACTTTTCATCTTATATGGTTTTCTTGCTTATAAACTAGGTATATTTGCCAGTTTTGAGTTCCAAAAAAGACAAAGGAATATTTGGTTGAAATGATCATGTCTTCCGCTGGATGTAAAATCAGGCCATTCTAATTTTTTTTCTTTTTCCAATTTTAAAATTCTAGGGACCTTGTTTGAGATCAAGAGGAACTTAGTGTTGCTTATATATATGTGTGAATATTAATGTGATAAAATAGATTGTCAAGATTACTCTGACCTGTTATAAGAGATCCAATGATAACCTAGTTACCTTAATGCATGTAATTCCAGATTTTGTCTCATTTCATTCACTTTATCAAATTCGCAGGGACGGTGACATGGTTAATGATGCTGTTGAGTTTGTTCTCCAAAATTTTATAGAAATGAATAAACTCTGGGTCAGAATGCAGCATCAGGTTGGTTATAGTGTTAAGTATAACAATCCTATTATATATTTTTCATGTATAGTACCATAATTCGGGCATGTTATAGACTTTGGCGTGTTTCTGTACCATAACCATCTAAGTGGTTGTGCAGTTTATTTTAGTGATTTTGAATTATTTGTACTGTTTCTGTTAGAATATGGTGAGTTGTGACTATAAAAAACCTTCTGGTCTGCAGGGACCTGTTCGGGAGAAGGAGAAGAGGGAAAAAGAAAGGAGCGAACTTCGTGATCTTGTAATATCATTATTTTCAGACAAACAAATCTAATCAACCTTTATAGATTAGCTTGTTCACAACTTTATGAAAATTTTTCTTGTGGTAATTTTCTTAGGTGGGAAAGAATCTTCATGTTCTAAGTCAGATAGAAGGTGTTGACCTTGAGATGTACAAAGAAACTGTTCTTCCTAGGGTGTTGGAACAGGTTAGAGTCTTATAATGTTCTTTGCAATTATGTAATGTTACATGCACATTCATATAATGAATCTCAGTAGAGCACTTCTTTGGCAGGTTGTTAATTGTAAGGATGAACTAGCGCAATATTACTTGATGGATTGCCTAATCCAAGTCTTTCCAGATGAGTACCATTTGCAGACTCTTGAAACATTATTAAGTGCATTTCCCCAGCTTCAGGTAAGATTTTTTTTTAACCCTAAATTATCTTTAGGGGATATTTTTGTGCAGGAAGTTATCTCATGCGATGCACAGGAACTTTAAGCTATATTTTATTTTAATGTAGCCAACTGTCGATACCAAAACAGTGTTATCACAGCTTATGGAGAGACTGTCAAATTATGCAGCTTCAAGTGCAGAAGTGAGTATTTTTGTCATGCATATGCCCTGAACCAAGCTTGGGATATTTTCTTATATAGATGATCTGCAGGTACTTCCAGAGTTCTTGCAAGTTGAAGCTTTTGCAAAATTAAGTAGTGCCATAGGAAAGGTAAATGTTATCATGATCTTGTGTGCCTTGTCTTTTCTTGACAATTTTTCTGCTCTTAAGATATGTATACTGTCTTTAATCTGATGCAAACTGAATTTATCCTATGATTTTATTTTGTGGAAAATGATTTATTTCCCTTTTTTGTGGCGGGGTTGTCATTTCTGATTAGGGGTTTTTTGGACTCTTTTAGGGTTTTCAGATTCTTATGTGATTTATTCAGGTCACTAGAGTTTGATCCATAGTTGTATTGATCATTTTTTAGACTGTAACGTCTAAACATACTCAATTTTTAGCTGTTACATTTTACTTCTTTTCAGGATTGGTCGTAGCCCCCTTTTTTTCAGTATTAGTGCAGCCTCCTCCTTTTCAGCTATAGTTCTACTAGACAAAGTTGCTTCTGGCCACTATGTTGTTGGTTTCAAATCGTATATTTTCTAATCTATTTACAAAATTCTTAAACTCACAAGAAGTAGCTGACATGTATCCATTAAGCATCTGACAACTATCAGACCTGATTTTGGACACCTGGAATATTGAAGCATATGTCTGTCATAGTTTTGATTGTCATTCCAATTCAGCAGGTTGTCATGATGACAGGACAGTACATACTGGCTGGTATGTATGTCATGCCACTGTATGCATCATAAAGGCATCAATTGGATCCATTTCAATGGATGTCATGCCACTGTCACTGTATGCAGTTAAATGGTGTATTTTGCAAGTTACAGATCGTTCATACAGTTATACATAACTGAGACCAAATAGAGTGCAATGTAGGGGACACTAATAGTACCATTTGGCCGTCATTTATTTCAGATATTCTGTTAAGTTACTTTATTTGATTTTAACTTTTTTGACAGGTGATAGAAGCACAGGTTGACATGCCAGTTGTTGGTGCAATAACCCTATATGTATCCCTTCTAACTTTCACTCTCCGTGTGCACCCTGATCGGCTTGATTATGTGGATCAAGTGCTGGTATTGCCTCTTCTCTTGAGCATTAAGTTTATATGTTGTAACACTCATAAGAAGCCGGGTTTTTTTCTCAAAAAGTTCAATTTTCATACACAAGTATTGCAATCTCTTATTGGAGGGTTCCATGTTTCACATCTGATGGATGACCAGTGTACAAGCCGGTTTTGATTGAAATGCCTCTCTTGCTTAGATTATTTCTCCTTTTCATGCCTAATATTCCACAGGGTGCATGTGTCAAGAAACTTTCCAGTAAGGCAAAACTTGAGGATAGCAGGGCCACTAAGCAAATTGTTGCACTCTTGAGTGCTCCATTGGAGAAGTACAAGGATATTGTCACTGCATTAAAGCTCTCAAACTATCCTCGTGTTATGGATCACTTAGATAATGACACAAACAAAGTGATGGCAGTGGTTATTATCCAAAGCATCATGAAGAACACTACCTGCGTAGAAACTGCTGACAGAGTATATCATTTTCCTATCATTTTCAGTGTTTGCAAAAATTCTTTCTTGCCTTATGACAAGAAATGTTGTTACCTTTAGGTGGAGGCTCTGTTTGAATTGATAAAAGGGCTCATAAAGGATATGGATGGGACTCGAGATGATGAGGTGAGTGTTGGGCAATATAGCACTTTTGCTGGACATTTGGCTTGCAATAGCATCTTTTTTATTTCTTGCAGCCTCAAGTGACCTATAAATTCTGCCTCATAAATGTTAACTCCCCATTTATTACCTGCTTTATCTATCATCTCCAGTTGCCTCTGTTTGTGTTATATACTTTGTTCCTAGTTACACAGCAAAACTGATAAATCTCCTTCCAGCTTGATGAAGAAGATTTCAAGGAGGAACAAAACTCAGTTGCTCGTCTCATTCATATGCTGTATAATGATGACCCGGATGAGATGTTGAAGGTAACTGAAGTCATTGAAACGTAAATTCATTTGTGCACTTTATGCTAAGATTTCATGGTTACTGATGTTGTTAGAGCATAGGTACCTCATTCATTTTCACCACATCCTTGTTGAGCTAAGGGCCCAAGGCTTTTTATTGTAACTAGCCAAAGAATTTCTTTTAATTTGGATATGCTTGCAGATGGTCACTTATAAGCTTGTTTATAGGAATGAACAAAAGATTACATTTATATCCATATGCATTGGAATATTGGATATGATGGATTTTGGTTTTGTCCATTATTGCCTTTAATTTTCTGTTTTCTGATTATTAACTAGTTTTAAGGTCAGCATAGAAAATCATTGACAACCAAAGAGGTCCTGACTGACAAATTCTTTTTTGTACTAGTATCAAACTTACTTGCACTGCATATTGCTGGAATTTCAGTAGCTATATGGCCATAAATGCTCCTTGTTTGCTTTTCTTTTATGACACATCATATTTCACAAAATATTTCATAGCGAATTTGAGTCATTTCTTATTAACCTACTTTAGTGCCACGTTACTTTCTCCGTAATTTTCTGGTTGTTGATTTTGATGTATAGTATGTAAATGCCTAATCCTAAAAGCTATATGTTTAATAATTTCTTCCATTTGATAAAAAATTTCAGATTATATGCACTGTTCAGAAGCATATTCTTCTTGGAGGTCCTAAGCGTCTACCTTTCACTGTGCCTTCCTTGGTCTTTTCTGCACTTAAGGTTTGTCTTTCAGTTATGTTTATTATGATAAGTTTACATTGTTGTATTCTCAATGATTCAAGAAAGTTGTATTCTCAACGATTCAAGAAAGTGTTCGGTGTTTTCATATTTATTGGATCCGTTATCGTCATCATTTTACTTCCCCTATGTGGACTGTGGAAGTAATTAATTGTTGCTCAAGACAATTCTACGGGAGAGGCCTTCTGAAATGTATCGAGCTAGTTAGTTGGTCCAGTTATCCACCTTTTCTCTCAGGAATAGTTTATTCAACCGAGGACCAATTTATGGTTTTGCCTGAATACTTAGAAAGATTCTGGTTGAAAGGTAGATTTATTTTTTTGATGGTATCTGTGTACCTTCGTGGGACTCAAATGAGGCAGAATCACATGGAAAACAAAGGAATTTGATGGCCGATTGCTTCTTATTTTCCATTGTATTTTTTATGCTCATAGCTGTGGTGTAGATATGTCCTGTAGTTTGTGATTTCACCTGTTGTTCACTGATTAATTTTAGAAAAATTGATTCCAATTGAACCAATACTACATACTGCAGTTTCTGATGGTAGAGCAGCATATTATGATATTTGTACTTATGTCACTCTAGCAGTTTCTGCATAAAGGGTCATTGTGCAAATGCAAGTTATGCAAATTAAATTTCCAAGTGTGAAGCTGCCTGTTTATGGGATTATTAAGGCAACATTTGGCATATCACGTAGAATACACAGATAATATTCATAAAGTGATATTGATTAACCACTGCTGTGGGCTTTCTGAGTTCTAACATCGTGATAGGTTTTATCCAACTAAAGGTGGTCAAAAGAACAAAAGCAGGACAGGACATTAAGGGACTAGGCTAAGTGAAGAAAGCAGTTCCTAATTTAGGCTTGTAAGACAAATCACAAATCCATGAAGTACACTGCTGTCAGTGTGGTATACCTGTAGCATGCTTTGGTTTGTGCTTCATTTTCCACAATGCTAGATAATTGCAACTCGAAATTGTCCTAAAGTTTGTTTTTTGATCCCAAACCCAAGTATACTCCCTGTTTTACTTTGGGCCTAAAGCAAGTTCGTTCATGTATACCAAGGAAATGTGTCCTGTATGTCATAAATTGTGTGAAATATAATTGTTTCTAATTAGCTTATATTGTGTGCTGGCATATTTAAAAGAGTATTAAAATACTGTACACCTTTAGCAGTGACGGACCTACTCTCTTTGTCTGCAGTTGGTTAGACGTTTACAAGGTCAGGATGGAGATTTGGTTGGCGAAGAAGTCCCAGCAACGCCTAAGAGAATATTTCAAATTCTAAATCAGGTTGTCCTTGTGAACTTTTTCTTGAGTACCTCAATGAAGTTTAGATCAACAGATATAATATGTATAGCTTGTTTTGGAAGACTGCATTATCTGTCTTTTTCATGAAAAATCTTGAGATAAAGAGTGAAGGATCCTCCTGGTAGATAAGTCTCTTGTATATCAAACTATGGGAACATGGAAAGGGATCATTTGTATGATTATTATCGTTTCATCTGCAATGTTCACTCTAGGAAGAAGGAAAAAGTAAAAATGAATGTCGCCCTTTGTTGCACTCCAACACATATTTATGTGTGTGTGTGTGTGTGTCTATATATATACACACACGCACACACACACACATACATTATGCGCACGTAGATGGACGGAGGGATGCATAGATAGATAAATAGACAGACGAGGCAGGCATATGGATGTGCATAGATATTGATATGGATGAATGTTGTTTTGCCTTTTTCTTTCCCATACTTACAAATGCGGAACTCTGGTGCAGACAATTGATTTATTGTCAACCGTTCCTTCTCCAGAACTTGCACTGAGGTTATTCTTGCAATGTGCGGAGGTGAGTTAATTTTGTTTGATCTTGGGCCTTTCAGGTTCTCCATTTATCTTCTTTTTGTATAACATGCCGTTCTGCTGCAGGCTGCCAATGATTGTGATCTAGAACCTGTTGCATATGAATTTTTCACTCAAGCCTTTATACTATATGAAGAGGAAATTGCAGTAAGTAATTATGAATTCATAACATTTATGTTCTTTTAATCCTTTTTTTAAGCAATAATGTAATTAAATGTTATGTTCTTTTTGAGCAGGATTCAAAAGCACAAGTGACAGCAATACACTTAATCATAGGAACTCTGCAGAGGATGAATGTCTTTGGGGTTGAGAATAGAGATACCTTAACACACAAGACCACAGGGGTACAGTATCTCCCATTTTCATTCAACTTTAATCACGATAGATCCCTAGAACCTGCAGATAAATGGGACTTGGTTATAATGGTTATTTGCTATATACATTAACTGTACTACACGTCTACACCCATCATTCTTATGAGATATGTCTTTTTTCCCCCTTTCTCTGGACAGTACTCGGCGAAACTTCTAAAGAAACCTGATCAATGTCGAGCTGTTTATGCGTGTTCACATCTCTTCTGGGTTGATGATCAGGATGGAATAAAGGATGGCGAAAGGTGAAACTTCAGTTCTTTTTATTCCTGCATGCCTCTATTCATGCATTACTGTTGCATGTTACTCTTTTTTCTTGCATCCATGAGCTCTTCTAGTTTTAACCTACACAAACCACACACTAACTTCATTCCATCGACTTACTGCGATCCTATAGCCAAAGTTTGAATTTCCCAATTAGTATTACTTATTTCTACTTATTCTAATTACTGTGCATGCATTTACTGAATTCAAGTGAAGCATCAATTCATCGTTTTCTCTGTTTTTAATTCACTTCTTGAAACTATGCCAAATAGTGTAGATGGTAGTTGTACATCTGGAAGCGGTTTTAGTTTTATACAAATGGCTCAAAAGGCTGAGTTTTCATTTAGCTGTATTTTCTTAGTTTCCAATGTTCTAAATAGCGCGCAGCGGGCACGTAGCGGTTACGGGTCTTCACGGCAGATAGCAAATAGTGGATAGTGGGCGACATATGGCCGCTATGTACCTGTGGCAGGCTTGAATTTTTAAACCTATATATTACTAATTTATTACTAATTTACTACGCAATCAAGTAGATTAATATAAAGTAAGCATGAGTTTAAAATAACAACAGTAAAAGGTTGTAGCAAAATAAGGAAACATAAGTTTAAAATAACAACAGTAAAAGGTTGTAGCATAACGAAGGTCACAAAAACTTAAGTTCGACATTGCATCAAAACACTAATTAAATGAGTAAACATACATGTATGTACTCAGCGAAGAAGAAGAGGAGGTGGTCGTTGCTAGGGTTCATTATTTATTCTTCAGACGTGTTCGATGCTTTTTGAAAACCCATTTAGAAACTCTGTTATTCGGTAACTCGGTTGGGGTTTTAAAACCCATTTAGAAAATGCGTTTTCGACCCATTAGCACTAAGCAGCCTTCTTTTAACCATGGCAGCCCCTTTGTGCCAAACTGCCACGGAGAGACGCTATGCAAAAAGCTTGGCGGCAAGCATGGAAATCCGGCATGGCCGCTATTTAGTACATTGTTAGTTTCTCACATAAGTGTCCTTTTTACCAATAAAAAATAATCTCTTATTAAAGAATTTTACGCTAATGCAAAACCAAAACCAACTTGCCCTGATGAATTGGATGACTCCCCAACTTAAGATGAGAGTACTATTGCAGGGATACATACGTAAAATCTCAAAATAAAAATGATGAACTCATCTCTTTGAGCTACAACTGATTTAACTGCTTCTTCCAGGGTCCTCCTATGCCTAAAGCGTGCCTTGAGGATAGCAAATGCCGCTCAACAGATGGCAAGCGCTACAAGAGGCAGCAGCGGATCTGTCACATTGTTCATCGAAATACTGAACAAGTATAAGAGATTACTGAATCAAATTTTATACTTCTATCTTCAAGTCAGATTAGCATCCGAATTTGGAAGTTAACATATATTTGTCTTTCCAGGTACCTATACTTCTTCGAGAAAGGAAACCCTCAGATCACAAGTTCTGTGATTCAGGGGCTGATCGAGTTGATCGTGACCGAGATGCAGGGTGAGAATGCAACGTCCGATCCATCTGCGGATGCTTTTTTCGCCAGCACGCTGCGATATATTCAGTACCAAAAACAGAAAGGCGGATCTATGGGTGAAAAATATGAGCCCATAAAGGTTAGCTAAATAATTTTGTCTGGATGAAAAGTTTGCATAGAACCCTTGAGACTAGCTAGATTCCGCATGTAGGTCCATTTTTATGTCAACTATGTGAGGGATGGGCATGTAACATTGTAAATGAGTGATAAACTACAATTTTTTCTTTTCTTTTTAATGTGTTTCCGTCTCAGTCCTGTTTATTTGTGATATTAAATTGGGGTGTGATACAAGTAAATATGTAAGAATCAGTTAGAAATTGATAGTGTCACTTGAAGCTCTGTGGACCATGAACAGATACTGCGACTCGGAACATCTCAATCGTCACGGAGAACTTTTCTTTGATTCATCGTGTTTGGTGAGGGTAATATACAACCTGCTTAGATTGATCTAGTTAAGTTCCGAGCGTTTGATTTAGGAAATGTATTAAATTATTGGATCATGCCCATTTCCTTTTTCTCTTTGAGGTATGATACCCTTATATATCTTTTTTAATATCAGTCTCTTATTTTTTTGAATAAATGCTTGTGTTTCAAAAGTTGTGCGCTTCTCTCTTTTCAAATTCATGTATGGAATCATTTCCTCGTTCAGAAAGGACAAACTGTAGCAATATAGCATGTCACTTTGTGAAAAGAGATTCGGGTTTTTTTAAAAAAAATATATTTGTGGTTGTTGTTGGTTTCAGGACGAGAAAAGTTCTTTTAAGTCCATCATTATTATTGATCAGTGTAAATTAGTATCATGTGAAATTCCGTTACCTACGAGCTTCACCGAAAAGCTTTTTTTTTTTTTTTTTCTTTCCTTTATTTGTGTCAATTCTTTGAGGTGGCTTGTACGCTTTACAGCTTTATAGAATCTTGTTAAACCTTTCTTTTAAATTGGCAAACACTCCCTGCTTAGAGATGATATTTCCGTACTAATCTTTTATGTTGTGCTATAGTTTAAGCTAGCTTATTTATTGATCTGACGATCAGCGCCGCCAAACTTAAAATCTAATTTATTTCAACTTTATAGATTCCTCTATAATATTTGTGTGGTCTAAAACTTAACTATTGTTAATTGTTAGTATAAAGTGAATTTGAGTCTACATGAGTATTAAAAAAATGATGTTGAAAAATTACGAAATTTAACTTCTAGAAAGTTCGAATAGCTTAAGAGAACAAATTCAGTTTTGGCAAGCCTTAGATTGAATTGGTTGAATATGATAAAATTCAGTTAGTAAATTGTGAGCGAAGTTTAATAAATCTATTTTTTTAATATCTAAGTCGGATAAAACTTCAGTGGGGAGCTCTCTCAAGATGTTTCGTCTTTAATACTAAAACTGTCCAAAAAAAAAAAAAAAAAATTTAAACCCTCGAGGAGAGGATTTTAACCTTAAAATAGAGGAACATGTGACAGTGAATCGAAAGCTCCTTAGCGAGGCTTTATTAGGGAGTTCTCCAACTAGAAGGCTTTTTCTATCTAAATCCGCTCTCATATGAGAGCTATTTACTTCAACACAAATATGGCGCAAACTATTATTTTGTTTTGGTAACATATTTCAAGATTAAATGAATATAGGAATAATTCACTTTTCTTTCGGGCGCAACAGAAAAGTAACATGCAATCAAAAATTTCCACATCACAGAAAAATATTAGAACAAAATTTTCTTTTTAATGCCTTTTCTGCTATCTCACATGATTTAATAGGAGATTGCTCCGCCGCATTAACTGGAAGTAACGTGACGGGCACGCATCTAAGATTTTGATGTGCAATTTCAAATCTCTCTCTAATTGGCAAAAAAACGCATCTTTCAAATCATTCCATCAAATACAAGGACATTCCGGGACCATCTTAATTTGTATCCACGTTGATAAGCATGTTTGTGGTGTTTACAAAATTAACCTTACTTGTATTTTGTCACGTATCCCCCATTGTTGTAAACAATATAGAAGTAGTTTACTATTATGTTCAATCAAAAGGAAATAATAACCTCTTTATTAAAAAAAAAATTTATGGGACATCTAGTTAAGTGTCCAATTGATAACTTTCAGGGATGATTTTCGAATTTATTCGTGTACAAACATATAAATGAGATGATCATCCACTATCATTAACTGCGTTGTAGCAATGCATACTCGCGCATTTTGTTACCATCACTATTTTATTAGCCGAGTTTTATTTGTACTTCAGAAATACATTAAGAATAACTTATATTAGTTCCCTAATATTTTTTGCCACGTGTCAAATTCTCCTTCATCCTCATCAGTTTGTGTTCATTCCTCTTCTCTCCACCAAATTTTCAATACATCTGAATAGTCCTACTACTAAACTTTCAATTAATGCATCTAAATATTCCACTTCATTTGTAATCCTCACCTCTCTATTTTCAATTAATTCATCATAACCCTTCCTCTTCCCTCCACCTGACTTCCAATTAATGCATCCAAATTAACAGCCCGCTGTAATCTACAATTTCACCTCTCCACTTCCAATTAATTCATCAATTCTCTCTCCCTCATCTTTTTTTTTGTTCACCGTCGCCTTCCTCCCTCCCTCCCTCTCTCTCACTAATGCGCGCCCCCTCCCCCTTCCGTCGCGGCCAAAGGGTTCGTTGTCCCCTCCGCCGCGGCAGAAGGGATCTTCGTCGCGTCACTATTGCCGTCGCCGGAGAAGACGTCGTCGGGCTCATCCCTGCTGCCAACAGTAATTACTCCTACAGTTTCTACCTGGTACGAAGCGCAGACCCCTTCATTAGTTAAGATTATTCTAGTATAAATCATTTTGTATAAATCGCTCCTCAGTTGGGATGACCAAGACAATCTTTTCAAACAAAAAATAATAAGAAAAAAAAAAGAAAAAAAGAAGTGTGACCAAGGAAATTTATGTAGTGGCAACCCATTTCATGGATGATCAATGATTTGGTGGTCCCATTTATGGATTTTATTCTCCTAAGTTCTTTGGATAACTCACTTGATAAAATCTTTCTTATCACTTGGTCTTGTATATATAGCCACTAAAATTATGGGAATTGAATTATTCTGAAAATGCTTGGATTAAAGGGAATATCAAAAAATGGGCCAAGGAGATTTGATACAAATGGAAATGGAGAAGCATATACTCCAAATTCCAAAATTCTTTATGATACTTCATATAACATGTTCCTTGTTGATAATATTATCTTTTATATATAGTTCAACTCTGTTGTGACTAGATATTTTTGTTAATTATGTGGGCTTATATTCTTACAAAATAATGATCTTCCTCTTCCCTTGACCCTTGTGACCATGATGTTTTAATTTTTTGTTTAACCTTTGGCAAACATGAGGAGGCATGTTTTGTGAGAAAAATCAAAGGTTTTGATTTCTTGGGGATTTATAAATGTATGTCTATTAATTTGATAATATGAGTTCAATTTGGTCATTTTTAATTAATTAATATCACCATCTTAGGAGCCCTTTCAATTATGACCCAAATGAATTTGGAGGGTCATTAGTTTTGATTTCTTGGGCATTTATAATTGTATGTCTATTGATTTGATAATTTGAGTTCAATTAGGTCATTTTTAATCAATTAATATAACCATTTTAGGAGCCCTTTCAATTATGACCCAAATGAATTTGGAGGGTCATTAGTGCTAAAATAGCTTCACTGAGATATCTCATGTGAATGGCATCTTACATATGTGGGAATAGTATCTTATATATGAAATAATGCAAAATAATTGTTTTTTTTCTAAAAGCTTTAAAAAGTTAGAGAATAATATTATAATATTTTATATTTAATACTTTCTCTCACGTCTGAACTTGTGACTTTTTTTAACCCAAAAAATGTGGAGCCTAGTAGTATTCGAACGCGAAATCTCTTATACTCTGATACCATGCATGTGAAATAATATTGTAAAACAACACGTTCGCTAAAAGATTAAGCTGTCGGGGAACTGCATGTATTTCAAAATTTTATATTCAACATATATGAACAATAAATATATAACATATAAATTCATCAAATGAAGTTGCGATCACATTGTCGCATTAATTATTAACTCATGGATTGAGAGGATGCCAATTGTTCATGCAGCCTATGAATGTTTCATCATGATATTCAAAAGAATTTATATATATATATATATATATATATATATATATATATATATATATATATATATATATATATATATATATATATATATATATATATATATATATATATATATATCAATAAACATGGTCAAAACATCTTGATCAAAATAAAATTCATTTGAGAGATCATACTTCTATACATGATATATATATATATATATATATATATATAGTTTAACAAAGTTGGCAAAATTAGTAAAATTTGAAGTGGTCCTTGTGCTATCTCCTCTTTCATTCTAAAGTGAAAATAGATAATTCCATTAATTAAATACGAGGCAAAGTACATCTCCAAAAATAATGCCTTGTTGTTATGGAATAATAATAGCTTGCTTTAAAGCCAAATGAAAGCCAAATGTGCTAAGGAGATAAATCTTGTGTTGCATGAATACAAAAGCAAGGATTTGGTACACCTTAATTTGTACTCTTTTAAATGCATCAACTTAATTTAAACACACACCCACCAAATTTTTTGGTGCATGGCCCCCCCCCACATGTAAACCACTAGTTTCATCATATATGTTATTTGATTAGGATGGAATGAAATTAATTATTGATCTCCTTTAGTTTATTGTGACAATCATAGGCCACTATGATCATATACTTTAAACTAAATCCAATACCTAACTAGTAAAAGTGATTCCCCACTAGGACTGCAGGCTATAGTAGCTTGTCCTTGTGTGGAAGTCTCACTTGAGTTGAATTATTCGGAAAAATAGTAATAACTTCTGTTAAATATGCTTACAGTTTTACAGATCACGATGCGTAAAAAGAATCATATTAAAAGCAATTGATATAGGATCTTCTTATGCTTATTTCCGCTTCCGACTACAGAAAAATTTCAAACTTTTTCTGTCAGAAAAGACATGCAATTTTAGAAGTCAAACCAAATAGATAAACTCAAAACCTAAACGCTAATTTATAGTATCTTTCCAATCAAAATTAAGTTGGGATTAATTGGTTCTCCGTAAGTTAATTGATATGTTTAGATCAAGACATATCAATATATAAAGTTGAATGGAACTAGCTCAAAATCTTAATTAGGTTTAAATATACCTGAAACTTAGTTATGTATCATCTTTATCAAGCAATAGACCCACCCTGAACAAGATGCCTATATATATATATATATGCAATAAGATGCGCAACGATAACCACAATGTCCAATATCAAATTGTGGGTCATTAATTAGATGGGGAGAAAAGTTTCTACGCATCTAAGGCATTTTAGTTTTTATTTTAATATTTTGACTTATTGTTTAATTTATCTGCTTTATTAAGTAATATACAATGTTGTTGATAAGTTAACTTTGTATGCACGTGACGGGTGATCAGTGAGGCGTTTAGAACTCATGCCCCATAAGGTGATACGCTTGAAACTTAAGAATTTATCATTTTCTATAAAAATGACTCACCATTGATATATGTTCTGTAGCAAATATTGAGGCACACTTAACTGAAAGAGTACGCATTTTCTTATTTCTGCCCACAAAAATGATTCCCACCGTTGTTATGCAACCGATCGAATGGTCGCACGTGCAAAAACCAGTACAGACGGGGCTATAGAGAAACTGCATCTTAGTTGAATTTATTTTGCTCTCCTGTAAGGTATAATATTATTTGATAAAATACTGCCGGAGTGATGCTATTTGGTAAAATTAGAAATTTTAATTAAGAACTTTCACTTTTTAGATTTGAAAACTTATTTTATTTTTGTATTATAGAATAGATATTCTAAAAATTTTAGGCTAAATTACCTGTTAGGTCCTCAAACTTTGACACTTGTGACACTATGGTCTTGAAAATTTAATTTATTATAACTTTTAGTTCAAACTTTACAAATTATTTACAATCAAATTTCGCAATCAAATTAGGTTGTTTCAACAGTAATGGAATGCAGTCAATAACATGATAATAACTAGAATGCCACATCATTATCTAGTCACTTACATAAATTATATTAAATTAAAATATGAGACTAATTTGAGGACCAAATGTGTAATTTAGCCACAATTTTCGCAGAATTTGATGAATAAAAATAGAAATAGACATATTCAAAAGGGACAAAAAAAAAAAAAAAAAAAAAAAAAAAAAAAAAAGCACTAAAAAGTCTTCCACCCATCGGGCATTGGTATTTTGGGTTGTTGGGAAGACTGCCTCGCTTGCACGCAAAATCCTCAATTTTTCCGTACGGAAAAAGGACGCGAACGGGCGCCGGTCCGTACGGTCAGTGAGCTCGGGTGGTGGGTCCCACCCACAAAATCTTTATGATATTATTATCTCGAAGACAGACGGCAATTTCCTCCTCACCAACCTAACCCACGGTCTCTCCTGCCCGTACACGTTTCCAATTTTTCTTCCTTCCGGATAAGATTCTGGGCATCAACATCCTCTTTCTTCTGCTTTCGTCAATTTGGAATGGTATTCCATCGTCGGATGTGCGATCTTATCAGTAATAGAAATTCTGCACGCGAGGTTGTAGTTGTTGCGCATTTTTGTAGCCGGCTACTGATTCACTGTGTACTTTTCGGACGTCCACGAATTAAAACATATCGTCATCGTAAATTTGTTCTAATTAAAGATATTTCAAATTATCTGTATTTTTTTTTTGAAATGAAGCCCGTAGACGCGCCCGGAGATCAACTTTCACAACAAAAAAAGAAGAAGAAAAATCTGTCCAAAACTTACAAATATCGAAATGCAAAGCCTAGCTAGCAAGAGCATCAGTTTTATGATTTTTCTCTGTGTGAAGTACGAGCTGTACGAATATTAGAAATATTGTTTTATTAACTTTTTAAAATATAAATTCAAATATAATATCAAATATTTATATACATATTATATATAATATAAAATAAATTCGGATTCAAGTCGGATTCGGATTCGAATCGATTACAATCAAAATTTATATCCGAATACAAATTAGTCGGATTTTACATTTTGGGTATTGGCATTTATCGATATCCCTAATCAGGGGACGGGGCGTACGAATACGGTGCTCCGTTCCGCGCCGTACGTTCTCATATGATTGCATGGACGGTCGAGATCTGGCGACGCTTGCTTAACGCGTACCGGCGCAGTTCACGCGGCGGGATGCGGGTCGGGTGGGCCCCACCTCGACCCGCACCACCGCAGCGTTTTGTGCGCGTGTGGGCCCCGCGCCCAGCTGTAGCCTCGTGCTAAGTTGGGTGCACTGTCGACAGGCATATTGAATGAGAGCACGCCACGTGGAGCTGCTGTACCCCACATCCCAGCGCCTGCATGATATTTTATTAAAAACTTTCACTTCAATAAACCTCGTTAGGCATTGTTGCTCTTTTTTTTTTTTGTAAATAATTTTTTATATAAATTAGTGTATTATTTAGCGGCGAAAAAATAAAACTTGGAGGTGTATTTTTTTTCTTTATTTTTTTAAGAAGTTGTAGAATTGTCGTCCATCGCTGTTAAACAATTATTATTCTCTAAAAACTTAATTTATCAGAATATAATATTTTTAATATTTATACTCAACACTTTCCATCACGTCTATGCGAACTTGAATTAAACAAGAGTAAATTAAATAATACTCGGGCTGGACTCGAACGCAGAATCTTCTACTCCTATATCATGTTAAATAATCGTTATTTTTCAAAAAACTTAAGCCGTCAGAGAACGATACTTTAATATTTATATTTAACAACCACTTTCGTACTCAGAGTGCATATCAATCTAACTGACAATGACTATAAGAAAATTATTTTTTTTCGTCAAATTAGTGAATTAAATGTTAGTGCATCCACTCCTTACATTCATAAAAAAATTTAAAATATTATATAAATTAATTTGCTGATATATTAATAATTTGTATAAGTGACTGTAACTTTCTAAAAAGGAAAAAGTAGCCGTTATTTAAATTTTTTTTCTTTCTTAAAAAGTAGGCGTTACTATTCAAATTCACACGCGTGGATTAGGCGACGTTGCACCCACACCTCCTCCACTGTAACTGATTAAAAATGCCTGCACCGAGTGTATACATATATTCATAAAACACATTTATAAATATAATTTACACTTTTATAAAGAGTTTATTTATAAAAAATTATGTATCATAAAAATTTATAATCTAGACATTAGGTAGCATCAAAAATCAATAATAATAAAAGGGATAATTATTTAATTCATAAGAAATTAGAATCCAAAATTAAATAATTATATATATAGGCTTTTGGTATGTTATATAATACATCAAACAAATTATATTTTAATTTTGAGGCTTCTATCATGGAGTTTAATGATGCGGCATATAGGATATGCACTCGGTGCAGGCAATTATTTCTACTTGCAACTTGCATGCATGCCTCTCTTCTTTCTTTATCACTTTATTGTTCAAAAAGTTACATTTAATTATTTTGTGGTTTAGCGCGTCTTTTATTTTGTCATCTTGTGATTAAAATTAAGGATTTAACGTTAAACAAGATATCGCCCTATATTTTTTTAAAAAAATTGATGTCTTATTTGGCGCGTATATTTTTAATTTTTAATAAAATAAAAATAAAATTATATAATAATTAAATGTAATATTTGGAATAAAAATATGCTAAAGCACGTAGGTGTAAACTATAATTTACCCAAAAAGTTACTTTTAAAAATTAGGAAAAATTTCAAATAACACCCCTGTGGTTTCGCACTTTCTCACTTTATTACACTGTGGTTTAAAGTGCATCACTTTACTACCCTGAGGTTTCGATTTTCTCTTTTCGTTATTTTTTTGTTAATTTTTTCGTTAAATCAGTGAGAAAGTTAAAACCACATTGTACTAAAATGAATATTCGATAAACCAGAGATGAATTATATGAAGTTTTCTCTGTATGATTTAACAAAAAATTAATGAAAGAATCAAGAAAAAGAAAAAAAAATCACAGGGTAGTAAAGTGATACACGTTAAATCACAGGGTACTAAAATGAGAAAATACGAAACCACAGTGGTGGTATTTAAAGTTTTTCCTAAAAATTATGAACAAAGAGGGGGGGGTGTATTTATCAATCTCTTTTGTGATCGGTGTGTGGTGGGGGGACCAGGAAAGTGACTCGAATGTTGACCACGATCTTTAAAAGGAAAAGGAAAAGGAGCAAAAAAAGAAAAAAAAAAAGAAAAAGAGAATGATGATGTAACGGAAAAGGACTTCTTTTTGCCGTAATTACGGAATTGTACCTGCATTTGTACCATCACCGGATCACCCCCTGGTTTGGCTAAATTACACTTTGGTCCTCAAAATTTAATTTATTATAATTTTTTGGCTCAAACTTTGTACAGTATTATTATAAAAAGTCTCGCAACCTTATTTAGTTGGCTAAATAGTAATTGATGCATCGCTAATATGAAAGTGGTGTAGTAGTATCAGCAACACGTCGATATTTAATTAACTAAATTGGATTGTGAGAGTTGATTACAATAATTTATAAAGTTTGTACTAGAAATTATAGCATACTAAACTTTGAAAGTAAATTTTGTAATCACACGATATGGAAATATTTAGAAAGTTCATCAATACAGTTTAAGACGTCACATAGATTTATGAACACATCATATAAAAAATTTTACGGAGTATCAAAATCATTTCCCTTTTGAAATAAATATTTAAACTTTTCTTTTCCACCCCGTCAAATCTCAAATTTGAATTTTTTACTCTAAATTATTTATAATAATTAAACCGAAGATCTCGGTAAATCTAACTGTAATTTATAAATTTAACTATTAAAGTTGCATATTTTACTACCCTTAAACTCTAATAGCTAACAGAATTATTAATTTCAACAAATGTATAATCTTAAAAAGTAATAACCAAAAATTAATATTTAAGAGTTTATTTCATACATAATTTTTTTTTTTTTTTTTTTTTTTTTTTTTTTAAACCAAGTTGTTGTGTACCCAACCAAATCCAGCAAACCAACAAAGTCATCACACCTGTCACATGTTTTCCACCATTCAATGTTTTAATTTTAAATTTATTTATTTATCTATCCAATACTTATTATTTATTAATTATTAATTAATTAATTAATAATTATTTCTCCAACCCACATGATAGAGATTCCACCCAGTAACGCGATTTGTGGGGTCCTCATCCCAACCACTATCTCGTGAGAGCCTAGCATTAGAGTTTCTTGGATTTATAAATATTTTATTTATATATTACTTTTATTTATTTAAACGATTAATAATTATTATTTAGTGCGGTTGATCGGCGCCCTGATTGCCGAGCATTTTAAATAAAAATAAAATTTTAAACCACAAAATAACAAAATAAAAATATGCTAATTAAACTACAAAGGAGCAACTTAAAATTGAATAGACGACCATGCCTTTCAAATTTTTGATTTTACTATTAAATATTTTAATTTGTTTGATTTGAATCAGCCAACGATATTTTGACTTCAAATTTTGAATATATGGTTTATCTTTACAAGTTTAGTTAATATGCTGTATGTAAATTTTTGCAATCATAACTTAATTAAAGTAAGAATTAGCTTAAATATTAAAGTTAAAGTACCGTTGATTGACTCAAATCAAATAAATTAAAAGATTGAACAGTAAAAGCAAAATTTTGAATGATCGGATAATGGAATCCAAATAACCCACCGCTCAGATAAATACTACATATTTCCGCATAAAATTTAGGGTAAATTACAGAAAACCTCCCTGTCAATACCCGCTTTTTCACTTTCTCCCCCTGACATTCAAAAATCTACACTTTGCCCCCTCAAAAAATGATAAATGTTCACAGGGGGGTACGGTGTGACAAAATAACCAAATTACCCTCATCTTCTTCGTTTCCTCCCCGATCTTGCACGTCCCGCAGCCTCGCCCGCACCTCCCTCGATCCCAACTCTGACTTCGTTTCCTCCACCTGCTCTCCTGTTCCTCCAGGACGCTCGCCGCCCCTCTATTTCGGCGACTGTAGGGAAGAGATCATGGTGGATTTGGACGGAGAAGTGGGCGAGGGCGAGGGTGAGGCGGCGGAGGAGGGCGAGGGCGTGCGTCTAGGCATGGACAGAAGGGTGCGCGGAGGCGAGGGCGAGGGCGAGCCGGCGAGCCTCCTTTCTCCCCGATACCGATGAGGAAGGAGGAGAAAGATGAGAGTTTCAGTAGTATTTTGGATATAAAAAATAGGATATAAACGGAACCCTAACGAAACACTGACGGCGGGGGGCAAAGTGCACATTTTTCATTTTTTGAGAGGGTAAAGTGTAGATTTTTAAATATCAGGAGGGAAAATAAAAAAGCGGGTATTAACAGAAGAGTTTTCTGTAATTTAGCATAAAATTTATTCTTTTATCTTTTATTTTCTTTCTTTCCTTTCATAGAAGAGCTTCAATTTACAAGTAAAATAGATGGGTCAAAATGTTACCCATTTTTTCAAATGATGACTCAAAGTTTCATATTTTTTAACCTAGTCATATGTGAATAAAATTTTTTCCGTACCTAATTTATCTATTCCCGGTACTTTTGGGCTTATGGTTGGTCTAAAATGTAACGCCTATTTTACCTACCAAAGTTTTGAAAATGGACTCACCTAACAAATATTTCAAAGATAATTAAGAAGGCGTCTTAAATCACCATCTCACTTGGCACAATCTTTGTGATTGCGAATAAAATACGTTGCGTGCTTTAAAATTAAAACATGATAGAATCGTATATCTCCATAAATTGATGATATATTGCAGAATTACACATGTTAAAATCGTTCATTTTCATTCTTAGACTCTCTCTTCCTAATCTCCCCATCAAATTTCAAATACTAAAATTTAAAACTTTAAATTTTAAATTTTTAAATTTTAGCTATTAGATTTCAAAATTTAAAAATAGATTTAAAATTTAAATTTGAAATTTAAATATTTTCTAAAATATTTTTTTAAAGTTAAATTTTAAATTAATTTTTTTTTTAACTTTAAGGTTTTATATTTTAAAATTTTGAATTCCAAAATTTAAATCTAATTTAAGATTTTACATTTAGATTTAAAATTTTAAATTATATTTAAAATTCAAATTTCAGTATCAAATTTTAATTTTAAAATTTTCATTTCAATTTTATATTTTAAATTTTCAAATTTTAAAAACTAAATTTTAAACTTTTTAAATTTCAAAGTTCTAAGTTTTGAATTTCAAAATTTAAATTTAGATTTCAATTTTAATTTTTTAAATTTTAAAATTTAAAATTTAAAATTTGATTTTAAATTTTAAGTTTTAAGTTTTAAAGTTTCAATTGTTAGAAATCCTGCATCCAAATGATTTAAAAATGAAACTATCAGATTTTTTTAGAGTTACATAATTTTCTATTTCGTTTAGACTAAAATTACATCATATAAATTTCATAAAATTTTATAGCCGTGCATCCAAACAGAACCTAACTCTTTTTCATTCAATAATATAAGCCAGTTCTCAATGCTGAATGAACTTTAATTTATATTTAGCCTAAAAAATGTCTTGAGTATAATTAGAATATCTCAAAATAGAACCTGCTTTTTTTGATATTATCCCCAGTATATTTGATTACCAAAATTAAAAAATAACCACAATTAGGCACTAATTCTCATACATATCTATTATTATACCCATTTTATCCCTCAACTAAACACAGCCTAAAAATAATACCAGAGGATCTCTACAGCTTTAAGTTCTATTCTGCGTTTGTGTCTAATTGATTGTTATTAGATCTGAGATTAAAAAAACGAAAAAAAATTACAAATTGGTTGTTAAATTTAAAACTTTTAGTGACCTATGTTTTGACCAAATCCCAACTAAAAAAGAAAACTATAAACCAAATAAAATAACCCCCACATACCCAGATTGTTGGAATTTTTCAACTATCGAGATCTTGAGGATTGACTCCAAATAGAAATCATGATTGAGAGGTAGAGAATCCATAAACATCACATAAATTATATTAATGCATAAAAAGAGATAATAATGGGTTAATCTCATACAGCTCCGTGTAAATATATCGAATAGCAAATATATCCCTACAAAGTTTAACTTTTCATATTTATCCTTACAAAAGTTCGGTGATATTCATATTTGTCTCTCTGGTTTGTTGCCGTTAGAGTACTGTTTATTTTTTAACAGAGAATAAGCGAAATGATATTTTTGCCATCACAAATATGTCCCTCCAAAAGCTCCAACGATTAGAATTATGCAGAAATATCTTTTCAAAAATCTCCAACGATTAATTTTTTTTCTTTCTGCCATCACAAATTATATTAGAGGAATAAAAAGATCAATTTACCTCATTCACTAATCAGGGTTAAGTATTTTACCTATGGTTAACTACATTTTTCTAACGGATCCTAACAGTAGAAGTATATTTGAAAATGTTAGGACTTTTGTAGGGAGATATATGAAAAGTTAAATTTCGTAGGGATGTATATGCTATTCGATATGTTTACAGGGAGCTGTAGCATTTTCCATTATGATAAGAGCTGTTTTTCTTTTTTTGCAAAAGAAAACTTAATTATTTTGTGAATTTGAACATAAAAGAATGTTTGGTTCTTCGGAAAAGCGTAAAAAAATATTTTTTGAAAAAAATATTTTTACGCAGTTACTCTCTTTTCCATAATTTTTATTTTTGTGACAATAAATTCAAAAACCAAAAACACTATTATGTTTTCATAAAATCTGAAAAAAAAATTACAGAAAACTATTTTTTCTCGAAACTAACTTGACAAAAAATATTTTTTTTGTCATAAAAATATTTTTTGAGATATTTTTAGATAAACAAACACCTGTGGAAAAAGTTTGGTTTCATAAAAATGAACAAAATTAGGTCAACTTTTTTAGTTCAAGGACGAAATTGCAATTTTTAAGTATACAACCAACCATGCACATTTTTGAATGATCGGTTCAACAACTTTGGTGTTTAACCTGTGCACCATGGTACAATGAAAGCAAATAGTTTGGTCCTAAATGTTAGAAAAATAAACTAAAAATATAAAAAAAAATAATTTTTTTATATTTTTGTTTAAAAAACAAATTAAATTCTTTTAAAAAAAATCCAAAAGTAAAATGTTTAAGAAAGCAGGGTGTTCCACTTCCTCCAATTATAAAAATATGGAGTTAAAATTCACATATTTAATTTTACTATGCTTAAAACTGGTCCTAGGACAGTTAATACTAAACTCGAATTTCGCTATTTCCTGCAAAAGCAATGTACATCTTACACCCACTTCATTCAAGGGTTATTAATATTTTTATTTGTCACATTAATTTTTTTGATTTTTACTAAAATAATTTAAATTTTATCAATCTTAGGATAGATGGTGTAAGATTTACACCCTTTTTGGGATGAGTAAGTAGAATTTCTCTTCCTGCAAATAGTTTGAGTACTCATAAAATGCACGGGCATGTAATTTATAAGTATGCATCATTTAAGAATCAAATGAAATTTATGAAGCTTATATACTTATGCATCTTTTTTTTTAAAAAAAATCTAAAAGGTGTTGGCTTGAAAAAATATCGGTAAAAGTTTATAGAACTTATCTGAACAATGAATGATTTTAAATCGACTATCCAACCTTTTAATTTGTTTGGTTTGACTCACTCAACGATACTTTAACTTTAATTTTTGAAATCAAAATATCGTTTGCTGACTCAAACTAAACATATTAAAAAGATTGAATAGTAAAATTAAAATAATTCGCAGTTCAAATAAGTTCTGTATGTTGGCTTAAATGGACCAGCATCCTGCCCTGTGGCGAGAGGCCATGTTGGGCCGAGTCATGTTCGAAATGGCGTGAGGCAGGGTGGGCCGAGTCATGTTCGAAGTGGCGTGAGGCTGGTGGGGCCGAGTCACAATCGAGACCCGTGGACGCTGTATCTGTACGCTTTAAGTGAATTGGTTGCGTATTTCTAACAGCTCGAGCTTTTGGGATTAATGGTTAGCGCCAATGATCCGACAAGTGGTATCAGAGCCAGTGGTCACAGGTTCGATTCCCGCATGCTGCGAATGTGTGCAGGTGCTGGAGGGGGGATTGTTGGCTTAAATGGGCTAGCATCCTGCCCTGTAGCGAGAGGCCATGTTGGGCCGAGTCATGTTCGAAATGGCGTGAGGCTGGGTGGGCCAAGTCATGTTCGAAGTGGCGTGAGGCTGGTGGGGCCGAGTCACAATCGAGACTCGTGGGCGCTGTATCTGTACGCTTTAAGTGAATTGGTTGCGTATTTCTAACAGCTCGAGTTTTTGGGATTAATAGTTAGCGCCAACGATCCGACACTGTATATTTTTGTTAAAGATATTTTATTCCTAACAAAGCCTTTAACATAAATGTGGAGGTTAAATGTAATTAAAGGAGAAGTGTAACAGGGAAAGGATAGAGTTTGTGTACCAGGCAAGTACATCTCCCCTTGCTCTTCTTTGTCCCCACAACCCACCTCTTCTTATGGTCTCCATTGTATGATGATGCTCATGTCCTCTCCACTATAAATTATTCTTTATTCTTTACACCCTGTGTATCTGCACATCTCATAGGTCATAGGCTGCATATAATATTCGATAATTAATATCTTAAAATCAAGATTTATCGTAGTATATGGATTCGTAACATCTAAAAAGCTTATGTATAAGAATGAGAAGTTTTAAAAAAATCTGTTATACGAATATCAAATAGTTCCAAGAATCACTGAATATAAGAAGAGGTATTTTCTAGCTTCGTAAAAAATTGGCGCCTAAAGTTTATAATTTTTGACAACGTAAAATATTTTCAATGCCAGAAAACACATGTAACATTTGGGATTGCCGGCATAATGTATTTTGTGTAACGAGAAAGTACAAAAAAAAATATTTTATTTATTTTCGTAGGTAATTAATATCGTTTTGTACTCATCGTGCCGAGTTGATTATGATATAATTTCTGCAATCTCACTAAAAGACGGAGAATCATACCTCTATGTATTTTCTTCCCAACTTGTTCTACTCCTAACCTGTTCTCAATACCAAACAGGTTCTCAAATCGATTTTTTTTGTAATGGACTGTTTGGATATCTATTCTAAAATTTTAACTACATAGTTTATTATCCAAAATGGAGTATTTTTATCGTAAAATGAACGTACCAAGTTGGTAAAACAGAGTAATATAGCGCCCGTCCTAACTGTATATAAATACGATATTTTGAAAATAGAGTGATGCGTTATTATGACATATTAATACTAAAATAAAAAACATACTACATAAAATATTCAAAAGTTCCTAAACAAGCCCTAATAAGACTTTAACTAGGAGATTTTACTATGTTAGGCTTCTTCAAAAAATTTATTTTAAAATTAGATCCATCAAAATTTTATTTATAAATATAGTCTTTGTTTTATCATGTGGGTGCCAGCATGGCGGAGAGAGAAGAAAATACGTAAAAGCGGTGAATGATTCACCGTATTCATCAAATTTTTTATGGACCTATAAAAAGGATGAATGATTCACCGCTTTTAAAAAAGGTAAAAGTTAACGCATGGATAACGATGAAAGAATGAGAGAGAGAAGGAAAGAGAAAAATTGTTGGTTTTAAAAGAAGTTATAAAAGCGGTGAATGATACGCCGTATTTAAATGCGGTGATTCATTCACCGCTTATGTTATTTATTTTTCAAAAAATTAATATGACATATTAGAGGTAGGGTCATTTATAAAAAAAATTCCTTTAACTATGGTGTAAGAGATGGACTTGCTCATACACAAGGTGTAGGCAATAGTTTCTCCATCTACTCCACCTCACTCTCCCTTGCTCAATTATTATTCATTTTTTTATTATTATTATTTGTAGGGTTTCTAGAAAATATGTTCATGTGCCAAAGGCCATAGAACTGATTCCCACTTTTTCCCTTCAAAAGAATCAAAACCCTACCTTTTTTTTTACTTTAATTTTATATTCAATTCCCCCTGTCTCTCTCTCTCTCTCTCCATCATTTACATAAGAAGCCTTTTTTGCTTCTCTTTTTAAGCCTTGTGGAGTTCCACTCACTCCCCCTACTCCATTTCTTTTTCTTTTTCGTTTTATTTTTCGAATCTTCAGTTACAGCCACAGCAACAGCAAAAAGTAGAGAGAGAGAGAGAGAGAGAGAGAGAGAGAGAGAGGAGGATGGGGGAGAAGGAGGCGAGCCTCGATGCCGTGCTCAAGGAGGCGGTGGATTTGGTACCTCCATTTTTGATCTCCGATCCCGCTTTTCTCTTTTTCCCCAATTTTTTGTCGATTTTTTGGGGATTTTTTGGTGAATTTTGGGCTAATTTTTTTGAGTAGGAGAACATACCATTGGAGGAGGTGTTTGAGAACCTTCGATGCAGCCCCGAGGGGCTCACCAGCGAACAAGCCGCGCAGAGGCTCGACATTTTTGGCCCCAACAAGCTCGAGGAGAAGAAGGTGCGGATTTTTCTTCATTTTTAGGGGTTTTTGGGCCGTAATCGTGGTTCATCTCTTTTATCTGTGTCGAAAATTGTGGAAAAAATGGAGTTTTTTTTTTTTAATGGTTACAGGAGAGCAAATTCCTGAAATTCTTAGGGTTCATGTGGAACCCTCTATCCTGGGTCATGGAGGCCGCGGCGATCATGGCGATCGCCCTCGCGAACGGAGGGGTAAGGAACATAGTCTCATCAAAAAAATTTCCTTTTCTCAATTTTCATCCAGTGAAAACGATCTAAGATGCATTTTTTGGTTGTTTTTTTTTTCTTTTTTTTTTCTTCATCAGGGGAAGCCCCCGGATTGGCAAGATTTTGTGGGCATCATCACCCTGCTTGTGATCAACTCGACGATCAGCTTCATCGAAGAGAACAACGCCGGCAATGCGGCCGCCGCCCTCATGGCTCGGCTCGCCCCGAAAGCCAAGGTTCTTAACACTATGAGTGACACCATTTTACTTCTGAAAATAAAAGTTTGTTGTTTCCTTTCCAATTCCTGTTGTTTCAGCACCTGAGAGATAAAAGAATGAACTTTGGATGTCAATAAAGGAGAATCTTGAGAACCCATGAGTAATTTAAAGCAAAATTAGTGATTTACATATATAAATTTGTTATTTTTTTTCTTTCACTTGTGCTGAATCCAGGTTCTTAGGGATGGAAGATGGAGTGAGGAGGACGCAGCTATCCTTGTCCCGGGAGACATCGTCAGCATCAAACTCGGGGATATCCTTCCGGCCGATGCCCGTCTCCTTCATGGAGATCCTTTGAAGATCGATCAGGTTTTGACCGTCGTCCTCCTTTTTTTTCTTTTTTCTCTCTAATTATTTGGAATTGAATCATGTTCTGCCATGATGGTGCAGTATAATGAACTATTTCCCTTCAATTATATCTGACTTTGTACTGTAGTCGGCCCTCACCGGAGAATCACTGCCGGTAACCAAAGGTCCCGGCGATGGTGTATATTCCGGTTCAACGTGCAAGCAGGGTGAGATCGAGGCGGTTGTTATTGCTACCGGTGTTCACACATTCTTTGGCAAGGCCGCGCATTTGGTCGACTCCACAAACCAAGTTGGTCATTTCCAAAAGGCAAGATAAAGAATTTCAATTTTTCTCTTTTTTTTCTTTTTAACTTAAAGATGTTTGTATTACTCTTTCGTACAGTTATTGATTCCTTTTTTTTTCCTTTTGCTTTTTGCTTTCATTTGTGATGCAGGTCTTGACATCTATTGGGAATTTCTGTATCTGTTCCATTGCAGTAGGAATGTTTGTGGAGATTGTTGTTATGTATCCGATTCAGCACAGAGCATACCGCCCCGGAATTGACAATCTATTGGTTCTTCTCATTGGAGGGATTCCCATAGCCATGCCCACTGTTCTGTCTGTCACAATGGCAATTGGATCCCATCGTTTGGCTCAACAGGTTTGCATGAAATTTTTTTTATGAAAATCTTTGACTACAATTTTGTTAGGATCTTTCTTTCGGATAAGTTATTTTGGAGAAAGGCGAATATTTTATGAGATTGCTACTCCCAATTTGTAGGGAGCTATCACAAAGAGAATGACTGCGATTGAAGAGATGGCTGGCATGGATGTTCTTTGCAGTGATAAAACTGGAACGCTGACTTTGAATAAGCTAACTGTGGACAGGAACCTTATTGAGGTCGGACTTGATGAATCTTTGTCTATGTATCACAAACACTTCTATAACTCTTGTGTGTCCGTGTCGGACTCGTGTCCGATGCAGACACGCCATGGACGCGTGTTTGACGCGAGCCCATGGCGCATCCCATTAAGAAATATTTTTTTTTATTTTACTTTTTTTTGGGTATATATAATGTAAGATGATAAATATTTTGATTTTTTGACGAATGGATTCACAATTTTTTTGGACAATATAAATAAATTATGTATGGTGAAGAATTTCTTTTCTTAAAATATTTGAACTATCAATGAGAATTTTAATAACTTTTATTCGTATGAGAAATATAACAGTATTTTAACAAATTTAATATTTTATATATAATAAATGTATGTTATTATATTAATAATATTATATTTTATTAGCGGTGTCCATGCTGCGTCTGTGTTCTAATTTTTTGGAAGTTATCAAGTCGCCGTGTTCGAGCGTGCCGTGTCTGTGTCCGTGACGCCTAGATCTTTGTACAATACCCTTGTAGAGTGTTTTTTAATTCACTGACCTATGCACTACTACAACTATATTTTACCAGGTTTTTACGAAGGGAGTAACCCAGGACACGATAATTCTGATGGCTGCACGAGCTTCACGAACTGAAAATCAAGATGCTATAGACACTGCCATTGTTGGCATGCTCGCTGACCCAAAAGAGGTAAAATAGAAGCTTTCGATCGTTTTCTGATTTTTTCTTATGCGTTAACTTTTTATCCTTACCATTAATTCTTTTGGTTGCTGCTTGAAGGCACGTGCTGGTGTCCAAGAGGTTCATTTTCTTCCTTTTAATCCTACGGACAAAAGAACTGCTTTGACTTACCTTGATAGTGAGGGAAAGATGCATCGGGTCAGCAAAGGTGCACCAGAACAGGTATTGGCATCTTATAATCTTTGCTTGTCTTTTGTTTAACTTTTGTCATGTATAGAATTTTCCATACCAAGTTTGGGCTTTTATTAGTTTTCCCAATTGAGCTGCAGATTCTCAATCTTGCCCACAATAAATCTGAGATAGAGCGCAGAGTACATGCTGTGATTGACAAGTTTGCTGAGCGTGGACTTCGGTCGCTTGCTGTGGCGTATCAGGTGAAAACTTCATCATCCTAGTAAAAGTTTTTCTTGTGTTTTCTGATGGCAGGTAAAATGGTTTTAACCTCAGTGATATGTATATTCTATGCTAAATTGCAGGAAATTCACATTACATATATTGAGTTTTTTTAAAAAATTACTTCTAATGCCTGAAATATTGAAATATTTATATATGCTCCTTAAACTACAATTGCCGTCACATTGCCTCGTCCTTCGGTGTTCCATTGGGTGAGATCTGTTGCTCTAGACATAGATCAATGCTGTATAGTTTGTAGAATTTTTGCCTTTTTCAGGCAGAGGGGAATTTGTGGGGTGGCAGCTGGGGGAAAATGTGAAAATACTCTTATTTATAAGTAGTTTATGTGCATGTTCCTCATTTTTATATATATTTCTTTCATCTTAATTTAAATTTGTTTCATTTGTGCAGGAGGTTCCAGAAGGCAGAAAAGAGAGTTTGGGAGGTCCATGGCAGTTCTTTGGCCTTTTGCCACTTTTTGATCCTCCCCGACATGATAGTGCGGAAACAATTAGAAGGGCTCTGAACCTTGGTGTGAATGTCAAGATGATTACAGGTCTGGCTTCTCTCGTAGAAATATCTGTGATTTTCTCTTGTTCTTGCTATTTCCATTTAGTTTGAGCGATTATCTTGGCTTCGTGAAGTCAGGTCTAAGAAACCCTAGTAGTTGAGCATATAAATGAAAATAAAATGTACTTAGGAAGCAAATAGCTGTTTTTAATGTGTTGAATCCGAATATTCACTGTGAGTACTAATAAGCTGAACCGGAATGAGACTAAAGTGATATAGATTAGAATGAAGGATGATAACTTCCAGTTTAGAGATCTGTTGGAAGCTCCGTCCTAACAGAATTCCACTTACTAATTCTGTAGGGTTTTGCACGAAGCCTCTTCATTGGATTTATTAGCTAGCTAGTCTTTAAACACACCTGTTGCAGAGAAATTTTATTGTTTTAGCTGATACATCATACTAGTCAATTCCAAATGCCTGTGGTTCCATGACATCTGAAGAACTATATCGTAGGTGATAAAAGTGTAGTAGATATTAGATACACCTTTTCTCTCTCGTAATGTTAAATTCATTCTAGTGATAATAGCCTAAGTTGTAAAAGGTTTCTCGACTGTGCATCAGGTGATCAGCTCGCTATAGGAAAGGAAACCGGCCGTCGTCTGGGTATGGGTACAAATATGTACCCGTCGTCTGCTTTGTTGGGCCAGAACAAGGATGAGTCTATAGCTGCTTTGCCAATCGATGAGCTAATAGAGAAGGCTGATGGTTTTGCTGGAGTATTCCCAGGTATCGTTGCTTTCTTATTTCAAATATCTTTCGTTTGGTCGATCAGTTGGTTTTCCCTTCTTTTCCTTAATTAATTAGATGCTAATCATTTCTTCTTTTTGCTTACAGAGCATAAGTATGAGATTGTTAAACGCCTGCAAGCAAGGAAGCATATTTGTGGAATGACTGGTGATGGAGTCAATGATGCTCCAGCCCTAAAGAAAGCTGATATTGGGATAGCCGTCGCTGATGCTACTGATGCAGCTCGTAGCGCTTCTGATATCGTTCTTACAGAACCCGGTCTCAGTGTGATCATCAGTGCTGTGCTGACTAGTCGTGCAATTTTTCAGCGTATGAAGAACTACACCGTAAGTTATACCCATGACGATATTAGGACAATTTTCTCTCAAAGTGTTGTGCGTAAATTGCTCTAATCAAGGTTTGCTTTGTGGTTGCAGATCTATGCAGTGTCAATTACCATCCGTATAGTGGTACGTTTTTCATTGCCTTTCTACTAACATATGGCTTACATGGCTTCGAGAAAATAACATATCCTTCCCAAGCATTCTCTGTGACTTTCGATGTTGGTCTCGATCTGCCGCTTTGTAGTTGTTCATAGATGCACTTGGATAAATTAGAATATGCACACTTATCAGAAAATGATTCTCTGCTATACTGTTATTCAATTAACTGAGATGATTTATAAGATATATCATGGTATGGTGCACTGTTTATCATATATTTATGCCCGCTAGTCGATCCTTTATGCTGTACATGGTATTTTTTAAGTAATTATGGGAGTTAAAATCTTGGAAGTTTTCATGTCCTGTGTCAGTAATATTGCCATTTCTTTGGTCTTATAAAATTGATATTGGAGACTAACATTAGCTGTCGCACATCTTTTAACAGCTTGGGTTTATGTTGCTTGCCCTCATATGGAAGTTTGATTTTCCACCGTTTATGGTCCTGATCATCGCTATCCTAAATGACGGTAACACTTTCTTCTCTACCAAATTGCTGACTTGTTTGTGGTTTTTGTTTTTTGTTTTTATTTTTTATTTTTCTCTTGCTATCATCATCTGGGTTGTTTGTCGTAATGGTCCACATGCAAAATTGTCTATCTTCTCCTTCAAACAGGTACCATAATGACAATATCAAAGGACAGGGTGAAACCATCCCCACTCCCAGATAGCTGGAAGCTGGCTGAGATATTCGCAACTGGAGTTATCCTCGGCGCTTACTTGGCCATGATGACTGTCATTTTCTTCTGGGCTGCGTACAAGACTGACTTCTTTCCGGTATAAACCTTTAAATTGCGCCCAAACTTATCATGATTTTTCAAAACCATATTGTTAATGCCAAAATAAAACCGGAAGTCAATTTTCAATCCCAGAACATCATTCGACTAGTTATTTTCAAGCCTCCACTAGTTCTACCCGATCAGAAATTCTCATACTGAGCTCTGATTAGCTACATATGATGAATTTGTTTCAGCGGGTATTCAAGGTTGAAAGCCTCGAGAAAACAGCTCAGGATGACTTCCAGAAGCTTGCATCTGCAGTTTACCTTCAAGTTAGCACCATCAGTCAAGCTCTCATATTCGTAACACGGTCCCGCAGTTGGTCCTTTATTGAGCGCCCCGGTTTGCTTCTCGTCACTGCTTTCTTCGTTGCTCAGCTGGTAAGGTTCTCTTTCCAGTTTAGGTTAACAAATAACTATCTTAATATCGGATTCGAAGTATCTCGTACTCAGTGGTTTATATATTATTTCTACATACAGATCGCTACATTGATTGCCGTGTATGCCGACTGGGGATTCGCTGCAATCAAAGGGATCGGATGGGGCTGGGCCGGTGTCATTTGGCTTTACAATATCATTTTCTACTTCCCTCTCGATATAATCAAGTTCTTAACCCGATACGCGCTCAGCGGCAAAGCATGGGATCTTGTTATTGAGCAAAGAGTAATATACCCATTTCAGAACTCAAAATACTTAACATCTGTGTTAAGTTCGACGAAATGGCCCCCCTCATTTATAACTGATGGGTCACTCTCTTTGTTCCGTGTAGATTGCTTTTACGAGAAAGAAGGATTTCGGTAAGGAAGCGAGAGAGCTCCAGTGGGCGCACGCCCAGAGAACGCTGCACGGGCTTCAACCGCCGGACACCAAGATGTTCAGCGAAAGGAGCAACGTCAACGAACTTAATCAGATCGCCGAAGAGGCCAAGAGACGAGCCGAAATTGCGAGGTATGACAAAGTTCCAACTCTTACAATAATTCAGCTCAGATTGATTGTTCTAAGAACTAATTATTTCGTATGCGCGGAATCGCAGGCTAAGGGAACTGCATACACTGAAAGGGCACGTGGAGTCCGTGGTGAGGTTGAAGGGCTTGGACATCGAGACCATCCAACAAGCCTACACCGTCTGATCGAGCCTGCTAATGTTATCGAACGGCTGTGAGCATTTTTATTTATTTTCTTTTTTCTTTTTTTTTCTTTTTTTTTGACCTATTGGTTCTGCAACACATGGTCATTGAAGTTAGCATGTTGTGGAGTTATTGCTCGGATATCTTTTAGTAGACTCTGCCAATAATAAGACGACACATGTTGTGCTTTAATTCTAAGAATCTAGTTTTTTTTTTTTTTCTCCCCAATTTGTTTGACACGAGTCAAAAGTTCCAACTCATTATTCTTCTCCTATTTAAGCCTTTCTAACTAAATCTACCTATTGCATTTTGTCATCTTCCATTTCGAAACCCAGTGCCTTAAATGCAGGATCTACAACTAGTGACCAACAACTAATTCCTCCTCCTTAAATTAACGACGTAACTTCTTCTTGAATTTAAAAAGTGTAAATGAATATGCTCTACACAGTAGAGAGGCCGTAGAGGGGCCCAGATGGATCACTTAGTGTCCGAGGCACCTAGAGATGCAAAACGGGTCGCCCGGCCCGGCCCGGCCTCGGGCCGGGCTGCAGCAACGGCCCGAACTTCAGGGCTGTGCTGGGCTCCTCTTGGGCCCAACAATCCGGCCCAAACGGGCTTGGGCCGTGCCGGGCCAAGAAGAGGGCCCGTAGCCCAGCACGGCCCAGCCTGCTTGAGCCGTGCCAGCTAGGACAGCACGGCCCGAACCCAAAGGCCCATGGGCTCCCCTCCCAAGATCTGGACCTTGGGACGAGAATTTTTCGTCCAATGGACCAAACAATTTTGATCCTTTGGACCAAAAAACCCTCTCAATTTTTTTTTTTTCAAAAAATAATAAAAAACATATATATTTTTTAAAAAAAATTAAAAATTTATTATTTTATAATTATTTTTATAAATTTTAATTTTTTTAAATTAAAATGTCAATTTAAATAGAAATAATTTATTGTCTATATTTTAAATTTTACATATCTTTTTACAAAATAAAAAAAATAGAAACTTTAAGGGGTCGGCCCGGAGCTTGGCCCGTGCCTTCCGGGCCTAAGGGCGCCGGAGACTTGGTAGCTCCCGCCCGGCACCCGGATTTGTAACCGAGCTGGGCCGGGCCGGTCCCTAGCCCGATTCGGCCCAGCTAATGTGGGCCGTGCCGGGCAGCCCGGCACGTTACCTAGGGATGTAAAACGGGCCGGGTGGCCTCCGACTTCGGGCCGGGCTGCAACACGGCTCGGGTGCTGTAGCACCTGTGCCAGCCCGGCCCGAACTTGCGGGTCGTGCTGGGTCTCTCTCTATTTGGGCTCGATGACCGTGCCGGGACGAAGAGAGGCGTGCGGCCCGGCACAGCATGGCTCCCTAGGGTTGGGGAGAGGGGCTTGGGGGAAAAAGCCCTTCTCCCCATGAGCTCTCCTCCCAAGGTCTGCAGTGACAGGTAAAGGTGTCCGTGGATCGGGTCGGATTTGGATAGTTGATATACTGTACTGTACCTTTAAAAGAAATGGGTAGAGAAAAATATATATACCTTACCCATTTAACTTCGGGTCGGGTCCAGGTCTGGATACTTAAGTTAATAATATACCCATCGGGTCTATTTGAGTGGGTCTGGGTAGTGACTATCCATATACTACCAGCTTAAGATCGGATACGGGTCGGGTCTAGATCGAGTATAGGTACCGGTATGCATATATTTTTTATAAACTTTATTAAAAAATATATGGACAAATCATAAATCTCTCACTATAGAAAAACTCGCGTTCTAATGAGTTACACCCAGTACAAAAAATTCGTTCAAAAGAAAAATTCAAGCAGTAAACAGAGTGGCTAGGGTTTAAAAAAAAGGAGTAAAAAAAAAAAGTGAGCAGAGCGATTGGTGTTTCACTAGAATGCAAATACACATAGATTTTTATCTATAAATACTATTTAATTTGATCCCTCAACTTCAAATCTTTTTTCTTTTACTATCGGGTATTTCATCAGGTCCGTGTCCGGGTCCAGGTCCGGGTTCGGGTTTGGGCCTGGATTTGAAAACTCTTCGGGACCCTACCCATTCAAAGGTCGGATTCGGGTCGGATCCAAGTAAGTTATGTGTATAAAGAATCTGAACTCATACCCGAAATTTTAATGGGTAATTTTTTTTACCCGTATATTATCCATTTTTTATCGGGTCCGGTTCGAGTCCAGGTACGGTCCGGGTCGGGTATGAAATATCGGGTATTTTGGACAGCTTTAGTGACAGACCTTGGCGGAGGTGGTTTTTGGTTCAATGGACCAAAATTATTTGGTCTATTGGATAAAAAATCCATCTTTTTTTTAAAAAAAATAATATTTTATATATTATTATAAAAATTTAAAATTTTGTTATTTTATAATTATTTTATAAATTTTATTTTTTTATCAAAATATCAATTAAAATAAAAATTATTTATTATTTATATTTTTAAATTTTACATATTTTTTTTTAAAAAAAATAAATAATTTTAAGGGGCCGGACCAAACCCACACGGCCCGTGCCTTCCGGACCGGAGGGCCGTGCTAGGCCGGATGGCTGTTAGCTCCGTGCAGAGCCGACCTTTAGCCCGTTTCAGCCCGACTAATGTGCGCCGTGCCGGCACGATACGGCCAACATTACAGCCCTAGCGGCCCCTAATTCATTATAAGATTGAAGTAGAGAATCATAATCTATATAAGATGCTGTGGCACGGGCCCGGAATCCGACCACCAAATTCAAAATTCGAACCCAACCCGAATTCGAATCCACAAATTTTAAAAATCCATATTCAAACTTGAATCCGACGAAAAATTTGAAACCCAAGTCCGAACCCGAAAAAATTATATCTCTTTACTATATTTCAAAATTTATTATATTAAATTTAAATTTAGAAAATACAAATTCAAGAGTTGTGCTGGACTACTATCGCCGTTGAATATGATTTAGACTATAAACTATCTAAAAATTAAATTTTATGTTTTTTCGACATCGCTAACTAACCGATCAAAGTATTACAAAATTTATAATTTAAACGGTTGATACGGTGCGTTTGCTCGTTTAACGGAATAAAAAAGTTCAAATTAGTTGAATATTTATTACAAAATTTTTAAACTATCTACAAGTTCTGGACTCAGAGATCTTGAATACAAAAATTGTATCATCACTTTTTAAAAAATATTTATTTTAAGACATTCATTTTATGTACACTTGATGGGAAAGAGAATAATATCGAAAAAATATGAAATTTGATTTTCAAATAATTAAAATGGTCCATATCATATTCAACGGTGCCAATCGTTGATTTAGAAGCTCTCTAATCGAAAATAAATTAGCAGTAAATCGAACCGTTTACTACCGATAGGAGCCCAGCAAAACTCCAAATTCAAATATAACATCAAACATTTATATATATTGTATAATGTAAAATCAATTCGGATTCGGATTCGAGTTGGATACTGACAAAATCCATACCCGAATTCAATACATCAGGTTTTCACCTTTTATATTCGTATCTAAAACTACATTCATTTAATAACATCGGATAAATCCCTCTTGTTCGAGTTTGCGTCCCGATAAAGTTTTCAATAACCGTATCCATTGACATTCCTACTTCGACCCGTCCCCTACGGTCGATATGTGTCCCGACAATCTAACAAATTATTGGGCGCACCTGGTTCATCATAGAAGGATAGAAAATATATATTTTATAAACTAATTCCTGCTCTATCTATTCTTTTTAGGAATAACTTCAAATACCATCCATGTGATTTCGTGCTTTCTCACTTTAGTATCCTGTGGTTTAAAACGTATCATTTTAGTACCCTGTGGTTTGGTTATTCTTTTTTTTATTATTTTTTTATTAATTTTTTTGTTAAATTATACAGAAAAAACTTCAAATATTTCACCTATAATTTATCGAATATTCACTTTACTATCCTGTAATTTTAACTTTCTCATTAATTTAACGAAAAAATTAACGAAAAGATAACAAAAAGAGAATAACCAAACCACAGGGTACTAAAGTGATACGTTTTAAACCATATGATACTAAAGTGAGAAAACACGAAACCACAGGGGTGGTATTTGAAGTTATCCCTTCTTTTTAAGGTATCATGTGAGACAAGATGTGTAGAGACTCAGCTCTCCTGTCAATTATAAGTCCTATCTCTAATTTTTCAAACATTTTTATAGTTTTGAGAACTATTTGATACTTAGTTACGTGAGTATACACATTCGCAAATTTTATAAAAACATTAGAAAATTGATTAAGAAGAAAAACTAAGAATCAGAAAATAAATTTTAATTTATTAAAATTTTCGTAATTCCTAACATTGCTTAAATAGGTTCGATAAAAAAGTCCTAAAATAAACATATTACTAACTTTACTATTTTGCTTAGAAAATACTTATTAGAGAAATAGTGTGATCGTTGATTTAGCTATCGCGTAATCTCTACATAACAGTAACTATAAGATAATTTTACAGCTGAATCCCTGGGCATCATCTTTTGGAGATAAAAGGCTTTTTTGTTCGAAATATTAGACAAAGTTTGTTGAAGTGACCTAATTGAAATTTAAACTACAAATGACATAATTGCAACCACTTTTTCGCCACCGAAGCTTTATTTGTGAATTGTAATAGGCAATCCAAAAGATAAAGTAATCCTATAGCAAATTACTTGCTAAAATAACGCTAATCAACCAATTAAACATGAACACTACACTAGATATAAAACAACATATACAGCAAGATTAGAAACATATAGAAAATGAGTGATGTAATTGTCAAAACTGATTTTTTCACATTGACAAATAAATCTACCTGACTAAATTTAAGCAGATTTAATAAGTCCATGTAAAATACATTTACAAGGAGCATGTGAATTTAAAAACAAAAACAATGGGAGCCCAATAGATGATAAGTGTTACAGTTGGAGACATTTAATTGGAGACATGTGACAAGTAAAAAACATCCCATCCTATGATGGGCGGGTGCATATCATACATCCCAAAAAAGGGTGTATGTGTAGCATCACTGTTATTTTTAGGCTAAATTCCAATTTTGGTCCTCCAACTATGAGGCGCGTGATATATTAATTCTCAAGTTTTAATTTGTAGTAATTTTTGACTGAAATTTTTTAAATTATTTTGACATATTACTGATGTTGAAGTAGTATTATATCTTAATTATTGCTGCATCATCAGTCATACCATTATGACATCATTTCTATATTAGCGATACCTTAGAATTTTATAAATTAAATTGCATGGTGGTATTTGATTGCAACAATTTACTTACAGTTTGAGGACCGAAAGTGAAATAACTATAAATAGAGAAAGACATTTTCCTGTTTGAGAGTTATATAACTCTGCGTCAATTTACAGCCGAGGGTAAGATAAATTTACTGCAAAGAATAACATTAGCAACTGTCATCTACAGTATTTATATTCTTTCTTAATCATTTAGTAGTCAACGTTACATTATAAAATTTATGTTAGTATTAATTCAACTATAAGTGATTTAAAACTTGCTTTTGGCCCACGGACTTTCTGGGCGGTCCAACATCAAATAAGCTATGTCTGGAAGCTCGTACTTATTCTATTATATGTGAATTTAGTTCCGTATTGGACATGTAGTAATGCTTTATATACTCCATCATTCTTAAATTATTTGCTTGGAAGATAATGAGCGTAATGCTTTTTACAAAAACACACGAGCACGAGAAGAGCCAGGCCGAGCGACGAGCGGGGTTCTAGGCTGCCCGATTCGTTTCACCTTTTCTTTACTTAATCATCCCGATTCATTTCACCTTTTCTTTACTTAATCATTACCTTATCTCAATACGGTCCTCAAGGCTATCCGGTTCATTTTACCTTTTCTTTTATTTTATTTTTTGAGATTTCGTATTTAACTTAATCATTACCTTATCTCAGTAGGATTTCTTTGGAAACTTTGGTAAGGTCCGACGGCTTATCCGAGACAGAGCCGTGGATCCTACCTCTGACTCCTATATGTGTTGGACTTTATCCGAGACAGAGCCGTTGGACCCTACCTCTGACTCCTACATGTATGTAGGAGAGGGTGCAGTTAGAGGTGTGTTAGTTGAGATTTACTAAGTGCTTCTTCTTCCTCTTATTTTTTTTGCACTGAGCTTTACCGATATTCTTCGTACTTCGCTGGATCTCTGAAAGCTCGTTAGGTTCGAGTTATACCACCATGAAGACGTGTCGACGGGGTGGACAGTGATCGTTGTATCGTTAGGAGTGATCGCTGGAGCCTCACACGTGGAGGGACGATCTCGCTTCTAGGACAATATATAGCACGCCTCGACTCACAGACCTCATGTAATCTTTTCTTCTTTATTTACTTATTAATTCTTGCATGTGATTTTTCAAAATTGAAGTTTGATTATGTTTATTTAAAATTATTTAAAAGACAATTTTACTAAAAGAATATAGAGAATTCTTTTTCTTTTTTTTCCAACAATTTAATCATTTAATTATTTTATTATTATGGCTCACGGCTCTTGAGTGATATAAATGGAAGGCTCACCAGTAATCCATGCAGGAGCAGGAACCATCTTTGAAGTGATGAAAGCGGATCCGATCCCTCACAACAATCTCCACGTTATAAACCCTGGAGATGAGCTTGCTCGTAGTGTGGCAATCCCTGCACACTCTCAGGTTCTTCAAGATCCTGATGGGAGCTCCCCCGGGGGAGCTGGAGCTCCGGCGGCAGAGAAGCGCGAACGCGATCGCCAACTTCTCGCTGTGCAGCCGCAGCGAATCCCCCTTCACTCCGTCCGCCCCGGCCACCATCGTCGCCTGCGAACAGTCGGGCTCGTAGCCGGCCGATACGATCTTCCGCTCGATTTCGTCGAGCATTTTGTACACGTCGGCCGACCGCGGGTGCGACGTGTCCCCGGCCACGAACTGGTGCAGGACTCCGTCGTCCGCCTCGACGGAGCTGAAGCCGGGCTCTTTGCGGATGCCGTGCTCGGTCATCAGGCGGCGGATAACGGCTACGTCGTTCCACCGCTGTGCGGAGGCGTAGATCCTCGACAGGAGCACGTAGGCGCCGCTGGCGGCGGGGTCCTCGTCCTTGAATTGGAGCGCGCGCTCGGCGAGGGATTCGGTGAGGTGGAGATTGGTGGTGGTGGTGCTGCTCTTGGCGCACGCGTCGAGGAGGCTGCGCCAGATAACGGCGTCGGGGCGCCGGGGCATGGCGGCGACCACGCGGAGCGCCGCGTGGACGCGGCCCGCGCGCGCGAGGAGGTCGACGACGCAGCCGTAGTGCTCGAGGCGGGGCTCGATGCGGAATCGGGTGGTCATGAGGTCGAAGTAGCGGAGGCCCTCGTCGACGAGGCCGCCGTGGTTGCAGGCGCTGAGGACGCCGACGAAGGTGATGGCGTTGGGGCGGGCGGAGCCGGGCATGTCGGCGAAGGCCGCGAGCGCCTCGGCGACGCGGCCGTGCGCGGCGAGGCCGAGGATGAGGACGTTCCAGGAGGCGGCGTCGCGCCGGGGCATTTGGTCGAACACCTGGCGCGCCATGTCGACGGCGCCGCACTTGGCGTAGAGGTCGACGAGGGAGTTGTTGATGAGGACGTCGCGCGCGACGGGGGCGGCGCCGAGGCCGGGGGTGCGGAGGAGGAGCGCGTGCGCCCACATGCCGAGGGAGAGCGCGCCGGAGGCGGCGCAGGCGCCGAGGACGCTCTGGAGCGTGAAGGCGTCGGGGGTGTGGGCGGCGCGCTGCATGGCGCGGAAGAGGGCGAGGGCGGCGTCGTGGGCGGCGTTGGCGACGCAGGCGTCGACGATGGCGTTCCAGGAGACGCGGGAGCGGGAGCGGGCGGGGATGCGGTCGAACAGGCGGCGGGCGAGGGGGAGGAGGGCGCAGGAGGCGTAGAAGTGGACGAGGCTGTTGGCGACGAAGGTGTCGGGGGCGAGGCCGAGCTTGGTGAGGAGGGCGTGGAGCTGGGAGCCCTCGGGGAGGGCGGAGAGGAAGGCGCAGGACTTGAGGGCGAGGGGGAAGGAGAAGCGAAGGGCCCGGGAAGGGGAGGAGGAGGAGGAGGAGGAGGAGGAGAGGGGGAGGTGGAGGAGGAGGATGCGGCGGAAGAGGAGGAGGGAGCGGCGCTTGTGGGCGGGGTCGGGGGAGTGGGCGTAGGAGCGGAGGAGGATGAACCACGACGGGGTGGAGGACGAGGTCGAGAGTTTGAGGAGGTGAGGGAGAGAGGAGGGAGGAGGAGGAGGAAGAGATTGTGGTGGTGAAGGGGAGGAGAGAGTGGATAGCATGGTGGTGCGGAGAAAGGGGAAGGTAGACCAGGTTGCATGGTTCATTGGATTGTAGATTAGGAGTTTGTGTGGACCAGACAGTTTCTTCAACTAGAATTCAATTCAGAAATAAGGAAAATTGGCATGTTCAGATAATAATATCATCAGATAATAACAATGTCAATCAATGATTTCATTAAAGAGAAAAATGATACAAACTAGTAGCTACAAACTCTCTACTCCTGCTGATTGTAAGCTGATGTTTAAGGCTGGTACATAAACTGGAATGGTTAAACAATGCATAGTTTACTTAATGACAGAGGACTCGAGTGCAGATCAAAACCCTCCTTTTGTAGTATCATGAACTACAAGGAAGCAAGCGCAGGAACTCAACCGTAAAAGATCAAGTAGAGAACAAAAGATAGAAGAAGCTAAACTCATCTAACTACAAAGTAATTTTGTCCCTCGCATATTTATTTGAGGCAGGCCACTCTTTTATCTTTCTTTTGACACAAATGAATTATTATAACTATCGACAATACGCGGATCGCATCCCGCCCTGCTAAATACTTCTTGAATCTCCAAAAAACCGAGATCGCGCGTCATCTCGCAGGTGATTTGCTCAACCCAAAAGCATTTTATTCATCGATGTGGCTTCAGCAGTATAATGTGTCCACCAACCAAAGGTGTGTTTAACTTAACCTACTTAGAGCAAACTAAATCAACCAAACTCTATCCCTATAATGTCAGCATCTTTAGTTGCATTCTCTTGCCAAAAACTTGGATCGTTCAACTCAATATCGATGTTCTCAGCATTAATAGCCACCCTGCAGGATCCAACTAAATCATTATTCACCAGGAAATCACAATTCTCATACACGCCGTCCCCTGGTGGCTGGTTTGACATGCACGATCTTTGGGCCAAAATTCTTTTCTCCGTGAAGAAGCATCCTTCATTTAAGGACAGCACAAGACGATGCTTTCTTCCTAATAATTCCGTAACATAATCTATATCGCCCATGGCTAGGGCATGGCGAACTCGAGTAGAAGATACTTGCCCCTTATCACTTGAATTGATGCTTGTAGTTGCCCCGTTATAAGATCGATTTGCCTTGTCCATGACCGGGCTCACAATGAATGCGCTCAAGCCGTACTCTTTGCATAGCCTCACCAGTTCCGACGCATCACCAGATGCTTTGTATCCGAATCTGTAATTCTCACCTGCGAAGAAAACGTAAGGAGAGGATTTACCAAATGGAACAATAATTGCTCTGCAGTTTTCAAACGCAAAAGGAAGTTTGAATACCTGCAACCACTCCGCTTACTCTGAGCTCCTTGGACAACCTTTCAACGAATTGTCTCGGAGTAAGATACCTAACCTTTGAAAATTCAACTTGATATTCGAGAGGAGCAACATTACCACAATAAGGGGCCCACGAAGAAAGAACACGCTTTCGATCACATTTTGCAACAATTGGGGGCCTATGCAGGACGTTGAGAAGTAAGATATACACTGGAGTTACAGTAGTAGCTCTGTTTTCTCTAAATACATTAATAATTGGACACTTCTAGATATATTAATAATTGGAATCATATGATCAGTTGTACTACAATTTGACATTCTAGTCCTGTTATCCTTCTCCTAGTAAGTCAAAGATTAATTATCAGTGTACATAACAATAATTACTTATTCCAATGTACACACCAATATATATTGTAAAAATCAATCCAACTTAGCACAAGTTAACCCAATGATCGAGTATAGAGTGAGTTTATTCATCCTCTAAAGAAAGAAGTGCTAAAGGAGGATGCAAAGTAAGTTCAATGTGATATTCTTCAGATCAATAATTAACTGAAACTAGGTTCACATTCCAGGCCCCAACACAGGTATAGTAGCAGTATCTTCAATATACTCAAAAAAAAGTACCACTTAAACACACATTGTTATTCTATATGGCTACTCCACTCAAATATTAAAATATTAATGGCTGTTCCAATCCTATCTCAGATTACAAGTATGCGCATTTGCATGGTAATTATCTTCATTTGACCCCTGAAATCTCTAGGCAGTCACTTAGGTTAAAATCAGAGCAAAACACGATTTTGTCAGCATTAAAGTTTCAAGTGACAAGTATTTAGATTGTAAAACATAAACCACTTAGAACCTTCACACACATTTTACTCTTAAAATTTAAATCACCATCAATCAAAGTAATGTATAAGTTCAACACTGCTTTTCTTTTGTCTTGAAGAAGACAGACAAGTATATACTCAAACAAATAGCACAAATAAGCAAATTAGTCTGTAAGATAAGCCAATTTGTTTATGTCATCTTAATTTATAGAAAAGAACCTAAGCTTCTCTTCCTATCTCTTTTTTCTTTTTTCTTTTTTTCTTCCTTTTGGTGGTTCTTTTACCATCCACAATTATTTCTAATATAGCCTTCAAAGAATTTCCAATAGAACATATGAAAGTGACTTGTAGTTTAATGTAAATTTTCTAGCCATATTTCCCTTTCAAGACGAACGAGAAAGTTTATGTAACGTGAATTTAAGCTAATAAAATATGAAAACATCTACCTGGATTCCCAGCCAAGAACTTCTGCCATTCCGATAAATGAAAGAAGGAAAGGAGTTCCGGCTTTTGATGCATGTATTGCAAGTTGTCGGTGACCAATATGAAGGGCATCGAACTTTCCTAACGCAACTATACCTCCTAGAGATTGATGCAAATAACGACAATATGAGCATATTTATACAGATGAAAGTTACCAAAAAGTACCAGGTGCAACAAAAACAGTGAAAAATGTATATTAAAGGCCAAATACGTAATCTATAGCAATCCAAAAGCAGTGCAACAGTGGATACACTATAGAATGACTTTATTACTAATATTTTATGTTGTTCCAACCTTTGCGAAATAAGTTGAATGGGGTCATATAGGGAAATTAAACCATGATTTGTTGAACACAATCAACAATATGAAATTTGAAATGGGTGAAACACTGATGTTCCGGAAAGAAGAAAACAAAAAGGCAACCCTTTCACAGAACTTAGCAAAATGAAGAAATAGAAATCTCAATGTCCAATTTATAGTTATCAAAATTGAAAAACCAAGTAAAATCATGCATATGCCAAATAAAAAAGGATAGTTATTCAGTTACTCTTATACTTTTATACTTCATAGTAATAATAATGTCCAGGTAATGAGAAGTAACAACCACCAGAACAACAGTAGTAGAATATTATTGTCCAGTACTAATTGCCGTGGAGGGTGCTCCGTTGACCGACAAGTGACCTGACTTAACATTATCATATCAGTATAGAAACAATGACATGTCAAGATGTCATTTAAAGTAATCAACAACTGCTGACTTATAGCCTAATGCCTACGACAAATTACAAAAATGAAATAAAAAGTTCTGCAAAATTCAAACTAAACAAGGACCACCCAGTCGGATGTTTCAAGCTAATGTAGTACTGTAACTACTGGAAAAGAAAGGGAAAATGAAACCAATCTATTTACTGCTTCAATAAACCATAATCCCAGATGAAATGATAAAGAAAAAGATCACGCGTACAAGCTTTAGACATAATAATTTGTAATGCTACATCTGATACTGCTAGGAAATTGGTTATGCCTTCATTTGGCTCCAAAATATCATATCACAAATTTAAATGCTAATAGGTAAACAAAAGAACAAAGATAAAAAAAACCTACCAAGTACACATTCTTGGTCGTCTCCACAATCAATTAGGAGCTTATCTTTATTTACTTCTTCACTACTAAGGCTTGCTTCTTGCGATCCGTACGAGCCGAAAACCTTAAAATCTGATTTCCACAATCCTTCCTGCATGATCAAATCATCTTTTTCTTTCAAACAACAGTGAGATCTGCAAGAAACACAAGCACCAGTGATTTTGTTTCTGTGCATTTCAAATCATAAATCTACAATAAAGATTGTCCTAACTCATTCATCTTCACTAGGAATTATATACAATCAAACACATTAATAACAATCATGGCTAAATTTCTATACATCTCCAAACATAAAACCGAAATACATCCATATTTAGAGAGAAAAGAAGAAAGAGTTGGCTAGGATATTTTCTGAAAGAACTCGCAACCTTAACACTTTCAAGTGAAAATCCATCATGGGACTTTTACAGATGTTTAGATTGCGAAACATGAAAACAACATTTGAATATTACAAAACCACAGAATCATGTTATTTAGAAAATCTTACTGTTAGCTCCAAGAGCATCCAAAAAATTTAACCTTTTGATTGGTAAAAAACGATTTGATAGATTAAACATGTAAAATCACTCAAGTCAGTTGAGTTCTCGATTATACATCTCTTGAGGTATCTAAGTAGTTGTTTCATCCAAGTAGGCTGTGTTTCAATTGAAGGAAATTCCAGGCACAGTTTTTTGGTTCATCCCTCAAAACCAAAACTTGAACAATTAGTAAACCGACTCACTACTTATTCACTCTAAAATCTCTACGAACGCAAAGGCCGCCTTTTCTAAATTTGCTTTGAAGAGCTCATGTTCACATCAAGAACAAATGCAATAGCATACTGTTTTTTAACCAGGGCAACAAATTACTGTTTGTGTGATTTCACAAATCTAAGAACCTCACCCAAATAAAACGAAAAAAAAGAGAGACCTTTTTCCCAGAAAAAAGCTCATCTTTTTCTCAATATTCCAATGCATCTATCGAGATTTCACTATTTCTCACTAAATTCTCCAAATTCGAAGTGCCCTAAACTCTCCGCACCTTCCTAATTTACGCAGCTCCCACAACATCGACATTGATAGGCTTCGATTCCACTCTCCGCACAAGCCGAAGCATCGACCACTAAACCTAACGAGATCGAATCGAGAAAAAAGGGTTGAGGATCGGCACCTGAAGAGCGGCGGGAGGAGGCGGCGGAGCTCGGCGGAGAGGCGGCGGCGGCGGCGGCGCCGCAGCGCGGGATCGGCGGGGCGAGGGGGGAGGAGAGGGCGGAGGGGGAGGAGGGGAGAGGCGTGGTGCGCGGCGGCGCGGAGGTTGGAGGAGACGAGGGCTCCTCCCCCTCTCTCCATTTCTACGAAGCTCCTCACCCCCCCCCCCCCCCCCCCCTCTCTCTCTCTCTCTCTCTCTCTCTCTCTCTTCGCGTTTCGTTTGTGGATTTTTGAGGAGAATTTGGAAGGGGGAATTGAGTTCTTGCTAAAATTGATTTGATTAGACGCTTCTTTTGAAATTTCGGAGATATTACGTTCAGCTCTGAAAAAGAAAAAAAAAAAAAAAAAAAAAAAAAAAGGATAGTTTGATATTGAAGCCCAGGGATGTGAATAAGAGATGTCAATGGGTATGGGTACTCGAAATATTACTCGAATTCGAATTCGAACGGAGCGAATTTATCCGAACTAAATAGATATGGATTCGAATATGGGTATAGAAAATAAAAACCCGATGGTATGGATACAGATATGAATTTTGTATGTACCCGATCCAAACCTGAACCCGAATAAATTATATATATATTATTTATTTATTTATATAATATATAAAATGTCTAATAATATTTTAGCCATTGGATCTTCATCCAACGGTCAAATTATACATATATTATTTATTTACTTATATTTGATTGTGTTTTTTAAAATTTTGATTTTACTATAATATATTTTGAAATATGGTAAAAAAAAATTATTACTTCGGGTTTGGGTTTTCGGGTTCGGGTTCGGGTTTCGGGTTTTTGGTCGGGTCGGGTATGGATATGGATTTTTAAAACCCGCCGGGTTAAGGTCCGGATTTGGGTTTCAATTTGATTGTCGGGTTCGGGTTCGGATTTTTGAAAATTCGATCCAAACCCGACCCGTTGACATCCCTAGATGTGATGGGTCAAAAAAAAAAATCACAATCCGTCCCGTCTCATAACCCATCCGACCGTGGCCAGAATCCACTCAGCCAACTAATATATTTTTTTATAAATAATATTTTATAAATATAAATCAATAAATTTTTTAATAATAATGAATAATATTATCAAGTTATATATAATAAACAACATCAAGTATGATAATAAAAAATCGTAATTTGCAATAAATTCAAAAATTTCAAATACATACATATTAAAGAAAAAAAAGTTTACTGAAATTAGGACACCAATTTGAGAAATAAGAGTACCAACTTATTTATTGTTGATTTCTTTATAAATATATTATTTTTAAGGGTACTTTTAAAAATATAAATCGTGTTGGGGGCGAATTCGGGCGGATAATGGCGGAGCGGATTCGGAGCGGATCAAAATCTTTCTCGTTTCCTGTTCCGAATTCACGTCGAAATATAAAAATCATTCCGTTTTCTACCCCGAATCTATTTATTTTCTCCTATTTACTGTCCCATTCGGGGGGATCGGGTCGGAAGCTCCGTTGGTGGATCAATTTGCATCCCTAAGCCGATATAAAATCATAACGATTTTTATCTACAAAAATAAATTTGGTGTTGTTTGTTGTCATACTCACATAACACAATTTTTCTATAATTTCAAACGAAATCTAAAAAATTTTGATTAAAAATATTCGTTTATCTTAATACTAAATGAGTCCTTAGGGAAGTAGCTTTTTCCTTGTAAGAATGTAGAGAGATTGTATTATGTGCGATACCAAAAAGTATAATAAAAAACTGTTGAAAATATACCCTTAAAATCTTAAAATAGTGCATATTTATTCTTTAAATTTTAATATATATATATATATATATATATATATATATATATTACAAACTTTAATCACAATAAGAATAAAATAGTGATCATGATAATAATATATGATAAGTTTTTCTTAGTTAGGAGTGTATTTATAAGTTTTTAAAATTTATGACAATATATAAAATATTTTAAAATTTATAGAGATAATTATGTGATATCACTACTTGGCTAGAACATGTATTAAATAATTTTAAAAAATAATTATATCCCACTAGAATATAGAGAAGCATATCTTTATATATTTTTGTCCTAACTCTATTTTATCTAATGAATTAAATAAATCAGACGAGAAAATAAAGATATGCGTATCTCTCCTTTCGATAGGATCGTAAATAATATTATTCTAATCGACTCACAACCGTAAAATCACAAATCCTAACTATATTAATAAATATTAAATAATCAATGTTTTTTTTAATAGCATTTGTCGTACTCTGCTCCAACCGGATTCGTATACCATAGTATTTTATCTTCAAAAATAAAGAGATACCTAATACTATTCGAATTAAAGTACCCTATCCTATTCAATCCTAATCTAATAATAACAAGGAAACAGTACGTAGCCTCTCCCTATAAATACAATAGCATGTAGCATAGCATATTAATAATAATAATAATAAGAGAAAATTCATTCATTCTGAATTTGTTAATGGCATCAGAGCAGCAGGAGACGACCAGGATGGTTAAGATACAGAGCTACGACGGTGTGGTCGTGGAGGTGCCGGAGGTGGTGGCGACCCAATCGGTGGTGATAAAATACATCGTCGAGGACGTCGGCGTCGAGCACCCAATCCCGACCCCGAACGTCGCCGGCGACGTCCTGACGAAGGTCTTCGAGTTCTGCACCAAGCACACCGAGTTCGCCGCCGCCGCTGCCGCCGCTGCAGGCAAATCTGGCCCTGACGACGAGCAGGCGGCAGCGGCCGCGGCCGCGAAGGAAGAGATGGAGAGTTGGGACCGGCAGTTTGTAAACGTTCCTATGGACACCCTCTACGACATGGTAACGGTGAGTTATTTATATAAATAATTATTTTTTATTCAAATTTTTTCTTTCAACCAAAATATGGCTGGGAAATTTTTTTTTTTTCTAACCAAATTTTGAAAAGCGTAATTTTTTTTTTTTCTCAAAAAACTCTTTTTCACCGAGAAGTATTTTGCATGATTTTACGTTCATGAACCAACTAGATCGTAAGTAAATGCGAAATAATTAATTATTTAGTTCAAGAATTTAAATTATGTGGTACTGAATTATGCCGAATATTTATTGATATAGTACGATATGTATAGCATAAAAAAAATTATTTTCTTTTATAGTAATATATACTGCTTATTATATATCCTTTTATCAATTGTTTTTTTTGTACTTTGTTAATGTAAGTACTAATTAATTTGAGAGAATAGAAAATTTTGAGTATCATCAATGGTACGGCACCAAAGATACAATCTGTATAGATGGATACTTAAATTTTTTACTAAAACTTAAGTAACCGAAAGACAATATTTTTAATATTTATATTAAACATAAAAATCTTTTAAAATCTTACAAAAAAATATTAATTAAGTTGGTTCCATGCTATAATCACTATAACAAAATATTTTAGCGTCTTCAATATTTGGCATGCGTTGATTTTTTGATTAAGCGTCGCCAATAAACATATTTTTATTAAATACTGATAAAATTTTTCGGCACTATATTAAAGCGTCGATATATTTATCCCAACATGTTTACTTAGCGATTCTTTGCTCGACACTTTTACCAGCGTTGGAGTTATTCTTGTCAAGCGTTACTAGTTATTGTTTAAAGTTTCCTTAAATGTACTGTGTCCAATTTAGTTTCTGGTCTCTGACGAATATTATTGTTGAAAATTTACAGGCTGCTGATTATTTGGAAATTAAAGGACTGATGGATCTATGTTGCGACAAGGTGGCGAGCATGATTTCACAGAGGGGTGTCGAAGAAGTTCGCAGGACATTCAGCATCGCCAACGACTTCACCCCCGAGGAAGAGGAAGCCGTACGAAAAGAGCACTCTTGGTCGTTTAGAAACTAACTGTAACTGAGAGAGATACATATATATATATATATATAAAATAATAATAATAATAATAATAATAATAATAATAATAAATTACATTACATACATAAAGACGTATTATTATGAATCATTTTTATTTGATTATTTAGTTTTTGGTAGAATCTTGAGTGATATTATTATCTAATTTTTTAATTTGTTGGATTTGAAAGTTCTACCATTGTAAAGGAAGCGGGCTGACTTTTGCAGCTCTAAGTAACTAGTTTTTTTTTACCCTCGTGGGGACAAACATGTAATTTACTAAAGTTTGCAGGGACATATAAGTCGTTAGATCTAGTTATTATTACACAATGCACAAGTTATCCACAATATCTACAGAGTTTTCACAAGTAAAGATATGCTTCGTCCACATTAATCAATTCACAAAGATCGAAAAATCGCGCCATTACTAAACCAAAGTATACATAAGAAGAGACATAAACTGTGTGTTTCGACTTAATAAATTTCTAAGAACTAGCAATTAAAGGCGTATTCTGGTTCGGTTCTTTTTTCTGACGGATTCTTCTCTTGTTTTCGACCATTAGCGAAAAATTGAAGACTTTTCGTTGCTCCTGCATCGGTGCTCTATAGCTGGGAATTTCTGAGCAACAGTACCTGTCAATGGTTAGAAAACAAGAAATTAGTAACTTATCCAAGAGCGAATGAAAGCAAAAGATTATGATAAGATGAAACAGTACTAAGAATTTGAAATAAAAGAATCTCACCCTTACTGACCAAAATGGTGCTAATATATATATTTGTAGTTCCATGAGAAATCAACAAGTCATTCTGCGATAAACCTTTCTCCGTAATTTCTTTTTCGTATATTTCAAGCAACTTCGGCTTGTTTGATGTGTCCCGAGTTCCTCCAAATCATTTTACTCTGCGGATATCAGGTCTTGCTCATGACACCTCTCGCATGAGGTAACTTGATGCTAGTGTGCCGATGCTTGTCCCTGCAATGTATCCACCAGTCCATGCATTCTGTCGAGAAAAGCGTACAAAGTCATGCAAATGTGTAAAAGGATTTTCTGAAAAATATGCATCGCCAGTTTTCTTATAGATAATTTTGTTGAAGTAATGGCTGAAAATTCAAATTACAATGAGATAGTTAATCCGTAAAGTTAGCAACTTTTGTAACCTTAATAATTGTCTCATCCTATTTTTGAAAACTAAAGCTTATTTGTTGAGAAACTCGAGCTACCAAATGTATGCATTAATGTTGCAAACATTTATTTACAAGTTCTCTTTGCTGATGTTTTAGTTACTAATCCAACAATTGTGCATTTCTCTATCGACAAGGACCAAAGTTGACGTAAAAAAGACAGCACTTTGTATAGATTTTTAGCATCACATTCATGAGTTTCAACTGCCATACATGTCCTATGAGCAACAGTATTAGTGTTTTCTTCTCTCTCCAACTTGTTCAGGACTATGTACAGAAAGTCATACTGTAGCCATAGCCATAACATTACGCTATGTTTGTGGTATGTAAGTGTCTAATAGCAATTCTGAGTTCTGACACAACTTCTCAACAATAAACACACCCTATCGAGCAATTTTTACTTACTTTCAGCCTGTTCGGCAAAAGTAATTATATCAGTGGCCTTATCTCTGTTGTGACACCAATCACATAATTCTAATTAACCATACGAAATGGTATCTGAAACTAGAATAACCTGAAAGTTGAATCCACCAGTAACTCCGTCAATGTTGAGCACCTGCATCCAGTTCACCTTCAGCTGTAATGCATCTTTCGCAAGAAAATTTCTTATCTTATTCTGTGAATATCAAAATCTTACCTCTCCTGCAAAGAAGAGATTTGGTTGCTTCTTGCTTTCCATGGTGTTAAGAGAAATCTTCACAAACAAAAGAACAGACTTAGGGAATTAGGCTAGAGTATGAAATAATAAATATTTCCTGAAAACTTCATCGAATAAGACAAAAACCTCTGAAAGTGGAACTCCTCCAGCAGTGACAAATTCATCTTTAAACTGACCCTGTATACAAAAAAACAACTACTGAGTATTTGCACTAACCTTGGCTAACAAGCAATGTGTAGCTTTTACTATGTGGGAAGCTAAAATGAGCTTTCGGACCCAAAAGCAAAAGCTTCACTTTAAAGCTTCTACTTGACTGCTGAGAGCTATATAGAAAATATTAGTGCTTTTTTGAATAGCTCTATTTAAAAAAACATCATGGAATTCAAACTGCCGTAGGAACGGAGTCAAACAATCCATACCAATGTACATAACCAACTACGACATACCTTTCCTACAACCTTAAATGAGTATTGCTTCAACAGAAGCGCTATGGAAATCAAATTGCTCTTGGGAATGGAAGACCATAACATATCACCATCTAAACCCTGAAGAGAGATGGGTTGTGCCGATCAAAGAGTATTGTCAAATGTCAATAACTAAGCAGTCAGCAAGAAGCATGCTTAAGCAAGCTAACTAACCTCCTTTTCCAGTAGAAACCTCCAAAATCTTTTCACCAAACTAAATTCCAAGGGAAATGAATTGCTTGCTTTATGCTTCTGCATGCAAATCTTTGGAATCGTTAGTTCACTCTGGAAGTAGCGGAATAGGCGAATAACAGATAAAGATCTTGTAGTTTGACAATGTATGGCCTCAAAAACTTGAGCTTAAAAGTTAAATTTATTGACCAAAGATATCATCAAAAGCCTTTATTACCTTCTGCATGAAAATTTACACCTTGATTTTGCGTAAATAATGAAATGCATCAGTAATAAACCCTTCTCATACGAGGAACTGCAATGGCACTGGCCTGATTGATCACAATGCAATGCAGCAATGCAGAATCTCGGGATGTATTCCATGCACTTTCTAACAATAGATCACTCGAATAATTTTATAGATGAGCATATTAATTGTAGGTCTTAACCACTTTATACCAACAGACAAAAACAGCTTATTGCTCGAGAGATAGTATACTTGGGATGATTGATTTATGGACAAGTGAAACTTACAGAAGCACTGAAATGTATATGAATACCAAAGACAAGCATTAACACATGCGTGCTAAGGAAAGCTTGCATGGGACATACTAATCAAGTCAAATCGGCATTAGAAACAAAAAGAAAAATAATACAATTAACTACTGTAAGATGCGAGCTAAGGAAAGAACCAAACCGCAAACTGATCTTTGTGGTGAAAGAGGATGCTTTTCACCTCTTCAATATGAATGTCAGGCACGAAGTCAACCAAAAGCATTCCTGTACTCATTTCCACACAAACGTGTATAGAAACAGATTATTAGAAACTTGAAAAATTAAGACACTAAGCAGAAAAGGTCCTAATTTAGAAAGAAATCAAAAGATACATCTGAAGCTCCTTTCAACAAACTCTCCGCTCTTCTGTGAAATAAAGTGAGATTACATTATGTGCATAGTTTTTTAACATAGAACTCTTGACAGTTTGGAATCCGAAGCAATTTGGTTGAAAAGGAAAACTATTTGTTTGAGTAGTGACCACTAACTTGACTAAGTTAACAGTGTAAATGAATCTTTTATTGTCGACGAAATCAATCAACCATAACCAATTTCAGATTCAAACTTTTCTCACAGGAAACAGAAGATGATATTTAATGATAGAGTCACTTTAACATGCAACATTGTTAAGCACTGACTTACAACTTGCACTCGCAGTATATAAAGATGATGCCAGTTATATAATATGTCCATGTCCTCAATAAAAGCAAAGCCCTTAATGTAGTTTGAAAGTCTAAGAATAGTGCATTTTCTTATTGAAACAGCAATGACAATAATGTCCTTTCTTCGAATTGTACCTGTGTAATTGGCATGAAATAGCTCACGCGCTCCCCATGCAGATAACCGAAGAATCACTGGCCCACTGAGTCCCCAGTGAGTCACTAACATAGGTCCAACCTATAGCACCTACATTATCATTTCAGAAAAGAACCAAAATATGGTAAATAAATAAGAAGAAATACATGCCTGAGTTAATTCAGGTATACTCCTGGAGACATTGTCCAGTTTAAGCTTTGCTTTAACTCTTTGAAATGTCACCTGATCATTGTTGAAAAGAATGAATTATACTGTGTGAAGAGATATAGTTATTACGAATTATACTGCGAAGAGATATAGTTATTGTGGAATGAATTTACTGAATGTCACATGCCAGAAAAATAAAGATCAATACTATAATAAAATTCTCTCTCTCTCTCTCTCTCTTACTATGAATTACAATGTGAAGAGATATAGATTGAGGAATGAATTTACTGAATGTCATATGCCAGAAAAATGAGGATCAATAATATAATAAAACTCTACCCCCCCCCCCCCCCCCCCCCCCCCCCCCCCCCCCCCCCCCCCCCCCCCCCCCTCCCCAACATTGAAACAACGGCAGTTCAAGATAGGAGTGAAAACAGATAGGATATGGACAGATATTTGATGACACCATATCCGCATCCATATCTTTTTGGATACGAATTCAGATACAGATATGTATCGGATGCTAAATTTTTGTTACCATATCTGCAAAAAAGGGATTCGGATAAGGTCGGATATTTCTTCATATTTGAATATGGATCGAATATATATTCCGATACTATTCGAATAATAATATACACTAATATACACATATAATTATGAACTAAAATTAGCAACGATGCAACTAAAGTTTCACACTCATGTTCACATTTATATATACCTATATTTGTTTGAATAAAATTTTATATGAAACTCAGAATAAAATAAACAAAGAGCACCAAAAATCATCTTATTTTCTCACAAGAATATATTATATTTCCACAAAAAGCAATCAAACTCCTCATCTCCCCACAAAATAGCAATTAAGCTGCCTTTGTCTCCCCCCAAAAAAAGCAATTACTCCCTACACATATTAGCTTTTACATATATGAAAACTTAAAAGCACAATATTTAAACACAAGAATAGGATATTGGGACATTGGGATCAGGGGATTAGGGGAATGGGATATTGGAAATTAATATTATAATTTAATTTATTAATATAAAATATAATATTATTAAAAAAATTCGGATATCAATATCCATATCCATATCCATTTTTTTCAGATATTCGGACAATTTTGACTTTCTAAAACCATATCCATATCCATATCCGACTAGCTTCAAATATTTTCTATCCGGATGCGGATAATATTGGATATGGATGCAGATATATTCGGATGATATCCTATACATTTTCACCCCTAGTTCAGAGGGCGGGCACATCATCACCTAGAATTTTGCAAGACACCAACACGTGGTGGGAATGGAGAGAGAGAGAGAGAGAGAGGTTTGGGGCATGGGATTGCCCCCACCTTATGCTAGTGCCTTCCATCAACAATAATGACGATGACTGTATATTCTCCTTCCCCTTCTGCACTCTCTTGATTGTAGGTAAGACAGAGAGAGTTTGAGTTAGAGAAAATGAGAGATGTTTTTGGTTTTTTTTGTTCCTACGTTTTCCTTGGTAGGAATGTTTAAATTAATCGTGTATGCCTAAATGCAGGAAGACTATCCTACCAATGTTTTAGATGATTTCTAAGGCCGATAACAACTTCAATGCTTATTGTCATGGTCTCTTTATAAAAAAGTCATGAGACCATTGCTTATGTCAATATAGCAGTCCAAGGTTTTATGCTTTCACTACCTTTTAGCAGTTCACTGGGCCTTTAAGGTACTAAATATCCGAAAATGATCTCTAATTAAAAACCTAGATCAGAATGTTTGAACAAAATATGACCAAACTGCAATTACCGTACAATATTTTAATTTAACTTAAGGAGCGGGTAACTTTTCGCTTCTGGAAGTAAAACAACAATGACTACTAGAAAAACATGGCCTTGCCTATTGTTATGAAGAGTAGTAGTGAGCCGTGGTATCAATGTAAAGATGATTACCCCAGACAAACTCGCCAATTGTGCATCTTCGATCTTAAATGTGAATAAGCTAGGCATTGGGTCAATAATGGAGTGACCAAGCTGGGCAGCGATCGAGTAGCCCTGTAATCAACTCATATGAAAGCAGTATTTCACTCGAAGTTGATGTAATACTATAACAGAAAAGCCAAAAAAAACAAAAAGATAAACTTTTTAACCTGTTGGCTGCTCCCAGTGGCAACTAAGACATAATTAGCCTCTAGATGTTCTACAAAGTCTATTGTGCGCTTCTCAACCTTCAGAAGAAATTTCCCATTGCCAACAACAGATGCGCTTGAGACAACTTTACCAGTTTGCAATGAAACTTCAAAAAGTAACACTGAATTCAGCAATACTGCTAAGAGAAATTTTTGACTGTACAGCGAAAGATGGCATTAGAATAAAGAAATGCTAGAGCATAACTCTTACAAAAGGATACACATTGTAGTTCTAATTTTTATTGAAAACCATATTTACATATCCAACTAGCACGTAATTGTGGCTGTTGCATCATTTTGGTTAGTATAGAAGAGAATGGAAGTGGGTGTTTCTTCAAGTTCTCAACAGTCTGAGTATTGCATCATTTTGGGCAGTATAGAAGAGGAATAGAAGTGGGCTTTTCCTCAAGTTCTCAACAGTCTAATGTATCTTGTAAAAACACCTAAGGATCCATTTATCACCACTCTTTAAATGGAGAAAGTAACCCAACAAATAACTAGAGTATCCACAGATAATGATCCAAAGACGAAGGATTATCCCAGACTGGGTACAAACGAAAAGACCTGGAATCTTAAAGGTGTTTGTATCAATCAGTCTGATGAGAGAGTACTCACTTAAACTGACTCCGTAAATATGTCATGTCATTAAAAGACTGTAAAGATGTCACGTCATAAAAAGCAAGAAGAGAAAAAGAATTATAGATGTCCTACATATCCAAGACATCAAGGCTGACTTGTTTAAAGCTCACTTGTATCAGCCCTTTAAGAAATTTAGATTCCATTAGGTTTAAATTGCTTTGACTTGATCCATTAGGTTTAGGAACCCTTTTAGCTTCATTAAGAAATTCAACTAAATATTCATTAAACAGTGACATGCAAAGAAACTCAACTGCACCAGCATACAAATAATAACCTACCTCCAACCCTTTTAACTTCATTAAGAAGACAATCTACTATAGAAGCTGAGCTGTTGCTAACGGGAAAAACTCGCCCATCATCTTCTGTCTAATGCAAAATAATCAAAACCCAAATCATTAAAAGAAGATTTCGTTTCAAATGAATGAGAAGAATATCAAGCAGAAGCAAATATTGCCGAAACTAACCTTAAGCTGAACCCCATGATCAGAGAACCAACCCATGGTATCTTGTGGGCCATGAACATTAAAGAAAGATCCACGCAGTTCCTTATTTCCCCTAGGATAGTTTTCTGTCAATCTCTGCGTTAATACACCATGAAAGGCCCTAAAAGTCAAATACAGCTAAAATGCAAAGAACAACTCACTTGAACCGAATGCTGAGCATCAAGGTGTAAATAAATAGTAAGGAATTAATGGAATGTGATGTGAGATTCAGAAATAAATAGCAACTTTGGACTAGTCTATCGTTTTACTTTTTTCATTTGGTAGTAGAGGTTTTGAGAAGAACAGGAACAATGTGGCGGTACTGCAACATAAGTTATTCAGCTCTATGATTAGGTTCAGTAAAATGAGGTAAGGGATGATGAATGTAAGTTCCGAAATCAAAGAAATTTATGTACTTTTAATAAAAGCTTAACAATGATGAAATTCATGCAAAATAATAGCAACTATAGCATACATGGTCGTAATTAGCGTACATGTTAAGAAGCCCTTGCAAAATTGATTTATAGGACCTATAGGATATTTGATTCATATTACTAAAGGAAACTCACAGTACAGCTGCTATAGCGGCCATTATAACTCTGCATATTATACCTTTTCTTCAATACGAAGACATGTACGACACATGATAGTGCCTAGGCTCTACTAGTTACACTCATGAGCTAATCCACCATGGACACAGATTGAAACAGCAACACTAAGAAGTGTACATATTAGATGTCTAGAGAAAAGTTTAGTTCTAGAAAAATGAAATGATTAAACTTATTAAACAACAGTTACATGTCTGACCATCGCCTCAACAAAATGCCCATTGGTCACATTGCAACGGCCTCCCCCAGAAATTTTTACCTAAAGATAAGAGAAACATACAATAAAAAAACATAAAAAGAATTTTGAAATCAAATAATAAAACTAGAAATCTAAAATGCCTGTGAAAGTACTGCTTTTAACCAACTGAGCTCCATATCATGCTAAAACTAGTAAGCCACAAAATGTACAGATCTGAATTTAGAACCTTTTTGAACCCCAATAACGTTGTAACATAATGTGCTCTATTTGACTAGAAATGCTGCATAAAAACCTTGCTCATTCACAGATATAAATCATCAGTCACCAATTTAGGAAACACCAACTAATTATGTAAAAACAAGAAAACTTAGAAGATTCGACCCCATAGCATTCAACTCCTATTCCCAACCTATGGTCACAGAATATAAAATCCTAGAATTACTTTTCCTGAATTTCAATTCATATACTAGCTTTCATAACTGAGAATTAAGTGGCATATTTTCAGCCAAAGCTGTCAGAACTAAGCATGTTTAAAGGCTGCACTACCCAAGCCAAGGTAAACAATGACAAATGAGCAAAAAATCCACTAACCTGTATTGAACAAAAAGTTACAAAATCGGGGATACAAGTTTCCAAAATAAAGCAATTTAAAGTAAAGTACAACTTGAACTTAAAATATTAAATACAGCGCTCTCTGACAGCTTAAGCTTTTAGAAATAAACGGTAGTTTCACATTATTCAAGATGGTATCAGTGTTCGAGGTCCTGAGTTCGAATCCCGCCAGCCTCCTGATCTCACTCAATTTCCTCCCATCTAATTCAAGTCCACATTGCGTCTATCAAAAAGCTCGAGCCCAGACTTGAGCAGCTTAAGCTTTTAGAGATAAACGGTTGTTTCACATTATTTAACAATGCAAGATTGATGAGAAGAATCTGACCTTTGACAAAGGCTTTCCTTTCTCGATGACCAATACATTCAATTGAGGAGCTAGGGTTTTCGCTCTTATTGAAGCGTATATCCCAGCTGCACCACCACCCACCACCACCAACAATGGCTCATTTATCTACATCATTGAAGCTATCAAACATGAGCACTGCTTTGCAAAACACATAATCAGAGACTGATAGAGTGGAAGAGAGACAGAGGAGTACTTGTAAGGAGCTGCTGCTTGTAGTCGTAGTCGAAGAGGAGATGAAGCGGTTCTTGTTGCGGAAGGGGACGTGGCGAATCCTCGTCGAGAAGCAAGGGGCGGCTCCCATGGAGGAGCCGAGAGGGAGAGGGAGAGGGAGAGGGAGAAGGAGGAGACCCCTCGCTGCGGCGGAGGCGGAAGCGGAGCTCCTCATTGGGGCATTCCTTCGAACACCTTCCGAGCGCTGCTTCCAATTTTGTTTACACTGTACACAGCGCGCGATTGACCCCGCGGCGAAAAGAACCTTTAGCTCTGCAAGAGAATTTTTTTTATTAATAGACTTAAGAAATATTATAATTACAAAAATAGTCTTTTAAAAAAATTATTTATAAAACTAGATATATGCGGTGAATGAATTACCGCTTTCTAAATACGGTAAATCATTCACCGCTTTCTTTAAAAAATAATAAATATTTTTAATATCTAATACCATATATCTTTTAAAGTTTGGATAGTGAAAAGATGTAAATTAGGGTAAAGGCGGTGAATGATTCACCGCATTTAAAAGCGGTGAACCGCTTTTAGAGGTCTAGTTTTACAAATAAAAATTTTAGAGGTCTATTTTTATATTTAAAAATTTTTGTAGGCTTAATAGCCTAAAAACTCCTCTGCAAGATGATTTTTTTGAGGTAAATTTCAGTATAGTCTCCCTCCAGGCCAGATACGTCAGCATCCTGCCCCATTATGGCTGTCAACAAGTCCAACATGAGCTAGCTGAGGTCGGCTCGTGTTCGCTTGTTTATTAAACGAGCCGAACATGAGCTGACTCATAAAAATATCGAGCTAAAAAATTTAGCTCGTGCTCAGTTTGTTTATTAATGAGCCGAACACGAACTGGCTCGCGAGCAGTAAGTTAGATTATCAGCTTATTACTAGATAAAAAGTTGAATTTTTTTTAAAAAAAATTAGAATCTTAATCTAATAATTGGGATTCACAGAATACAGGTATTTTTATATTTGGATTGACCTAAAAACCAAATAGTTAAAACCGAATACGAGCTGGCTCGTGAAATGCGAGCTGGATTGCTACTGCCGACATTGCAGAAGCAAAAGTGCATCAAATTACAATTGATTTTTGTGAGAGCTTTGTCTATATATTTTAAGTAAAGAATGGTAGCATCTTGCCAGCTTACTTTTCTTTTGAAAAAAATTAAGCCAGAAATGTGAAACGACTAAACTTTAAATTTAGAACAGTCATCAAAGTTCTTTATCATTTGCGCTAGAAACGATTGGTATATACTCTAAATAAATTGATTGTCACAATTCTATGAGCTCGAGCTTTTAGTATAGTTGTTAGCGTCTGTTGGTTTAAATGGGCCAGTATCTTGCCCTGTGGCTGGAGGTCAGGTTGGACCGAGTCATGTTTGAAATTGTACGAGGCTGGATTGGGCCGAGTCATGTTCGAAGTGACGTGAGGCTGGTTGGGTCGAGTCATAATTAAGATTTGTAGGCGTTGTGTTTGTACATTTTAGGTGAATTGGTTGTATATTTCCGACGGCACCAACTATCTGTTAGTAGTAACTACATTTCCGACAATCTTAGAACTTATAGTTTAAGATAGAGACCAATAACTTTTTTTGATATATGTGGGATAGGGATGCAAACAGATTCGATTGGTTGAGATTCGTGTCAAGGGCTTAAAAATTTTGCTCGCGAAGTCCGTGCGGCGCTCACCTTCTTTAGCGAAAATAGGTTTCAGTCAGTAAAGTTAGACCATGAACTTGAATTGGGCTGAAATTTTTCTAAATTCGTGACATTCTGCTCTTAATGGGGCGGTAGGTGCGAGAGCAAAATTCAGGGCAGTAAACGGAGAGCCTCGCCCCGAATCCGTCCCGTCAAGCCCGAAAAAATATTTCAATTAAAAATAATTTATTTTTTTTAGAATGTTATTTGAATGCTAATTTTCAAGCACTACAAAATATCTGATTTTAGATAAATATTTTTTTTTAATAAGTGTAAACTCATCTGTGAAAGAAAATAGGTATAAAGTGATATTTGAACACAGATAAAATTGGCAAATAATGCATTCAACACCCATCATGTGATTGTTAAAATCAAAATTAAACCTGGAAGGAATGCATTAATAATTAATAAGACCAATGATCAAAGTACAAAAAAATATGAATCTAACTAATTAATTTTTTCATTCAATATTATCCACCATCAAATGTGTATATTCACTTGAGTTCCACTAAAACTGATCAAATTAAAAAGGACAAAACAAAGTTTACCAAACCTAATTATCACCTACCTATGACTCTTATGACACTATGGTCCCTAAATTTTAATTTATTATAATTTCTGCCTCAAATATTCAAAATTATTACAATCAAATCCTGTAAACTAATTCAGATGATTAAATGTTAATATATTGCTAATATAAAAGTGATGTAACAGTGTTGTAATTGATATTATATCACTTTTATATCAGCGATGCGTCAACATTTGGCCAATTAAGTTGGATTGTGAGATTTGATGCAACAATTATGAAATTTTGAGTCAGAATTTGCAATAAATCAAATGTGCAATTTATCCTATTAACTATTAACTAACTAAAATTTGTAAATAATCACCACTTTAAGTAGGCATTGATTGGGCTCCTCACATGGTGCCTTCCGTCGGTCCACATGATCGCCGCCGGCAAGCTCACATTCCTCGACGGTCCCACGCCTGAAACCGTTACGACAAAACTCTTCTTCTGACCCAACTTATCGAACGACAGGACGCGGGGTCGAACGTTTACGTTCATACTTCCAGGACTGACGATCACGCGGTATGTCGAGTTCGGGCGGCCGACGTTCGTGACCGTCCGCGGGAATTCAGTACGGAAGCGAGCACCTCCGCTCACGGGCACGGCCATTGTTGGATAGTTCAGCTTCGATACACGCCAATTTGAGCCCTTAGGGCAAGTGGTTTTTTCTCCGGTTACGAGACTAACTTTATCTGCAGTATACTGGGTGCATAGCAGGTTTACATAGTCGGCTATGTCGGGTTCGTAGACGAGCCCAGGGTTGCGAGCCCGAATCAGGTTAAGTTCTCCGGCTCCGTAGGCGAGCTCGGCATCTTGATGAGTCGTATGCCTCATAGGAGTAGCTGCATTGTAGGTAGGAACAAGTTATAATCATGTCAAACGAGTTTTCGCAGTATTAAATACTATTTGAATAGAACTATTTTAAAAAAAAATAAAAAAAATTAATCCAAGTGGTTTTATATAGAGGGCAAATATGAAATTTTTATAAAACAAAAGAAAATAAGAGCAAAAAAAAATAAAAATAGTAAAGAGAAAATTAACTCTCTTTCTTTTCTCTCCGTTCTTATTCATTTTTCCTCTCCTGTAATTTACATCTAAGAAGAGAAAAGGTTTAATTACACTCTACTACACTATATTTTGATATTATTTTTATTTGCTATACTGAGTATTTTTTTTTTCAAAAACAATATTGTAGTACTACAGTTTATAAATATCTATAGTATTGCATTCTAGGTTTATTTTCGTTTTTCTATCTTATGCTATTTTCTTTTTTTCATGTATATCGCAAAATTACTTTTTTTTTTCTCGTCAATCTTTAACATTATTGTTAACAAATTTATTATTTTAAATAAAAACTATTTTTTAAAAAACATTTTTTTTCATACTTTTTCGAGAAACCGAATAATATACTACTCACCAGTAGTGATCAGTGCAGACATAATGGCCCCAGCAGACCAGCTAGGGTGGAAGGATTTGACGTACGCGGCGGCGCCGGAGACGTGGGGGGCCGCCATGGATGTGCCGGATATGATGTTGTAGGGCGCGGAGGTTACCGTATCGATCTCATCGTCTCGGAACGGTGCCTTCGGCGACCACGCCGCAAGGATATTGACCCCCGGAGCAATTATGTCAGGCTACAATTTATACATAATCAATTATCCTGTAGTTTTATCTTTATTTTTATTAAAAAAAAATTTATTGTCAAATAAAATAGTAAAGTGAATTTTTTTAAATAATCACAGAGTAATTAAGTTTACAAGATACCTCTTTACCAATTGATATATAATATAAAAGTTTCAAATATCAAAATATTCCTTCTAAGTGGTCATTAATTTCATTGTATCCTTTGATTCAAATACCCATTTTTCCATTACTTTTTTTTGATAATTTTTTTAAAAAAATTGTATTCTTTATTATTTTTAATATAAATTCATAAGTTTAAACTTTTCCGGTCTTAGCATCTTTTAGAGAAACTTAAAAAACATTTCACTACCAGTGTTAACTTATGTCTCCAATTTTGTAGATTTATTATTATAAATATCAAATCACAATCTTTTGTTCCATTGTTAATTGGTGAAATATATATTTTATTGTTAAAAGTTTTATATTCATATTAAAATTTGAAATTAAAACTATAATAAAAAGATAAAATCAAAATTCGTAATAGTTTAATTAAATTTTACTGAAAGACGTTCGGCAAAAAGTTTATTTGAAAGAATACTTCAAAACCCAGAAACTTATATGAATAAATGGATAAATTAAGAACATTTTTAAAATTATGGAAAAAATTAGGAAATTATATAATTCTAACTCTATCTCTGTTCATATAGGAAAAAGAAAAGAAAAAAGACGAAGAAGTGTTAGTTTGAAAATTTATATAAATATAAATATCATCATAATGGTCTCCAAATATGGCACAAAAATATATTTAATTAAGAGGCTATTTTTTTTTCTTTTATAATAAAGGTCCAAAAAAATATAAAAGTGCACACAATATAATTTCTTTTATACTATAAAAATCCAACTTCGATTGTATCAGAGAAGCACGCAGCTATATGCTCTCAGATGGCGGGTGCAACTATAATTTTATAGTATAATAACAAAAACAAAAAAAAGATTAAGGACACTTCTAAATTTTTAGGCATTATATGTAAATATATATAAACATAATGCATTTAACTACCACATATCATATTTTAACTTTTAATATAATAATAAGGAGTTAAGAGTGAAAAATACCTTTAATATTCCAGGGTTTAAGAGATTTGGACCTCTCGAAGAGAATGAAGCAACAGCTGGAGCTTCAGGATCGAAAACACCTTCACTTTTCATTATCTTGGCCACAGGTTCTCTGAAAACAATTGTTACAATTATCAAGGTTTAACATCACATAATAAATTGATTTGATACGACAAATGATTCATATAATGATAATTTTTGAAACGTCGGCGTTTGATACGACAGACGCGCTAACAATGACCAATTAGTTGACAAGCTTAATGGTTGTTATTCGAGACGTCAATTCAGAATAAGAAAAAGAAAAAGTTTCAAATATCATCCATGTGGTTTCGTACTTTCTCACTTTAGTAACTTGTGGTTTCGTTTTTCTCTTTTTCTTATTTCTTTCATTAATTTTTTCGTTAAATCATATGAAAAAACTTCAAATAACTCATCTCTGGTTTATCGAATATTCATTTTAGTACCTTGTGGTTTTAACTTTCTCACTGATTTAACGAAAAAATTAACAAAAGAAATAAGAAAAAGATAAAAATTAAAAAGATAAAAGGTAAATTTTGAATATATTATTTATCTTTACAGAATTAGTTAGTGTACTTCATATAATTCCCACAACTACAAATTTATAATAGTAAGTATTAGTTAGTATACTTCATGCAATCTCCATAGCTACAAATCTATAAAAATAAGTAATTAGTCTAAATTTTGCAGTCAAAATATTGTTGACCGACTCAAATCAAACAAGCTAAAAAAGTTTGGATAGCAGAATTGGACTGTAATATTTCTAATAGTATTTAAATATTTAGTGCTTATGAGTTTTCGGCCGCTGAATGAAAAGTTGTGGGGTTAGAATGATGATGATTCTCCTGAAATTTCGAGATAGTTGGTGGAGCAGCATAGTTCAATGTATAAAAATAGGCAAAGAAATGGATCTAATAGTGAAAAAGTTACTAGCACCGAGTGCTTGGTGCTATTAGAAGTAGCTCAGTCAGATTCGCATAGTAAAATTAAGGCTAAATTATAAAAAACTTTCTGTCAATACTCGTTTTTTCACTTTTTTCTCATATTATTTAAAAACCTACACTTTGCCTCCTTATAAAATAAAAAATATTCACAAAAAGGTACGGTATTAACTGTGATGATAAAATGACCAATTTGTCCCGCACCATCTTCGTCTTCTCTAATATAAAAAAAATATAATAATATTTTATAAACGGAACCCTAACAGAACACTAACGGAGAGGATGAAATGAATATTTTTTATTTTACAAGGAGGTAAAGTGCAGGTTTTTAAATGAAAATAAAGAAGAAGGAAAAACTCAAACTCACGGCAAGTCATGGAGGTACTGAGCGAGCTCTCTGGCCTGATCGTAGGTGACGAGCGCGGTGGGGAGAGTGAATGAGTCGGCATCGTCGGTAGGGTCGGTGGTCACGGCCACGATTCCCTCGGCCCCAGATTCGTACGGCTGCAGTTCATAATCCGCGTCGCAAAATACGATCTTGCCCTTTTCCACTACGTAGTCGAATTGTCCCGGGTCGAGGCAGTTCCTACCGTTAAAATTATGTAAAAATATTTATACAACTTTAAAATCTCATCGCACAAAACTAACTTGTCAAATGCTTACTTGCGCCCCTCTTCTTTTTTTTTTAACAAAAAGGTCATTATTATCATACAATTAATATTTGTAAACAGCATTTGCTTTGCGGTAGAGAGATTATGTAAATTTTACAAAAATATTTATGCAACTTTAAAATATTATAGTACAAAACCATCTTGCCCTTGTATCAAATTAACCCTCCTGGCATGCCATGGTCACTACATTTGAATTTAAATTTGAAAAATCCAAAAAATTAAAGGTTCTTAAACCAAATCTCTTATTTTTCAATATTAAAAAATTGAAAATTTTTTTGTAAACTCTTAGAGGAGTAGGTGTGAGATTTTGAGTATGTAGTTAATTACTTACAAATATACCAATGAGGAGAAGTTTTTCGGCGAGTCCTTGGTATTAAGGCTGCTGATACCCTGTTTAAAGAATCAATCAAAAATGAGAAAATATTGCGAAAGCATTAATCCAATTACTACTATGAAAGAAGATAATTTTATGTATTTTTAAGGTACTAATTCTATGTATGTTAAAGTACTCATTCCCAAACTAAAAACTTAAATCTTAAGATAGTAAGTGTAGTTATACAAGAGCCAGACAAAATCGGATTGAAAGTATTGAGAGGAATGAGATAAAAACCAAATGAAACCTCATACGATGTTAAGGGATTGAGGTTCAACATAAAAGTGTAAGCTAACGGGTAGAGAAACTCTTAACATTATATAAATGGTGCAATTAATATAGTAAGTGTTTGCGTTATGCGAATCGAACAAAACTGGATATACGGAACAAAACAAGAATAAAAGTATTATGTCAACTCAGATAAGAACTAAACATAACTGAGTTGAAATAATTGAATGATCGAGGAGAGAAAAATGGGTTGAAAGGTGTTAAAGAGAAGTAATATTAATACCGTTCTCTAGTAACTTAAGCTTTTAGAGATAAACAGTAATTTAACATGGTATCGAAGCAGGAGGTCCTAAGGTCTAATTGCGCCAGGCTCCAAGCATTGTTTCTTTTCCTTTCATTTAATTCAAGTTCATATTTTGGGTATATCAAAAGGTTTTGAGTCTAAACGCGAAGAAAAGTGCTAAATATAAGTAATAAAAATACCGCTCTCCACTAGCTTTAGCTTTTAAAGATAAACAGTAATTTAACATAAGAGAACTAGCTAGGGTTTTACTTATTGTATTGAGTGTTAGTTAGGGTTTTAGTTTTCATCTGGCGGCGAGGGGGACTCTTTTTTTTTTGCATTTAGGCTCCTCAGAAAAAGAAAAAGAAATCTAAAAATAGTGTCAGCAAATTTATATTTGCATAAATGACTTTTTTTTCTATCATGCGAGCATCATGATAGACCGAAGAGAATCATATTAAGTTGAACACGGTGATCCAGTCATCGTGTTTAAACACGATGATTGTATTACCTGTGATATTCTTAGGGTTGGAATTTAAACTCACCAGGATAGTCTTATTGTTCCCTAACACCACCCTGGTAACAAAGCGCCGGTCGATGGTGCTCGCGCCGACGGATATGAACCACGGGGCGACGTTCGTCACCGTGCCGGGGTCGGGCCCCGAGTTCCCAGCGGCGACCGCGGTGAGGATCCCTTTCTTTGCGGCGTGGAAGGCGCCGATGGCGATCGCGTCCTCGAAATAGTCCAACATATCGCTGTGCCCCAGCGACACCGACAGGATGTCAACGCCATCGGCAACGGCGTCGTCGAACGCCGCCAGGATGTCGTGGTCGTCGCAGTTGTCATCCCAGCACACCTTGTACATAGCGATCCGCGCGGCGGGGACCGCCCCCCGCGCGACGCCCCGCGCCACCCCGAACAGGCTCGCGTTCGCCACCGCGTTGCCCGCCGCCGTCGAGGACGTGTGGGTGCCGTGCCCGTCGAAGTCGCGCGGCGAGAGCTCGTAGCCGGAGACGAAGCCGCCTTTGTAGTACCGAGCTCCGATGATCTTGCTGCACGTGTTGCATGCCCATTAATTGTACATGTACACCATCTTATACAGATCGTTTTTACGCTGTGAAACCCTAAAATGTCTATCACGTATATAGCACGAATTTTAAAGCAGCGGGGTCTGCAATTTTTGAGCCTAGTAAAACCTAACTGCCGCTTTAAAATTTGCACATTTATCCGACTAACCAATCATTACGAAATATGCACAAATTTATGCACAAATTTTAAAGCAGCAATGAATGATTAATTAGACCGTCTTGTTTGTAAGGAAACCACGCCTTCATCGTTGCTTTAAGATTCGTTCACTATATGCGACGAACTATATATCCACATTGAGCCTAGCTAATATAACCACACAAAAAAAAAAAACTACGCATGCATGCATGCACGCGCGTACGTACTTGTTGCAGGTGAAGTTGTGGCAGACGCCCTTCCACCGGCTGGGCGGGGGGGCAAACCCCTTGTCGTTAAAGGATTCGGATTCGGGCCAGATTCCGCAGTCGAGCAACCCGATGACGACGTCGCCCTCCACCGCGAGGTTGCGCTTCGCGGCTCGCGAAAGCCCCAAGAAGTCCCACGATCTTGTAGTGTGAAGCTTCAGGGTTCTGCTCGGGAACACGGACACCACCCCTTCCATGCCTATTCAAATTTCCATGCAAAATCCAATTGACCAATATATAAGGTGAAAATGTATAAATTTTTTTCGTAAATATATGTTTTTTTACTTCTTTTTTTTTTTCCTTACTTTCAGACATTTTTATTATGTCCACTTAAAATTTCAAAAATAGTTTCGAGGAGCGGTAAAATGACCAAATTATCCTGCTTATTATGTAAGAAAAAAATAATTTTTTAATATATTTTTATTTTTTTACGATATTTTCAGTATAAATTATGAGAAATTGATGGAATAGAAAAGAAACCCTATCAGTGGGGTTAGGGCAAAATGTTTTCGGGTTAATAAAAAATGCAAAATGATTAAATAGCTCTTACCTATTCTATAAAAGAAAATTGGTAATATATTTTTATCATTTTCAAGGATATTTTTTGGTATAAATTATAAGAAATTGACGGAATAGAGATGGAATCCTGACGGATGAATCGAGGCTAAATGCATTAACTTAAAATTTTAAGAGAGTAAAATGTAGGTTTTTGAAAGTCAATGATAAAGGGAGAAAATGAGGGTTTTTGGTATATATTTTAGCCAATAATTTGTGTCAAATATTAAAACTGCAATTTAACGACTTAAATTTGCTGAATTTTGTTATTAGCTTTAATTATTTTTTTAGCAAATAAAACTACAATACGTAACAAATAATAATATCTGATAAGTTTGTTCTACGAAATCTTTAGCGTTTAGCTAAAGAGAATATATAACTCAAATAAATAAATAAAAATAAAAATAATTAGAAGTTATGAATATTATGACATACATTCATTTTTATGCATGGCAAAATAATGAAACTAAAGATTAATTAAACTATGAACCTCTTTATATATATATATATTCGAGTTTTGTTTCTTTTACCTGCGATTTTTTGCTGTTCTTTATGCGTAAGTTTTGCTGCGAAACCATTGAAGCTCCTTCCATAGCTATAGATTAAGCTCTCTTCAACCGCGCTACGTAAATTATAATTTCATTTAAAATCATATTAAAATTATTCATCTTAAACAAAACAAAGATAATTTTCGGTGCAATATACATTGACATCTTTATCGGGCAAATTAGTTTTATATAAAACTGTTAAAAACAGTTTTGATTAATAAAATATATCTTTTTTCATGAAAAATGATATTTTCTTTTATTTTTGCGTCAGATGAAAACAGTATTTGAAGCGTACATAAATAAATGAAATTAAATTATAAGAAAAAAGAGAGCGAGGTGGATTCTCAATTTGTGTCTTTTGCAAAAAAAAATTACGAGAACAAAATTAATAACGTTTTTTTTCCCCTAAAATAGGTAAAATTATTTTTCATAGAAAAATATACAATGTGTAAATAACCATAGACTTTAAAACCTCAATTTTGATCCCAAAAATATTTCTAGTTCTCTTATACATGAAACAAAACAAATATTTCCAGATCTCTTTTTCTTTTTAATTTGCACCATTTTTCAGTAAAAAAAGAAAATTAAAAAACAAAAATATATTATTGATTCTAAAATATGGAAAAGTATTATTTTACTGAAAAAAACACTTAAAAAATAATTTTTCGGCCGGAAAAATACTTTTAGATATCTTTTTCGTGAAACCAACCACCAACTTACTTAATTAGAATATCTAAAAGTAGGGCGAAAAAAAAAAAAAAAAAAAAAAAAAAAAAAAAAAAAAAAAAAAAAAACCTGTCCTCAAGAATATTATCAAGCATGCTACGATGGAGAGACTCAGTAGCAACATCTTCGAATGGTTTTTCTCCCATGTACACAATATAAACCTGCATAAACAATACAATTAATACAACACGTATCACTAAATCAAAATTTATTCCCATATAAACTACATATGATACGCTACAACAAATCTTGCACTTAAGGACACTTTAAATAATAACTAGCGACGCTTTAAAGCGTTGGCAAAAATAACTCCGACGCTTGTAAAAGCGTCGAGTAAAGAGTCGTTAAGTAAACATGTCGGAATAAATATACCGACGCTTTAATATAGTATCGAAAAAATTTTATCAGTATTTGATAAAAATAAATTTATTGGCGACGCTTAATCATAGTGTCGGTAATGCCAAATATTGAAGACGCTAGAATTGAGCGTCGTCTAAAACATATTTTATTGTAGTGATACGACATACAAACTATATATATATACACATACACACAAAATATAAACCTGAATGCATAAAAATAATAACAATTAATATTATTCAATATATATGACTAAACCAAAATTTATTTTCATATAAACTACACATAATACAACATATAAACTATATATGTAAAAGCAAAACAACCTTTCTTTCATCATTAAATGAAGAAGCTGCAACGAAAATAGAGGAGAGAACAAGAAGTAGCCACAGATAAGATCTTAAAAAAGCCATGACAAAGTGTGACTTGAAAAATGAAGATAAATGAGATCATTATTGAGTGGTAACTAGGTTAATGAGTATATATATAGAGAGAGAGAAAGATGCACATGTAACATATATTTTTATATATCTTTTTCGTTTTGAAATTTAAATTAAGATATTTATATTTACTGTTCCTTTTTATGATTAATACGAATTTCGTCCAACGATATATACGGCCTTATCGGGAATATTTAAAAAAGAAACATCTTATAAAGGGGCAAATTGTATGAAGAGTCCCGACATTTACTTTTTTTGCAAACAGACCCCTAAACGTTTACTTTTTGGCAATTAGACTAATTAAATTTTACTAAATAGTTCAACAAATCCCTCTCGTGCTATTTATACATGTATTTCGGTACTTGTATTAATTGCATATAGTCTTGCATAGTTTTAAAATACCAAAAAATTTATTTCTATTGTAATGTATGATAAATGTACTAAAAATAAAAAAGAGATTAATGCTGATACTTAATTATCATAAGTAGAAGTAAAAAATAGATTTTATTTATTTATTTATTTTTTTGCTGTTTTGAAGTTCTACAAAATTACGTGCAAGACGTGCAACTAAGATAATTATTCAGTCAGTAATTTCATTTGAGGAGAGGGGCCTATTAAATTTATTAATAAAGTTTATGGTGTCTAATTATCAAAATTAGAAGTTTAGGATCTGTTTGAATAAAGACTTAATTACAATCTACTACATACTTTATAGATTTTTTTAAAAAAAAACTTTCTACACTTTACTATTTTTTTTTTTTTTCAAAGACACCACTGTGTATTATATTTTATCAATTTCTACTCTGCATTTTAGATTTATTTTTCCTTTTCTACCTTGTACTTTTTTTTCAATATAAATATCAGTTAACTATTTTTTTATAAATCTATAATCTTAGACAAAATCTAGCAATTTTATTAAGAAACACTGATTAAATGATAGGAAAAATATAAAATAAATATCCATGAAAGACTCACCAAAAACTTTTGTTAACTTATTTTGAGCTTTCTTTTATTGGTTTTATGTATTTTTTTATTTTTTATGTCAAAATGAACTGAATATATACTCTACCACTTTCAATCAATATTTTTTTAAGAACTTTTATTTAAAATTATAGATTTATTACTTATAGTGTATGATTTGAAAAAAAAATAATAATAATTGTTGAGTGGCCGGCGTGGTTGAAAAAAGAAAAAAGAAAAAAGAAGGGTATAGTGTAGGAAGTGAAAAGAATCTATAAAATAAAGTGTAGTATATATAATGTAATTAAGCCTTGAATAAATGCTAAAGTTGGGAGAGTCTTTTGTACAATTCTCTCTATTAAAAAAATGGATGGTGAAAAATACTAACTGATTATAATTTTTTATATTTATATACAGAGGATATTTTTAAGAGCGATGTCATTTGTATGCTTCAAAGTGAAATGTACCACCTACACCCTTTTCATCTAAAAATCATCAATTTTTGCTTGTCACATTATTTTTGTAACTAAAATTTATTCAGATTTTTATAAATCCTAAGATGGAGGGTGTAATATCTACACCGCACTTTTCAGGTGTATAAGTAAAATTTTTTTTCATTTTTAAGGAAAAACTTCAGTAAGGATATTAGTTGCGATGTTTTCCGCTTTTTTATTTTCTGGCCATCAAATTAATGTTATGTAGATAATGATTATCTTAGACCAACCTTATCTCAATTCTTTAGGTTTTAAACTGAAAAATTTATAAGGCCTATATTCTGAATTTGATAAATATCAAAAGAGTTATGGCCTTTTTGCATAAAAAATCCACTAATTTTGGGCTTTTGCAAAATCGGGCCGCATTTTTCGTTTTTGCATATTCGGTCCGGATTTTCAGTTTTCTGACCAAAATGCCCTTTGTATCCCTCCGCCTCAAGCGTATGCGCTTTCTAGCTCGTATACGTATAATTTCCCGCGGCTGTCAGGGCATTAAATGCGCCTGCGTCGGGACATTAAATGCGCAAAAGTGAATGCTGTTCGCCTGTGACTAATAGTGCAACGCCAACAAAAAAGTGACAAAGGGAATAATAGTGCAACGCGGACAAAATAGTGCAACAAAGCTACGAAAAGTACAATTCGTGAGAACTTACAGTGCAACATTCTATATTACATTGTAACTATAAGGAGAAATAACAGTTATTCGTGTTCTAACATGTAAGTAAAAGCGCAAACAAGGTTATAACTAGACCAGTTCTTTTTCATTGTTTTTAGTTGGTTGTATGTTCTCCACTAGTTTTTATCCAAAACGAAAATGCACTCTCTATTAATCTAGACCCAAGGATTACATTTGCTTTGATGAAAATTACACTAATTATAGAGAGATGGTATTTACAATTTCTAGCCCAGGGCGACTAGTGTTTGTCAAGTAGGCGTAGGCGACGAAGGGAGTTGGCCGTGGAGGTGGGTCGTCGTCATCCCTTAAGAAACGATACCTGCCCATTTTAAACGTACAACTGTCCGCACAATAGTGCAATCAGTGTCTGGGTATTAACGAAAATAGTGCAATGGTTGTTAAGAACAGTGTAATCGTTGATACACTAATGTAACGTAGACGGTTTTGAAGAACTGTTGGTTAATAGGCGTAAAGACACAGATGGTGGAACTGTTATTACTATACATTAAATGCGCCGACGCCGGTTTACGCAACCCCGTCGTCATCGGGTGGTCATCGGGACAAGAACCAAATCGTCCACGATATTCGCCGTACTATGGGTAGTAAATGCGCCTGCGGTGTTTGCTGTTTGCTGATTGTGTTTTGGACTAAGCGCCAGCCCGTCAAAGGGAATAATAGTGCAACATAACACTTAAACGATTAAATTATACCCGTGCAACATAACACTTAAACGATTAAAGTTTACCTTTGAAATAATAGTGCAACGTAGACCGTAAGAGTGTAATAGGCCACCAGGAAGTCCAACATAACACTTAAAAGATTAAAGTATACCTTTGCAATAATAGTGCAACGAAATACGCGATAATAGTGCAAAACAGAGGGTATAAATGGTGCAACGATGTTTTACGGGTATAAATGGTGCAACATACCTTTACAAATGTTATTTGCTCGCATTAAACGTCCAACAAAACTTACAATAGTGCAATATTTGTATTGAAACAAAGCAACGGCTGTAAAAATAGTGCAATCATTTAGTACATTCCTGTAAGCTACAATGCATCTGAAAAGGCCCGAAAAGGCGCTTGTATACATAGGGTTCTGTAGCCGCCGCTTTCTGCTTCCTTTTCTCTCAACCGCCTTACAGTGCTGTCTTCCCCTCATTCACTTTATTTATGCACTGTTTGCAACCAACCTTGTCTGGTTTGGTACCCAGAAGCTGCCACACTCTCGTTCCCTGCAATGGCGTCTAACTCTTCGGAGTCGAGACCGAACAGGGGCGGTCGGAGCGGCAGGTTGTTAGTTAATTCGAGATGCTTCGTAGGAGCGTATAGGAAGACCTACGCCTCTGTCGTGAAGCCACATCATCTTCCCGTCATCGAGAGTACCATTTTCGCCAACATCTTACATTTCCCCGATATCACCTCAGACCGGCCCATGCTGGAGTTCATCATGCGGCATTGGAAGGATGGGGTAGATTTCGAAATAGGCCCGCAGACCATAAGCTTCACCACCCAGGAGGTTGCAGTGCTGCTCGGTTTACCCCTGGAGGGCCAACTTTTGGACTTGAATCTCAAAGTGGATTCGGAGATTCAGAAGCGGTACCTTGAGGGGAAGAAAGTCGACCGCAAGAAGAACCTCGAGGTCGTTTTGAAGGAGATGTCCCCCAAGGAGGACGAAGAGGACATCCGCGACTTCGTTAAATTACTTATTCTCTACTACTTTTTTTTCTTGCATTCTTTTTACAAATACCAATAATCTCTGCCCCAAGGGTCTAATCGCTCTTGTCGATGAACTCCCCGCGCTGCCACGGTACAATTGGCCGGAGGCAGTACATCGGTTTATAATCGACAGCCTATGCCCCGCGCCATAAAATTACAGGATAATGTCTTGCGGGTGGGATACGTTCTTGGATGCACCCCTCTTCTCCCAGTAAGTATTAATAGTGCAAAGTAGTAATAGTGTAACGTTGGTGATCATAGTGTAAAAGCGTTATATTTAGTGCATTATATAGTGTAGTTGTGTGCTAGTCCGTGTAATGTTGTCTTACTCCAATCAGGTGTGGATATACGAGCACACTGGGTATAGATATCCTCTTCCTTCCCGTCGTGCAATATTTCCTCGTGTCCAGAGGTGGGATAGGATTAGATGCCGGCGAAGTTCATCCAACGTGAAGGACGACTTTAAATTCACTAGATGCCGGCGAAGGCTCGACCTCTCTCCGGAGGAGCAACGGCTGGTAGGAGTCGTAGGAAATGCTCCTCAACCAGCTCCTGCTCCACCTGGCCGTCGGCCGATGATTGAGGAAGAAGGGGGTCGGTATAAAGAGGTGATGTCGAGAATGGAACGTCTCGAGGATCTCGTGTATAGTCTGGCCAGCAGTGTGGCGGCCATTCTGCGCAATCCTCCTCCTCAACCAGCTCCTCCTCAACCAGCACCAACAACCTCGCCAAAGCGTATTACAAATATGAGCAGTCAGCATCGAAGCGTGTCGGCACATTTGAAAAAACATAACTCGTCAATGCCCATCTTGGCCATGCCGGCACCCATCTCGGCCCAGAAGATGGTGCCCGACGTCGTGAAAAAAAAAAAAACGAGACCGTCCCGATCTAATAAGGATCGGGCAGCCCCCAAAATCCACAGTCCCACGAAGAGATTTCCCATTGAGCTACGGAAGAAGCGCACCCCGGGGAAGGGGCCCCCCCACAGGAGCCCGTACGGCCTCCGACCGCTTTGGGGACGGAGGATCCAAGTCGACGTATGTAACGCGCTTACTCTTTTACAATCCCAATAACGTAGATTATAGAATAGTGCAACTGTCATTGTACATTCTTCAACCGGTTTTTCATGCAGGTTGCGCGGCCGACAAAGAGCCCACAAACTCCTACGCGCATCCAAGAAGATTATAAGGAAGGAGGGGATCTTTTAACCGGAAACGCGTTACTGGAAAGCGAAGGAGTAAGTAACAGTATAGTTTTAGTGTAAATAGTGTGTTTGCCTTACTAATAGACCCTTTTGTCGTACTAATTTAAACAAAGCAGGTCCTCAACGTCATCGAAAAGATTTGTGAGGACATCGAGCCGTTATCTTCGTTACGGGCGGAGGACAAGTCCGGCGAAGCCATGCCCTCGGCACCCGCCGCCACCCAAGGAAACTGCCTCCGAAGGGATGCCTGCGGAGGCGGAACCACCAGCAGCGCGGCAATTAGTGCCGGCCAGGCCTAAAAGGGTAATGATGCAACAGGAATGTGCAAGTAGTGCAATTGTTATTTAAATGGTGTAATCTTATCATTAATTAATAGTGTAATGTGCGTAATGTTGCATTATTTTCAACATGTTTGAACAGGCGGCCGAGGAGAAGTCCGCCGATCCAGTGCCATCGGCACCGCCACCACCCAAGGAGGCGGCGGAAGAAGGGAAGCCCCCGGAGGGCGAAACAGCTGCAGCGCGGCAACTCCCGCCCGGCGAGCCTGAAAGAAGAAGACAACGGGCTAAGAGGGTAACGTTGTATCCTGCTAATAGAAATAGTGCAATAGTGCGTCAAAGCGTGTAATAGATTCGAGTAGTCGTTTAATCCTCTAAATGTTGCATTCTTTCTTACATTACATGTTCCAACAGGCGGTCCCCTCGGCACCGCCGCCACCCAAGGAGGCCGCGGAAGAAGGGAAACTCCCGTCGGGACCGCCGCCACCCAAGGAGGCCGCGGAAGAAGGGAAGCCCCCGGAGGGCGAAACAGCACAGCCGCCACCCAAGGTGGCGGCGGAAGAAGGGAAACTCCCGCCCGGCGAGCCTGAAAGAAGAAGACAACGGCCTAAGAGGGTAACGTTGTATCCTACTAATAGAAATTATGCAATAGTGCGTCAAAGAGTGTAATAGTTCCGAGTAGTCGTGTAATCCTCTAAATGTTGCATTCTTGCTTACATTACATGTTTCAACAGGCGGTCCCCAAGGCACCGCCGCCACCCCAGGAGGGCGAAACAGCTGCAGCGCGGCAACTCCCGCCCGGCGAGCCTGAAAGAAGACGAAAACGGCCTAAGAGGGTAACGTTGTATCCTGCTAATAGAAATTGTGCAATAGTACGTCAAAGAGTGTAATAGTTCCGAGTAGTCGTGTAATCCTCTAAATGTTGCATTCTTGCTTACATGTTTCAACAGGCGGTCCCCAAGGCACCGCCGCCAACCAAGGAGGCCGCGGAAGAAGGGAAGCCCCAGGAGGGCGAAACAGCTGCAGCGCGGCAACTCCCGCCCGGCGAGCCTGAAAGAAGAAGACAACGGGCTAAGAGGGTAACGTTGTATCCTGCTAATAGAAATAGTGCAATATTGCGTCAAAGCGTGTAATAGAATCGAGTAGTCGTTTAATCCTCTAAATGTTGCATTCTTGCTTACATTACATGTTTCAACAGGCGGTCCCCTCGGCACCGCCGCCACCCAAGGAGGCCGCGGAAGAAGGAAAGCCCCAGGAGGGCGAAACAGCTGCAGCGCGGCAACTCCCGCCCGGCGAGCCTGAAAGAAGAAGAAAACGGCCTAAGAGGGTAACGTTTTATTCTGCTAATAGAAATGGTGCAATAGTGCGTCAAAGAGTGTAATATTTTCGAGTAGTCGTGTAATCCTCTAAATGTTGCATTCTTGCTTACATGTTTCAACAGGCGGTCCCCTCGACACCGCCGCCACCCAAGGAGGCCGCGGAAGAATGGAAGCCCCCGGAGGGCGAAACAGCACAGCCGCCACCCAAGGTGGCGGCGGAAGAAGGGAAACTCCCGTCGGCACAGCCGCCACCCAAGGTGGCGGCGGAAGAAGGGAAACTCCCGTCGGCACCGCCGCTACCCAAGGTGGCGGCGGAAGAAGGGAAACTCCCGTCGGCACAGCCGCCACCCAAGGTGGCGGCGGAAGAAGGGAAACTCCCGTCGGCACAGCCGCTACCCAAGGTGGCGGCGGAAGAAGAGAAACCCCCGTCGGCAGAAACAGATGCAGCGCGGCAACGACAACCCGTCGAGGAGAAGCCCGCCGCGGCCGTAGGGAAGCCCGCGCAAAAAGGAGCTGAAGTGATCGACATCCCCCCCTCGGATGAAATAAAAAAGTCAATAAAACTAACGATCTACAAGCAATCTTCTAAGAAAGAGTTGAAATACTATGGTATAAGGACGTGTTACCGACTGAGGACCAGCATTTAATTGAGAAATTCCTTCTTGGCGACACCTCAGTGGTACGAGTGCCCTCGAAGAGCATTGACATCGGTAGGAAGGATTTTGTGGACCTAACTAGCCACATGGCTTTCATCAGCAATGATATTATTGACTCCTACCAGCACATCTTGGAGGCAGCGGAAGGCCATCGGTGCATATACTCCCCATGCTTCCTGCACCAAAGCATGAGTTCAGATTTGGCCTACGCGTTTACAGATAACGTGACCGAGGGGGTGTTAAAGGAGGCGAAGTATTGGTTCATCCCTCTCTTCGATTTCGATCACTGGCACTTGCTGGCGGTCGATCTGAAAGAGGGGAAGTACCTCCATTACTCGTCGCTCAGGAATGCTAAATATAACACTGGCTTTCAAAATGCTGTAAGTAGTCTTTTAATAGTGTAATAACGTCTTATTTGTACTCTATTATCAAAACTAATTAGTGCATCTGTGTCGTCTGCAGTGTAAGTTCGTGGGACAATTTTTAATGGATAAATTCCCACAACTGTTTACCGACGGCGCCCCGGCGTCCACCCGACTGGGAGATGATCAACGTAGAAAACATCCCAATTCAAGATCAATCAAATGACTGCGCAGTATTCCTGTTGGCGTACGAGGAATACTTGCAGAAGGGATGGAATCTGGAGTTCTCCCAGAAGGATATAACCAAGAAACGCGGCGAAATTGCCGCAGATTTGTTGCGTGAATTTTACAACAGTTGATTCGTAATTTTTTTGTAATTTTCTTCAGTTACAAAAATTTGTTTCCTATACTTGTGTAATAAATCAAAAAATATTGAAAGAGATACACAAATTTGTTTCCTATACTTGTGTAATAAATCAAAAAATAGTGCGACATCCCATAAAGTACACCCACTTTACTGACTTAGCTGTTCCTTAAAAGTGCAATGTAAGATTGTAGGATTAGTGCAACAAAAAATAAAACAGTTCAACAGGCTCTCTTATTGTGCAATGCGTGCCTATTTTTAGTGTAACAACATACAAAAAAGATCAATCAAATATTGGTGAAAAATTCCTCCGTGGCCCCTGCTGAAGTCGTAGCGCGGGGCGTAGCTTCCACCGGCTGCTTGCCTCTGGGCTGCGGAGGGTTCTTGCATGACCGTTTGTTATGACCCCACCTTTGACAATTACCACACCGCTTTTTTAACAGGCCATTAGCAATGGATTCTCTCCGCGCAACCTTCCTTCTCCCCGGCTGTATGCGAACGTTTGGCGGCCGGGGACGCACGACGGTGGCTGGTAGTGGTGGCCAGTGCTCTTTGCCTCTAGTCGGGGGAACGAAGTCCTTGTAGGTTTCGCGGTAAGTCGTGGCCTTGAACCAGTTCTCGACATAATCGTACGGGTCATAGCCCCTCATGGAGATTGCTCCCATGGCGTGATTACATGGGATGCCGTAAATGTCCCAACGTTTGCAGGAACATGTCCATTTAGAAAGATCCACAACCTCCGTGCCGCTGACAGTGATTACCTGTTATGTCAAAACATTTGCCACAGGCATAAGCGGGACAAAGAGTGCAACAAAAAGGAAAGAGTGCAACAAACCTAAACAATAATGCAAGAAAGGATAAAACAGTGCAATGAACGCAAAAAAAGTGCAAATAAGTCTAAATAACCTGAAAGAGCACATCTGTGGAAGGGTACAGGGTGTAAAAACGAGACGAATCCTTTGCATCCTGAATTATTTTCTCCGCATAACATGTCAAAACACTAGTCGTCTTCTCAGCTTCTTCTCTCCTCCGGTGAAAATACGACGCCGTTTTCTTTCGGGTTTCCTCTACAAGGTATGTAATTGGAAGCCCATTTAAAACTCGTATTACACTGTTTATCGTCTCGGCACAGTTGGAAGTCAGCATTGAATAACGCCTGCCAAGGAAGCAATGGGTAGCCCACCTGCATCGTGGAATCTTTGCCACGTACTTGAACTGATCAGGGTTCAAATCTTTCATCTTCTCCATTACCTCGTTGAACTCGGAGACAGTGTATGCACGCGCAGCAGCCCAGAATCTTCTCCACGCGGGGGTATTTTTGGGTGCGTGTGGGAGATTGGTGGATAGGTGGTACACGCAGTAACCATGAGCTGCTTCGGGGAAAACATCGCCTACGGCTTCAATAAGACCCTTTTGTCGGTCGGAAATAAAAGTGAGAATACTGTTTCGTCCATGGAGCTCAAGGGTCGAAATGATATTTTCCTTCATCCGTTCCAAAAACCAGTGCCAGGAATATCGATTTTCGCCCTCCACAACTGCCCAAGCTAATGGCAGGATACAGTTATTTCCGTCGATACATGAGGCCGTCAGCAGCGCCCCTCTATACTTACCAGTCAGAAAAGTGCCTGAAATTATGTCAAATAGTGTAATAAAGCAAAATTTGTATAATCGTGCAAAAATGTTTACTTTTACATCAATAGAATATGTAATAAAGCAAAAATTTTATAAAATGTGTGATTTATGACACAATGAAATAACATCATACCATCCAGTCCAACCAACGGCCTGCAGTGCTTCCGGAAAGCACGAATCGATGCACCGAAAGACCAGAAGAAACGATGGAAACGTCCTTCGTCCTGGTATGCTAGCTGAACACATGCATCTGCGTCGGCCATCTTCAGCTCTCGCATGTACGATGGAAGTGCAGCGAACGAACCCTCGAAATCTCCGCGGACCGTCTGAAGTACCCTTTCTCTGGCACGGTAGGCTTTCCAATAAGAAATATTTTCACCGTACTGCCGCTGAATCTCGGTCTGAATCATCTTCGGAGTGTATTTATCGTTCGCTACGACCTGCTCCCGAATTTCAGCGGCGATAAATGCCTCGTCGCAATTCCTGTGCCCCAAGCCTCCTATTGCCCGGCTGCACGTATGTTTGGAGACAAATTTTTTCACCCACCACTGATTTAGTCCTGGTAATTGTCGCGCCTTGATTCTCCATGGGAAATCCGCGACACGGCATCTCGCCGTAATTTTGCCTTCGTTGCACTTTGTCGGCGCGTATTCGAAGCCTCTTTTCATGGCGTACTTTTTGAGAGCTCTCTTGAAATCAGATTGTGTACTGTAAATCTGGCCCTCATGGAGATCATCAACATCTACGACAGTGCCAACCGCCTCTGGCGTTGCGCTGTTCACGACGAGATCTTCCTCCAGATCCTCGGCGTCGAAATGCTCCGCCGAAGGAAGTGATGCTTCACATTGGCTCAACGGGACAACATCAAGGGCGTTATACGTCCGGTGAGAGTCCATAGGAGGCGATGCGACGATACGGTGGCTATCGTCGGAATCCATGTCACCTTTCACATCAAATATACTAGTGCCCCCCCAGTGGCTAGTTTCAGCGTCTTCGATAATAACAGGATGACAGTACCTGCAGTACAGATGCAAAGCAAATGGTGCAATATAACGAATTCAAATTATTAAACAGTGCAATATGCTACTAGAAGAGTGTATTATTTATATTTAAAAGACACTGCAATTTGTTAATAAAAACAGTGCAACATAGAACTAACTAGTGCAAAATATAAAGAGTACTAGGTCAAGAAATAGACAATGGTGCAACTTACGTCCCAAATAGTTCAATATTTGTGTGTTTAGGCGATAAAGCATCACCGGAGCGGCTGCTTATCAACATTTCCAGGCGTTCGTCTGTAAGCGCATCATCTATCTCGTCAGACTCACATGTACGAACCTCTACCTCCGCATTGCTACTAACGGCATATAGCTCCAATAGATGTGCGTGGCCTCTATACAGTTTCCATATGCTTCGGACATCATCGTCGTCTATAATGTCGATTAGGTTTTCTATTTTTCCACCGTAGCTAAATTTAAGTTGCATCTTACAACGCTCCAGCGAATTATTCATGAATTTGACGAAACGGGCTTGCAATGCCTTAAAACTCTCCCCTTCACCAAGAAAAGAGAGTCGGCAGTTTCCTCCTACATACTTGACCTTTGCTCCATCATCCTGGAAGAAACCATTAAAATGACAGTGGACTGGCACCTCAACGTTCTCCATGAGGTGGAAGCAATATAGTTAGCTAAAAGTGGTGCACTGGGATTCATGCATGCATATATATATAACCCAGCTCGATTAGATGAGTTAAAAGTTTTGTTTTTGGCGGGAATCAGCAGGTCCCTTCGCGCCATGTTACAATGAAATAGTAGCTAAATGGTAACAGATAACAATAACATTCTCCCGCCGCCTGTCGTAACGACAGCCCTGTTCAGTATTTTAAAGAATGTTACACTTGTTTACCTACTGTTGCACTATTTTAAAGCATGTTACACCGTTATTTCAAAATACTGTGCAGATTATTTTATCGATATTAGAGCCACTTTTTACATTTTTAAAAGTTCATGTACAGTAAAATACGTCGGCGAAATCATTACGAGGTATGTCCTAGCATCGAACGGGAAATATTACTTTTTTCCTCGGGAAACGGAAGCGGCGGCACAACAACCAAGGGGTTTCGCCTATTAACCAATGTTTTTTCAGATGCATTGTACCTTACATGAATGTTGCACTATTCCTACAGTTGGTTGAGGATGTTGCACTATTTCGTTCAATCGTTTGCATCGTACGTTTTCTACTGTTTGTTACAATATTTTCTTTCGACCTTTAGGGTCAATTATAAAAGGAGGTAAAGGGAATACTGTTCGTCAAGAAGGCGAAGGCGACGAAGGGCGTCCCAACCTAAGCGCAAGCGATGCGCCCATGGTTCATGAGGGTCGTCAAGATCCCCATCGACAGCCGCTGCGGCGGCGCCGGCGGTGGAGGGCGAAGCTCTTCCTCGTCTTGTTAGTTATGCCGGCAGCGGCGGATGTTGACGGGCCACCATTAGATAGTTTAATTTTCATCAAAGAAGAATGTAATGCGGCGGTTTCAAAGCAAATGTAATCCTTGGTCCCAGCAAATGTAATCCTTGCTCTTAGATTAATGGAAAGTGCATTTTCTGTTTCAATATTTAATCTTGTTGTTGTTCTTGTATTGTATTTTCTGTCATTTGAGGCGTTGCACTGGTTAGAGAGTGGTTAGACGATGGTGTTGCACTAGTATGTGGCAGTTACACTTTTGACGAACAATGTTGCGCTCTTTTGTTCGTTATTACACTATTTAATGTCTGGCTTGCGCTTTTACCGATATGTTAGCACACGAAAGTGCATTTTCTGTTTCAATATTTAATCTTGTTGTTGTTCTTGTATTGTATTTCCTGTCATTTGAGGCGTTGCACTGGTTAGAGAGTGGTTAGACGGTGGTGTTGCACTAGCCAGTGGCAGTTACACTTTTTGACGAACAATGTTGCGCTCTTTTGTTCGTTATTACATTATTTAATGCATGGCTTGCGCTTTTACCGATATGTTAGCACACGAAAGTGCATTTTCTGTTTCAATATTTAATCTTGTTGTTGTTCTTGTATTGTATTTCCTGTCAGTTGCGGCGTTGCACTGGTTATAGAGTGGTTAGACGGTGGTGTTGCACTAGCCAGTGGCAGTTACACTTTTTGACGAACAATGTTGCACTCCTTTGTTCGTTATTACACTATTTAATGCCTGGCTTGCGCTTTTACCGACATGTTAGCACAACTTACATGAAAATATTTGCACTGCTTCTAGCCAAGCCAACGCTTGCCGAAGTTGACGAGCACATTCGGCGGGGTGAAAAACAAATTCTATAGGATATGCCAAGCTAACACTTGCCGAAGTTGCACTATTTTTGAAGCATATGGCAGTACCTATTGTTACACCATTTACTGCCTCATTTGCTGTAATACACCAATGCCCACAATGTTGCACAGGTTGCATGCCCTTGTCGTCTATGAAAATGATGAACTCTGCCCCTCCACTTCCTAACCATAAAACTCCCTCCTCCATGCTTCCTGCACTTCTCTTCTGCAAGCGCCGAACGAGGCGAATTAACTGCCAGTCTGTATGGAGGAGTGCGAGAGCTCTACAAATAGAATAAGAAGGACGGGACGACGGTTCAGGCAAGGTCAGACTGTTTGCCCCATCATGTGGTCCGCACCATTTTGCACCATTTTAAAGATGATTGCACTATTTTGCTTCACGTTGCACTATTCGTCCCGTTGCATGTCGCGTACACTTCAAAATAAAGCTTCGCTTATTAAAATTTCGGAACCTCGAACAGCAAACATCGCGGCTGGCGAATAGCAGGGGCGCTTTGGTCCCCGTACAGATGTATGGGAGCTTGCGTAAACCAGCGGATGTGGCATTTATTGCGCTAGCAGAGGTCGTACGCAACGTATGCGTATACGAGCTAGAAAGTGCATACGTTTGGGGCGGAGGGATACAAGGGGCATTTTGGTCAGAAACCTGAAAATTCGGACCGAATCTGCAAAATCGAAAAAAAAGGCCCAATTTTGCAAAAGCCCAAAATTAGTGGATTTTTTATGCAAAAAGGCCAAAAAGTTATGATCATTCATAAATATCATTGATATACATAATTATTTAATTTGTAGATAACGCATCTTGAAAAGATATGATAATAATTAGATGTTACGAATCATATACAATGATCTAGATTTAGATTATTTTAAATATGTAGTATAAGCTTCGAAATTATGATTTGTCATAGATAAAATAAAATGTGGATCAGGTGCGCACATGAGTCTATCATTTACTTTTGTTACGATATATTTAGTATATGTTACGATATATTTAGTATCTTATGGTATATTAGGATACTGTATATTATTATCATATATAGAGTAGGATTATATGGTATGTAATCCTAGTTGTAGTATTACTATAGTAGGCAATGTTACTATAGTAGACCTATCTCTTGTACTATATATTTTCATCAATTCAACCCAAGAGGGTATGCTCTTTTGCCCTTCTTTCATGGTATCAGAGCGGGAACCCTAATTTAGGGATATTGATCCACAGCTATCATCCACAACAAGTCTCACCTTCTTCCATAGGTGTTCTTTTCCTTTTGGTGTTCTATCTCCTCTTATCATTGGACTTCTATCTCTCCGCTACAGTACTGCTACAGTATCTGCGCTACAGTATTACTACAGTACTCGCGCTACAGTACTGCTACAGTCGCGCGCTACAGTACTGCTACAGTACGCGCGCTACAGTCGGTGCTACAGTAATTTCAGCCTCTTTGTGATTCCTCTTTGCTCTTCGGGTGCCGCTCGGACTATCCTCGTACCGCTCGCTGGTTGCTCGTGTCGCTCGGTCCTTTCCCTTGTGCGGCCGTTCTTATTTGGTGCTAAGTGGTTCCTCTCTTGTGCGCTGGGTACAACTAGTTTGGTAGAAACCAGGTTCTTCCTTTTTCTCATCCGCTACATTCCGATTTATCTTTCTTTCATATCTAGTGGTGGATCCTTCTCTTTTGGTAGCAAATATGGTATGAGAGTTTTGATGTTAATAACTTTCAAATGTTTCAAAATTTTCTTTCTAATCCTCCCCTACTGGGTGAGAGTCCATCCACTATTGATGCAATCTCTGGCCTCTCCTTCACACGCCCCTCTACTGACGTTGGTTCACATACGCTTGTTTCACCGTCTGAGCAATTATCAGTTTTTCCTTCCACTGTGAATCATGATGCCCCACAGGTTAGTAATGAGAATACTGCCGCTCCTGCTGGCCAAACTGAACTCCGGGTCTATACCAGACGACACACCAGCCGGCCTGCTGCTGCTTCACCTTCACCTATTGTTCTGGCACCTTCCACCTCTGATCATCCACCTTCCCATCCGCCTGCTGCAGTCTCCCCTCCTTCTCATTCTCCTTCTGAGCCTCCGTTGCCTGCCAGAACACACTCTATGCTCACTCGATCCATGGCTAAGTGTTCCGCTGCGTCTTCCTCCTTCCTCGCTTCTGCACGTTCTATTCTTCCTGCTGAGCCTACCTCTTTTCATGAAGCTTCTCAGGATGCAGGTTGGCGTGCTGCCATGGCTGAAGAATTTGATGCATTATTACTGACCAATGCTACTTGGGATCTTGTTCCTCCTCCCTCTTCTGTTAATCTTATTGGCTGCAAGTGGGTATATAAAGTGAAGCAGAAGGCGGATGGTTCCCTTGAGCGTCTCAAGGCTCGGCTTGTGGCTCAGGGTTACAAACAACAACAAGGTATTGATTTTGATGAGACCTTTTCTCCGGTTGTCAAGTCGACCACTATTCGAACTGTTATTTCAGTGGCTTTCTCCTCTGGGTGGTCTCTTCGACAACTTGATGTAAAGAACGCATTTCTTCATGGTACTCTCTCTGAAGAAGTTTATATGAAGCAACCGCCTGGTTTTGTGCATCCTTCTCTTCCTCATCACGTTTGCCGTCTCCGAAAAGCGATCTATGGTCTCAAACAGGCACCTCGGGCTTGGTTTCAGCGGTTTACTTCTTTTCTTTTTGAACTTGGTTTTGTTGGCAGTACTGCTGATCCCTCGATGTTTGTTTGTCATTCCTCTTCTGGCACTCTTGTTCTTCTATTATATGTTGATGATATTATTGTCACCGGAAGCTCCTCCTCTCTTTTAGAGGCTCTTATTGTCACCTTACAACGAGAATTTGCTATGAAAGATCTTGGGCCGCTACATTATTTCTTGGGCATTGAGGTTAATCGTTCGTCTTCTGGTCTTCATTTGACTCAGCAGAAATATGCGCATCAACTACTTCAGCGCCATGGCTTTCTTGATAGTAAGCCCGTCTCTAGTCCTCTCTCTCCGACTTCTCGTCTCTCTTCTCATGAGGGGCGCCTTCTTGAGGATCCCTACATTTATCGTCAGATCGTTGGTGCTCTCCAGTATCTCACCTTCACAAGACCAGATATCTCGTATGCCGTCAACTCTGTTGCCCAGTATTTACATGCACCTCGTGAACCCCACATGCAAGCGGTCAAGCGCATTCTGCGTTATATTCGCGGGACGCTGTCTTATGGCATTCCTATCTCCCGCTGTATCAATCCTTCTCTCGTGGCATTCGCAGATGCTGATTGGGCTGGTTGTCCCGATACCCGTCGCTCTACTTCAGGATATTGTATATTTCTAGGGCCCAATCTTATCTCCTGGTCCGCTAAGAAACAGCCCACTATTTCTCGTTCCAGTTCTGAAGCCGAGTATCGTGCTGTGGCTTACGCGCTTGCTGAGACAGTATGGATCCGACGTTTACTTCGTGACCTTGGTGTGTTCTTATGGCGCTCCATCAGCATCTATTGTGATAATCTCAGCACGACTTATCTTGCGGCCAATCCTGTTCTCCATGCTCGAACGAAGCACATTGAGCTTGACCATCAGTTATTGCGCGAAAAAGTACAGTCTGGTGATTTAGAATTGGTTCACATCTCTTCTGATAAGCAACTTGCTGATATTTTCACAAAGCCTTTGTCACCTTCTCGATTTTCGGCTTTGCGGCTCAATCTTCGCATCCGGCCAGTAGATGCTTAGCTTGCGGGGGGATGTTACGATATATTTAGTATATGTTACGATATATTTAGTATCTTATGGTATATTAGGATACTGTATATTATTATCATATATAGAGTAGGATTATATGGTATGTAATCCTAGTTGTAGTATTACTATAGTAGGCAATGTTACTATAGTAGACCTATCTCTTGTACTATATATTTTCATCAATTCAACCCAAGAGGGTATGCTCTTTTGCCCTTCTTTCAACTTTATCTTACAACTCCTAGAGAGCTTAACATTTACAGGAATAATTACAAAAAACAAGATTGATAGTTTGAGATCATACTAAGTAGGAAAAAAATAGAACACCCCTTTTATTTATCTTTTTTTTCCCACTAATACTATTCAAGATCGAAACTACAAAACTTTCATAATTTAATAAGAAGCTAAAGCAACTGAGAACAAACTAAAAGCCCAGCTAAAAAGAACCAACCAATATTCTTTTTCAGTCTACAGACTCAGAAAAGAATTTACATCTTTCTTTCTCAAAGAAAATCGCTGGAGAAGATGTTGCTCCCAGAAAACTTCGCCTAACCAAAAACCTTTTCGCCAGCCGATCGGCCGCCACAGACCATAAAACTTTCTGAGGCCCGCTGGTGCATCGCTCCGTCAAACCGGGCACAACCTAAATAGCTTTAGATACACATTCGGCACTCGGCGCAATCAACAAAGTAGAACATAGTCCAAGCACAACTTGATGATATAAATTTTCCAGTTGTTGATCAAATTAATCACGGCTCGCTTGCTAATGCATCGTCAGACTTTTGGCGCTTCGAGATATTGTGCTCATTAGCTTCTCCTTCCGCTGATTGCTCTGATGATGCTGCTCCGTTTCCTTCGTTTCCTTCATCTTCGTCACGGTTGCGAGACCCATTGAGAACTTGCGGACCTAAGAGAGAGGAGTGCTTGCTGGTGATCTGGCGGCCGGCCCGGACCTTCGGGCCCCAATGCCTCTCGGGATTCGGAAGGAACCGCTTCACCTTCTTGACTTGCGCTTTGCTCAGCGACGCAGCTGCTCGGGCAAAATTTGCCTGCATGGTCAAAATAAAAACGAAAAAAAAAACAAAAAGGCAGTAAGTAACCTCAGAGACATTCTGGTCTAAGATTTGTTGAAGCTACTGAAAAGGGAACTTAATTAGGGTTTTCTGGACAAAGAGGTGCAGACAAAATAAGAGCATAATGAAGGATCTCGGGTCAAAACATACTTGCAGTGTCGGCTCTTTGGAGAGGATCACAGTACCCGAATGATCCGGTGGCTGCGCTCTAATCGGATGACTCTTAACCTATAATGAGTGTACGATTTTAATAAGAGAAAACTAGCATCGGACATATTGGACGACAGGAAGACAGAATTGGAACTATTTTCCAGCAACGAAGTAATTAATGAAGAACCCAAAGATCAAAAGAAGCAAGAATGAAGAACAATGTACCCAGCAGCGCATTATGTCCCAAATGACATCCATTGGAGCATCAGATTTGAGACCCAGCGGATTCACGTGGCTGCCTGAGATGTGATAACCAGCATTTATCACGGCAGAGCGGAACATGACTGCAGAAGGGGATGTGCATTTTAGAGTTGCGCATAAGTTGTGGAGACTGACAAAGAGAGGGACATCGTGTAACTCCTGCATTTGCAATAAAATATTGTGTTAAGAGTACATATAGTACATACAAAAGATTATTTAACTACACATTACCTGGCGCTAAAAATAAAGGTCATTTTAAATACATATAGCTGCAAAATCATACATCACTGCGAAATTTGATTGTTCATATATACTCCTCAAAGATGTGCTTTCTGAAAAAAAATACCCTTGTTTTAAGTTGGAATGCCATCCACTTGATGAGAGTAAATTGGTGTTGTGTAAAAGAAAAAGGATTTCTAAAATAGAAAGCATGTGGTGAAAATTAAGGTCATAAATGTTAATAAGGGTACAAATGTGTGTAAAGCAGGGTGAATAAATAAGGTATATCAGCATTTATGTTGAGTTTTTCTAAGAACATATGGTGAAAATTAAGTAAATAAACAAAGACACGTATAAGTAAATTAACAACTTTAAAGGGTTATATGTTTTAATATCTTAAAAATAGGCCATGCCCATAGAAGTATAGGCTGGAAGTTAAGACAGTACCTCAGATATCGTCGTTAATACAGCAGTTATCTTCTCATATGCAGGATACCTTTCTTTCTTAGCTTTGACGTTTGCTAAAATAGCAAGCACCCATTCTTGGTCGTGCATGGGAGCCGACCATATTGGGCCACCCATATTATATTTCTTCCCACAGTGACTGCACTGTTGAGGAACCACGGGACCAAAACCAGGTGCAGGTTTCACGCTGTTATTCTTCAAAAGTAAGAAAAACTAAAAATTACTAACCTTTAAAGGGATGAAGACGTGAAAGTCATATATTCCAAGTAATTGTAAACATGGAAATGAACCATTCCAATCAAAAGAATACCTTAGAAACAACCCTTCCAACGCTTTGAAGATGAAAAGAATCACAACCAACACACTGATACACGTACGAGAGTTTGAGAGGAGTGTTCTTTATTTCACTTGCGGAACTGCACAAAAGTTTATTATGGGAAAAATAATGTTGCTAGCTATATGATACTCACTATAATGCACAAGTGAAACTAGAGATTGCAAAATAAGTGCCTGTTTAGCGTAACTTCTATATCGACCTCACTATTTTGAGAAGCAACAGTCTGCTGTTTGGCAGGCAATACAGCTAGAGCTTTTGCCATGGCAGTGAAATTTGATACGAGCTTCTAAGTTCTGAAAGTAGGACCCTTTAGGAGCTTTAATTTCTGCTGCAGCAAAAGGCTGTTGCGGGAATTCTAGTAAAAACATTGTTTTGCTTTTTCAAATAGCCTACAAAAACAACACTTCTGTAAAAGCTCCAGCTAGACCAAAACGGGTCCCAAGTACAGGAAAGTTGCTTCATGATTTTTTAAAAAAAAGAAAAAATGTAGAAAGCTAGAAAGGGATAGGATCAACTTACGTGAATATCCGTACAAAAACCCGGATGTAGAAATCCATATGTACAGAGAGAATTGGTATAATATAACGCTTATAGCGATTTGCATGGCTCTGCATCAGATGATTAACAAAATGAAAATCTTGTTAAAATGAAAGACATCGTAAAGTACGGTTTAAAATGATGAAGAAATACCTCAATGCTAGCAAGGAGGATTCTCAAAGCCATCTCATGGCAATACTTGCCTTTCACAGGGTAAGAACCGTACCTACATTCAACTACAAAGATCAAAGGATGGACATGGGAATACCATTACCATTTCTCACTTTTAACAAAAACACCACTAAAAATCTCACTTGGAATAGCAGACCTCCCCACTGCCCCCACAGAGAACTGCCATGTCAGTAGCAGTACACATTAAAATGCCTCCATCAGCAACTGATTGTACAGCTGAGTCCAAGAACACAGAAGGTGATCCATAGGGATCAAGATCAACCTACAAACTGGATCAAGTTAAAAGAACCCCACAATACTAAATATTCTCCAGAAAAGATTATTAAGAAAAGAAAGATGTTACTTGCTAATAGCTGAAACCCATTCCCATCATGTTACTTATATTTAATTCAGATACGAGGAAACAAAAATATAAGATTTTGAGCTTCTGGCAATAAAACAAAATAATGAAGTCTTTCTCTGTGTTGCAAAATGTTGTTGACATAGTTGTCATATATGTTGTTGACATATTCGTCATATGAACCACAGACCACCCTAGTACGAGCTGAGCAGACCCATTTCTATAGTCCAAGCTTTTAGAAAATTTCGCGACTATCTAGGACACCTGCCTAGGTCACTGCTCACTTTTTCCACAGAAAAGTATGAACTTTGATTCATCTATACTCGTTGTGAGAGAATGTAACAATGCGAGGATAAGAGTCGTTTGCTAACAATTGTACAAATAAAGATGAGCACCATCTTTCAATTAATCTGTGCTGGAATACGGGATCAGTCATTAATACTGCAGGAAATTTATCCTTCATGTTTATTTTACAAGATTTTTGCCCCTTTGTACTTGTGCTTAGGATACAGATGTGGTGAAGTGATAATTATTGTCAACAATATTTGCAAACAAGAGGTATCACATTTCCCCCTATTTAAGGAACCAAAATATGCTATTGTTATATCATCCGACCTTCCTCAGGCCAAACATACAGGTTAATATGTTTCCAAAAACGTTAATAATCTGAAAAAGTAAATAATCATTATGTAAGTAAAGAAGATAAATATGATGTATATACCCCAAGTTATCTATTTATTTCTATCTCAGTTACAGAACACAAAGTTACCACATCAAATTCTTTCGGGTGAGTGAGCATGTAAACTCGTGCATCAGCAAGATGAGCTTCCACTTTTGAACAAGCCAAGGAACCATTGAATCGTATATTTTTCTTGCAAGCTTCAACAGATGCTGTTAAAAGGAATTTCCTACTGTTATTAGGAGTTGCAGGTAGAAAATACATAAAAAGAAAAAGAAAAAAAAGAACAGCGTCAAAGCACCTTTGTCATTGTCTAGAGCAATCACTTGTCCTATTCCGTCTACTTCACGGGCATACCGTAAAGCTCTTAATCCAGAAGCAGCTAAAGCCTGCAAAATTCTAGTGAGTAACCTGAACAAGAACTACATTATAATATAAAACAAAGGCTTAATTGCAACATGTATGCTTTAATCAGAAATGATCATCACTAGTAACTCAAAAAGGGGACAATATGATATTTTTCCATTTCACCTCAAGAACTTTAGGTGCCTTGAGTTCCCTCGGCCCTTTCCATTTCATGTTCCTCGGTTCCTGTGAGTTATCTTCTTCTCCATCTGCTGATTGGTTTAACTGCATGTCACGATCTCCATTTGTTTCCTCAACATGTGGTGCCATTGCCTCCTCCTCTGGTATGGATCCACTAGTGCCTTCAAGTACCATTTCTTCCAATTTCCTCTTTTTGTCCAAAATTGCTGCATGCTCTTCCTGCCGCTTAGCAATGTAGGTCCTCAAAACTGCGATGGACATGTCTCTGTTGTTAACCTGATGATAACAATTTGCTGTTAGTAGAAAGCTTTAATCTTACTGAAGCTATCACAGCGTAACGACTTTTCATCCATGATTCTAAGTAAAACAAGACATTAAAACTTTATTTGTTTCATGCTTCAACACATCATACTAGCTCAGATTACTTGCATAAAAATACATTAGATATGTTCACTCAAGCTAAAAAAAACAGATGAGAATAAGTATAATAAGAATTAGAAGATACCCATGCTCCAACGTCTAAAACAATTCACACTAATTCACAGGCTACAATGCCATTTAATTCTTAGTGAAACTTAGAGAACCATAACTCAAATTTTACTTTATGTAGCTCGTAATTGCACCAAATTCTCCACACAAAAAAAAAAGGAAAAAAACTAAGTATACGGTGTCATGTTGAAGGTCAAACAAGATTGAACAGTAATCGTTCAAACTCTTTAATCGCAAAAGAACAAAAATCTCTTCTTTTGCTACTTGATGGTCTTTAAATCCAAATTAAATCACTTCATAGCCCACAAAACCCAACCTTTAGCAAAAGTACAAACATAAATCATTAAAAAGAGCCAAATTTCATTAAAAAAAAAAAAAACCAGTTCAAGTAGCGATCACAATCTACTGAAAAACCTAGATTATCAATGGGAAATAGCAAAATCGATTCACCTGGGCCTTGTTGAAGAATACGCTGTTGCTCGAATGCATGAGGATCTCCGCCTCCCCTTCCTTTATCACCGTGTACCCCTTGAGCTTCTCCGTTACGTCTCCCATGGTCTCGATGCGATCACGAACGAGCTAAGAGAGAAAGATTCGGAGAATTTAGGGCGAAGATACGAGGAGAGATCGGGATTGCGATGCCTAGATTTCACGCTCTGAGACGATCGAAATCGATTAGGTCGATTTATTTTTATTTAGATTAATTAATTTTGGGGTAGAACTTAGCGCTTAAACCCTAGCTCGTCGCGTCGAGCCCATAACGGGTCGGGTTTTGTTACCCGTAAATAGTTAACGGGCCGGATCTATTTGCTTAGGACCTATTTGCTTTGGCGTATTGCAATTTTTGATTCGAATTTGTTTACAGTAAAAATTATTGGGGCAATTGCTTATATATCCCTGAAAAAATTTCGATTTTCTGATTTACCCCTCTTAGAAGGCTAATATTGAAAATACCCTTCTTACATTCCAAGTTCTTTCTTATATACCCCTGAAGTTAAACTCCTTTAGTGAATTGTTAGGAGCCGCCGTTATCTATGTAAAACTACCATTTTGTCCTTTCAAATATACTTACTGTTTTACCATAATCAATTTTTCTTATATACCCTTCAAATGGCAAATACCTTTCTTATATGTCTTTAAAATATCAAATTCTTTTTTTTATTTGCCCTCACATTTAACTCTGGTAAATATTTAACCCTAGATAACTTAACGAGAGATAACAGCGAGAATATTTTGAATAACTGTGGAACATATGAGGGGTATATCAGAAAAAAAAAATAAAAGGGGTAAATCAGATATTTTTAAAGTTTTGGAGGGCATATAGGCAATTATCCCAAAATTTATTTATACTCAAACTATTTACAGTTTGAACATGAATTAGATTATTATGGGGAATAAAAATATTTTATTTTGTATGATTAAACTGGGTCAGTGAGAATAAAAATAATTATAATGGTAAAAAAAAATATTTTACCCAAATAAATATATATTAATTAGTTCCTGCCTAGTTTTTGAGAATAAAATTTTTTTTACCCAAATATATATAAAAAATTATTATTAATTTTGATAAAATCTCAGAAAAATTCGATGTGGATCACTAAATTCAAAACAATTAAAAGTTAACAGGTTCTTAATCAAAACAAAGTAAAGTTCCGAGAGGCTATTTCAGAATAGCCTATAGTTGAAGGGGAGTCCATGTACAACTTTATCTACTTAAAAATCCAATCTTTTAACAATGAAACGATTAATAGGATAGAAATTTAGGGTTTCGTCGTCACCTTAGCAGGTGCTGAGGGCACCGAAGAAGAAGAAGAAGAAGCGGCAGCTTCGCCCTTCTTAGATCCCTAAAATAGCAACCAAAAAGAAAAAGAAAAACATTAAAAACAAATGAGAAATTGAATACGAACAACGAATCGAGGATAGGGGATCCGAGCGAGATGAAGAAGAAGAAGTGGAGGAGGAGGCGAACGCACCTTGCTCTTTCGCTTGCTCTTCTTAGGGTTTTTGATGCTCCAAACCGTCGCTCGCGAGGGCTCTTCGACGATGGAGTTTTTTTTTTCTTTTCTTTTTTTTTTTCTTTTTTTTTTCCGCTCTGTTTGCGGAACCGCTAAAACCCTAGAGGGGGTTTGATGGGGGCAATACAAAGAGCCGAGCTATTGCCTATTGGGTCAATTGAGCCGTTGGTCCCTAAACTTTACTCTCTTCTCACTTTGGTATCTATCTAATCTTTCCTATTCTAGGGGAAATTGTTTATATGCTTCCGAAAATTTTTTGATTTTTTTATTTACCTTTCTTAGAAGGTTTATATTAAAAATACCTTTTAATATTTCAAATTATTTTAAATATAATTTTAGAGCTAAATTTTATTTGTGAACTGTTAGGAATAGTCGTTTCTCTGTAAAATTACTATTTTATCCTTTCAAATATAACATTCTATTGTCACCAACTTTTCTTATTTATCTCTAAGTTAGTGGCATGAGAGATATTTTGATTTTTTTTTAAATAGTAGAGAAAATTATTTAATAAATTTAATTTTATATATATATATATATATATATATATATATACTACATTTCTAAAATCTTACTTCTGAAATTTAAATTCTGTATTTTTCTATACATCGATATTTTACGTGATTTAAATTGTATCTATCAGATTAGATTTTATTACGTGATTTATTACATGTATTATTAATAAAATTAATTAATTATATAATAAAATTAATAATTAATTATATAATAAAATTAATTAATTAATTTTATAGAGTTTAGAGATTTAAAATTTTAAATTTTGAAGTTTGAAATTTGGGAAGAAATATTTTAAATTTTAAAATTTAAAATTTAAAATTTAAAATTTAAAATTTAAAATTTGAAATATAAAATTTGGAATTTGAAACTTTGAAATTTGGAAGTATCAAAATTTCATATCCAAAATTTGAAATTTTATATTATAAAATTTTAAAAAACTATATATATATATTTATATATTTATATATATATATTTAGAGGGAGAGAGAGTAGGGGAGGGTTGACCCAAGGTCCCCAAACCCTCCTTTAATGTAGTAGAAAAAGAAATAGATAGATATATGCATGTAAATTTGGCGCCAATTGGAGGTTGTACGTAAGAGAAGAGGCTCTCACCTTTCCTTCTACGTTCTTGGGTGACACTGAGCGACAGAGATGGGCTCAGGTGGCCTCGAGAGGAAGAGGGGGAGAGAAACGAAGAAGATGAAAGAGTCCGAGTGAGGGGTCGACGGAGATGCACCAGCCACATCTTCTCTTTCATACATTCGTCGTACGCTCTTCCTAGAGCTTTTGCAAGATGAAGGTGACATCTCCTTATATGTTTCATGCTCAACCTCACTTTCCCACGCCTTGGGGGTTTATTTGATACTTTTTCTTAAGGGTGCGTTTGGTTCGAGTTATGTAGTATTACAGAATATGTCGACATATCCAGGTATCTTGGATTTCTGAATCAGATTGACATATCCAGGTATCTTGGATTTCTGAATCAGATTACTACTGATATTGCATTACTGTGTTTGGTTTAATACAGTAATATAATATTGAATTACAGTATATATAGAATTACTATGTTTGTTTCAATTTATAAAATTCAGTAATTTTGACAATAAAGTATAGTCTATTCCAAAATTGCCCTCAGTCATATTTGACAAACATTTTTTTTTTATTGTATACAAAAAATATTCTTTTACTAAATTTTATTTTAAATAATTAATTTTTTAAAATTTTAAATTTTAAATTTTAAATTTTAACTCTTAAATCTGAAAAAATATAATATTTAATATTTTAATTTAAAATGTAAATATAAAATTTATACTGCACCGGCGAGGAGGAGGTGGAGTCGGAGCGAGATGTCGAAGGAGCTGCACCGGCCACGTCGTCTTCGTGTCTTTTATCTGATGATATACTTTTTCCAGAGTTTTTGGAGAATGAAGGGTGACATTTAGATTATAGACGGACTTTACGATTCCGCAGATTGATCAAAAAAATTTTCTCTATGGCGCTTTGTGAGTTATTTAATTATGTTTATGATCCTGAATTTTAGTATATATTTATTTTTATTGTTGTTTTACATATCGATAAAGATCTATCACTCAGGTGCTCCCAAAGGGAGAGACAGCGAGGAGGATGTGAGGCCTGATAGAGGCGGCGAGGAGGAGGTGGAGTCGGAGCGAGATGTCGAAGGAGCTGCACCGGCCACGTCGTCTTCGTGTCTTTTATCTGATGATATACTCTTTCCAGAGTTTTTGGAGAATGAAGGGTGACATTCAGATTATAGACGGACTTTTCGCTTCCGCAGATTGATCAAGAATTTTTTCTCTATGGCGCTTTGTGAGTTATTTAATTATATTTATGATCCTGAATTTTAGTATGTATTTATTTTTATTGTTGTTTTACATATCGATAAAGATCTATCACTCAGGTGCTCCCGAAGGGAGAGGCAACGAGGAGAATGTGGCCAGCAGCGAGGAGGATGTGAGGCCGGATAGAGGCGGCGAGGAGGAGGTGGAGTCGGAGCGAGATGTCGAAGGAGCTGCACCGGCCACGTCGTCTTCGTGTCTTTCATCTGATGATATACTTTTTCCAGAGTTTTTGGAGAATAAAGGAAATATGTTCTTTTCTGTTCCATTTTTGTAATTAGAATATCATGTGCATCTTTTTTCATGTATTGTAAAGTATCACGTAATTCTTGTCTTCTCGAACAGCCGGGTCGGCGATTAGTTTCCGAGCTTATCACAGAGAGAGGGCTCTGCCTAGTTCCCCTTCCACCACCAATGTGGTGATAGCAAATCACGTAATTCATTTTTAATTTATTTTTGCAGTCGCGCTTTGAATTAATTTTTTTTATTCAAAACATAATTATGCAAAACATAATTATGCCAAACATAATATTTATTCAAAACATATTTTTTACTTTTAATTCTTATGAGTTCTTTTTTAAGATTTGGATTCAATATTTCTAAATGTCTCACCAATGAGACCCCAGATCATTACAGGTGAAAAACGAAAAATCATTCTAGGTTTCTATTTTTTTGTTTATATTTTTATAAATAGTTGTTTAAGCTAAACGGCTGGTCTAATTGATCAGTTAGAATGTGAAAAAAAACTATTAAGTTCGAATTGCATGAAGCAACGCTTGTTAGAAAGAAAATGCTACAAAATATTTTTAATTTCGGATTCTGATTTTTTTAAAATCTTGGGTCATAAATAAGATTTTTGGGTTGCAAAATAACCAATAAGGTTCAAGGGACGGCTTCGCATATGAAAAACCGCTGAAAATCGTCATTTTGAGACTCCTAACAATCGGCACAATATCTCACGTTTTCGGTTTATGAAAATTCTGAATTTATTTTTCTTATTCAAAACATAATTATGCCAAACATAGTTTTTATGAAAATATAATTTTCAAATTTTGGTATTTTCTTACTTTTTGTTTTTATGAGTTTCTTTTTTAAGATTTGGATTCAATATTTCCAGACGTCTCACCAATGAGACGCCGGACCATTCCAGATGAAAAACGAAAAATCAATGAGTACTAGAATGATGGGCTTGAAAATTGAGAATCAAAGTAATTTTCTATTTTTTCTTTATATTTTTATAAATAGTTGTTTAAGATGAACGGCCGGTCTAATTGATTAGTTAGAATGCGGGAAAAACTATTAAGTTCGAATTGCATGAAGCAAACGTTTGTTGGAAATAAAGTGCTACAAATTTTTTTTAATTTTGCATTCTGATTGTTTTAAGATCTTGGGTCATAAAGTAAGATTTTAGGGTTACAAAATAACCCATAAGGCTCAACGGACGGCTTCGCATCTGAAAAATCGCTGAAAATCCCACTGTTCACTCGGACAGAACCTCCCCTGTATCTGCACGGTGTCGCACAAGTACATATACAACACATTCATTTCATTCACATCCATCATTCAAACGTATCACCAACAGAAAGATTCTTTCGTTTTAAAGAAAAGCTACCTCGAAGGGTAGAAGACGGGTTTCGCAAAAGTTATCACAAGTACTTTATTAAACGTTAATAAACCACATGTCCAAAGAGTAAATAAAACTGAACCACACTTCTAAAGTTATTTATTCAGAGTGCAAGTAAGTAAACTAAACCAATGACCGGGTCGGGAGTTCTAATGACCGCAAATGACGTGCCTCACGTCTCGCCCCGACTCGAACCAGCTGGATCACCTGAAAATCAACAAAGCGGGGGAGTGAGAACATGTAAACATGTCTCCTCCTCCCAGTGGGTACCGCAAGCCGACGAAGGCAAGCGTACACACCGATAACCAGGAGATAGATAGGTATAACAATACAGTAGCTATGAAAGAAGGGAAACAAGGTACAACTGCACTAGTGCTACTGTAAATGACATGCATCAACAAATGAATATAGCAAATATACCCAATCTAAACATACCACGCCAGTCCGCAGACCTCAGGCTCATGCCACTCCTACTCTGCCAGCATATAAGTGCCCAACTGAGCCCACGGGTCGGAAACACGACCATTTTTTCGGAAAAGAACACCCTCTTGGGGGGATCAACCGCTGGTGTTCGCGAAATGCGCAAGAGTAATGGCGATCAATGCAAGTATGACCAATAAATGTTGGCAAACAGCCAATAATCCACCCCTCCGGGTATACCGACCGTATAGGTCATCAGACAACCGTGTCAAGAAAAACCGACCAAGAAGGTCACGAGAACATCATCTCAGATACAGATATAATCATATCTACTCTACTGCTAGAATAATAAAAGGATGCAAGTAGAGATCACAAGGTGCTAGCTCACAATCACAGGCATATATGTATACGAAATATAAAAAGGGAGAGTGGAAGGAACGTCACCGAGCATGCACCACTAAACCAACTTCGGATCGAAGTACCCACCTGTGCGAATATCGCGTCTGTCTTCCGACTGTGGAGGATCGTCAACCGGACCTACGGAGACCGGATTATTATCTAACCCACATATAAGAAATGCTAACTCACAAGCCCACACACGATCCCACGGGAATCGGTTTCCCAAAGCTAATTACTGTAACTCGCCGGAAGTCCCAAAAATCGTACCGGGACTCCGCCGGGACTCACGGAGTGTCCCGAAACTCACCGACTCATGCCACGAGTCAACCACTACCCCAAAACACATCCCTTTGGGTGTTTGGGCAGCAAGCACAAGATCGAACATCGGAACGATCATCGTCGGACAATCGTCCCGATACGGGTTCCCGAAAGTGTCGATTTCGACACCGGAACTCACTACCGCTCACCGGGCGTCTCCGAACACACGAGACGGCCGAGACAACCAGCCAACAAGGCTCAGCGGCAGCCCACAAGTCACACACATTGCGTCGGAAATTTCCGAGCCGAAAACCACGTTTCGCCGACGGATTTCGTCGGGAAACGCTCCGAAAACCCATTTTCGGGCAAACGAAGGACAGCAGACCTTGGACAATCAGTCCACAGGTCACACGTAGTTCATACATACTTCCCACAGGACCCACGCGGTGTAAAATTGCATAAAAGCCCCCAACTTTCCATAAAATCACACTATTTTATGTGATTTATCGGACACTATGGGTCGTTACGACAAACTGAGGGTCTTCGGGGTCAGCCGAGACACGCACCGATAGATCTCGACGTGCCGGAGGCCGTGCTCACAACTCGGAGCACATCCGGACACTGTGGAGCGCGCGGGTGCGACGCGAACTTCAGCGAACTATGCGCACTGCACGATGATCGCGCTTATTCCGCAGATCCGGGGGGGGGTGCTGACCACAATGGAGGTGAGCATCGCGTTCGGCACTGACAGACGATCGCCGTGCTCACCTCCGGAGGCATCGAAACAGCCTCCGGGTCACCGGAATGTCAACCCAAACCTTAAACAGTGTGCAGTCTGCATTCAACAAGGCTTACCGGGCAGGGGAGGCTAGGGCACAGCCGGCGGCGGCTCAGCGGCGGGCGTGCCGGTGGGAGGCGGGTGTGGCCGGCCGGGGGGGGTCGCCGCACACAGTATCCGGCGACGGGAGGCGGCCGGACGAGTGGGTGGTGATGCCCTAGCCCGGGTACTCCAAGACAATCGGGCCTTCTCCCCGGCAACCGGCGGCTCCGGCGACGACTCAGCCGGCGGCCGACGGGTGCGGGAGGCCCAGGGTGACCGGGGCTCGGGTTGGTCGACGGCGGAGGGCGGCGGTGGCGGCGCTGGCACCAACCGAGCTCGGGTCTGGGCTCGGGTCACTCGGGTCCAACGGCCACGGCGGTGGCCGGGGTTCCTAGGGACGGCGGTGGCGGGTTGACTGAGGCCAGAGGAGAGTGGTCCAACAGTTCTTGGACGGCGGCGACGCGGGGAGAGGAAACCCACGCGGATCCGGCCAGATCTGTGCAAGGCTGGGTGCAGTCTGCTCACAGCGACCGCGGCGGCGCGCAGGGACGGCGGCGGCGGCGGCCGGGGAAGATCGCCGGGGGTTAGGGGCGCCGCAGAGAGAGAACCCTCGGGTTAGGGTTGCTTAGGTTGGTCCCCACAGAGGAAGAAAGAGAGATGGAGGGTGGTGTGATGCGAGGAAGGGTGGTGATGCCGGGGTTGCACCCTCTGCCGGCCGGGAACAAGGTCGCCGGCGGCGGCAGCCGCGCGCAGAGGGAGGAGCAGGAGGTGGGGGTGTCGGCTGGGGTGGCTGTGGAGGGAGGAAGTGGCTTAGGGTTAGGGTTTGTGTAGAGAAAACCCTAAGACCACCTATATACTAGTTGGTAATTTTGCAACATAGCCCACCAAAGTTAACAATTATCAGTTAAGTCCCTCACAGCGCGTGTATTTTGCGCGTAGGTACCTCCCAGTCCAATTTCGTGCAATTTGGTACATAAAATATCGGCAATTTTCTCAAAATACCAACAATGACCTTTTGACCCTTCCTAGGAAAATGCGTTATATCTTGAGATCCGTCCGTCGGATTTTCGAACGGATTTCGCCAACGCGATCAGCACTGCCGAAATATCGAACTCACGATTCTGTTTCATTCGAATTGATTGTCGATTCACGACAAACTCATCCTCTTTCCGATTCATCCATACATCAATTGCTTAACGGTCGATAATCACTTTTAAATCCTCTCGATTAGTGAACTCGCGACCAAAGTTCATCGTCACCAACTTTCTTTCACACGCTAGATCCCTATCTGAGGGTTCACACGCAAAGCGGAGCTTCGGTAAGCTTTGCATAGCCAACACAATAAAGAATAAAAATCTACTTTTCGACAAGGTCCAGTTTTCTCGAAAACCGTGCATCAAATCCAAAATCTGTTATCGTCATTGAGTCCAGAATAGTCAGACAGTTGAAAACGAGCTATTGGACCACTATGAACGGAGTCCGATACACTCTGAAAGCCATCTCTAATTATCGGCCTATCCGGAAAACCAGAGTTACTATTCACTTAAGTGAATTTTCGAAATAGCGTAACTCTTTCAGTTTAAATCATTTTCTCCCGAAACTTGACGAGTGATTATGTAATTAAAATACACACAAAAACATCGTCAACGGAGAGTTAAATTAGGCAGTAAAAATCTCAGTCCTTACACCCATATCTCACGTTTTCGGTTTATGAAAATTCTGAATTTATTTTTCTTATACAAAACATAATTATGCCAAACATAATTTTTATGCAAAATATAATTTTCAAATTTTGGTATTTTCTTACTTTTGGTTCTTATGAGTTTTTTTTAAAGATTTGGATTCAATATTTCCAGACGTCTCACCAATGAGACACTGGACCATTCCAGATGAAAAACGAAAAATCAATGAGTACCAGAATGATGGGCTTGAAAATTGAGAATCAAAGTAATTTTCTATTCTTTGTTAATATTTTTATAAATAGTTGTTTAAGCTGAACGGCCGGTCTAATTGATCAGTTAGAATGCGGAAAAAACTATTAAGTTCGAATTGAATGAAGCAAACGCTTATTGAAAAAAAAGTGCTACAAAATATTTTTGATTTCGATTTCGGATTCTGATTGTTTTAAGATCTTGGGTCATAAAGTAAGGTTTTTGGGGTTACAAAATAATCCATAAGGCTCAAGGGACGGCTTCGCATCTGAAAAACTGCTGAAATCGTCATCTTACGAATCCCAACAATCGGCCTTATATCTCACGTTTTCGGTTTATAAAAATTTTGAATTAATGTTTTTTATGGAAAATATAATTATGCAAAACATAATTATGCCAAATATAATTTTTATGCAAAACATAATTTTCAAATTTTGATATTTTCTATTTTTTGGATGTCTAATTTTTAAAATAGATTAATTGAAATAACATATTATCAAATAACAAATTATCAAATAACCTCTCTTGTGTAGATTAATTTATTTAAAATATTTGGATATGTGTATTTGTTATTTATGTGAATAGTGACGGCCCAATGAAGATTACTATTTGGCCAAACTGCACATACACTTGTCGTAATAAATATGTTACAATTATTTGGCGTGCCAAGTGAATAATAAGTCAGTTCAAAGAAAGATTTATTATTTGACGGGATTAATTGTCAATTCTTGAATGTCTAAAATTTGTGCTGTGGTCATGATATTATTATGGATAAAAGGACTAAAAAGTTAGTAATAAATACTTATTTTTACTATCAATAGTATTAATAGCTCAGCTCAACTTACAGTATAAATATAAATAGTTTAATTGCATATAATTTTCTGTAAACTCATCAAATTATAGATATATCGCTCTAAATTTTAAGTGATCAAATAAATTATTCCTACTTGGTTAAAAGTAATACCGATCTTCTACCCAAACAAATATGTTGATTTGGTTTCGGATGCATGTCGTATCGGGTCCTATTCGTTTTAGCCCCAACCGGACCGGTAGCCCAATGAACTCCACCCGGTGCGGTTTATTTTAATTCCACGACAGTTTCCTTGTTCTATGAACTGCGATTCTTCGGATGGGCGTTTGCGCCGTAAAACCCTACTTGACTCAAAAGTGTCGGGCTTTTCCTACGGCGTAAATCCTAGACACTATATTGGACTTTTTTTTTCCAAATAATTCTAGAAAATATTATAATTGGCTAAATGATCTTACTAAAAAAAATTCACATACAATCTTAACAACCTTATTTTTTTTATTTCTAAATAATTTTAACAAATAATGTTCAAGAAGGCGTTTTTGTGGAAAATTAGAGAGGCAGTGAATTGTTTACTGCTGCGGATTGACAATTCACCTGTCTTTAATAAAAAATTTCACCATGGTTCCTATATGACAAAAAAAGGATTAGTTTGCGAATTATTTTTTTTATATGTCCAATTAGATAATTTTATAGTGTTACTTTGAAAAAAGATTTAGTTTCATAGGTACCCTCTCATCAACCCCTAATTACATGGATACCATCAAAAAAATTATTAATATCAAAATTGCCCTTCAAATTTAGTAAAATTAAGTATTTTATTAGTTTAATTAATTTAATATATTTTCATTTTATAGCTTAATTTGATTATTTTTTCAAAAAAATATAGCTGAGGTTTTTTTTTTTTTTTTTTTTCATATTTGTGTTTCTATAGTTTACTTTGATTATTTTAATTTTTTTATTTAAAATAGAAAACTATCAAATTATTTTTCAAAGATAAAATTGAAAACTATCAAACTATATATAACATAATATAAAGATTAAAAAGTAATCAAAGTAAACTATAAAAAGACAAATATAAAAAAAAACTCATAGTAATATAAATTAAAGCTAAAATAAAGAATTTTCAAACTACATCTAGAATAATATAAAAATCTTAAAATAAATCTAACAAAAGTATCTAATTCTTTCATTTGTAATTAAATAAATAAAAAAATATATACTAATTAAATGAAATAAAATAAAGACATATTAAACTAGTTAAAATGACGACATATTAAATTAATTAAATTAAACTAGAAAAATACTTATAATAAAAGTATATTATTTTGATAATAAAATATGTATTATAATAGTTATAAGGAAGAGAGGGATAAAATGGGTATTTTAGCTATATTTTATTTAAAATACGGATAGTTTTGATTATTTTACTAAATTTGAAAAGTATTTTTGATATTAATAATTTTTGAAGGGTATCATATAATTAGGGCACCTGTGAAATTAACCCATGAAAAAAAGTCCCACTACATTGCTTCTCTCGTCGTCTCCTTCCCCTGAAGGGATTATACGATGGGGAAGAGGAAAAGAGGTGACAACAATGGCGGCGGTGGCGGAGGCGACGCTGAGCACTGCCCCGCCACGATCTTCGTCTCCAACCTCCCTTACTCATTCAAGTCCTCGCAGGTTCTTCCTTCGCCCAACTCGTCTTCTTCTTCGACGATTTTCGCAAATTAGGGTTTCACTTTGATGGTGAAAGGAGGGGGATTTGATTCCTTTTGATTACTTTTGTTTTTGTTGGTGCGTTTAGTTGGAGGAGGTTTTTAGCGAGGTGGGTCCTGTGAGGCGCTGCTTCATGGTTACTCAGAAGAGTAAGTAACTCTCGGTTTAGGGTTTTGTTGTGATTTCGTAGTTTAATTTTAGGAAAAATATGGCAACGTCGCGTGTTTGCTTAGATACAATTGTTGTGTGAGACAGAAGAAGATTTTTTTCTTTCTTTCTTTATGTTGGGATTTGTGTTGTTATTTACATGCAATTTTGTTTCCTTCATTTGAAGCTCCGCAATGTTTTACTGAGTTCTCATAGTATTAGTTATTTTGGTCTCTAATGATTCAGTACAGCTAATTTTTTATTTGCAAATTCAGGCTCAGATGTAAGCCGTGGTTTTGGCTACGTGCAATTGTAAGTATGATTTCTTTTTTATTCCTCTTTAGCCTTGATATTATTGTTATGTTGTGATTTAGTACTTGTGCAATTCGAAGATGCTTGATTTGGGAGCTGATCTACACTAATATTATTTGACCACCATTCATTGGAAAATCGTCCGGTCCAATTTACCTTTATCCTTCACTATCTCTGCTTTGTCAAAAGTTTAAGTCTTTGATCTTACAATAAATTCCTTGACAAGTCACACATTTTCTTACTGTCGTAAATATAAAAACACTAGGGAAATATGAAACATGGTGACTGTTTTGTTTATTTGATCATTCTATGCTTTAATTTGACAGCTTAAAGTTAGTGTTAGTTAGATTCTCGCTTACTGCTCTTTGGTTTGTCTTGTGTAAGCGTTTGGTTTTAACTGGATCTACTTCATTGCCTTTGATCCTGAGCAGAATGTTTGTTCTGACCATCCATCTGAATTCTGGATTGACAGTAGCTTCTTAGTACCCTGCCAACTGTGAATGCTTTTTGCTAGCAAACTAGTTGCAGAATCCTTTCTGAATGTTCACAAAGTAATGATCATTAAGGGCTTCCTTTCTGCGTGATGGCCTCTTTTATTTGATCTTCTATTATGCTATGAAAGACTGTCATCCTCTTTTGTTGGCTTCACGATCGCATGGCTAACTTGGTATGTTCCCAAAGATCTAGAAGCCATTGGCTTCTTGAGTACAAGTCAATGTTTCTATTCAACAATTCTCTTCTATGCTTCGTATGGTTAGCACTATTTTTCTATTGTTATTAGTGCTGATTACTATTGGTATGAACCATCACTCATTGCAACTCATAAAATCAATGGCGACTTATCTTTCTTTTTTTTCACCCCTTTGTAGTGCTGCTGCAAGTGACGCTGAGCGTGCTATTGAACTTAAAAATGGTTCAGCTATTAGTGGTAGGAAAATCAGAGTGAAACTTGCAATGCACCGCCTTCCTCGTGAGCAGCGCTCGCTGAAGGAAAAAAATGGTTACAACCTTCACCATGCTTGCTTTTATGAGTTTTATTGATTATATTTCACTTAGTGAGATCATAACACTTTCTTGTGTTTGTTTATTCTACATTTCATATTAAGCAGTCAATTCCGAGGACTCTGCTCTGCAAAATGAGAAAGTTGATCAATCATCCACAGCCACAGAAAATAAGGAAACTTCTCAGGAAGAGAAAACAGGTTGAAAAGCACATCTACTCTTGATCTGCATTTTCCATCGGTAAATTACACCAGGGGTCTTCATTCTTTGAGTTTGGTCCCCATCCTTTTAGGTGTAATAGTTAGTTCGTAATCGTTGCATTTCATTGCAATCTTATTATTTTGTTAATTTCATCCATCAAATTGGACAGGAATCCACTTAATCATCATCTAACTGCTGTATAAGCCAACTTCTGACACCTAATATGTCTACTATGCACATATTTTCATCTAATTCAATAGAGAAAATTAATGAAAAGAGTGAGATTGCAAGCAGATGGCAAAGTTTGGGGACTTACTGTAGCAATTGAAAGGTTGGGTGTCAAATTGAAACCTCGTAAAACGGTTGGAAACCCATGATGCAATTTACCCATTTTTTAATGCGTAGATTTTCTCAGTTATCTTACACTGCTGTTGTATCTTTCATAATTTAGAAACTGCAGGGGCTGTTAAGGACGTTGGAACATCTACTACTATAAGTAACAGCCAAACTGATAAGGCGGAAGGTTCAGAAAAACAGAGGTATAGTGGCTATTGTGAAGAGCTTTATTTATGTTATGCATCATGAATTGCAGAAATTAAGTGATTGACTTTGACACTACTGTGGATGAAAATGCATTCTTTTTCACTATAGTTAGATTTAGTAACTTTTCTGAGTAGCCTATTCTTCTTCCTTTTTTTTTCCCCTTAAGATTGAGAAATTACGTAACTAATTTTTCTTTCACAAATTTATTATAGATTATTAATATTGAACAAGAACTTGGAGAAATAGGGGAAACCTAATAATTGTTTGGTATGGAGTAGTTAAAACATTTTTATCATTATAATGCCATAATTTTGGTAGTTGAATAAACCAGGTGTCTCTTCATTTGTTTCATTCTGTTAGGCATGTTTGCTGTATATCTGCTAATGACTACTGATCACTCGGTTCTTTTTTCATGTTAATTTGCATTTTCATGAATGAGCATACTGTCAAATCAAATAATTTAATCTGTTTTGCTTTTATTTCTTTTTATGATATCATTGGGAAAACCTGATGAGCAAAGAAAAACTTCAGGTACATAGAGAAATCCTTTGAATTTTATTCATTTTTTTTTTAAATCTGCCTGATGATGGAGTGGCTCAATCTCTGTTTTGCTTACTATTTTCATGTTTCTCATCTGATGGGGGGCACTACTTTTTTGTCTTGATGAGAATCTAAAGTGTATCAGTAATATGAAGATCAAGGCTTTTCCACATGGCCCTAATAGGGGTACAGTGTAAACATCTTGTTTACCCTATGCCATGCCCTTTTGGTATGAATCATTGTATAACTCCAGTTTTGTTGTATACTATTAACTAATCGATCTTCCAATCTTTTTTCTGTTTTTCTTTAATAACTGAAATGATGCAGTTGCCTAAATCTTTTTCGTTTTTTTTTTTGAAGATTAATCATTTTCATATTTTAATGTTACTTTTTTTCTTTTAACTGATTTTGAAGGGTTGCAAGAACAGTAATATTTGGCGGTCTTATTAACTCTGATATGGCAGTTGAAGTGTTTCGTCAGGCTGGAGAAGTTGGCACTATAGTCTCCATCTCTTATCCTCTTCCAAAGGAAGAGTTAGAGCTCCGTGGTTAGTAGTTTTCCAGTATATTTACATACTGATCTCATCTTAGCAGTTGACACTGTAGGGATGCTCTCAAGAGAAGTAATCAAATATGTTATGTATCATAAGCTAAAATTGGTCACTTAATTATGATTTCCAGCTATTATCTATCGTGTTTTTGAGTCTCATCTTTGTGATGGTCATGCTTGCCACATTTAGTCAGTAGGGGATCAAACATGACCACATATGGCAAACGATCTTTTGTTCCAGCATGTTTGTGGCATCAGTAGGGCTTCAATATCCTCTTCCTTACCCCTGATTATGATCTTTTTTTTTCTCGTTCACTGTAGGGGTTGGGTTTCGAGAGGGCAATTACTGCATTAATGCTAGACTGTTCATATAATTTGTTGCTTTTTAACCTGCTTATAAGCATTGTGGGCTTAGATAAGAGTTAGATTTAAGTCTTACCGAGTCACCTAGTAAACAGAAGTATAATCTTCTGTTTAATGGGTGGTTAGTTCTTTTCTAGCTAACATACAAAATTCTGATTGCATGCAAAGTCTGAGAAGGATCAGAAAAAATACAGTATATCTTGTTAGTCTTCATGTGTTTGGATTGTCAGATTTCCTTAGTATAGAAACTAGCAGGAGATGTACTTCCCCAAGTACTCTCTTGATTTAAGCAGCATTGAAATTGTCTGACACTTTGTGGTTGTCTTGATTACTGAAAAAAAAAAATGTTTTTTAGATCCTTTTTTTTTTTTTTTTCTGGAGTTCTTTGTTTTCTTCAATAAATCCATTGGATTCATAATTAGAAGTTGCTGTGTTTCAAGTTGCTTTGATATTTATTTTAATATTCCATACAATATGTTGTAACTTTTTCTCCAGCGCTTTCACGAGATGGGTGCACTTTAGAAGCTTCAGCAGTACTTTATGCAAGTGTTAAATCAGCACAAGAAGCTGTCAGAAGGTTGCATCAGCAAGAGATTAAAGGTGGACGTGTTTGGGCTCGCCAATTGGGTGGGGAGGTAAGTATTCTGCTTATATGCAATATGTCTTGAATGTTTAGATGCATTAGCCCTGCCTGAGAACAACAAGCTCATAAAAATGCAAGACCAATATGACCTCATTGCAATGAAAAGAAACTGCATTAATCAGAATTCTGCGTGCCTTGCTGTGCTCTACTTGGATGAAGAGGATACAATAGCAGAGAAGAGAAAATAAAGGAGAGAAAGCAGAGAAAGGAAAGAAGGGAAAATGGCTTCCTTGTGATGTTTAAATGTATAGAAGAGAAAACAAGAGAAAGTATGCTTTGCTCGTATCATTTTCTTCTTTCTCCCCTCCCCCATCAAGGGTGCTTTTCTTTTTTTCTCCTTTTCTCTCTGCCTCTCTTCCTTCCCTCAAAAGTCTGAAGAAAGCATTCAAGTCTGGAACAGAGTGAGGAATATTAACTGATACAGAAAGAGTGTTTAACATTTTAAATGTTGAATTTATACAGGAAAGAAAGCCAGAGACTGAGCTTGAAGATGCTTTCATTTGACCCTTTAGTTTTTCACTATGCTAACATATTTTTCTAACTGTATCCTTGATTTATTGAGTCAGGGCTCAAAAGTTAGGAAGTGGAGGGTGATTGTCAGGAACCTACCATTCAAGGTGCACTTTTGCAGCAGTTCATCTAGCTGTATTATTACTCTTTCCAAAAGAACAGTTATGGTAACTTCAAAACTTATGGCAGGTCACAACAAAAGAGATCAAAGATGTATTTAGCTCAGCAGGTTTTGTTTGGGACGTGTTAATTCCACATAACTCAGAAGGGTATCTTCTTAATCTGCTGCTTCTTGAATTTTGTCCTAAATCAACTTATATTTATGTCCTGGTATTTTTTTTCTGCCATTTTTTTTAAAATTATCAGATTATCGAAAGGCTTTGCTTTTGTCTCATTAACCAGCAAGCAGGACGCAGAAAAGGTACAATTGGTACTCCTATTCTTATGTGAGAAAATTCTCTTTGGTAAGTTTTATTAGAACGTACCTGTTCTTTGCAGGCCATAAAAGACATCAATGGACGAGTCATCGCAAAGAGAACTGTTGCTGTTGATTGGGCTGTTTCAAAGAGAGTATATGCAGTTGCTACAAATTCTGCTGCTTCAGAGCATGGTACCTTAGTTAGATTCTTAACATAAATTTCTACTTGTTTTAGTTCCAAAGCCAGTTTAGTCTTTCTGGTTTACCTGCTATTCCACTTTTCAACCCTCGTTTCTGTTGATGTACTCTGATTTCTAGTAGTAGATTTTAGAAACTGATTAGAAAAAGAAAAAAGTTATTGCTTGATCAATCATTTAGCATCACTACCTTTTATGGAATTAGTAAATGATTTACTATGTAAACTGTGTCGAACTGGTAACAAATCACCAAATGCAAGGCCCATAGTATGAAGATGTTGATTACTGGAGCTTTACTAACAGTATCTCTCTTTCTATTTTCAGGACATTTAATGGAAAATGACAGTGACAATGATGAGCGAAGAGAATCATCTGAAGAAAAGGATGATGGTTCTGAAAGTGATCTTGACGTTGGAGCTGATCCTGTTGAAATTGACTTCAGAAGTGAGGCTGAGGTTGCCAAAAAAGTCCTTGAAAACTTGATTAACTCCTCCATGAGTACATCTGAGCCACCAGAGAAATCAGTTAGTGGAAGTCCGAGCATGGGTGGGAAAAGCACTGAAGTGAGGAAAGCGAGTACAAGCAAAAGCAACAAACTCCTAAATGTTCCTGTGCAAAATGGAGGGGGATCGGAATCAAAAGATGCCACAAGATCAGTCACTACCAATAACGAGACGGGAAAAGAAGATGCTGATTTAGATAGAACAGTATTCCTAAGCAATCTTCCATTTGATGTTAGTGCTGAGGAGGTGAAGCAAAGGTTCTCCATATTTGGGGAGGTGCAATCTTTTTTCCCTGTCCTCCATCAACTCACCAAGTATGTATGCCCTTTTCTATATCTAGTTTTATGTTTCTCGCCTTAATCATTTATTATCTTTGGTATTTAACGCTAAGGTGAAATGTGTTTATTGGGTTGTTAGAAACATCTTTTCTTATTTGAAATGATCATGCAGGAGACCAAGAGGAACTGCTTTTCTAAAATTCTCTTCAGCAGCTGCAGTAGATGCTGCAGTTTCTGCTGCAAATGCTGCACCTGGTGTAGGAATTGTTATAAAGGGAAGAACATTAAAAGTTTTAAAGGCACTGGATAAGGAATCAGCTCATAAAAAGGTGCTTGAAAAGGCGAAGAATGAGGTTCATGATCGACGTAATTTATACCTAGCCAAGGTAAATAATCTTTTGCTTCCCACCACATTCCAGTGCTTCAAAAGTGTTATAATTTTGATGAAATGATTCCCTTAAATATACTCAAACCTAGGAAGGTGAAATACTTCCCGGAACACCTGCTGCTGAAGGTGTATCAGAGGCTGACATGATGAAGCGAGAGACGTAAGCATTCTTCACCACTTAGCACAAATTACTTGTTCACAGTTTTATAAATTAACTGTTCACAGTTATATACTGAGGCTTTTTGCGATTACTATTATGCCAAATGGAGGAATATTATTGTCGAACTGTACTAATAGAAATTATCTTTTCCCATATAGGTTATCAAGGAAAAAGACGGAAATGCTTCAGTCACCGAAGTTCCATGTATCAAGAATTAGACTTATTATCTATAATCTGCCAAAGACAATGACACCAGAGGAGGTGAAGAAACTTTGCAGAGATGCAGTCCTTTTGCGTGCCTCCAAGCAAAACCCTGTCATACAAAAGGTATATGCAATTTTGGCTTTTGAATTTTTATATGTTGCTTATTGTATACTGATTTCCTTTAATACCTTAATCAGGTAAAGCTTTTGACGGGTGAAAAGAAGGGAACAGTTTCTGTGAAGAAACATTCACGTGGTGTAGCTTTTGTTGATTTTAAAGAACACGAGCATGCAATTGTTTGTCTGAGGGTTCTGAACAACAATCCTGGTAATCATTTTCTTCTGGACCTTTATTGGAGTTTTGTTGTACTATCCATATATAGATAGCTGCAATATCTTTCCTCGACTTTTTTCCCCCTTTTATATTGTTAATCTAGTTTTATGGCTTTCAACATGCATTAGTCATTTCAATATTGAGGAAGATAAGCCAATGAAAAACATGCAAAATTAGGGGTAATGCATATATTTGCTGTTATTAGAGAATCTCAGTTGTTTATTTTTCGAAGACTCTTAAAATTAGGCCCAAGTCAGATGAATTTGGGTGCTCCAAGGATTGGCTTATATAATTGCACTGTTGATTGACAATTATTGGATTCTACAAATTGTGAAAACAAAACTAACAGTTTGACACGAGACAAAAATATAAGGATGTAGTTCGAAGTAGCGGAGCATTGAAAGCATCATAAGATGGAGATCCAGGTTCCCTTAGACGTGCGCTAATTGTGTGCTATTTAAAGTGCAAAATAAAGCAACTTCAAAATTAAAAATCAGCATATTGAACTCAAGAAGCATGTGCTGGGTAAGAATTTATTGGTTGGCTGCATAATACAAGTGAAACACAGACGATCATCCATGCTGTACTGACTTCAGGTGGTGTTGTGAGTAAGAAATCATTTATTATTATCTGCCATGTAAGGTGTGATGCAAAGAAACTTTACAACGAAAAATCAGCATATTAAATTCAAACACTTGACGAATGAGCATGTGCCGAGTTAGCAAAGAGAAATCAATGGATTTTGATGATGTGGTAAGCCACCATAATGGAGGTTTGTGGCTTCCTCTGATAGCAAGTCTTGTTCAGGTGGTACTCAGCTTCAAGAGTAATTAACTTATCCATTAATTCACTCTGTAGAAGAGTGAGACGTTGTTGGGGAATGCATTGCTGTTTGCCACTTGGAGAAGAAGTTTGGGGACATAAGAAACTAAATATTCTTCTACAGGCCTTAGACAGATTAACTTAGAATTTCCCTCATGATTCTTGCGTTATATTGTTCGCCAATCAATATTATACTGCTAATATAAATAAGTTTATCTCCGTGCTATTTGATTTTATTGCAGAAACTTTTGGGCCAGAACGCCGTCCAATTGTGGAGTTTGCTCTTGATAACATCCAGAAGTTACGGCTGCAAAAAATGAGGCAGGACTCTTTAGAAGAGAGTAGTGGCATCCCAGGAGCCGTAGAAACTGATGACAACAAGAGCAGCAAAAAGAATATAAGAAAGTTTAAGTCAAAGAGAAGTAATGAGAGATCAGTTAAAGTATCCGAACCTACTGAAGGGTCTGGAGCCGTTGGAGCTATCAATGTGGAAGGTGGTGCAAGAGAAAATGCAAGAGGTAGAAAGCAGAAGAGAATTCCAAGAGGAGGAAAGAAAGCTAATTTAGCTTCTAAGTTGAAAAATGTCGAGGGGGGAAAGCCAAAAGTACAAGAAAGCACAAATGTTGGAGTAAAACAGTCAATTACCTCAAAAGAAGTATGAATCACTACCTTTTCCCATAGACTATGAATATGTTCTCTTTGCGCATATGCCTGTACAAATATGCAAAATTGCATTAGTACTCCTTGAAGTATATGCATCACCTCTAAAACCTTCTTTATTTCTGCACATGCCCCTGCTGGTGTATTATGCAGAAAAGGACTTTTGCATGGGCGTGAGTGCAAATGAATTCAGTTTTCAGGGGCACAGAGGCAAATGCCAAATTTGGTGGGAGTTAAAACAATTCCGCAAATTTGCAGGATGTATTGGCAAATAAATAAATAACTAACTTAGTCATATTGTTTTATCATCTCTAATTTTCATTTTACATAATATAGTTTTTCTTTGTTTATTGCAGAAAGATATAGCAAATCGAGAGGGATCAACCACAAAATCTTACAAAAGAAAAGCAAAAACTGATGGTGGTTTAGAGCCTCAGAGGGCACGCAAAGATACAAAGAGAAGGAAAAAGGTATCATCAGGAGAAGAAGTCGCGGATAAGCTCGACAAGCTGATAGAACAGTACCGCTCCAAGTTTTCGCAACGCGGTGCTAATAAAAGCAAAGATGAAGCAAACTCTGGCCATAAAGAAGTCAGGCGGTGGTTCGAGTCAACTTCTTGAAAGAAGCAGGAGCCTTTTCGGATTCTTTCTTGTGAATCGCATGATGAAATGTGCAGTTCATGATATCTAGCTGTGGGATGGTGCTTTTCTCTGTTATTCTTCGGTTACTGGTTATGATTGCCGATCATGGCAAGTTTGCAGAGATACAGTTCATGAGTTTGATAAGTGGAACTCATTACCACTGGCTTTTTCCTACCTGACAAGTTGAAAGCCCTTTACGGCGGTACCAAAGTTTTAAACTTGCCCTATAAGGGCTTTTGGGGCTGTTTGTCTCCTTTGTAAAAGCAACTAAGAGGCTTTTGTTCAATCATGCGCACACCAACTCTTCAGTTATAGAGATTGTTATCATAGATCATGAATTTCTCAATGTATCACTTGCATATTTAATAAATTATGTTTTTCTATGCGATATAGTGCACTGTAATGCTTGAATATTTGTGGGTGCGGATCATTCATTTAGTTTTTGTATGGAATTTTTTCCATCAAAATTTGAAATTATTGGATTATTATCCATAGCCTGCTGTGGGCTAAGACACTCAGTGCAATGATTTTAGACTCTTCTTTTGTTCACCATCTGATGCATTTTCGTGTATTTTGATTTGTTATTGTAGCACCCTAACCGGGCTAAAAGAACAGGTAAAAGTTTACAACGTCATCTAAACTATGGCCGGTTTTGAGACGGCTATCAAATCTTAGAAGTCTTAATGCTAGTATCTAACTTTTTAATTTACTTGCTTTTCTGTTATAAAAATCTTGGCATGTCACTTGTTTTAATATAAAAGTAGTCTTGTGAGTTACATGGGATGTTATAATTGCTCTGTTAAGATGCATGAAACTCAAATTTATGAACCCAAGGAAAAAGAAAAGGAAAAACGAATTGAGCCAATGTCCAATCATTCATTGAGCCACCATTTTGAAGATAATTTAGAAGATAATTACTCCTTCAAGAAAAAGATTCTTAATTAAGTTGGTATTAGAATTTCACCTCTTATTGTATCTTATTATGTTCTTATATCTGTTAAGAACTGTAGTCCATGGAAGCTACACATATATCTAACTGAAATAATCATTATTCATTTCAAACCAAGAGAAAAATTAGACCTAATCTTTTCTAGTACGGTTCAATTCATACATCAAATACAATAAATTTGATCAAATTCGTCACTGAATAATGATTTGGGGCAATAATCTTTAATATATATATAGAGTCCGGCTACTATACTCTTATAAGTATAGACCTCTTTGTACTCATAAGTTTTCGGCCGTTAGATTTACCTCTTTGACTATTTCCATCCGTCAGATCATACTATTCAACCAACCACCTACTCAACCCTAGGGGACCACTATCATCCTAAGCGGAGACCACTATCATCCTAACTGCACATCATTTTATCTAACAGCTGAAAATTTATGACTACAAAGGGGTCTATACTCATAAGTGTATAGTAACCCTAGCCTATATATATATATATATATATATATATATATATATATATGGAGAGAGAGAGAGAGTTGAGCAAGAATGCTATCAGTAGCAAGCAGGCTCCATGACCACCCATTTGTTTTCGATGATGGAGCCTCTAAATCGATGATCGGCACCGTTGAACATAATCTATACCACTTGGAGTATCTAGAAATCAAATTTCAAATCTTTTCGACATCATTGGCCTAATAATCAAAGGGTTTCAAAATTTATAATTTTAATGGTCGATATAAGACGTTTTCTCGTTTAACTGTGTAAAGATATCCAAATCAATTGAATTTTGGTTAGAAAATTCTTTAAACTATTTAGAACAAGATCTATACTTTTGATCTTGATTACAAGACTCCTATCATCACTTTTTAAAGGATTTTTATTTTTAACCGTTCATTTTTGTGTCTACTTGATGGACAAAAGAACAAATATAAAAAAACATGAAATTTAATTTTTAGATGCTTCAAGTGAAGGGGGACCGGCCGTGGGGTTACCGAGCACACCTCAAACCCACACAGCACATGAGCGCAGCGGAAACAGGATCTTTCGTAAACGTAAGAGACGAGAACGATCGTAGAAAAATAAGCACGAGGATAACAAAACAATAAAGAAAACAAGAGAAAATAAGAACACAAGATTTACGTGGTTCGGCCAACCATGAGTCGACCTACGTCCACGGGCAAGACCAACTCAATACGCTCTTCGATTAATCCACGGCACAAAAGTACAAAGGAGTAAGATTGGATTACAAGAAACTCTCTCTTAGGAGCTCTCTACGTTTTCCTCTCAATTAGGATATTTTTCAATGAAGCTCATAATCTAAAATATTAATTACAAGGGTTTATATAGCCCTAAAATTTTAATTCTAGTAGGAAATAATTTTTGCCTTCCATCCAAGTTCGATTCATCTCTAGTCACCATATATCCTCTTAGGAATCTTTTTAGGAATCCTACTAGGAATCCTCTTTAAAGTGATCCTAAACAATCCCTAATCTTTTAGAACAAGATTAGATCCAATTAGAGTCAAACTCTACATATCGACTCGGAATATGGCTTTACGTAATCCAACAATTCTCCACTTAAAGACATGTGCCGAACACCATGAAACAATAAATTGGAAGTCTTGCCAAACTCCCACTCTCCTCACTTAGCTCCAAGACCGAGAGAAATAATGCTCCAATTGAACTTCTCTCGAGTCACCGGCTTCGTCAAAATATCTGCTGGGTTTGCATCGGTATGAACTTTTAACAGTGAGATAAGACCATCATCCACCACGTCTCTTACAAAGTGATAGCGAATATCAATGTGCTTCGTCCGAGAGTGAAACGCCGGATTCTTCGCCAAGTGTATTGCACTTTGACTATCACAATTCACTCCCACCACATCTTGCTTCACCTTCAATTCTCCTAAAAGTCTTTTCAACCAAATAGCCTCCTTATAAGCATGTGCCACCGCTATGTACTCCGCCTCTGTCGTCGACAAAGCGACTACCGACTGAAGTTTCGACTCCCAGCTAATAGCACCACCGCCCATAGAGAAAATATAGCCCGTAGTAGACTTTCTCATGTCTCTATCTCCTGCAAAATCTGAATCCACATATCCGACGCACTCCAAACCCACAGAACCATAACAGAGTGAGAAATCCGCAGTGCCCCTCAAATACCTGAGGATCCACTTCACTGCATTCCAATGTTCACAACCTGGATTCGCCATATACCGACTTACTACTCCCACTGCTTGAGCAATATCGGGTCTCGTACACACCATGGCAAACATAAGGCTCCCTACTGCCGATGAATATGGTACCCGAGCCATGTCGGCCTTTTCTGCTTCCGTACCCGGTGATTGCTCGGCCGACAATTTTAAATGAATAGGAAACTGGGTAGAAACTGGCTTTGCGTTCTGCATATTGAAACGCCGCAGAACCTTCTCCACATAACCCTTTTGTGAAAGCCAAACCTTCCTATTCTTTCTCTCCCGTAGTACCTTCATCCCGAGTATTTGGTTCACGGCTCCTAAGTCCTTCATATCGAACTCACCGGCTAACTGAGTCTTCAGGGTAGATATTCGGCCTTTGCTATTTCCCGCGACCACCATATCGTCGACATATAATAGCAAAATACAGAAGCTCCCGTCATCGTATCCACAGAAATATGCACAATGATCCGCCTCAAGCCTATCAAAGCCCAAACTCATAATGAAGGAATCAAATTGCTTGTACCAACACCTCGGCGCCTGGTTCAAGCCGTACAACAATTTGTTCAACCGACAAACCAAATGCTCCCTGCCTCTTTCGACAAAGCCTTCTGGTTGCGACATATATATTTCCTTTTCCAGGTCACCATGCAAGAATGCCGTTTTTACATCCATCTGCTCGAGCTCTACATCCATAATTGTCGCGATCGCCAAAACAACTCGAATAGTGGTAAGACGAACCACCGGTGAGAAAATCTCATCGAAGTCGATCCCCGGCTTCTGAGCATAACCCTTCACCACCAACCTCGCCTTGAACCTCTCCACATTCCCATCCGTATCTTTTTTCACCTTAAACACCCACCGGCATCCGATCGCGTTCCTTTCCTTCGGCAAATCAACAAGTTCCCAGATCCTGTTCTTCCGAAGTGACTCCATCTCCTCCTCCATCGCGCATTGCCACTTTCCGGCATTGGTCGACTCACAAGCCTCCTTATATGAAGTCGGCTCATCTTCCTCCGCCAAAGCAACATATGCACTAATATGGTTAGCAGAAGGAGTAAATGAAGTAATATAGTCATCATACCTCGTAGGAGGTCTAATGACTCTCCTAGGACGCCCGGAATCCACTGGTGGCTCCACCGGTGAATTTATATTTTTGGATGATTGCGGAGACTCCAAGTTCGATTCATTATCAACCACCTCGTCGTCCTCCTGTGCTTGCTCAGCTTGCACCTCATCGCGTGCTTCAAAGAGCTCAATTGGAACCATAGCCTCATCATCTTGCTTTTTCTTGGTGCCTTGAAAGGACCCTTCGTTGAAGACAACGTCACGGCTTACGACAATCTTGTGGGTAATAGGATCCCACAATCGATACCCCTTAACACCTTTCGCGTAGCCGAGAAATATGCACCTCCGAGAGTTCTTATCCAATTTGGACCTCTTCTCCTTCGGTATCCACGCATAAGCGTCGCATCCAAAGACACGAAGATAGGAGTAGTCAACGGGCTTGCCACTCCAGACTTCTTCAGGAATTTCCAGATCAAGTGATTTTGTCGGCGCTCGATTGATCAAGTAACAAGCCGTGCTTACGGCTTCCGCCCAAAATCTCTTGTCGAGTTTTGAAGTACTCAACATGCTTCGGGCCCTCTCCATGAGTGTTCTATTTAACCTCTCCGCTACACCGTTTTGTTGCGGTGTACCGGGTACCGTGAGGTGCCGCTTAATTCCATATTCATTACAAAATTCATCAAATTCTCTTGAACAATACTCCCCTTCGTTATCGGAACGTAAACACTTAAATTTTAAACCCTTTTCATTCTCCACAAGAACTTGAAACTTCTTAAAAGTTTCAAACACGTCGGACTTCCGCTTTAGGATATACACCCAAGCCTTCCGAGAATAATCATCAATAAAGGAAACAAAGTAAAAACACCCGCCCAACGAACTATCGGGCGACTCCCAAGTATCCGAATGAATCAACTCGAGATGCAACTTACTTCTTTGATGTGATAGAGAGAATGATAACCTCCGTTGCTGTCCGTAGATGCAATCTTCACAGAAATCCAATGACGCAGACTTGTAACCCGGAAGAAGTTCACGGTTAGATAATACCTGCAATCCGCGCTCGCTCATGTGTCCCAAACGGCGATGCCACACCGTCGAAGACTCCACCTTTGCGCTTGCAACAACCGCTTCTCCCACTTGAGTCTCGCCCACCAATCTATATAGGCCACCTATTTGCTCTCCTTTCATCAATACCAAACATCATTGACATACCTTCAAATGATCCTTCTCGCCGACGAACCTAAGCCTTTGTTTGCAAAATATTCCGAGTGATAGAAGACTTTTTTGAAGTGTAGGAACATGCCGAACATTAGAAACCGTCCGAATAATACCATCAAACATCTTGATCCGAACGTCTCCCACTCCAACCACCGGACATGCCGTGTTGTCACCCAAATAGATAACTCCACCATCCCATGACTTGTAAGTATGAAACCACTCCCTATAGGGAGTCATGTGGAACGACGCTCCCGAATCTAAGATCCAATGATAAATAAGATCGGATCCAATGATAAATAAGATCGGATCTATCTAATGCGGACAACGCATCTCCGTCCTCCGAACTAGCCGACTTAGCATCCGCTTCGGCTACGTTACCTTGAAAATTGCTCGAATCGGATTTACCATCAACTCCTTTAACCCGGCAATCCTTCTTCACGTGCCCCGACTTTCCACAATTCTAGCACTTTACTTTCTTTTTGCCCTTGGACTTTGATCTTGACCTCCCTCAATCACCACGCTTCCTCTCGAAAGGTCTTCCCCGTGCTATCATAGCCTCCCCCGAAGAGCTTCCTTGGCTAGACTTTCGCCTCATCTCCTCGGTAAGTAACGATGCAACAACCAACTCCATCTTAAGAGTTTCAACGTGACTCAAGTTCATAATCAAATTATCCCAAGATTCCGGCATCGAACAAAGTAAAATACTAGCTTTTTCTTCTTCATCGATTCTAACGTCTAGGGCCGCAAGCTTGCTCACAATAGAGTTGAATGAACTTAGATGCTCTTGTACCGGTGCTCCGTCCTTCATCTTTAGATTGTACTTTTTGTGGTAGTCTCGGTCTCCACATTGAATAGCACCGAATCATCAAGTGCCAAATATAGGTTTGCCAAAGCCATCTTTTCTTTCTCTTCAAATAGCTTATCCGTCATCCCTTCCGGCTTTTTCTCCTTTCCTTGCAGGGCGATCTCACAAGCATCTTTAATCAAGACTGCTTGCATCTTCAGTTTCCACAATGCGAAATTCGTTCCATCAAATCGAGGAACCTCATACTTCGTCGCTGTAACTTTTTCTGCCATCGTTTCACCGTCAACGTACTACAAAGAACCAAACGCTCTGATACCAATTGAAGGGAGACCGACCGTGGGGTTACCGAGCACACCTCAAACCCACACAGCATACAAGCGCAGCGGAAACAGGATCTTTCGTAAACGTAAGAGACGAGAACGATCGTAGAAAAATAAGCACGAGGATAACAAAGCAATAAAGAAAACAAGAGAAAATAAGAACACAAGATTTACGTGGTTCGGCCAACCATGAGTCGACCTACGTCCACGGGCAAGACCACCTCAATGCGCTCTTCGATTAATCCACGGCACAAAAGTACAAAGGAGTAAGATTGGATTACAAGAAACTCTCTCTTAGGAGCTCTCTACGTTTTCCTCTCAATTAGGGTATTTTTCAATGAAGCTCATAATCTAAAATATTAATTACAAGGGTTTATATAGCTCTAAAATCCTAATTCTAGTAGGAAACAATTTTCGCCTTCCATCCAAGTTCGATTCATCTCTAGTCACCATATATCCTCTTAGGAATCTTTTTAGGAATCCTACTAGGAATTCTCTTTAATATGATCTAAACAATCCCTAATCTTTTAGAACAAGATTAGATCCAATTAGAATCAAACTCTACATATCGACTCGGAATATGGCTTTACATAATCCAACATCAAGTGGTATAGATCTTATTCAACGATGCCGATTTTCGATTTGAAGGCTCCATCATCGAAAGCAAATGGGTGGCAACGGAGCCCGCTTACTACTGATAGCATTGTAGCTCAACTCTATATAGAGCTACAATACTTTTATGAGTACTAGTTAAGTACCCGTGCTTCGCTGCGGGAAGTTCATATAGTTATTTTGCATTGAAAAAAAGACAACATAATAATAAAAGACTAAGTAAGTTTCATTGGTCAAATTTTGATTATAACATAATTCTAAAAAACTCATACAGTTGTTTCGAATTTCAAAAACATAAAGGCAACATTAAAACAAAAGTCTAAATAAGCAAGACATGCAACATAATAATTCTAAATAAGTTCCATTATTTAGATATGGAATATGATTTTTCACTGTTTGTCTTCACTTGATTGAGCATCTTCATGAAACCTATATAAAAAAAATCCAACGTAAAAAATATATAAAAAGAAGAAGATTTAATGCAGTAATTCCGTACATTAATTAAAAGCTGAGTTGATATTACCTAAGACATTGTCTCTTTGTAAGCGGAACTTTATTCCGCCCATTCGCAATAACCTTTCTTGTTTGTTCTAGCTTTGTAAATCCCAAGAATGGATGCATCGACTTGCGCTCGATCAGTGCAAAGAGAGAGAAATGGGCGTAAGAATCAGAGAAGAATATATGCGACAGGAAATAGAGAAGAGTTCCAAATCCAGCGATAAAAGTTTTGCTATATAAATAAAGAATAATAAAAAGAACAGCAAACTGCAAAGAGCATAACAAACTGGAAGAAAACTTAGAAGTTCTGCATGTGTAATAGCACAACCAAAGTTTAAGCAAGAAAACTGCAAAAACTTTGAAAGCTTGCGCGGGTAATATCATCATCCATGAATTTGACTGTATGTGTGAATTTTTGTGTATTTTACTGCATATGTAATACTATTTCAGCAAATTGCAAAGTAGGCGAAGGAAACAACAGATGGAGGAAGGATGTATTCATAATAAGCTTAGGAAAGAAAACAAAGGCATGCCTGTAAAAGAGTGGAGGTGTTAGAAAACATGTCGTCAAACACGAAGCAAAGACTCAGGTAGGAGCTTAATATTTATATTAGTCCGAGTCAAATATTCAAATACATTCTTTCCATTTTTTGCCACCAAAAGAGACAGAAGGGGGAAAACAAAGTGCAAAGAAGCAAGAAAAGAATGAGAGAAGGGGGAGGGGGGAAGTAAACTCGAAAAAAAAGAAGAAGCACAATCAACTCTGTAGACGGCAAAAGGCACATGGTTAATGAAATCAAGTTCAATAAAGATCGGACAAAGCCAGCATAAGAATTATAAAGACACGGCGGAAAAGGGAAAAATACAGCAGTGGATTATACTTTCGTAATCCTTTTTTTTTTTTTTGTGCTCCTATCATCATTGTCTTTGCAAATCCCAAGAACCCATGCATCGACTTGCCCTCAATACAATCAGTGCGAAACGGGCGTAAGAATTAAAAAAGAATAGCTGTAGAAGAAAAGAGAGAAGAATTCCAAATCTGCATGAAAATATAGAAAAAATAGGCATTAGTCCAAAACCCACCAAAAAAGTTTTTTTTCGTATATAAAGAAGGAGCAGGAAGATAAGTGAGCTGATGGTAAAATCAGGAGACATGCATAAATAGTAGATGGCATCTAGTTTAAGTACATAACATATTGAGAATATAATATCATCAAGATAAGTAAGCTGCAAGAGTACAAAAGGCAGCAACTTTGTGTCCCAAAAATTGAAAGCATGTCTACACCCACTGTAGAGAGGGAACGAAAGTTCAGTTCACTTCAGAAGGATCACTCTCTGTAGTAGTTGGTTCTGGCTGAAGGCGGCTAATTATAGGGTGGCAATCGTCAATCGCCTGACGTATTTTGATACGTTCAGACACGTACTCATCTCTCTCGGCAATAACAAAATTATAAGATTTTTTCGTAAGACTGTACTCCCGTTTCATATTACTATACTTAGAATATAGTGCAGAGTGTTCTGTCGCGAGTTGATTGTACAAATTTTTGTAGAACACTTTATCCTCATAATTAGCATCCTTGATCTGCAGATCAAGCTCATCCCTCTGCCTTTGAATGGCAGTACGGGCTGCATCTTGTTCTGCGGCAGCAGAAACAGGACATGGAGCACCCTAGCAGCATATCACTTCAGATACGGATTCGTTACGCACAATTGGGAGGTCTATGTATGCTGAAAATTTTCCATCCGTATCAATTGTTAGTTCAATGTGAGGCATTTCTATCTTGAGCTTCTCAACAATCTCGCGTAATAACTTAATGCAGGAAAGCTCAACAACCGCCATTGTGCGAGCTGCAAAGGAACAATAAGTACATGGAAGAAAAAGGGAGACGGAAGAAAGGTAAGCAAGCATGCAAGGAAAGTTTTTTTTTCCTAAAAAAAGAAGAAAACAACCAAGCAAGAAAACATATAGAAATTTGGAGGAAAATTGTATAATTCTTTTCTCACAGCAATTCCAAAGAGGCTCAGACGGATCACCGCTGCAGCAGAAACACACATCGTTCTTCTGATAAGTTATCAGAAAATTCATAAACACGCAAACCACCTTGAGCAGCAAATCGTCGTAAACTCACAGAATAGTACAATAGCAAAGCAAGCTGGAAAATATAGAGGAGTGCAAGAAAAGCACAAAGCAAAAAAGCAAGTTGCATAGGGAGTATAAGCCCACGTAGGAAAATCCTAAGTAATTGAAGGGATTGGGTTGATCAATTATTGTATACCATTTCTTTTTCATTCCCTTGTCTGCCGCGAACAAACCGGCCCCGCCACGGGCGAGTGATCATTCATGGTACATATTAGATTTATTTAAATTTTATTTTGAAATCAGGATTGTAGGTTCATAACTTTCAGTAGACTCAAGAATCTGCTGTTAATTACCCCACACTGATAGTGTTAAGGAACCCTCAATTAAGAGACCGAATTTAATGCTGATAATAGAAGAGACCCGAGCATGAACATAAAATTTTATTAATATGATTTGCTGTGTACATGGCTTAAGTAGGGCATACCCCTACTGTACATGAATTTTATAAAATTGAAATTAAATTTAATTTGCTCAGTTTAACGACTTGTCGGTCAATTTAAGCTTGAATTTGATTTGCTAGTTTAACGATTTGGCGGTCAATTTGAATTTGCAATTGATTTGCCAGTTTAATGACTTGATGGTCAATTTGGATGGAATTTAGTTTGCTCAGTTTAACGACTTGGCGGTCAATTGTTCAGTTTAACGACTTGATGGTCAATTTGGATAGCTCAGTTTAATGACTTGGCGGTCAAATTTGAAATTAATTTGCGCAGTTTAACGATTTGGCGGTCAAATTGATTGAAATTTAGTTTGCTCAGTTTAACGACTTGGCGGTCAATTTGGTTTGCGCAGTTTAACGACTTGACGGTCAATTTGAGCTCGTACTTGGTTTGCGCAGTTTAACGACTTGACGGTCAATTTGAAGTTGACGTGCTCAGTTTAGCGACATGGCGGTCGGTTGATTTTGATATACTCAGTTTAATGACGTGGCGGTCAATTGGAAGTTGGTGTGCTCAGTTTGGCGACATGGTGGTCAAATTGATTTTAGTTTGCTCAGTTTAATGACTTGGCGATCAATTTGGTTTGCGCAGTTTAACGACTTGGCGGTCAATTTGAATTTGAAATTGATTCATGAAATTAATTCACGATTAATTTATGAATATAGGCTCATTTGGAAGGCCCCACGAAACCAGTTCATGAAAATGATAGAATCCCATCTTTGTGATTCATAATATTAATTCATGAATAGAGGACTTATTTGGAGAGCCCACTTTGACTCATGAAATCAATTCATAAGAAGGGCTCATTTGGAAAGCCTATTTTGATTCATGATGGAATCTTATTTTTGTAATGAGATTAATTCATGAGTAGAGACTTATTTGGGAGAGTCCATGAAAATAGTTCATGCGAAGGGCCCATTGGAGAGAAATCCACTTTAGTTCATGAAAGAAGCCCACTTGAAAAAATTTTGGTTCATAAAAATAATTCGTGAGAGGCCTGTTTTCTATTTGGGCTAAATTGAATATGGGTTGGAGGCACCTAAATGATATGGGTTTGGTAGTTTTTGGTTTCATGCTTTTGGGCTTTGGTGGGTTTATAAATTGAATTGAGTTTTATTTGTGGACTTTGGATTTTGGATTTATTTGTGGATTTTGGGTTTTGGATTTTATTTGTGGACTTTGGTTTTTGAGTTTACTTGTGGACTTTGGGCCTTGGGTTTTATTTATGGACTTTTTTTTGGGTTTTATTTGTGGATTTGGGTTTCATAGGTTTTATTTGCTCTGGGCTTGAATCTACATGTGGGCTTGTGCAGGCTGTGATTTATTTTCATGTGGACTGGATTCTGAGCCCACATGAAAATTGGGTTTGTATGTGGGCTGAACCTGCATTTATTTACGGGCTGGATTCAGACCTGTATGTAAACTGGACCTATATTTGTACACAGACTGGATTCAGGCCCGTATGTAAAGTGGACCTATATTCATATACGGCTGGATTCAGGCCCGTACGTAGACTGGGCCTGCACTTGTACATAGGCTGGATTCAGGCCCGTATGTAAACTGGACATATATTCGAATATGGGCTAGATTCAGATTTTAGGCTGGATTGAATTTAATCTCATTGGTGGATTGCAAGTAGGATTTTGTTCATCGAGCCCTTAAGTAAATTGTAGATTGGGCTCCGTTAAATTAATCAAATCCAAACCATTCTCCATTTTTTTTGAAATGATTTGAATTAATTTGACCCGATTAAAAAATCAAAATTTGTTCTCGGTGTAATGTGGGCGTTACCCGGGCCGAAACGGGCGTGCCGTGCCGGGCCGGATGTTTAATAACATCCGGCCCAGCACGGCCCCCAGGCCCAGAAGGTCCGGGCCATGCCGGGCTTCGGGCTGGCCCTTTTAAAATTTTAAATTTTTATTTTTTTAAAAAATATAAAATTTTAAATTATAATATATTAAATATTTTTAATTTAATCTATATTTTGACTGAAAATTTTTAAATTTATAAATTTTTTAACTTTTTAAAATATTTATAATTTTTTTTATTTTTTTAAATATGAATTAGGTAAACTTTTGGTCCATCAGACCAAACAATTTGGTCCGATGGACCAAAAGCCCCCCTCCCAAGGTCTGCCACTGCAGACCTTGGGAGGGGAGCTCCTGCCCTTCTCCCCAGGAGCTCAAGCCCCAAGCCCCAAGGAAAAATTGCCGTGGGGCTTGGGGTATGGGCCGTGCCGGGCTGCAGGCCGAGGCTCCGGCCTAGCATGGCCCAGGCTCGACACGGGCCGTGCTGTGCCGGGCCTGCGGGCCACAGATTCTCGGCCTAGCACGGCCCGGAGAGTCGGGCCGGCCCGGCCCGGCACGGGTGCTACAGTAATCATGCCGGGCCACGGCCCAGCCCGCAGTCGTGCCGGGCCGGGCGGCCCACGGACCGCCCGGCCCGTTTTACATCCCTAGGCGTTGCTATGACAACCCGTTCCAATCATGATGTCTGATTAAATCACAATACGCCTATCACGAGGATGGCGATTTAATCAAGTATGTGCCTATCACGAAGATGGCGATGCGATCAAATCGAACCGTGCCTATCGCGAAGATGGCGTATAGTTCGAATATTGCCTATCACGAAGATGGCGAGAATTTCATGTTTATCATTTTATTTATTCATTTATCTATTTATTTTATTATCATATTTTGTCCAAATACGTCAGTCCGACCGTGTCGAGCCTATCGCGAAGATGACCGTTCGGTATAGAAAATCGCAAAATGAACGAGTTTAATCATGTCGAGCCTATCACGAAGATGGCCGCTCGATCAATCGTTCGACCGTATCGAGCCTATTACGAAGATGGCCGCTCGGTATAGCAAATTGCGAAATAAACGAATTTGATCATGTCGAGTCTATTACGAAGATAGCCGCTCGATCAATTCTTCAATCATGTCGAGCCTATCACAAAGATGGTCGCTCGGTATAGGAAGTGCCAATACATATGGACGATGAAAGTGACGATCTAGTGTCAGATTTGATCGGTTCGAATCTATCACGAAGATGATCGAATTGATCAAATCGACAAAAAAAAATCGCATTTATATTGTTCGTATGCATGCGTTATCCTCTATTGTCGTGGAAGCCGCCGTGCTCGCCGTCATCGTCGTCGGATGAAAGAGCTTTAGCTTTTCCTTACTTTTTTTTGTTGGGTTGGTGTGTACGGACTGAGAGAGAGGGGGAGGTGTCAATGGCACCTCCCCTGCCAGCGCACCAAAGGGGACCTCCCTCATGCATGCATACGAGAGAGAGAGAGAGAGAGAGAGTAGAAATAAAAAAGAAAAAACTACTCTCTTTATTTTTTTTACCTTTTCTTTATTTTTTTTTCTTCTCTCTTCTTTTTCTTCTCTTGCAGATTTTTTTAACCAAAGGTCTTTTTCGAAAGCCTCTTTTATAAAATTTTTTGATTGCATCTTATATAGGGAGTCAAAGGTCACATTCTTTTTGAAAATAATTCAAATTTTATTAAAAATTTTTTCAATCTATTGAGGATGAAAATTCCAATCAAATAATCTATTGTCTTTTTTTTGCACACTTTTTTTTTAAAAAAACTTATTTGGGAGAAGGGGAGGTGGGCTCACCTCCCTTGTACGGTTCAGGAGGTGAGCCACCTACCCTTTATTGTACTTCTTTCTTTTTGTGCATGTTTTTTCTTTTTTTAAATTTTTTTTTTTTTGAAAGGAAGGGGGGCTCACCTCCCCTCGTACGGCACAGGAGAGGTGGGTCAACCTCCCCTTTACTTCTTTCTCTTGGGCATGTTTCCCTTTTTTTTTTTCTTTTTTTTTTTTGGGTTTGCATGTTTTCTTTTTTTTTTTATTTGTAATCCCAAATCCAACCAAATTAGAACTCCTACTCTAATTAGTCTATTATTTTTTTATATAAACTTTTTTTTTCTCTTTTTTTTTTTTAACTCAAACATCCCTTCTCCCCCAAATCATCATTGCCTTTAAGTAATTGAAGGGATTAGGATAATCAATTATTTATTTATTTTTTCATCCCCTTCTACTTCAAATCATCATTGCCTCTTTGTTCAATTTACACCATGAGATTCAATAAAGAAAACATACAGTGACAGCTGTAGGCTAAGGCAACATAAAAAAATTCCAGGGCAACATTAAAATTTTTTTCTAGAAAGAGCAGGAAGCAACAGAGATTTCAAAATTTAAAATAATCTGAAATTTCTATCCCAGCAATAGTACTTAAAAAAAATCAGAGCACACTGGAGGAGCAAAATAGATTAGAAAAAGAGAGAAGGAGAAGGAAAAACAAAAAGTATAAAAAAAAGAAGTGCAGTGAATAGCAGAAATTGGTCTAGGCAATTGAAGAGAGGATGATAACAAATTAGTCCATTCGTTTATTCCATTCTTTCCTCCCTCAAATCATCATTGCCTCTTTTGCCCAATCTGCATAGTGAGGAATGCCTTTTTTGTCCAATTTACATATTGAGAAAATGCAGATCACAAAGTTTAGCGTCATGCTAGCAATAAGTGTAGAAAGGAATGCCTTTTTAAAACAACAAAAGAGCAGGGAAGAGAAGCCAGCTCGAAAATAAGAAAAAAGCACAAAAAAAAGAAGAGGAAACATAAGGCTCCAAGGATGAACCACCCTGTGTTCTCTCAGGAAAGGACCCCCCCTATTTATAACATAAGGCTTCCCATGAACAAAGTGGAGTCAAGAGAGGGGCTGGTTGTGGTAGAAGATAGGAAGAGAGAAAGGAGACGGCACCACTCAGGAAAGCCCATACAGGCAAAGAACAGCCTGCTGCCTAGGAGTGAGCAGAGGGTGGTGATGGTGGCCAATCCCATCACCACCGACCACCAGCACTCCCATCTGGCAGGAGAAGAAGAGAAGTAGTGCCGCACGATCGGAGAGAGGAAGGGTGTGAGAGTTAGAGAAAAGTACAGAGATTAGGTAGGAACGGTGAAGAACAGTGATCGCATCATCATCCACTCCCTACCGGCTCCCATCGCCGTCCACGGCAGCAGAGGACGCCGCCCATTTAATGCAAGGGAAAAGAAGACCCGCAGGCAATAAATGCAGGGGCATGCGAGGCAAAGGTCCGTACACCGCCGATGAGACCAAGGAGGAAGAAGAATGATTGGTAAGCGATCGTACAAAGCAGTGCATTGTCACGGCAACCATCCCATCAAGAAAAGGGCGATGGCCACCCGACGACAGAGCGTGGGAGATCATCACGAACACGATCGAAGCCCACTCGGTGACAGCGAACCTTCTCTGGGGGAGGGTTTAGGGTTTGGTGGGGTGTCCAGGGGCGGCAGGTCGTACGGACAACAGGGATGGGCGGCGGAGGAGGTGCCTGGGGGGAGATCGTATAAATGAGGGGACGGGCGCGGCGTGGGGAGAGATGGGTAGCAGAAGGGGGGAGGGCGGGAGGAGCCCGGCCTCGTGTGGAGAAATGGGAGAGCGACACGTACGCCATTTAGAACTCCCGATTCATGTTTTTTTTATTGATAGGCTCTTTTGGTACTCATAACTTTTCGGCGTTGGATGAAGGGATATGCAGTTTGGATGATAGTGATCCCCTAGGGTTGAGTGGGTGGTTGGTTGAATAGTATGATCTAACGGGTGGAAATGATCAAAAGGGCAGATCTAACGGTCGAAAACTTATGAGTACAAAATGGCTTATACTCATAAGAGTATAGTAGCCGAACTATATATATATATAGAGAGAGAGAGAGAGCAGGGCTACTGTGCTATTAGGAGCACATCAGCCCTTGTGCTCCTAAGTTTCTAACCACCCATTAAGTTTGATCGGTGGTTAGGATGAGAGAGAGAAGAGATATATATTGGAGAGAAATTTAAGGAGAGGAGAAATTGAGACCCCAATTTCTCCTCAATTTATCTTCTCTCTCTCTTCCTAACCAACCATCAAACTTGATGGGTGGTTAGAAACTTAGGAGTATAGGGATTGCTGTGCTACTAATAGCACAGTAGCCCTGCTATATATATATATATATATATATATATAAGAAAAGAGAGAGGAGAGAGAGAGGTCCACCGTGGACCTCTCTCGCGGTCCACGAGGTGGAGTGTACCACGTGGACCGCGTGCCCGCTGCCCCCAAACGCCACGTTTTTTCCAGCTTAGGTTTTTATTTTTCGCTCTGTTGGAGAGGAAAACGAAAACCTCTCTTTTTCACTGAATCTGTAAAAAAAAAATTCGAGAAAACTTTTTTACGAGCAACCAAACACCAGAATTATACTTTTCAACCAAAAAAAAAAATTCGGGGTAGTCTTACATGGAACCAAACACACCCTTAGTTTGGTATTGAGGCTCATTTGACGCTATTAGATAAAATGAAGTTGGGGTAAAAGCATATAGGGATATGCTTCTGCGTTCTCCGGTGGGACTGCAGAAAATATATCGTAATCGACTTATCGCGATATGCGAAACACAATATTACGTACGGAAACAAATATGATATTTTTTTCATCGTATTTTCTCACCGCACGTAATGCAATCTCCCCGCAATCCCAAACGAAGCCTTTGTCGAGAACCGGGAAACTGCCATGGAAGTAAAAATAAACCAAACCGGGTAGGGTTCATTGGGCTATCGGTCTGGTTGGGGCTGAAATGCCCCAATAAAACCCGATCCGACATGCGTCCGAAACCAAATTATTATTTTTGTTTGGGTAGAAATAATTTGCCTAAGGAGCAATACCAAGCACACTAAAATACGAATATATTCCTTCAAAATTTAAGTGTTCAAATATATTTCTTCAAATGTGCTTATATTATTTATATTTTTTATTTAGTTTAGATTCATTAGTTCTGATTAATTTTAATAGTTAAGATTCATTAGTTCTGATTAATTTTAATAGTTAAGATTCATTAGTTCTGATTAATTTTAATAGTTAAGACATGAAATGATAATATTATTGTTGCAAATGTGTCCCTCCAAATATTTTTTTTGAGAAAGGTAGCATGTGCTATCCGCTTCATTTATTTTTTTAAAAAATAAATTTAGAACTTGGACACTTAAGTATCAATCACCAAGCTCTTTGTCACTCTTTGTCACTTGCGCTAGAAACAGTCCGTGTCCCTCCAAATAATTAGTTTTTTCTTTCTTTATATGCTCTCATCTGTTTCTCCTTCTCCTTCTCAACCTCTATAAATTAACTTCGACTTCGATGGAGATAGAGGGGGCGAGGAGCGTGCTCACCCTCACTAGCCCCACACTTTCCTAAAACCTCCACTTTTTTCTCGTAAAATTTTAGTTCTCTCAAGCTTTCTCTTTTTTTCTCTCTTCCTCCCTCTTCCTCTTCTTTCTTCTACAAGGAGGGACAAAATGGTTATTTTACATATCAATATCACTAAGTTATTGGGTTCAATTTTATTCATGGTTAAACAAACTTTATTACCAGATTTTAACAGCATAAGCAAATAAGAACATATAAGTATATTTCATCACTTAAATTTTAAAGGTATATATGTAATTTAATATGTTTGCAGAAAGTTATATACAAATAATCTATCTATATTTATATGTGTACCTAGAGTTAATTGAGCTTTAATACTATTATATTGAATTGATGATTATTACTATTAACTTTTTGGTCCTTTGATCCATAATAATACTACCACCATAGCATAAACCTAGGCATTCAAGAGTTAAAAAGTTAATAGTAATCACTATTCTTCTACGATCAATACTATTCTAGTCCCATTAACAATATTTAATATATTGGCATCTGAACGAGTTGTTAGGAAAAAAATGAGTCCTTAAGTAAATTACTAAACTTGATGGATGCGAAGTTTGGATCTCCGCTATATATTACGGATACTTCTATAGGCCTCGCGTATCCGTGTCGGACACGCACAAGTCTATGTCGGATTTGTATCCGACATGGATGCACCATGGACATGCAATGAACACGCGTTCGATACGAATTTGTAGCGCATCCCATTAGATATATGTATATTTACTTATCTACTTTACTTTTCTTATATGCATATATATAAGGTTAGATAATAAATATTTTGGATTTTTTATGAATGCATATAAATTTTTTTTTAGACAATAAAAATATAAATAAATTATGTATGTCGGAGAATTTCTTTTCTTACAATATATGAAATATAATGAGAATTTTATTAATTTTTATTCGTATGAGAAATATAACAATACTTTAGCAAAATAAATATTTTATTATACATAATAAATATATATTATTATATAAATAATATTATGTTTTATTATCGATATTCATATCCTGTTAATAATATTATGTTTTATTATCAATATTCAAATCCTCTTTGTGTCCTAATTTTTTAAAAATTGTGAGTCGGAGTTGTGTCCCTTATTTCGTGTTCAGTGTTCGTGTCTGTGGTCCCTAAATATCCACCATTGATATCTTCCCTAATATTTAGTCTCTGTTGACTAGGTGTAGATACTAGTTTTTCTCCCTTCCCTTATTTAAACTCATCTCATACTCTATTTTATTTTTGCTTAGATACCAACTGCATAATTAGACGGTAATTAACCCTGACAAATTTGATAAAATTACTAATAAAAATATTTAACTTGTCAAACCAACAGAGATTGAAATTACTATTAAGCTAAATCAAATTGGACTATATCTAGACTCAATTTTGTTTCTAATCAAAATATTACCAATGAAATTACTAACTAAAAAATTATCAAATAGAGATGAAGTTACTAAAAGTTAAATACATACTCAATTTTATTAGTAGTAAAAATTAACAAATAAAAATCGAACAAACTATAGAAATATAAAATTATAAAAATATCGTTCTTTACTAGCTTAAGTTTTTGAAGAATAAGGATTGTTTCACATAATTTGACATGATACGTCAGGCTCCTAGTCTAATTGATTTTCTCCTATTTAATTTAAGCCTGCGTCATTGACTTGCTTATGTTTTTGGAGAATTGATTTCCTCCTATTTAATTTAAATTCACGTTATGGAGCAACTAATTTTTTTTATAGAATTAATTTTCTCTTATTTAATTCAAGTTCATGTTATGTAACCCTCCATTCTCTCATTTAGATCAACAAAGCTACAAACATCTTATAACAAATCTTTAGGGCTTTCACCGAAATTGGACTTTGCATTAACGTGGACTTTAGGTTAAAGTGGAGTACAAGCGAAAACTATTTTTCCTCCGCTGTTTGTTTTCATAACTATAGAAGTGAAGTTTATTCAGCTTTACTGTTTGTTTGGCAGAAAGTGAATAATGTAAAAACTATAATTTATATATATAAATAATAAAGTATAATATAATTATATTTCTATATAATTAAAAAAATCTAAAACTACTAAATTATTTTTTTTTATACGTAAATTAAACAATGAATAATAAAATTAATAAAGTAAACAAATATTAATAGTTAACAAATCAATTTTCATCATATTTTAAATGTACAAACTAAAATGAAGAAAATACTAAAACTTAAATAATCAATTTTTATCATATTTTAAATATAAAAAAATAATTAGTACCATAATTAAATATATTTAAATAAAATAGGCATTATCTATTGGATTATTTTATTATTTTTTTCTTCACTTCTTTTCACCGTAATTGACTCGACCCAAGGTGGGCCGAAGTCAATTAGGCTGTTTCAAGTAACTCGAGTTTCGATTATATCTTTATTACGACGAATTAAATCGTAGAAGTGATCGTTTATGGCCGAAAATCACTTTACCCTTCTCAATTTTCACCCATACATAACAAAGCAACCATTCCGGAAGAAAATACCTTCTTCTCTTCCTCGCTGCACTTCCAGAGCCGATCATTCTGCTGCTCCGGGCTCTTCCACGGCATGCCAACGCTCATCTCCTTCTCCCAATCTAAGCTCTGCCTTTTCCTCATCAAACCCAAACTCTATCGCCAACTCGCGATATTGCACCGCAAGAGCTAGGGTTTCGGAAGAGCAGTTGAGCCAGTAGGAGAGAGACATGGACAGCGACTTCAGGGCCTTCTCGCGGTGGAGCTGGACCTCGCAAGAGGATTTGGACTAGTCGAGCTTGAGCGCCCTGAGGCGGCGCACGGTGACGACTGAGGCGGCAGAGGGCCGGCGTCAGAAGACAGAGAGGCGACGGGGGTGAGTGTGTTCTTAGAGGCAATGAAGATGGGGAGAAAAGAAGAAGGGTTATGGTTTTTTAGGGTTTGGGAAGGAGGGCTACGGGGTCTTATAGTTGGAGACGTCGCAGAGGAGAGGAGAAGGGTCCAGTGGAGGGGAGGAGGCGCCGCTGCGATGGAGCTCCATCGTCGGGGCGGTGCCGCCGCTCTATTAAAGTTTCGGCGTCGGAGATGGAAAGGAAAGAAGGAGAAGAAGTGGAGTGGAGAAATAGAGAACGAAGTGAGCGGGAAACGAAGAGAGGCAGTTTCAAAATGAAGTGGGGTTTAGAGAAACTGTTACATGTATCTGTTGCATCCGCCACTGTGTGCACTACAACATCCATTTTAATTCGTATTAATCCAATATGTTTTCCTCAACTTTCAATGATGAGAGAGAACATCCTATGCAGTCTATCGGACTTGACTCGAAAATCCATGGTCAGGGTATATGGTATGTGAAAAGAGTTTCTAACTGTATTACCATATTGAGTTGATTTCAGAATTCTAATCATATAGTCGAATGATAAGATTTGGCGAGTAACCATGACCTTAGTTCAATAAGGATGTTGTATGTTGAAAGGAATTAATCACATGGTAACTATAAGTGGAAGGATTTATTTTTCATTACCATTGTAAATTGTCGTAATATATTGTAAGGTGTCACTCACGGACGGTGAGAAAATATGAATGATTTGGATCGAATTATTCTTATTTATCAATTAGAAAGGTTCTAATTCGATATTAAAGAGTTTGATATTGAGCTCCACTGCCGAATGATAATGAACCTCTACCGTTATATATGTTAGGAATTATGATACATCCGAATCATATGGATAAGAATAATTTACTAAAGATTTTACTGTAAGCGATAAAAATAAGAGAAAACTGAATAATTAAATTAGATATAATTAGTCAAGTCAGTTATTACTGATAGTCCTAATTGGATTAGGATTTCATAATCAGTTTGAAAATTATATGTGAGATTTAAATTTATCCCTGATTGGATTGGTGTATGATATTTAATCATAAGAGATATTTAAATTAGATTTATATAATTAGCAAGTAATCTTATTGATAAGATTAAAATTAGATAAGATCTAATTAAATATTGGAGAGATTAATAATATTTATCTTGAATTAGATTAAAGAATAATTAAATATTCATAATATCTTAAGAGATAAGATCTTAACTAGATTTAATTATAAAATTTTATTTGAGAGAGAAAATTTTATTAAATAAGATTTTACTATATATATATATATATCTAATTAAGTACTGGAGAATTTAATATTTATCTCTAATTGGATTAGAAAATAATTAAATATTCATAATGTTTTTATGAGATAAGATTCTAACTATATTGATCTAATTGGATAAGTATGAATATTTAATTATAAAATTTTATTTGAGAGAAATTTTTTTTATTAGATTAGATTTTTACTAAATAGATTTATATATATATATATATATGTATGTATGTATATATATATAATGTATGTATGTATGTATGTATGTACATACATATGTATATAGTTCTATATATATGTATGTACATACATATGTACATATGTATGTACATGTATGTACATACATATGTACATATGTATGTATATGTACATACATATATATGTACATATGTATGTACATGTATATGTACATACATATACATACATATGTACATACATATACATACATATGTATATGTACATACATATACATACATACATACATATGTATGTATATGTATGTACATATACATGTACATACATATGTACATATATATGTATGTACATATACATACATATGTACATATGTATGTACATACATGTACATACATATGTACATATGTATGTACATACATATATATAGAACTATATACATATGTATGTACATACATACATACATACATACATATATATGTATATATATACATATGTATGTACATACATATATATAGAACTATATACATTTCTTTTTAATTCTAGCCGTAGTAAAATAGAAAAATTATGCTTAGAAAAACTAAGTCTTTGGCTCTGATACCAATAAAGAGAGGGAGACTAAATAAAGAGAGAGGCTAAATAAAGAAAGAGGGACTATACCAATAATAAAGAGAGAGGGACTTATTTTTTTTTTATTTTTTATTTTTATATAAAGAGAGGGAGACTAAATAAAGAGAGAGGCTAAATAAAGAGAGAGGGACTATACCAATAATAAAGAGAGAGGGACTTTTTTTTTTTTATATTTGAAAATAAAAAGGGAAATGCAGACGAAAAGACCTAATACTGAAACCTAAATAGAAAGGGAACACGAATAAGATGGAGGAAAAACGGAGAACAAGTAAGAGAAAGAACTGGATAGAAAAAGGACGAAGTTTTATACAGAAAAAGAAATGAAATTTACACAAAGAGGAAAGAAGAGGATATATATAATATAGATAGAGTCGAAGTACAAGGAGATACACCTTTTTTTTTTTATTTTAAGAAAGTAGAGAGAGTACTTGGAGATGGAGAAAGGAATATAGGAGGCAGTGGTAGATAGGAGTAAACTATTGATTGTACTGTCCCTACTTGGTACTCCCTTCTTGGGTTATAAAGATCCAAGTTTTATCATTTTCAAATATTTCTTATAGTTCTCTATCTCATTCTATTTTTCTTGGATGTAAGAAACCTAAGGCTTGCTTTTAAAGAAGATATCTTTGAGATAACTCGAGATGGATACTACTTGAAACTAGCTGTTGGTGCACAAGACCCTCCTGACATACGGTTTTCAGGGCATAAATGATCATACAGCCTGCGCAACCAAAGCATAATGGCTTAGATCGAACCCTTATTAAATCTGTCAAGCGTATATGCTTTACAGCTGCTCAAGATAAAATATCCATGGGAGATATCTAAAAGATGACCTAGTTTAGAGTCAAGGAGATAGGTTTTCATGAGCCAAGAAAATGGAATGGATATGAGAACAAGAAGAAATATATATTGAATAAGATAAAACTTACATATTTATAAACAAGAAGGTTTCCCTTTCGGGAAGGCCCGAAAACTTAAAATAAAAAGATTACAAGACTGGCGGCTTGTTTACAAAGGGGAGTTAAGAGAAATTTTTACAGAAGAGAAATAAAGAAAAACATGACTATTGATGGTGGCTAAGGGAGTCTGATTTTTTGATCTCTTGTTCTCGGATGCCTGGTGCTCTTGGATGTCTTCTATATTTATAGTGGTGGAGGAGGCCTTTGGGAAAGTTGTAGAAGAGTCCTGAAGATGTAATGGCCCCTTGGAGAAGGTTGTAGAGCATGTCCTTGTGCATGTGGTGTTTGTACCCGAAAAGTATGACTCATGTCCTTGTATTATGCTTCGGTGTGCTACTTTTGGTAGAATTGAAACTTTCGGTGGTGTGGGGTGTCCTTTTACTGCTGAGTGGTGTCCTTTCGATAGTGAGTGGTGTCCTTTTATTGCTGAGTGGTGTCCTTTCGATAGTTTTTATTACTGAGTGGTGTCCTTTTGATGCTGGGTGGTGTCCTGTCAAAGAAGCTTATTTTCCCTAATTTTTGCCTGTAATCGTAAGGATTACAGCGGGATTATACTTTATTCAAAGGAGTTTTTCCTAATTTTTGCCTATAGCCGTAAGGGCTATAGCGGGTTTATGTACTAAGATTATGCATAAGAATACTATCGTCTGAAAGTCCTGCGCCAGATCCTGAAATAGTGTCTTGACTTGAAGAAAATATTGAAGATGAAATGTGTGTGGGAACTGTGGATTTGCTAGAGGAACTTGCTTGAGGATCTTCTGTGATAATTTTTGGTCCTTCTAGTTTTTGCAGTACTTGTGTTAGGAGTAGAGCAATGCTACTGTCTTGTTTTTGTCTCTTTTTCTTCATAAGTACCTTTTGTTTTCCTTTTGTATCCCTTGGTATTTTACTTTGTGATGACTTGGAGGATTCTGCCTGGGTATTGGAGAATATGTTTTCATGAGGGAGTATTGCTTCTATTGGAAAATCTTCTGTTGGCTTGGTTTTAGAAGATTCTACCATAGATTGGTCTTGTTTGGGTTTTAACAGGATTTGTGAAGGTAATAGTGGCGGGTAAGATGGAACTGGTTGTGTTGGTGGTAATAAAGGTATTTGAGGTAATGGTTGACTTTGAATAGTTAAGGCGGCTAATTGTTTTTCAAGATTTCGAATCTGAACTAAAAGTTTTTGTTTTTCTGTTTGGAGAGCCTGGCCACTGAAATTGAGTTTTTGTACGGTTCTCTGCATGGTTTCACAATGGTCACAAAAAATAATTTTGTTGGTGTCATGAGCAATAGTATATGAAGGAGGGATTTCTTGTATGGTTCTGATTGAGGGGGAAATAAAGAAGTTAGGCCCAAAGAAATGTCTTGCTGTATCAAGGGCTCCGGAAAGAGTAGTGAAACCCTTGTATTGAGGGGTAGGATAATTCCTAGTTTGTTCTATTACTTCTAACCAGGAATGGAAAACACCTGTTCTATGACCTCGAAAGACTACATAAAAAGAGAAATTTGTATTTGGTTTTATTGTTTGGAAATATTCTATTAAAGAGTTTAGACAGGCTATAAAATATTTTTTGTCTGGTTCTTTATGGTTAGGTGTTCTATGATAGCTGATCCAAAAATTGTCAATTAAACATTTTTGTTCTTCTGTAAGTTTTTTGGAAGTATCTCTGAGTTTGAAAACTAGATTGTTTTCTTGTGGAAAACAAATAAGACTTTCTTTGCCAAAATTGAGTCTTCTAGTAAACTGTGGTCTGTCTTGTGTTCTATCTTGACTGTTGATCTGTTGCTCCATACCTGAAAAGGTTTGCATCATGTTATGTTCAAAATTATTATTAAAACCTAAAATTCCTCTACTTAATTGGTCAGGAAATGTATTATCTGTTCCTTTAATATGTTCGAAATTTATATGGACTAAAGAAATTCTGTCTTGGAAGTTTACCCATCGTCTTCTTGAGCTAGCCTTTTCGTCCTTTTTATTGTGGAATTTTATTATTGCTTCACAATCTGTCCTAACAATTATTTCTTTTTTGTTAATAATACTTAATTTAAATGAATCTAATGCGTATATTACTGCTAGTATTTCTGCGTCTATACTACTTATTTGTCCTTTTTCTTTATATTTTCCACTAGCGTATCCACATAATTTTTCATCTTTTTTAGGACTATATTTATTTGGTTTGGCTTTAAGTATAGCACCCCATCCTAAAGAGCTTCCATCTGTTTCTATAACAATATAATCAGTGTCTAAAGGAAGGTTTAAATCTGGAAGTTTAGTTACCAGTTTTTTGATTTGTTGAACTAATTTTATATCTTCAGAATTGAAATGTCTTTGGCCTGTTTTGCCTGTTTTAGCATATAATGGGCCAGCTATTTTTCCTAAGTCTTTGATAAAAGTTCTAGCATAATTAACAAGCCCTAGGAAGGACTGTAACTCTTTTAGAGTTTCTAACTTGTCTGGCATTTCTAATAATTTTTTAGCAATATGGGGTTGTAATTTTATTTTCCCTTCTCCTAATGTTACCCCTAAAAAGTTTATATAAGGTTTACATAATTCAACTTTCTTCCTGCTAATGATAATTCCATGTTTTACAAATTCGTTAAATACTATTTATAAATGACCTAAGTGTTCTCTTAGGTTTCGGCTAAAAACTAAAATATCATCAATGTAGACCAGTACAAAGTTTTTGTATGGGTTAAAGATTTCATCCATTTTTCGTTGGAAGATGGCTGGTGCGTTTTTTAAGCCAAATGGCATGACTAGCCATTCAAAATGTCCTTCTGGACAAGTGAATGATGTCCATTCTATACTTTCTTTATCCATTTTTACTTGCCAAAATCCTGATTTACAATCAAATTTACTAAATATTCTCCTATCTTGTATACTGTTAATAAGTTGTGCTTTGTCAGGGATATTATAGGCATCTGTTTTAGTGTTGTCATTAAGTCTTTTGTAGTTTATTACCATCCTACTTTTTCCTCTTACAATTTCGGCATGTTTTATTACTATAAAGGCAGCAGACCTATGTTTTGAAGTTGATTTTCTTATGACACCTAATTTTGTTAATTCTGCTATATGCATTTTGAATTGTTCTTTTTCCTCATTGGAACATTCTATAGCGGCTGTTCTTACTATATATTCCGGATTAATAAGGTCTAATTTACAAGTTACTTTGTCATTTTCCCAATATTTTATAGGATTTTCTCCTATAATTTCTATTTTATCTAATTGGTTAAGGATTTTGTCTATGTCTGATTGATCTTTGATAAATCCTATATTTAATAACATTTTGTCCCAATCTACATATTCAAAGTCATAATCTATTGTATTAGTTTGGTCTAGGAGTTTTTCATAATTGTAATTAAAATCAAAGTCTTCAAATTCGATTAAATCTGTTTCATTAATTTTATTAAGTTGTTTTTGTTCACAGGGTTGTCCTTTTGTACAGTTAGAACAACATTTTTGTTCGGAGTTTGATGTAATTTTCTTCTTTTTATGTTTTTGACTAGTTTGGATAGGTGTTTGTGTTACTTTTTTATAGAAATGAACATAGTCTCTGGTTAAACTTATGCCCCCTAGTTGGTCAAGGATAAAATTTAATCTTAAGACAAAATCTGTGTTGATTTGTAAAGGCCTAAGCCATATTTTTGGAATTTGGTAATATTCACTAAAAGAATCACATGTATCTAAAAAACTAATCTTACAGTTTTCTATATAATGAGTATATATGTACGTTGTTCCATCCATTTGCATTCCAGGAGAAAATTCTTCTGCTTGTTTATAATATTTTTCAGGTACTATAGCAGAATTTATTAAACTTGTGGTACATCCTGTATCTATTAAGGCAGTGGTATCTATTATATGAGTTCCTATTTTTAATTTACAAGTTACTAATATGCTCCTAAGGTGTTGTCCTTGGTTACATATATAACTTTGTTCTATGATTCTATATTTTTCGTAGGTTTCTTCTATATTTCTTAATTCTTCTATATTTCCTAAAGTAGATTCTTCTTCTATAGCTATTCTTTTTCCTTTATCTATATTATTTTGTTTTTCAATTAAACTAACTCTTGCTTCTAAGGCTATCATTCTTTTTTCTAAAGTGATGATTTGGTCATCTGAAAATTTGGTTGTTACCATATTAAATGTTATCTTGAATTTTTGTTCTATACATAGCTTACATGCTTCTATGTTACAATGCTTACATTTACATCTCATGTTTCTTGCAGGGTATCCACTACAGTATATACACGGCCTATTATCGAATCCATGTCCTAATTCCCAGTTATGTTGGCATGTCATGGTCATTATTAATGTTAGGTTAATATAGTTTAATTGTTGTAATATATTATTTTGGACTAGATCTGTGGTTTGAGCTATTTCGGTGATAAAATCACTATTTTCTTCGTCTGAAGAATTGTCATGTTCATCGTATGTTTGTATACTAATAATAGAATAGATTGACTCGGTGTCTGATATGTATTCATCTACGGCTAACAAGTTTTCTTGTGTTTCTTCTACTACTAGTGCATTTCTGTCTCTAAGGTTCATCCTTTTAGGACAGGTGTTTGCAAAGTGTTCAGTGCTTCCACATGTAAAGCAGTGTAATTTGTTTTTATATATCCTATCCCCCCTAAATTTGCGAACATGTCGTTCTTTATTAAGATAGGGTTTTCGAGCTTGGAATTTACGTAGAAAATATCGTTTCCTAGGTGGGAGTTTTCTATTATAGTATTTATGTTTAGAATGGGTTTTAGTTGTGTGTGAGGGATGGTCATATTGTTGAGGAGTATACATTACAGTTTTACAGAAGGAGTAGTCATTATTTTTTAGTTGCTTTGTTATTTGTATATTTGCACACTTTTCTTGTAGAATTGTCATGACAAATTGTATTCGTTGTCCTATTGACCATAATGTATTGGGGTTTGTTTTATGAATTTCTAGTGTATCCCATTTATGTTGAATTTCTCTTCCTAAAGCTCCTGGTAATTTTAAGAATAGTTTTCTTCCTATTTCTTGGTTAATTAGTTTTGATGTATATGCATATAAAGTCAAACTCTCTCCAACTTCTCTCTGGCGTGCGTTTTTTTTTTCATCTGGTTTGCGAGACAAAAATTGATCGAATCAATATGATGTGGATAAACATAGAGGCCACGGCTATAACAAAACTTCAGAATAATAATCGAAGCATGTAATATATTTAGATTAAATTTTTGTATAGTAACACGAGAATGATCCGTGGACACTGAATCGATTTCTTAATTTTAATTTTTATATGTGATATGTATTGACATTCGAAAAATTTTAAAACGTGAAAGTATCTTCCTCTGTGCGTTTTTTTCTTTTTCGTGCCGGTATTTTCTAGCGAAACTAAAATTACATTACTTTTGGTAGAAGGTGAAAACTTTCTAGATTTAAGGTTTCCAAACCTAAGTTGAAATATAGACAGTAAAAGAGTAATAGCACACAGATATGGAGTTGAGCTAGAATACTTTTGGAATTACCAACCCCTTGGTGCTTCCACATTTTTAGCCCTTGGATCTACTTTTTAATTACTAATAGCCTTTAGATCAAACACTATTCCACCTACCACCACCTATCACCACCTATCACCATCATCCCAATCCTCCAAATCTCAATCCAAAGGCTATAAACCCACAAGCACCACCTCCTTGATACTCTTAGAAGTATTCTAGCTCAACTCCACAGATATGTATGTAACCTTATTATGTATGTACGTGAAGCTATCTCCTCAAACTTGAGAAAAAATGCAACTAGGTTTATCTTTAAAAAGCAGATGCGGAAACTAAAAAAAGTAATGCAAAAGTACAAACACAGAGACAATAAATAGAACCCGAAAGAATGGAGAAAACAATAATTAAGATGTTCCTAATGGCCGGGGCCCGGAGATTAGCTGGGGCAAGATGAAACAGCAGAAAGGGCAGATGCGGTTGATGCGCAGCCACCGAACGATGCACTCGTCGTGGAAGAAATGGGAGCAAGGCAAGCGAGTAACGGCCGACTGAGGAGGGATCTCCGCAAGGCAGATCGGGCACGTCTCCTCTTCCTCCGACGCTCCCGAAGGGATCAGCCGGCAGCGCTCCAACGCCTTGATCGTCGCCGCGCAGGCGGGCTCAGGCGGCCTCGACAGCAGGCGCGAAATCATCGGACGGGCAGAGACGACGGTGATCTTCACGATCGTCGGAAGCCGTCTGCAGCGCGCGTAGCGTCCGTCGCGCAGCATCCGGCAAGCGACGCGGCCGAACTCACCTGCGATGGCTTCCCGCTTGGACGACGGCACCACGTGCCCCGTAAACGTGTCCAGTATGGAGGTCATGATTTCGGACGCCTCTTTGAAAACGCCGTCGTGGTGGAAATCTTCACGTTCGCGACACAATTCCACGCACTGAAACGTCAGATTCCGTTCGAAGGGAGGGCCTACGTAAACGCTGCGACTTGCGCCGTGCTCGTCGACATCCCTTACGTTGTTGCGGACGTGTAATCTGATGGCGAAATACGACGAAGACCACGAGGGGATTGCCGGCTCTTCGAGGCGAGCAGCTGCCTTATCATCGGCAAGCACTTCGTAGGAGTAGCGCTCCGGCATGCTTTTCCCTTCGTTTTGTAGAAATTTCTTGCGATGTCAACTTGGTGGGCCCCGCGCCTGAGAGGAGAAGGATGAATTAATGTGAAGGGAAGGGAGAAAGAAAAGGGGAGAGGGGAAGAGAATTAATGACCGATCTACTGATCTAATGAGTAACGCACCCACCTTTATTATTTATTTCTTTATTTATTTATAGCAAAATACTCCAGACCTAATCCTAGTGAACTTGGGATTATCTACTCGTCATTCGTATACCTACTAGAATTAATACTACTCTAATTCCACGAATTCAAGTATATGATATCTCATTTTTAATTTGTTTTTCTTTAATTTCTTTAAATGTAATTATAAGACAAATTATATAACTGTTTCTATAGTATCCACCAAAACAGAAAAAATCGCACTAAACTTGGCGGTTTAGCCGAAACGTGCAGAACTAATACATTTTGCCAAAATTCCCCCCGCCCCTTTTTTTGTTTTTTCCCTCCCAATCTCTCTAGGATTACACCGATCTATACAATCCTTGATTCCAGGGTTATACCAACCTCTCTAGGAACTCTTTTTTTTTTTTTTTTTTTTTTTTTTTTTTTTTTCCTGAAGGTGGGATTGGCTTCAAAATTTACCTACTGACCAGAGATATATTACTAAATAAAGGAAAATTACAGCCTCAACACTAACATGGAGAGATCACTAACAAAACTCTATAAACGAAAAACAAACATATCACACAAGCATAGGGCGTCACCAGTAATTTTGAATTCAATTCATTAATAAATCATTTGGTAGATAGAAGACGATGAACAACAAATTTGAAACACTTGTAGAATGCCTGCGCAACTAGCTCTAATAATATGTCGGCCGAACAACAAATTGAAGTTGCTTGATTTGACAGCTTAAAGTTATTGTTGGTTAGATTATCTATCACTCCTTTTCGGTTTGTCTTGTGTAAGTGTTTAGTTTTAACTGGATCTATTTCGTTGCCTTTGATCCCGCGCAGAATGTTTGTTCTGACCATCCTTCTGAATTTTGGACTGACGGTAGCTTCCTATTACCCTGCCAACTGTGAACGCTTTTGCTAGCAAACTAGCTGCAGAATCCTTTCTGAATGTTGACAGAGTAATGATCATTGATGGCTTCCTTTCTGCGTGATGGCCTCTTTTATTTGATCTTCTATGATGCTATGAAAGACGGTCATCCTCTTTTGTTGGCTTCACGATCGCATAGCTATCTTGGTACGTTCCCAAGGATCTGCAGAAGCCGTTGGCTTCTTGAGTAAAAGTCAATGTTTCTATTCAACAATTCTCTTCTATGCTTCGTACGGTTAGCACTATTTTTCTATTGTTATTACTGCTGATTACTATTGATATGAACCATCACTCATTGCAACTCATAAAATCAATGGCGGCTTATCCTTTTTCCCCTTTTTTTTCCCTTCGTAGTGCTGCTGCTAGTGACGCTGAGCATGCGATTGAACTTAAAAATGGTTCAACTATTAGTGGCAGGAAAATCAGAGTGAAACTTGCAATGCACTGTCTTCCTCATGAGCAGCGCTTGCAGAAGGAAAAAAAAATGGTTACAACCTTCACTATGCTTGCTTTTATGCATTTTATTGATTATATTTCGCTTAGTGAGATCATAACACTTTCTTGTGTTTGTTTATTCTATATTTCATATTAAACAGTCAATTCCGAGGACTCTGCTCTGCAAAATGAGAAAGTTGATCAATCATCCAGAACCAGAGAAAATAAGGAGACTTCACAGGAGGAGAAAACAGGTTGAAAAGCACATATACGCTTGATCTGCATTTTCCGTCAGTAAATTACACCGGGGGTCCTCATTCTTTGAGTTTGGTCCCCATCCTTTTAGATGTTGTAGTTAGTTCGTAATCTTTGCATTCATTGCACTCTTATCATTTTGTCAATTTCATCCATCAAATTGGACAGGAATCCACTTAATAATCATCTACCTGCTGTAAAAGCCGCCTTCTGACACCTAATGTGTCTACCATGCACATTTTTTCATCTAATTCAATGGAGAAAATTGAAAAGAGTGAGATTGAAAGCAGATGGCAAAGTTAGGGGAGTTATTATAGCAATTGAAAGGTTGGGTGTCAAATTGAAACCTCGTAAAATGGTTGGAATTGCAATTTACCCAATTTTTAATGCGTAGATATTCTCAGTTATCTTACAGTGCTGTTGTATCTTTATAATTAAGAAACTGCAGGGGGCCATTAAGGACGTTGGAACATCTACCACAATAAGTAACAGCCAAACTGATAAGGTGGAAGGTTCAGAAAAACAGCAGTATGGTGGCTATTGTGAGGAGCTTTAATTATGTTATGCACCATGAAATTGCAGAAATTAAGTGATTGACTTGGACACTACTGTGGATGAAAGTGCGTTCTTTTTCACTATAGTTAGACTTGGTAGCTTTTCTGAGCAACCTATTCGTCTAAATTTTTTTCTTCTTTTCTTAAGATCGAGAAATTATATAACTATTTTTTCTTTCACAAATTTATTATAGAGTATTAATATAGAACAAGAACTCAGAGGAATAGGGGAAACCTAATAACTGTTTGGTATGGAGTAGTTAAAACATTTTTATCATTATAATGTCATAATTTTGGTAGTCAAATAAACCAGGTGTCTCTTCTTTTGTTTCATTCTGTTAGGTATGTTTGCTGTACATCTGTTAATGACTACTGATCACTCGGTTCTTTTTTCATGTTGATTTGCATTTGCATGAATGAGCATACTGTCAAATCAAAGCATTTAATCTGTTTTGCTTTTATTTCTTTTTATGATATCATTGGGAAAACCTGATGAGCAAAAGGAAAATTTCAGGTACATAGCGAAATGCTTTGAACTTTATTCCTTTTTTTTAAATCTGCCTGACGGTGGAGTCGCTTAATCTGTGTTTTGCTTACTATTTTCTTGTTTCTCATCTAATTGGGGCACACTGCTTTTTTGTCTTGATAAGAATCTAAAGGGTATCAGTACTATGAAGACCAAGGCTTTTCCACATGGCCCTAATAGGGGCAGAGTGTAAACATCTTGTTTACCCTATGTCATGCCCTTTTAGTATGAATCATTTTTTTTCAATTAAACAGGGATATACCCTGTTTGAGAGAGAGAGTACAGATCAAAAGAACAGGGAAGAAAAGGGAGCTTGCTCGGCTTCTGCCCATCAAAGCCCTGTGAGCAAATCTGAACCAGATACACGAGATCAACTGCTAAAATCTGGGTAAAATAAACCAAAACTCTCTTAGGTTTTCGCCTAAATTCATGATATCATGTGTTATTATTTGCCACGTAAGGTGTGATGCAAGGTAACTTTACAACGAAAAATTAGCATATTAAATTCAAACGCTTGACGAATAAGGGTGTGCTGAGTTAGCAATTAGAGAAATTAATGGATTTTGATGACGTGGTAAGCCGCCATAATGGTTATTCTTCTATTCTTCGATTGATGAAGTGAAGGTTTCTAAACTGATTTCAGTTGAAGTGTCATCTATCCAGTTTCCATTTCACTGCAATATTTCCTCTGGCAGCAAGTCTTGCTAAGTTGGTACTCAGCTTCCAGCGTAATTAACTTATCCACCATTATTTCACTCTGTAGAAGAGTGAGACGTTATTGGGGAATGCATAGTTGTTTGCCACTTAGAGAAGAAGTCTGGGGACATAAGAAACTGAATTTTCTTCTATAGGCCTTAGATTAATTTGTAACTTCCCTCAGATTCTTGCATTATATTTTCCGTCAATCAATTTTATACTGCTAATAGAAATTAGTTTATCTCCGTGGTATTTGATTTTATTGCAGAAACTTTGGGCCAGAACGCCGTCCAATTGTGGAGTTCGCTCTTGATAATATCCAGACGTTACAGCTGGGAAAAACCAGGCAGAACTCTTTAGAAGAGAGTAGTGGCATCCCAGAAGCCTCAAAAACTGATGACAATGAGAGGAGCCAAAAGAATATAAGAAAGATTAAGTCAAATAGAAGTAATGAGATATCAGTTAAAGTATCCGAACCTACTAAAGGGTCTGGAGCTGTTGGAGCTATCAACGTAGAAGGTGGTGCAAGAGAAAATGCAAGAGGTAGAAAGCAGAAGAGAATTCCAAGAGGAGGAAAGAAAGCTAATTTAGCTTCTAAGTTGGATCATGTCGAGGATGGAAAGCCAAAAACACAAGAAAGTGCAAATGTTAGAGGAAAACAGTCAGTTACCTCAAAAGAAGTATGAATCACTACCTTTTCGCTTAGACTATGATTATGTTCTCTTTGCGCATATGCCTGTGCACAAATATGCACAAGTGCATTAGTGCTCCTTGAAGTATATGCATCATCATCGCTAAAACCTTATTTATTTCTGCACATGCCCCTGCTGGTGTATTATGCAGAAAAGGACTTTTGCATGGGCGTGAGTGCAAATGAATTCAGTTTTCAGGGGCGCACGTGCAAAGGCCAAATTTCCTGGGAGTTTAAACTGTTCCAGAAATTTGCAGGATATTTTGGCAAATAAATAAGTGAATAAATAAAATAGTCGTACTGTTTTAATCATCTCTAATGAATCGTAATGTATAAATAAACTGTTCCAAGGAGTAATATGGTTTTCCTTTGGTTTCTTGCAGAAAGATATAGTGAATCGTAAGGTATCAACCACAAAATCTGACAAAAGAAAAGCTAAAACTGATGGTGGTCTAGAGCCTCAGAGGGCACGCAAAGATACAAAGAGAAGGAAAAAAGGTATCATCAGGAGAGGAAGTCATGGATAAGCTCGACAAGCGAATAGAACAGTGCCGCCCCAAGTTTTCACAATGCGGTGCTAATAAAAGCAAAGATGAAGCAAACGCTGGCCATAAAGAAGTCAGGCGACGGTGCGAGTCAACTTCTTGAAAGAAGCAGAAGCCTTTTCGGATTCTTTCTTGCGAATCGCTTGATCAAATGTGCAGTTCATGATATCTAGCTGTGGGATGGTGCTTTTCTCTGGTATTCTCTGGTTACTGGTGAAGATCGACGATCATGGAAAATTTGCAGAGAAACAGTTCATGAGTTTGATAAGTGGAACTTATTAACACTATGGCTTTTTCCTACCTGACAAGCTGGAAGCGCTTTACAGCGGTACCGAAGTTCTAAACTTGCCCTATAAGGGCGAGAATGAGGCTGTTTGTCTCCTTTGTAAAAGCAACTAAGAGGCTTTTGTTCAATCATAGACATGCCAACTCTTCAGTTATAGAGATTGTTATCACAGACCATGAATTTCTCAATGTATCACTTGCATATTTACATACATACATACATACATACATACATATATATATACATATGTATGTACATACATATATATAGAACTATATTTATACATACATACATACATACATATATATATATATATATATATACATATATACATATAGGCCAATTTGCATAAAAAATCCGCTAGTTTTGGGCTTTTGCAAAATTGGGTTGCTTTTTTCGATTTTGCAGATTCGGTCCGAATTTTCAGCAAACTGACCAAAATACTCTTGTTACTTTTTCTCTCTCCTCTTTTTTTCTCTCTCCTTTTTTTTTTATCGCTCTTTTTTTTCCTCTCCGAAGAAGGCGGCGGAGGCGGAGGCGGAGGCGGAAATGGCCCGCCTCGCCTCTGCCCTTCACGCCCTCGCCATCGCCCGCGCACCCCCGCCCTCCTCGCCTCCGACCCCGCCGAGGCCGCACCGCGCCGCGATTTTTTTTTCCCCCTCTCCGATCCTCCTCCACCCGCCGTCCCCACTGCGGTCGCCGGCGACGAAAAAGAAGTGCTTCTTGGGGCCGAGAAGCACGCCGGCGAGAGAGGGGAAAAAAACATAGTTTCACTCCGGCGATGGATGGATCGTGAAAAAAAAATTATAGAGAGAAAAAAATAAAAAATAAAAAATAAAAATAAAAATAATATTTTTTTCTACAAGAAAATACTAAAAATTATACAAAAAAGAAGAAGAAGAAGAATTACACTGTTAAAATAAAATTGCACTGTTTTAAAAAAAATTTGCACTGTTTTAAATGAAAGTTGCACTATTTGAGACAGAAATTACACTATTTGGAAAGAGAGTTGCACTCTTTAGGCCAACGTTGCACTATTTAGAAAAATTTACACCATTTCTTTTTCTCTTCTTCTTCCTCGTTGCACTATTTCTCCTCGTTGCACTATTTCTTTGCACTCTTTCTTCCCAACCAAACTCGATTCGGTCACCTCCCTCTCCGGGCCGCGCGGCACGGAGCGGATTTCGAGGAAGCACTCGGAATCCGGAGGGAGGCGGGGAGGAGGAGCACGACGACGAGGAGGAAGCCTCAAAGGAGGAGGAGGAGGACGACGACGACGACGGGCGCGGGCGCGGAAATGGGCGCGGGCGCAGCCGGCAGGGGCGCGTCCCCTGCGGCCCCCTCCCTGCGCCCGTCCCGGCTGGGCGCAGGGGACGCGCCCCCTGCGCCCCCTGGGGGCGCCGGGCGCGGGCGCAGCCCTGCGCCCACCCGGGGGGGCCGGCGGGGGCCCGCTCCCGGGCCGGGGCGGGGGCCGGGCCCGGGCGGGGGCGGGGGCCCCCGGGCGGGCGCGGGGTGCAGGGGGCGCGCCCCCTGCGCCCGCGCCCCCCTGGCGCATAAGGCACAGGGAGCGCCCCCTGCGCCCACGCCCGGCGCCTCTGCCGGCTCCGACTGCGCCCCGCGCCCGGCGCCCTCGCCGTCTGCACCCGCGCCCATTTCCGCGCCCGCGCCCGTCGTCGTCGTCCTCCTCCTCCTCCTTTGAGGCTTCCTCGTCGTCGTCGTGCTCCTCCTCCCCGCCTCCCTCCGGATTCCGAGTGCTTCCTCGAGATCCGGCCCGCGCCGCGAGGCCCGGAGAGGGAGGTGACCGGATCGAGTTTGGTTGGGGAGAAAGAGTGCAAAGAAATAGTGCAACGAGGAGAAATAGTGCAACGAGGAAGAAGAAGAGAAAAAGAAATGGTGTAATTTTCATCCAAAGAGTGTAATTTTAGTCTAAAAAGTGCAATTTTTATCTCAAAGAGTGTAATTTCTGTCTCAAAGTTATTTAAAATAGTGTAAAATATTTTTAAAACAGTGCAACATTATTTTAACAGTGCAATTTTATCTTTTTCTTTCTTTTTCTATGATTTTTTATCTTTCCTGTAGGAAAAAATATTATTTTTTTTTCTCTTTACAATTTTTTTTTGTCACGACCCACCGCCTTCGCCGGAGTGTAATTATTTTTTTTCCCCTCCCTCGCCGGCGTGCTTCTCGGCCCCAAGAAACACTTCTTCGTCGCCGGCGGCGGCGGTGGGGACGGCGGGTGGAGGAGGGTCGGAGAGGTAAAAAAAAAAAAAAAAAGAGTCGCGGCGTGGCGCGGCCTCGGCGGGGTCGGAGGTGAGGAGGGCGAGGGTGTACGTGCGAGGGCGAGGGGCGTGAGGGGCAGAGGCGAGGTGGGCCGTTTCCGCCTCCGCCGTTCGGAGAGAAAAAAAAAAGAGCGACAGAAAAAAAAAAGAGGAGAGAGAAAAAAAAGAGGAGAGAGAAAAAGTAAAAGGGTATTTTGGTCAGTTTGCTGAAAATCCGGACTGAATCTGCAAAATCAAAAATAGCGATCCAATTTTGCAAAAGCCCAAAACTAGTGAATTTTTTATGCAAAAAGGCCTATATATATATATATACATACATATATATATATACATACATATATACATATATATATATATACATACATACATATATATATATAGAGTAAGGCTGTGCTACTATTAATAGCACAGGGGGTCTTGTGCTAGTGATTTTTTAACCACTGATCCGCCTCGAGATTCGTGCAGGCCAAAGAAGGGATTTAACGGAGAAAAACTCCGTTTCTCTCTCTCTCTCCCCTCCCGTCTCGCTCTCTCTCTCATCCCGTGACTCCCTCTCTCCTGTCTTCTCTCTCCCCCCTCTCTCTCTCTCTCTCTTTCCTCTCTTTCTCACCCCCACAAAACAGGAAAAAAAAAAAAAACTCTCCCCTCTCTCCCCTTTCTGCCCGACACTTCCCCTCTCTCTGCCCCGCGCCGGCCACCCCCCCCTGCCCCGGCACCCTCTCTCTGCCCCGCGCCGGCCACACCCCCGCCTCTGCCCCCGCGCCGGCCACCCCCCCGCCTCTGCCCCCGCGCCGGCCACCCCCCCGCCTCTGCCCCCGCGCCGGCCACCCCCCCCCCGCCTCTGCCCCCGCGCCGGCCACCCCCCCCCCCCCCTCCCCCCCCGCGCCGGCCACCCCCCCTTCTCTCTTCCCCCACGACGGGCACCCCCGCGCCGGCCACCCCCCCCCCTCTCTTCCCCCAAGACGGGCACCCCCGCGCCGGCCCACCCCCCTCTCGCTGCCCCCGTGCCGGCCACCCCCCCTCTCTCTGCCACCCGCCCCAGCCACCACCCCTCTCTCTGCCCCCGCGCCGACCACCCCCCTCCCCCCCAAGCCCCAGGTCCCTACGCCGCCGCCCTCTCCCTCTGTGACCCGCTCGTGCGCCCCCTGCCAGCGGCCCTCTCCCTCTGTGACCGCGTCGGCCGCGCGCCCCGGTATGTGCTTTTCAATATGAGTAATTCACTTCTGTCTATTTTTTTTTCTAATTTAGTTTATAATTTTTTTTTAAATCTGAAAAAAAAATCGATGTTACACAGAAATTTTTTGATGATACTGTTCTATATTGTGTTAATGGCTAATGAAGAAAAAGCTTTATGTTGCTAACAAAATCAATCTTTCTATATTGTGCTAATGACAAAAGGATCATGCGTATTTTTTTTTCCTTAATTGAATGTAATTTTTTAAAATCTATCTATTTTAGATTACTTTGCTTATATCTCTGTTAATTGAGCTTTTTTAAGAATATTAACTTTTGTTATTTTATAGGAGTTAGTTAAATGATGGAACACGGCTCTATAATTGGTTCGTCAGTTTCAATGTGTAATCTTGATGTTAGAGATGAGGTGAATGAAGAAATTGAAGAAATTATTGCTAACAATCAAATATCCCTTGATGATGAGTTACGTGTTGGCTTAGAGTTCACATGTATAGAGGATGGTAAAAAGTTCTATAATGACTATGCTTTTAAAATGGGGTTTAGTATAAGAAAGCAAACACATTATAAAGCAAGAAAACAGGATGATGCCATCACATCTATAACCTATTGTTGCTCCAAAGCCGGTCATTCTAAACCTACATCCGAAGGAAAAAGTGAACACCAAAATTCTCAAGGGAAAAGTGAACATCCATAAAGCATTATCTATTGAAGACAATTCAAGCGAGAGCCTTCAAGCAACAGATGAAGAAGAGTTATGAAAGCATTATGGAAGACTACATAAAGAAGTTGATTTACAGTGTTGTATGCAGTTTTTTGTGTGCATGATGAAACATGTATGATTTTATATGCATTGATGAAACATGTATGTTTTTTGTATGCATGATGAAACATGTAAATTTTTTGTATGCATGTTGAACCATGATGAAACATGTATATTTTTTGTATGGAGGATGAACCCTGATGAAATATGTATGAACCATGATGGTGCAGATTTTGTATGCAGTTTTTTACATCCTGCAGTTTTTTCTAGTGGTGTATGCAGTTTTTTTAGTTTCCTGTATGCAGTTTTTTTCTAGTGTTGTATGCAGTTTTAAGGGGTATTATATGCAGTTTTTAGGGATATTATATGCAGTTTTTAGTAGTATTTTTATACAATTTTTTAGTATGCAGTTTGTTATAGTGTTGTATGATGTATGTTGTTATAGTGTTGTATGATGTATGTTGTTTTAGTATGCAGTTTGTTTTGGTATGTTGTTAGTAGGTAGAGTTTAAACAAAAGTTTCATTACAATATGTAAACTAGAATATTACACCAATATCACATTTAATAATATAGTAACAACATCTGTTTTGCAACAACATACCTACTACATCTCTTTTGCAAATACAACAGCACTATATTACATTTAAATTTTTTGCTTTCTAAGAGAACAGAAATTTAACACACAGAATTGCTAAAATAAATACAATAAATATCTTTCTTTCAGTTTCAATTTTTTCCGTCAATATTGTTGTTCTTGTAGAAACTTCTGCAACTTTAGTCTTCAAATTTTTTACTTGTTCGGACAAGATAGAGAGCTTGCAATTTATGGTTTGAAGTATATTCTCATTTGATTGCTCTAGGGATGATACTGCTGATTCAAACGCCGAACTTTCCTTCAATTGTGAGAGATTTGAACTTCCTCCTTCCAAATGTTCTCTGAGTATCATTGATTTCTTATCACACCACATAAAAAAATCACAGTAATTGTTATTATCCTTTCCGTATTTGCGACAACCATAAAATTGTCTTCCTTTACTCCTAACTTGTTGTGAAGATCTAATCACGGCTATCTCATTACATTTGCACAAAACTGCCCTGCCTTCAGGATAACTTGCCATCAATAATCTACAAAAAATGATAAAATAAGTTTAAAATAAAAGACTACAAAGTAATCAAATGAACATATTTATTCAAAAAAAATTATAACAAGACTAACTAAATTGATCAAATCACTTCAGGTTTTCGATGTTGCTTCCTTGATCTCTTCCAAGGTGATGTCTGCAAAAAAAAAAAATCAAACTAGATTACCGGAATAAACTGAATGAAAAATTGAAAACAAGTGAGTTAATGAAAGATTGATTTTGTTAGCAACATAAAGCTTTTTCTTCATTAGCCATTAACACAATATAGAACAGTATCATCAAAAAATTTCTGTGTAACATCGATTTTTTTTCAGATTTAAAAAAAAATTATAAACTAAATTAGAAAAAAAAATAGACAGAAGTGAATTACTCATATTGAAAAGCACATACCGGGGCGCGCGGCCGACGCGGTCACAGAGGGAGAGGGCCGCTGGCAGGGGGCGCACCAGCGGGTCACAGAGGGAGAGGGCGGCGGCGTAGGGACCTGGGGCTTGGGGGGGAGGGGGGTGGTCGGCGCGGGGGCAGAGAGAGGGGTGGTGGCTGGGGCGGGTGGGCAGAGAGAGGGGGGGTGGCCGGCACGGGGGGCAGGGAGGGGGGGTGGCCGGCGCGGGGGTGCCCGTCGTGGGGGGGAAGAGAGGGGGGGGGGGGGGGGGGGGGCGGGGGGGGGGGGGGGGGGGGGGGGGGGCCGGCGCGGGGGGGGGGAGGGGGGGGGGGTGGCCGGGCGGGGGCAGAGGGGGGGGGGGGGTGGCCGGCGCAGAGGCGGGGGGTGTGGCCGGGGGGGGCAGAGAGAGGGGTGGGGGGGGGGGGGGGGGGGTGGCCGGCGCGGGGCAGAGAGAGGGGAAGTGTGGGGGGCAGAGAGGGGAGAGAGGGGAGAGTTTTTTTTTTTTTTTTTTTTTTTTCTGTTTTGGGGGGTGAGAAAGAGAGGAAAGAGAGAGAGAGAGGGGGGAGAGAGAAGACAGGAGAGAGGGAGTCACGGGATGAGAGAGAGAGCGAGACGGGAGGGGAGAGAGAGAGAGAAACGGAGTTTTTCTCCGTTAAATCCCTTCTTTGGCCTGCACGAATCTCGAGGCGGATCAGTGGTTAAAAAATCACTAGCACAAGACCCCCTGTGCTATTAATACTAGCACAAGACCCCCTGCGCCCACGCCCGGCGCCTCTGCCGGCTCCGACTGCTCCCGCGCCCGGCGCCCTCGCCGTCTGCACCCGCGCCCATTTCCGCGCCCGCGCCCGTCGTCGTCGTCCTCCTCCTCCTCCTTTGAGGCTTCCTCGTCGTCGTCGTGCTCCTCCTCCCCGCCTCCCTCCGGATTCCGAGTGCTTCCTCGAGATCCGGCCCGCGCCGCGAGGCCCGGAGAGGGAGGTGACCGGATCGAGTTTGGTTGGGGAGAAAGAGTGCAAAGAAATAGTGCAACGAGGAGAAATAGTGCAACGAGGAAGAAGAAGAGAAAAAGAAATGGTGTAATTTTCATCCAAAGAGTGTAATTTTAGTCTTAAAAGTGTAATTTTTATCTCAAAGAGTGTAATTTCTGTCTCAAAGTTATTTAAAATAGTGTAAAATATTTTTAAAACAGTGCAACATTATTTTAACAGTGCAATTTTATCTTTTTCTTTCTTTTTCTATGATTTTTTATCTTTCCTGTAGGAAAAAATATTATTTTTTTTTCTCTTTACAATTTTTTTTTGTCACGACCCACCGCCTTCGCCGGAGTGTAATTATTTTTTTTCCCCTCCCTCGCCGGCGTGCTTCTCGGCCCCAAGAAACACTTCTTCGTCGCCGGCGGCGGCGGTGGGGACGGCGGGTGGAGGAGGGTCGGAGAGGTAAAAAAAAAAAAAAAAGAGTCGCGGCGCGGCGCGGCCTCGGCGGGGTCGGAGGTGAGGAGGGCGAGGGTGTACGTGCGAGGGCGAGGGGCGTGAGGGGCAGAGGCGAGGTGGGCCGTTTCCGCCTCCGCCGTTCGGAGAGAAAAAAAAAAGAGCGACAGAAAAAAAAAGAGGAGAGAGAAAAAAAAGAGGAGAGAGAAAAAGTAAAAGGGTATTTTGGTCAGTTTGCTGAAAATCCGGACTGAATCTGCAAAATCAAAAATAGCGATCCAATTTTGCAAAAGCCCAAAACTAGTGAATTTTTTATGCAAAAAGGCCTATATATATATATACATACATATATATATATACATACATATATACATATATATATATATATATACATACATACATATATATATATATATACTAGTCAAAATACGTGCGCTGCACGTGTTAATAAACTTGATAAAAATTGTAACTTTACAAATTATAGAACTCAAATAGAAAAATTACAGAAAAGAATAGTTGAAAAGATTTTAAGTAAAAAATAGTTTAAGGATTATTTTAAAGTTGTGAGGTTTTCATATGTAGAAGCTAGTATGAATCCTAAACCGAATAATGATTAAATAAAAAATATAATTTATTATCATGAGTGAATATTTTCTTATTTTATAAATTTTAATAAGAAAAAATAAATTTAATTATCAAATTAAACTAAAAAAGTTGGACACTACATTATTATGGATGAGTATTTTCTTATTTTACAAACTTTAATAAGAAAAAAATAAATTTAATTATCAAATTAAACTAAAAAAGTTGGACACTACATATTAAAGTGGTTTTTGAATAATTAAATATATAAGAGTTTCACCAAATTATAGAATTATCTTTAAATCTTATTATGGAAATAAGTATATAACACATTATTCATCTTCGTCATCAATAATCACTTTTCGTTTGCGAAGAAGAGAAATCGTTGACTTGCTAAGATTCACATCAGAAACGTTCTCACCAAAATCAACAAAAGTATGCAAGAAATTGATTTACAACTTTAAAAAAAATTAAAAAATATATAAAAAATAAAGAATATATAAAAATAATTATAAATCAAAATAAACTTACTGTTCAGTGCGTGTACAAAGAGATCGGTCCAAGACGACACAATGTGTACAGAAAGCTTTTTCTATCTCCAATCGGCACAATACTCCTAATATCTCCTCCAAATTTTTTTTGGCTTCAAGTTTAAGGAGTAATTGATGCCATTGGTCATGGCAACAATGACTTTTTATATAGAGAAAAAAATAAAATTAAAATAATTAGAGAAATAACATATATCATAAAATTATTTACATGAAATAATGATCCAAAATATGAAGAAGAAGAACGAAATTGTATCCATTATTTAATTAATTTGAAGATAAAAAAATAACTCTGTAATAAATACTAATAACTTTGCTATTATTCTTTAGAAACCGAAATCCTTTATTGTCACCCCTTTACCTTCGGCTTCAGACCATAATTATTTACATGAAATAATTATTCTTTAGAAACCGAAATCCTTTATTATCACTGTTTTTCATTAGGTTGAAGGTGAAGAGCCCAAAAGTGGTAATAAATGGGTGCAAGTATTCATTGAATCTCGTGTACATGTTATAGAGGTCAGGTCATATTACATCAATTCTATATATTTTAAAATATTAAATTAAAAGAATTTGACACTCACAGTTAAAATAAATTATTTAAAAATTTTTAGTTCAAATTATTTATAAAACTAAATGTTAATTTAAAATATTGTGTATCAAATTTAAACACATACTACATATATAATGATACACCGGGTGCATGGTACTTTTCATTGTACCAATAACTTTTTAAGCAATTGGAATGTGTGGAGAATGTCCACCACATCAACCATGCATGGACCCAAATCTTTTACCACTCTTTATTTTTTGTTATTTGGTCTCATAATATAAAATTTAATATAAAATTTAAAAATTTAATAGCATAAAATCTTAACAAAATTTTTTTTTTAGAAAAATCACTCTATGTAAGGTACCCTAACAAATAACTTGTAAAGGACTCTAATTTTTTCTAATTTTTATTAAGCTAAATTAGTTGACTATAATTTTAAATTTCTACATTACTTTATTTTTTTATAGAAAAAGCAAATAAAATTCATATTATGTAAATCCCAGAAAACTAATTAAACTAAATTTATATTACGTAAATTTATATTTTGGAGGAAAGAATAAAAAGAATACAATTTTTTTTAAATCACTATATTAAGGTACCATAATGAATAACTTGTAAAGGACTCTAATTAAAAAAAATTAAATTAGTTGACTATAATTTTAAATTTCTAAATTACTTTATTTTTTTGAAATAAATAAATAAATTTTATTATGTAAATCTCAATAAGCTAATTATTTTTTTTAAAAAAATTAGAATATAATTGAGAAAATAAATTTATAGGAATGTATAGACAATGTCCCGTATAAATTTAAATAGTAAACTAAATTAATTGACTATAATTTTAAATTTCTAAATTACTTTATTTTATTTTTTTGGAAAAAAGCAAATAAAAATTTTTTTATGTAAATTTCGTAAAGCTAATTAAATTTTTAAGTAAAATTAAAAATACACCAATTCTATATATATTTTAAAATATTAAATTAAAAGAATGTAACATGTACAATTAAAATAAAGTAAATGTAACTCTCATAAAGCTAATTAATTTTTTTTTTATAAAATTAAGAATATAATGGGAAAAATAAATTTATAGCAATTATAATGTATAGACAATGTCCAATATAAATTTAAATACTAAATTAAAAAAAAATTATGTAAATTTCATGAAGATAATTAAATTTTTAAATAAAATTAAAAATACACCAATTCTATGTATTTTAAAATATTAAATTGAAAGAATGTATTATATACAATTAATATAAAGTAAATGTAAATATCATAAAGCTAATTAATTTTTTTTTATAAAACTTAGAACATAATGGAAAAAATAAATTTATAGCAATTATAATGTATAGACAATGTCCAACATAAATTTAAATACTAAACTAAAATTCAGATTGTAATCTTGCTTTTTTGAATTCAAATTAAATTTAATTGAATAATTTAAATTTGAATTGACAACTATTAGTAATGTGAAGGGTATTTTAGTAATTATACATGAACCGACAAAGTGAGGGGTGAGACGAAACCAACAAATATATTTACTTATAATAATAAGAATAGATATATATATATATAATATACATACATATATATATATATATATATATATATATATATATATACATACATATACATACATATATATGTATGTATCTATTATAATAATAAGAATAGATATATATATATATATATAAATATACATACATATATATATATATATATATATATATATATACATACATACATATATATATGTATGTATCTAATTAAATATTGGAGACATTAATGTTTATCTCTAATTGGATTAAAAAATAATTAAATATTCATATTATTTTGTGAGATAAGATTTTAAGTAGATTTGATCTAATTGGATAAGTATGAATATTGAGTTATAAAATTTTATTTGAGAGAGAAATTTTAATTAGATAAAATTTTACTAAATAGATTTCTATACATACATAGATATATAGAGGTACCATACGGACTGGAGGTACCTTAATTAACACCTTAATTAATTAGATTTGATGTATATGCATATAAAATCAAACTCTCTCCAACAGAACCTCAGAACAATGATCGAAATATAATACTGTAAATTAAGAGATCTCTAAATATAAAGAATTTTATTTAGAATTTTATTTAGATTAAATTTTTGCATAGTAACACGTGAATGATCCGCAGACACTGGATCGATTTCTTAATTGTCGATTTTTATATGTGATATGTATTGACTTTCGAAAAGTTTTAAAATGTGAAAGTTTCTTCCTCTGTGTGTTTTTTCTTTTTTGTGCCGGTATTTTCTAACAAAATTAAAATTACATTACTTTTAATAGAAGGTGAAAACTTTCTAGATTTAAGTATCCAAACTTAAAGACATATGCATTGGCCAAAGTTAATTTGAACTATAATAAACAGTAAAAGAGCAATAGCACACAGATATGTAAGCTTATTATGTACGTGAAGCTATCTCCTCAAACTTGAGAAAAAATGCAACAAATAAGTTTAATTACCTTTAAGAAGCAGATGCGGAAACTAAAAAAAGTTATGCAAAAGTACAAAAACAGAGAGAATAAATAGAACCCGAGAGAATGGAGAAAACAATAATTAAGATGTTCCTAATGGCCGGGGCCTGGAGCCTAACTGGGGCAAGATGAAGCAGCAGAAAGGGCAGATGCGGTTGATGCGCAGCCACCGAACGATGCACTCGTCGTGGAAGAAATGGGAGCAAGGCAAGCGAGTAATGGCCGACTGAGCAGGGATCTCCTCAAGGCAGATTGGGCACGTCTCCTCTTCCTCCGACGCTCCCGAAGGGATCAGCCGGCAGCGCTCCAACGCCTTGATCGTCGCCGCGCAGGCGGGCTCAGGCGGCCTCGACAGCAGGCGCGAAATCATTGGACGGGCAGAGAAGACGGTGATCGCCACGATTGTCGGAAGCTGTCTGCACCGCGCGTAGCGTCCGTCGCGCAGCATCTGGCAAGCGAGGCGGCCGAAATCACCTGCGATGGCTTCCCGCTTGGACGACGGCACTACGTGCCCCGTAAATGTGTCCAATATGGAGGTCATGATTTTGAACGCCTCTTTGAAAACCCGGTCGTCGTGGAAATCTTCACGTTCGCGACACAGTTCCACGCACTGAAACTCAAGATTCCGTTCCAAAGGAGGGTCTACGTGAACGCTGCGACTTGCGCCGTGTTCGTCGACATCCTTTACGATGTTGCGGACGTGAAATCTGATGACGAAGTACGAAGAAGACCACGAGGGGATTGCCGGCTCTTCGAGGCGAGCAGCTTCCTTATCATCTGCACGTACAAGTACTTTGTAGGAGTAGTGCTCCGGCATGCTTTTCCCTTGGTTTTGTAGAACTCTTTTTTTTTTTTTTTTTTTTGAGAAAAAAGTTGCACGCTACCCGTTTCGTTTATCTCTTTTTAGAAATAAATTTAATTTGAAGTGTGAATCAACTAAGATTCGAATTTAGAATCTCGGATACCAACCAAAGTCTTTTACCACTTGCACTAAGAACGGTCGGTTTTTATAGAAATTACTTGAGACGTCAACTTGGTGGCGAGAAGAGGCGAGAAGGGAAGAGAATGACCGATTCTGATCTAATGAGTAACATACCGCACGATCTTTATTATTTATTTATATTTATTTATTTATAGCAAAATACTCCAGACCTAATCCTAGTGAACTTAATTGGGATTATCTACTCGATCGTCATTCATAATCCTACTAGAATTAATTACTGCTAATTCTACTAGTACTCTAATTCCACTCCACGAATTCATGATATCTCATTTTTAATTTATTTTTTTATTTTTCTCAAATGTAGTTATAAGAGAAATTATATAACTGTTTTCATAATTGTCTTACTTACCAAAATAGATTTGGAAAATTAATTTTGATTAAAAACTGCAGATAGTTTACATGAGTTTAGATAGAAAGTAATTTTTATAAAATTATTTTGTAAAACTGTTTGGCAAATTTTTTTTGATTCTGCATATAATAATTTTTTACTAAATTTTATTTTAAAATAATTAAAAAATTTAACGTAAATTAAAATTTTAAATTTGAAGATAAATTTTAAATTAGAAAAAATTTAAAATTTTGATATTTTAATTTAAAATATAAATATGAAAATTAAAAATTTAAAAATTTAAAATTTAAAATTTTAAATCTAAATTTGAGATCTGTCGAAACCCTAGGCCATCATCTTCGATCCCTAATCTCGGATCGGTTTGACGCACGATTCCTCTCGTTTTTCTAGGGTTTTGCGGAGGCCGCGATCTGCGGAAGCGATGGAGCTGTTCCAGCGCGGCAAGGCCGTGCAGCGCCTCAAGAGCCACCACGACAAGTACCTCTTCGCCGCCGACGACGAGGAGCTCCGCGTCACCCAGGACCGCGACGGCGCCTCCCCCAACGCGCGCTGGGCGGTGGAGCACGTCCCCCTCCCCGCCGGCGACATAAAAATTTGAAAAATGGTGTAGTGCATCAAGAGAAAGTAACTTTTTCCCTGATTACGTGTTGTCTCATTAACATGATATTGTTGGATGTAGGAGGTGGAATTAAATCTTTTATGCTACTGCTACTCACAAAACCAATTGGAAAATAGACAAAACTAATTTTAGAAGTGAAATCTTTCATTAATTGCATAAAAAAATTGAAATACAAGTGCCTCTTTTATAGGCATGTTGGCAAGTCATGTTACTACATTTTTAGCTCCCATGATCCATGTTTCCATTACTTACAAACCACTAACTCACAACTTACTACAAAGTAGAAACTAACACATAAAAACACTCCACTAACTAGATCATGGAGTACGTCTCTAGACCACTTCTCCTAAATTATAGACCACTTTGAACACTAACTAGATCATGGAGAATGTGTCCATATACCACATCTCCTAAATTCTAGATCACTTTGAATCATGCATTGACATGTTCAACACTCCCCCTTGATTCAAAGTCGCATACACCAAGAAGCGATCTGAAGTAGGCAAACTTGTTATAAGGGAGTGACTTGGTGAAGATATCTGCAACTTGTTTATGTGTATTGCAATACTTCAGTTCCACTAGTCTTTCAGCCGCCAAGTCGCAAATAAAATGGTGACGTATGTCGATGTGCTTTGTTCTTCCATGGAATGTTGGATTCTTTGTCATTGCTATTGCCGCTCGGTTATCGCACAATATTTTAGTAGCTCCTCCTTGAGGTTGACCAAGATCTTCAAGTAGTCTCCTTAGCCATAAAGCTTGGCAAGCCGAAGACGCCGCAGCCACATACTCCGCTTCAGAAGATGATAAAGCCGTCGTCACTTGCTTCTTCGAACTCCACGAAATAGCTCCCGATCCAAGAGTGAACATATTGCCAGAAGTGCTTTTTCTATCATCCAAGCAACCTGCCCAGTCACTATCCGAAAATCCAAACAAGTTAAAATTAGTTACATATGTATACCAAATTCTATAGTTAATCGTCCCGGCAATGTAACCCAATATTCACTTAGCTGCTCCAAAGTGATGCTTGGTTGGATTATGCATGAACCTGGAAACAACACCAACTGAAAATGCAATATCGAGAATGTGTCAAATATATTAGGCCACCAACCAAACTTCTAAACAATTTTGCATTTGCCATTTTTGTACCATCATCAAACCTCAGCTTCTCATTGATGTTCATAGGAGTGGCTGCCTCTTTGCAATTTGCCATTTTAAATTTTTTTAACAAATCTGTAGCATATTTCTCTTGTGATATAAAAATTCCATCCTCATTTTGCTTAACTTCAAAACCAAGAAAATAGTGCAACAAGCCCAAATCTGTCATCTCAAACTATCCCGTCATGCTTCTTTTAAATTCTTGCACATGTAAATTAGAAGAACCCATATATATCATATCATCAACATAAAGGCAAACTAAAAGAAAATCGTTACCTTCTTCTTTAGATAAAGTGTGGGTTCATTCTCACTTCTCTTAAATCCATTTTGACAAAAATATGAGTCGATCTTGGTGTACCATGCCCGAGGTGCCTGTTTTAATCCATATAGGGCTTTCTTCAGCTTGTACACCTTATCCTCATTGCCACTGACCATGAAACCTTCAGGCTGACAAACATAAACTTCTTCTTCCAATTCACCATTTAGAAAGGCAGACTTAACATCAAATTGATACATCGGAAATTTTAATTGAGCAGCTAGAGATATAATAGTTCTTACAGTTTCAAATCGGGCAACGAGAGAGAAAGTTTCTTGAAAATCTATGCCTTGCTGTTGTGCATACCCTTTTGCTACTAGTCGGGCTTTGTGCTTTTGTATGTTTCCATCTGCATGATATTTAGTCTTAAAAACCCATTTCAAACCAATCACATTTTTACCTTCAGGTAGGTCCACTAACTCCCACGTTCCATTTTTCTCAATAGCTGCCATTTCTTCCTTCATAGCATTGCGCCATGCCTCCTCCTCAATTGCTTCATCAAAACTTATAGGATCTGAAATAAATAAAGCAAAATTACTAGTTTCATAAATTTCTTCCAATGATCTGAATTTTCGAGGAGGACTTTCACTCGTGAATTTGGAAGAACTCGAGCTGATGCTACTTGGTGAGGTTGGTGGAGATGAACTCGTTGGAGAAGTGCTTGTACTTGATATTGTCGAAGGGGTTGATCTGCTAGCACATCATGAGGAACTTGAATTTGTGACTCCTCTTGCTTTTCATTCCATTTCCAACTTGCATTTTCATCAAATATCACATTTCTGCTAATAACAACTTTGCCACTAATTGGGTTATATAATCGATATGCTTTAGATTGTGGGCAATAACCAATAAAAATACATTTTTCAGACTTCTTATCAAGCTTGTGACGATTCTCATAATTAATCAAAGCATATGCGATAGATCCAAAAACTTTTAAGTGGCTTACCCCTGGCTTTTTACCTTTCCAAGCTTCATAGGGAGTCATATTAAGGACAGCCTTGGTAGGAGAAATGTTTAATAAGTACACTGCTGTTGCAACAGCTTCAGCCCAAAAATCATTCGGAAGGCTCTTTCCTTTTAGTAAACTCCTAGCCATCTCTACGACTGTGCGGTTCTTTCGTTCGGCTATACCGTTTTGCTCTGGCATGTATGGAGCAGTGAGTTCCCTGTAGATGCCATTTTCATCACAAAAACGATTAAATTCATTAGATAAAAACTCACCACCTCGATCAGTACGAAGAACCTTTAAAGAGTAGCCACTTTGCTTCTCCACCAATGCCTTAAACTTTTTGAAAGCTTCGAATGTTTTTGACTTGCACTTCAAAAAATAAACCCAACTCATTCGACTATAATCATCTGTGAATAGTAAAAAATATCGACTTCCACTCAAGGATTGAATCCTCATAGGCCCACAAAGATCTGCATGCACAAGCTCAAGAGAACATCTTGCTCTCCATGCCTTTCCAATTGGGAATGGCTTTTTACATTGCTTCCCATATATGCATCCTTCACATACACTATCAAAAGAGTCAATCTTAGGTAACCCAAACACCATATCCTTTTGATTTAACAACTTCAAACCATTTATATTTAGATGCCCATATCTTAAATGCCACAAAAGGGACTCATTCTTTATGCTAGCAGTCAAAGCATGCCTATCAATGCTTGAAATTTTGAGTGAAAATATTTTGTTTGCTGTCATTTGAACATTAGCTATAATTTGCCCTGAACTTTTCTCTTTAATAGCACATGAGGCATTATCAAACAAAATAGAATAACCACTGTTCATTAACTGTCCAACACTCAACAAGTTGTGTGCCAAACTAGGAACATAGAAAACATTATGAAGATGCTTTACTTTACCATGGCTTGTTTTTACCGTAATTGTCCATTTTCCTTCAACTTGAATTTGTTTATCATCTCCAAGACTAACTTGCATCTTCTGTGATTCATCAAGATCTTGAAACAGAGATCTCACTCCAGACATATGGTTAGAACATCCACTATCTAAAAACCAAACTTATTTAATGCATTATTAGCATGATAACAAGCCATGAACAACTTACTTTCATCTTCCTTTTCTTCTACATAGCTAGCTGCGTGCTTTTCTTTGCTCCAACAATTTGCCTCGATGTGCCCAAATTTCTTGCAATGGTAGCATTGGATTCCACTCCGGTTGCCTCGATACTCGTTGGACGATTGTCGTTGCTCATCAAATCGCCCACGGCTTCGGCCTCGACCACAACCTCGACCACGAAATCCACCTCTGCCTCGACCTCTTGCTGCAAACTTATCAGACTTATCTTTTTGTGTAGAAGTCTCCCTCTTCACCTGAAATGTCTTATCTTCGACTTTTTCAGTCGATCTGTTCATTCTAGCATCATGAGCTTGCAAAGAACCCATTAGTTCATCAAATGAAAAAATAGCTAAATCCTTAGATTCTTCAATTGCAGCAGCAATATGATCATACTTTGGAGTCAAACTTCTCAGAACTTTTGCAACTACTGTTTCTTCAGAAATCTTTTCACCATACGATTTCATTTGGCTAACAATAGATGTAACTCTAGATAAAAATTCTTGCAGCGATTCATTGTTTCTCATAAGCAGAGTTGCAAAATCTCTACGAAGAGACTGAAGTCTCACGTAATTACCTTTGATGACCCCTGAAACTCCTTCTGCAATGTTGCCTAAGCTTCTTTTGCCGTAGTTGCTATAGCGATTCGTGAGAAGATGGATTCATGAACCGCTTGTTGAATGAAAAATAGTGCCTTGGAGTCCTTCTTTCTATTTTCCTTCAACTTTACTTCTTCATCAGGATCTGCATATCCATTCTCAACCAAATCCCAAAGGTCTTGTGACATAAACAAAGTCTTCATTTTAATGCTCCAAAATTCATAACATTCACCATTAAAGATAGGAATTGAGGGTTGAGAAATGCTTACGGAGCTTCCAATAGCAGCCATTATGCTACCCAACACCTTACCTCCTCACAACAATATGAGATGCGAATTTGACTTGCGAGTCTCCAAAATGCAATTGAGCCGATCACTTGTAAAATTAGTATTTCAGTTTACTACAAGTGCCTCTTTTATAGGCATGTTGGCAAGTCATATTACCACATTTTTAGCTCCCATGATCCATGTTCCCATTACTAACAAACCACTAACTCACAACTTACTACAAAGTAGAAACTAACACATAAAAACACTCCACTAACTAGATCATGGAGTACATGTCCCTAGACCACTTCTCCTAAATTATAGACCACTTTGAACACTAACTAGATCATGGAGAATGTGTCCATATACCACATCTCCTAAATTCTAGATCACTTTGAATCATGCATTGACATGTTCAACAGATATAAGTTCCATCTACGTACCTGCGGTGGTTTCTTGCGAATGTTCGATAAGATGTGGTGGACAAAAGTAGCTTTCTCTTTTCACCACTTTCTTTCTGTAATCATGTTTATGATGACTAGCTAGGTTTCATTGATTATCAGCAAGAGCGTCCGTACAGCTTGCATGTACACAGTCTGAACAACATTTTCCTTTGCTCTGTTCCATGTAGACAGTCTCAATTAGTTCTTAAAAGTTTGTTTCTTTTTAATTTTTTTTGTTTTGGGGGAAGGATGAAAGATCTCTACTTAACTATGCAAACAGGGTTTAGATGACATGAATAACACTTTGCATCAACCTCATTTTCCCTATTTTGCAATAGCGGCCTTTGATTTTGAGGAGTTTCAAGGTTGTGTCAAGGGTTACGTCAAAAATCTAATTCAATATTTGTCCTACTTCCTAGATGTTTTGATGTAACTTCTGAATCTAGGGGTAATCCAAGTGAACGGTCCAGGAAATGCAACTAGTGAGGCCTTAAATGCTGTTCTTGTGGCAATATTTTATATTTCATTTCATTAATTGGCTGTGTGTGTGAATATTTTATCAGAATATCAATGATATAGGATACATAAGTTCTAGTTAAGATCTATAAGTGTGTATTCCTCTCAATTTGCTAAACACTTCACAGCAAAACATTGTCTTGCCTCTCTTTAAGCATTTACTTTCTCATTTACAATAATATGGCACAAACTGCATCCCGAACGATGAATTATTTTGTCAAGCATTCAAATCA